>WOVY01011536.1:0-600000 GCA_013436015.1 Rhipicephalus annulatus | reverse complement strand
GCGTGCGTGTATATGTGCGTAGGGAAGCAGCGCAAGGAACGGTATCTTGTTGAAAGTGGCAGGAGCATGCTAGCTTTCTTGGTTTAGGCAACGTTGCATATTTACGGTTGATATTTGATAGTTTTAGCAAAGTGTCGTTCACGTACCGATCCCCATTAATATAAAATCCGAAATTTACCAAGAAAACTGCATAGTCTGTATAATTACGTCTTCCCTAGACGCACTCAACGTGGCTGCAAAACGACGACGAAGCTACGTGAACAATGTGCCGCTGAACCTCCCGGCGTTGAAAAGATCTCTTCTGCTTTGCACTGAATGGCCTTTACAGCAAAGTCAGAGATCCGTTGTATACGAACCACTGCTTTCACAATATTTCTGCGCATGAGCACACGTGCCTGCCGTTAGCAAAAAAAAATGTGTTATTATTTACTGTTCTATACCCTATTTTGATTTTCATACATTGATTATGCATATTCCGAGATCAAAAAACATGTTTATTTTTACCATTTCAAAAAATTTATTCATTAATTGTTAGCACCAAATCTTAAAATAAGAATTCCTAGCATTGTATAATACCCCAGTTCGATTGAATTTGTCCCGGTTCTGGGTCAATATCAAGATCACGCATAATTCCTACAATCAGCTTTATATTTGGAAGAATGATGCAAGTCTTTTTTGAAAGTAAGTTTATGTCACTTTGTTTTATTCCCAGTGAACGAGCACCGCAAATTCCAAGAACGAAATCCACCCGAAGCAGATACGAAGCTTTTACTTTCCATCAATCCTATTGTGATTGGAGAGTCTGGTGGCCTGTTGGTACATAGCTTGAAATCTAGAAACCCAACATTCATAAAATACATACACAAGACAAATAAGACAACCACACATGCTGAGGCTTGTGATTTTCATGTGTTTTTTGGAGACTGGGTTCCTCGATTCCAAGTCATGGTGGTTGAAGCGTCGCTCTATCAGCCACACGTGCTCCACCTAGACATTTCAAAAAATATCATGATACGATCGCAAACACACAGGAGATTCACGCACACACACACCCAGGCATCAAACACGCACAGCACTGTGTGTGTGTGTGCACGTGCGTGCATGCGAGTGCGCCTGAATGTGTCGTGTTTTCACGCTCAAATTAATTTTTTTGCACTGATCTACTAACTAGCCTAAAAACAAGTTTTTCTTTACTCGTGGAGACACTCACGCCAGATATCACTATAGGTTTTGTGGTATGAAATTTTACACTGAAACTGTAGCCTTCTCAATTGGCATCAGCAGTGCTCTTGCCGATCACCGAGGACACTGTGGTGTAAAAACACATGCCGACTTTTGTCGTTTCGGTAAAAGCGGAGACGACCAGTGTGGCCAGAGCATTCAGAATTGTACGGCGTTGTGCGACTTTACAGCGCTGGGTTAGTGCATTCGCCGCAGCGTCGTCATATACAAAAGAAGTATTCATGATATAGAAGTACTACCATCCAGCGGACATTCCAAGGACTAAACAAGAGGTGGCACTGCTGGACTGGACCAGAGAAGCGGCACATGCGCACTTTCTTGTGGCCTGCGCTTTGTGTCTAGTTCCCACCTTTCACCACCTCTAGTTCATGGCACTGCGGCCCAACACTAGCTAAACCTTGCTAAAACCAAGGAGGTAACACCCAGCGAGTTTAACGTGGCAGCCCTTTCTGGTCATATAGTGCTCAAAGTGCGTCCTTCTAATATTAGTTTTGTTTAGTAAGCATCAAATTCAAGGCAAATTTTGTTGGAGACTATTTTCACAAGATTAGCAGACTGCTCATACCTTTGCACATGCTGTCTTCTCACTGCCTTGTGCTAAAGCAATAGACAGCATGAAAGTTGCTTGGCTTGCTGCAGCAGTCACGTTTTTTTGCGCCAACTTTTGTTGAGTCACGCCAGATCGCATGCCAAATGGTTAGTTGCTAGCTTTAGTTTGCGATAAAGGGTGAGTAAACAGCCCTGAGGTCCAAAAATTTTTTAAAAGAGGTATATGTGCAGTTTTTCTTTCACGTAAGCATTCACGTTAGAATGAATAGCTTTATTCTTAATTATAAACAAAGGTAAAAGGTACATTTTATATAGCAAATGCCTGAATAATAATATTAGCTAAAAGAGATAGCTTGCAATTTGCTTTCAAGAATCCACGTGGCCCCCCTTTCTTTCAGGACTACACAAAGTAAAAACTCTGAAAAAATTTCCTTGCCTGTGTCGTGCTTTGAGAGATGACCTTGAATGCTTCGAGGAAACTTTGCTCCCGGCTTGTGAAGAAGCAATTTGAATGAAGATCCATGGGCAGAGCCTGGTATGCAGACCGAAATGCATCTGGCACCCCACTCATGTATATTACATCCCAGCAGAGCAGGCCGAAGAGTGCATGAAATGTGGAGCCTTCACCGTGGACTCCTGAAAAACAAGAAAGGGATGCAAACCTGAGATCTGAACAAACAACACTGTAACAAACATTCTGCAGAAACCTTCAAAATAGAGGCTCTTTTAGATGTGAACAATAGCATAACGCTACATAAAGGTAAATCGGAACAATACAGCATACAAGCTGATGAAGACAAAATGGATACAAGCGCTGTCCATGCATTGCTCCGGCAGGAGCTGCATGCTTTGACCTGCAAGACACTGTCGCAAACACCTTATCTTGACAAGGCTCTCATACCTTTGTGCGTGCCATCTTATAGCCTCTAAAATGAGTTAGAAGATAAGCTGGAATACTACAGCATTCAAGTTGAAGAAGACGAGATGGATAAAAATTTTGTCTATGCCTTGCTCCCGCATCAGCTACTTTGATCCTCCAGGTGTGGTCACGCACTATCTTCACAAGATTAGCAGACTGCTCATACCTTTGCACATGCTGTCTTCTCACTGCCTTGTGCTAAAGCAATAGACAGCATGAAAGTCGCTTGGCTTGCTGCAGCAGTCTCGTTGTTTACGCCAACTTTTGTTGAGTCCTGCCAGATCGCATGCCAAAATGGTTAGTTGCTAGCTTTAGTTTGCGATAAAGGGTGAGTAAACAGCCCTGAGGTCCAAAAATTTTTAAAAAGAGGTATATGTGCAGTTTTTCTTCGCAAACATGCTGCCGCAAGAATTTTGCAAATACGTGCTATATTAAGGAAGTTACAGGGGTTAGAACATCGGTCTAAGCTGGTTTCAAATTTTCGCGTGGCCTCGCCTCCCTTCTCCCTTCCATGAAGGGGAAGGCGTAGCACATCGTCGTGACTCTGCCCACTTCGTCAACGTGACGCCACGTCAGCGATTGACGTCATCGGCGAACTTCATCGGCGTCATCGGCGTGGTTGTTTGTTAACCGTTTGCCGCACAAGCCGTGGGTCAACCGTGTAGGTGCGAAATGTCGACCACAAATAATCAGGTCCCCGACGTACATCGCTGGATGGCCGATTCGCTTCAGCCATGAAGCGCGCATGGCCCCATCGTGAGGCACCCGGTGCCGAAGCTTCTCCACTGCCCAGTCGCTTGATCTGCAGCCAACGACAGAGCAACGCTTTTTACCCATGTTGCTCATGTCAAGGGCGAAGTACGTTTGTACGTGTGTACAGGCGCTGTAGTTGAGCGAGGATTGTACACATGCACGTGACAACTGCGGGGCTGGTTCTTTCACCGCAGTGCCAAGAAACAAGGAGCAGTTTCGTAGCTGTGGATGGGAACAGGAACTGACGTTGACTTCACTACTGTTTTTCCAAACCTGATTAGGCCAATCGGCGAGTTGCGTGCTACGTGACGTCCACGATCACCGAGTTGACGTCACTGCGCGTGCAAGGAGGTCAGTCAGGCGTAGGAAAGATGCGCGGGAATTGTTTTTGAAATAAAAGCTCTGCGCGGCGCTGTAATATTCAGACAACGTGATCGCTGTGGTCTAATCTACAAATTGCCGAGCTTGTATGGGGGGTGCAAAAAAAAGTCGAAGCCTGTTTGCTGGGCTTTTAAAATCCAATTTTTTGCTAATACTAACAAGAAGTTAATTCGAGCACAGGCTTTGACTCTCAGACTACTGTAGACGGGTTCGTATCCCCAGCCCTGCTTTATTCCACAAAACTTAACCCGACATTTATCCTAATGGCTCCTGCTGGCCCAGCAACGAATTCGCTAGCCTAGAGTGCATGCTACAGTGTTGCCCCTCGTTACGGTGCAGGGAACAACCTAATGAACACAAGTGGCTATCCGCTCTCAAGAGCCCCGATGTCGGGGATCAACTGTGGGGCTGTCCAAAGGGCACATGATGCAGAGCTCGGGCTTGGCCTGACTGTCCCAACGTGGGAGCTGCCCGCTGCATGTTGAGTCGTGCACCTCAGGATCAGGATTTAAGTTCCACATCCATTGCTTTGTCCTTGCAGCTAAACTGTGATTTTTATATATTTCTTTTAATACTCATTAAAATCGTACCGGCTTAAGCCGGTACGCACCAATGATCTCACCAGAGAAGGATTGGCCACCCTGGTGCAGTATCTGGCCACCCCCTCCCGTAGGCATTCGTCAGTTAACTCACGGCCCTCAGTCCCCACCAGCTGCGGAGCAACTGACCACGGCGGCGGTCAGATCTGCAAAGCAGCAGAGGGTGCTAGGAATCTCTGGATACGGACAGGCCACCATTGGAACTTCAACTTAGCAACGTTTAACGTTAGAACGCTATCTAGTGAGGGAAGTCTAGCTGTATTATTCGAGGAGCTAGAAGGCATTAAATGGGATATAATAGGGCTGAGTGAGGTTAGGAGGACAGATGAGGCCTATACTGTGCTACAGAATGGGCACGTCATTTGCTATCGGGGCTTGGCAGACAGAAGAGAACTGGGAGTAGGGTTCCTAATTCACAGAAACATAGCTGGCAACATAGAGGATTACTATAGCATTAATGAAAGGGTGGTAGGCATTGTAATTAAACTGAATAAAAGATACAAAATGAAGGTAGTACAGGCTTATGCGCCTACATCCAGCCATGATGACGCTTCAGTTGAAAGCTTCTATGAAGACGTAGAATCGGCAATGCGTAAGGTGAAAACACAGTATACTATAGTAATGGGCGACTTTAATGCAAAGGTAGGGAAGAAGCAGGCTGGAGACCAGGCAGTAGGAGATTATGGCATCGGCACTAGAAACGCCAGAGGAGAGCTACTAGTAGAATTCGCAGAACGCAATAATCTGCGTATTTTGAATACCTTCTACCGAAAACGAGAAAACCGCAAGTGGACATGGAGGAGCCCTAATGGCGTAAATAAGAACGAAATAGACTTTATAATGACTGCACACCCAGGAGTCGTGCAGGATGTGGAAGTGGTTGGCAAGGTAAGATGCAGTGACCATAGAATGGTACGGGCTCGAATCCGCCTAGACTTGAAGAAGGAACGACAGAAACTGATACGCAAGAAGCAAATCAATGAGCTAGCACTGAGAGGGAAAGTACAGGAATTCAGAGTGTCACTGCAGAACAGGTACTCTGCTCTTAGCGAGGAAACCAACCTTAGCGTAGATACAATGAATGATAATCTGACGAGTATCATCACGGAGTGTGCAGTGGAAGTTGGAGGCAGGGTAGCTAGACAGGACACCGGCAAGCTTTCCCAGGAAACGAAGAACCTAATTAAGAAGCGTCAAATCATGAAAGTGTCAAGTACAACAGACAAAATAGAACTGGCAGAGCTTTCAAAGCTGATTAATAGACGTAAAGTATGCGATGTAAGAAGGTATAACATGGAGAGAATTGAGCACGCTCTGAAAAACGGAGGAAGCGTCGAAGCAGTGAAGAGGAAACTTGGGATAGGCAAAAGGCGGATGTATGCACTAAGGGACAAAGAAGGCAAATTAACTACCAATATGGATAGGATAGTTAAAAGAGCGGAGGAGTTTTACAGAGATCTGTACAGTAGCCCAGACAACCACGACCTTAATACTATAAGAACTAGCAGTAACCCAGATGACACCCCACCGGTAATGATAGAAGAAGTCAGAAAAGCTTTGGAAAGCATGCACAGAGGCAAAGCTGCTGGTGAGGATCAAGTAACATCAGATCTGCTGAAAGATGGAGGACAGATTGTGTTAGAAAAACTAGCCACTCTATTTACGAGGTGTCTCCTGACGGGAAAAGTACCAGAGTCTTGGAAGAACGCTAACATCATCTTAATACATAAGAAAGGAGATGACAAGGACTTGAAGAATTACAGGCCGATCAGCTTGCTCTCTGTAGTATACAAGCTATTTACAAAGGTAATTGCTAGCAGAGTAAAGAAAACATTAGAATTCAATCAACCAAAGGAACAAGCAGGATTTAGAACAGGCTACTCAACAATTGACCACATTCATACTATCAATCAGGTAATAGAGAAATGCTCAGAGTATAACCAACCACTATACATAGCCTTCATAGATTACGAGAAGGCATTTGATTCAGTAGAAATATCAGCCGTCATGCAGACACTGCGGAATCAGGGCGTAGATGAAATATATATAAACATTCTGGAAGAAATCTACAGGGGATCAACTGCTACCATAGTGCTTCATAAAAAAAGCAACAGAATACCAATAAAGAAGGGTGTAAGGCAGGGGGACACAATCTCCCCAATGCTATTCACTGCGTGCTTACAGGACGTTTTCAGAAGCCTAGAATGGGAACAGTTAGGGATAAGAGTTAATGGAGAGTATCTCAGTAACCTGCGCTTCGCCGATGACATTGCATTGCTGAGTAACTCAGGGGACGAATTGCAACTCATGATTACGGAGTTAGACAAGGAGAGCAGAAAGGTGGGTCTTAAAATTAATCTGCAGAAAACGAAAGTAATGTACAACAACCTCAGAAAGGAGCAGCGCTTTGCGATAAGTAATAGTGCACTTGAAGTTGTAAAAGACTATGTCTACTTAGGGCAGGTAATAACCGCAGAGCCTAACCACGAGATTGAAGTAACTAGAAGAATAAGAATGGGCTGGAGCACATTCGGCAGGCACTCTCAAATTATGACAAGTAGATTGCCACTGTCCCTCAAGAGGAAGGTATATAACAGCTGTATCTTGCCGGTACTTAGCTACGGAGCAGAAACCTGGAGACTCACAAAGAGGGTTCAACTTAAATTGAGGACGACGCAGCGAGCAATGGAAAGAAAAATGGTAGGTGTAACCTTAAGAGACAAGAAGAGAGCAGAGTGGATTAGGGGACAAACGGGAGTTAAGGATATCATAGCTGCAATAAAGAAGAGGAAATGGACATGGGCCGGGCATGTAGCACGTAGACAGGATAACCGCTGGTCATTAAGGGTCACCAACTGGATTCCCAGAGAAGGGAAGCGGGGTAGGGGGAGACAGAAGGTTAGGTGGGCAGATGAGATTAAGAAGTTTGCGGGTATAAATTGGCAACAGCAAGCACAGGACCGGGTTAACTGGCGGAACGTGGGAGAGGCCTTTGTCCTGCAGTGGACGTAGACAGGCTGATGATGATGATGATGATGATGATGAAATATTTACGAAAAAGTCTTAAGGCTGATGCTGCTCATCCAAAACCTCACGCATATCTTTTAGGGCCCGCATGTGAGTGGTCAAAAAAGTGAAGTATTCGCAAAATTGATCTTGAATAGCTTCATCGGACAGAATAGTTTTTTTTTAAGCTAGCTGCTACCATGGCTAACAAGACCCTGTGAATGCAGATAACAAACAGACATACTGTCACCAGCTTAGATTCCACTGCACTTTCTTGGGTCTCTCCATTAATGTACTCGTCTCTGGCAAACACCCACTAACAAGAAGTGTTCCAATTACTCAACACACTAACCTTTAGGGTACCCGTGCAGGTTGTAATGTCGCAAGGCCACTTCTTCAACGGAGATGACTTCCATGGTTGTTCCATTTCGTGCCGCAAACATGTTAGTTCGTCCAGGCAGCATACGGTCTGCTAGCTGGCCTTCGATTTCCACCTGTAATGACAAAACTGCATATAAACACTTGCAGTCTATAATACAGTGGCATCTATGACTATGATGTCTGCAATGAGACTGGCTAAATTCAGGAGAATTCCAAATGAGACACAACAGAAATGTTCAAATATAACCAGGCGAAGGTTATGCTGTCATAAACATTTTGAGACCATGGAGTGCCTGCACGTTAAGCGAAAAGCTGGTGGTAATAAGGTTATTAGCTGTGTCCTACTGTAGTTAATTGACTAGCTATTTGCCCATGGTCTTCTTTAGCGTACTATGTGGCGTAAAAATGTGAAATAAAATTGTGAGCACATTTAAATGGGCTATAACGATTATATGTGTTGATATTTTACATCCAAAATCACGACCTGGTTATGAGAGGTTTCATAGTAGAGGGCTCTGGAAATTTCGATCACCTGGGGTTTTCTAATATGCACCTAAATCTCATGAGTACACAAACCTTAAGAATATCGCCTCTATTGAAATGCTGCTGCTGCAGCCCGAGGTTAGATCTCGCTACCTTCGAGTCAGCTTACGAGCACTATGACCACTAGATCACTCCAGCAGGTCACATTTTTATTGGTATACATGCGATTTAGCTGCACACTTAATGATCACACACAATCAAATTCAGTCTGGAGTTTGATTTTCAGCACCCTTAATAATCTTCAACACTGTCATCACATTGAACTCTTGTGTTCTCTGCCATTAATTGACCAGTACCTTTGGACAAATACAGTAGACTGACAGTAAACAAAAATCTCTTAAACAAAACTGCTGCTTAAATGGAGCAAATTCCTCTGATATGACTGGTTTCATACTTGAATGCTGCAACCCACTTCACCTCTCAATAAACGGAACTCATGCTGAATGGAACACATTTTCCAGGTCCCTTCAGGTTCTGTTTAATGAGAGTCTACTGTATGCCTTTATTTGAGAAAGTGAGAACATACTACCTGAGGCAGTGCATCCCATTTCTCCTGTTCCAGGAGAAATTTCAGTGACGGCAACACGTCCTTGGGCATCCTTGCTGCCAAGCGATTCGCCCTTGTGACCAAAGCATGACGAGCAGCAGGGCTAATGCTGGGGTCATCCAAGCCTTCATGCACAACTTTTAATGCCTGCGTGTGAGCGGTCCACGAAGTGAAATATTCGTTACTCAGCGAAAAAGCAAACCTATGACACAATCATATAAAAAGGAAGAGCTTGCCAGTTTGAGACAGGCCACGCAGCATACTTTCTTGAGCTATTTTGGTTAGTACAATGAGCAACAAGCTACCCATGGCAGCCCCTTGTCCCACCCATCTGCACGTCTCTTCAACCTCGCTGCTCCAAATTTGATTATGTGGGGTTTAAGCGCTGCTCCAAATTTCAGATGGAGATAACTCTGTTGGTTTTGCCCCTATGCCTATGCTAAGAGAAATGGCCAAGACAACAGCTAGGCCTAGCCTTGCCTATCATTGAAATTAATTTGAGAAAAAACAACTGCAGGGAGCGTCGGAAACATAGAGGTTACAGTGTCTACGTCAGGGAAAATTGAAGACTACATCTTAAAATTACACAGGTTGCTTCGAAGGATAACTGTAATACAGTGAATCTGTACATCTTGGCAATCTCAAACTTCCTTATGTCCAATCAAACAATATTGTTCTTTTTCATTCAACTATTATTTCTCCGTGTTTCTCACAGTATATTTTCTTTTCTTCACTGATTATTTTGTTCTCTCACAAAAACAAGCTCTTCTACACAAATTAATTTATTTTAATTTAATATGTTACAGTTCCCCTGAGAATAAATGTTGACTATGGTCACTGAAAGGTCAGAAAGAAGAAATCCCTTCTCTATCAGTGTTTTATACTTGCTAGCAATCCCATGATGCACCCAGAACAACACAGAAGCTATGCACAGACAAGGCTATGCCTAAACGCTTATGTGCACAGTAGCAAGGTCTACGCATCAAAGCTTGTCAATTTTTAACCTATCAGCACACTTCAGGCATACCTCAGTATATGGATGATATAATGATGCAGAAATGAAGATACACAGAACCATGCACATAACAGGAAGTATTAAGTTAACAATGATAATTTAGCTTTTGTTCTCCAAGCACACAAAATGTGAAAAAAGACAAACAGGCAACAATGCTTCCTTCATGAATGCGTACCTGATCTTTTTTAAGGGCCTTTTCCACGGCATTTCTGACCTAATACTGTCTCCAGCTGATTTCTAGCTTTTGAATACTTCTTTAAATAAAGCATTTGCTCCCCCCCCCCTTTATATATAAATATATATATATATATATATATATATACGTTTCTTTCAACTGCCGCCCTACTTATGTTTCTTCCATCTGCTTGGTGCAGAAGTACACAGCACTTTAAGTTAATTCAACTGAACAAACTTAAAAGAGAGACGCTGCTTACAGCAAGGACTACAGTGCAAGGTAATTACTATTTCACTGGGTGACTCTATGCAAAAGAGTGGCTTTACCTCTGCTGGCTTGCCCAGGTGAACTTCCAAGTTGAGAGCCAGTCGATCCCACCAGTGGCCTCTGCGGCTCTGACAGTAGAGCTGTAACAAAAATTTGGCCACACGCACACTCACCAATGCTGTCATAACAATTGGGAAAATAAAGAAAATACTGTCAACTGTGTTATACTGTCTTACCTCAATGGAGCAACTATGTATTGCTTTTCCTTTATTACACAGAATTTAAAGGTGGCATCAATATACTACACACCTTTTAACCTGTAAACTTATTATATATATATATATATATATATATATATATATATATATATATATATATATATATATATATATATATATATATATATATATATATACACACACATATATATATATATATATTATGAGGAAGAGCTTTATTCAAGGCGAGCTCGAGCTGGCACACACTGATGATGATATCTACAGATGAGAAAATTTTACAAATGATGATGACACGTCCAATTGATAAAGAAGAGTCGGTGACAGCGCTCACACTAATTCTCCGTCACGCTGGAAGCGGCCTCCTGGCCGCGCGAGAGACAATATTAGGAATCGCGTCGGGTATATAGTTTCAGCCGAGAAACGTGCACAATTTCTGTCCCACGGCAACGGTGGTCGGAGGGAGCGTTAAGTGGTGAGATACGGTAATTAACGGGGAACGTTTGTTCAATCACCATATAAGGCCCTATAAAATGACTAAGGAATTTTTCACATAAGCCGGGCACACGCACGGGATTCCACAGAAGAACTTCGTCTCCTGGGGAAAAGGTGACAGCACGGTGAGTTGAGTCGTAGAGAGACTTGCGAGCTTCCTGAGAGATGCCGGTATTGATTCGGGCCAGATGACGGCAGTGCTTGAGGCGAGACAAAAATTGTGCAGATAGAGGGCCTGCTGAGGTAGCAGGAGCCGAAAGGAAGGAGACGTCCAGAGTTACACTTAGAGAGCGGCCATGGACCAGAAAATAGGGGGAAAAGCCGGCGGTGCGTTGCGTAGCTGTATTGTAGGCGAACGTTACGAATGGCAAAATGGCGTTCCAGCTCGTGTCGTCAGGGTTAACGTACATGGCAATCATGTCCAAGTGGGTACGATGAAAGCGTTCTGTCAAGCCATTTGCTTGAGGATGATAAGTAGAAGTTGTTTTGTGGATGGTGTTGGTGGCGCGTAGAACCTCAGCAACAATAGAGGAAAAAAAGACCTTGCCGCGGTCGCTGAGCAGAACACAAGGAGCTCCATGGCGTAAAAATACGTTACGCAGAAAAAAAATCAGCTACTTCAGTGGCTGTACCAGCGTGCAGTGAGGCGGTTTCTGCGTAACGAGTGAGGTGGTCAACAGCCGTTACAATCCAACGATTTCCATTGGAGGTCACGGGAAGGGGGCCGTACAAGTCTATCCCGACGACTTCGAATGGCAAAGTGGGACAAGGAAGAGGTTGGAGAAAGCAAGAAGGAACAGTAGTGGGTCGTTTCCGCCGTTGACCTAAGGCACACGAAGAAACATATTTGGCAATCGCGGATGAGAGGCCAGGCCAGGTGAACCAACTGCGTATTTTGTCGTACGTTTTGTGATAGCCGAGATGCTCAGCAGCAGGATCATCATAGAATGTCTCAAGAACCTGACGTTGTAGAGAACGTGGTATAACGGGAACCCATTTGTTTCCTTAAACGTGGTAAATATAGTGATGTAAAACACCATCGCGAAGCTTGAAGTGTTTCAGTTGTCGGCGAAGTCGGGCGTTCGGAGGAGTGAATGTGCCTTCTAAGCGTGCTATTATGGAGCGGCAGTAAGAATCAACGTGTTGATGCGACACAAGGGTAGAAGGGCGGCCGGATCTTAGCCAACCTGCGATGGGTAATGCTGCGGTGGAAATTGGTGACAGTGGGCTATTACGGTTGGGTAGAGGGCAGCGAGAGAGAGCATCAGTATCTTGGTGCTTCTTACCAGAACTGTAGACGACATCAAAGTTGTGCTCTTGTAAACGAAGCATCCAGCGGCCAAGACGACCTGATAAGTTCTTTAGCAACAAAAGCCAGGACAATGCGTTGTGGTCGGTGACGACTGTGAAGTGGCGGCCGCGGAGGTATAGATGAAATTTTTGTACCGCCCAGACAACAGCAAGGCACTCTTGTTCGGTTATTGCGTAATTTTTCTCGGCAGCAGTCAAAGCACGACTGGTGTAAGCGATGACACGTTCGCGTGCGGTGTTGTCACGCTGCAGTAGAACGGCACCGAGACCATGACCACTGGCGTCAGTGTGAAGAATTGTGGGTGCACCTGGATCGAAGTGACATAGTACCGGGTCGGATGTCAGGGCTTGCTTCAACGCCAGGAAAGGCTTTTCACAGTCTTCGGCCCAGACGAATGCCGTGTTACTTGCGAGCAGTTGATGGAGCGGTGAGGCAAGCCGTGCGAAATCACGTATGAAGCACCGAAAGTAGGATACCAAGCCGAGAAAACTGCGCAGGTCTTTTTGACACAATGGACGGGGAAACTCGAGGACAGCGGCAAGTTTTTCAGGATCCGGTCGAATACCGTCTTTGCTGACTAAGTGCCCTAGAACCTTGATCGTCTTGCTTGCGAAGGTGCATTTTTTCGTATTCAGCTGTAAACCAGCTTTTGCAAAGCAACCTAAGACTTCTTCGAGATGTTGTAGATGTTGCGAAAAGGTAGATGAAAACACTATGATGTCGTCTAGGTAGCATAAGCAGGTTTTCCACTTCAGGCCACGCAGTACGCTGTCGATCATACGTTCAAAGGTAGCAGGCGCGTTACAAAGTTCGAAAGGCATTACGTTAAATTCATATAGCCCATCTGGGGTGGTAAAAGCCGTCTTCTCTTTGTCAGATTCGGACACTGGTATTAGCCAGTAGCCCGATCGCAGGTCAAGGCTGGAAAAAAACTCTGCGCCATGCAACGAATCTAGTGCGTCATCGATTCGTGGGAGAGGGTAAACATCTTTGCGCGTTATTTTGTTCAGTGCCCGGTAATCAACGTAAAAACGTACTGTTCGGTCTTTCTTTTGCACCAACACAACTGGCGAAGACCATGGACTCTAGGAAGGACGTATGATATTCCGTCGAAGCATGTCTGAGAGGTTTTCCTCGATTATCTTCCTTTCTGCGAGAGACATGCGGTATGGGCGCTGGTGAATTATTCGGGAGCCGTCAGTCCGAATTTGGTGAGTCGCAGAAGTTGTCATACCAAGGACAGCAGAATGAACGTCAAACAAAGGGCGATGTCTGTTCAATAAATTCAGCAATTCTTGACTCTGGGCTGCTCTCAGATCAGGACTTATCATCACCGATAGAGGAGTGGGAGAGTTGAGTGGCGGCGTGCTTGGCTCTGGTAGGTCTTCTCGACTTGGAAGGGAAACAATTGCAACGGGATGCGGGTCAATAGCGCATGTGACTGTTGATCCACAGGGCAACAATAAGGGTTCGGGAGTCTGATTTGACGCAGTAATAAAAGCAGACCCTTCAGAAAAACGAACAAGGCCTGGAATAATCAGAATGCCTCGATGTACCGTGTGGCCATAAGGTAGTAGAAGCATGTCGCCATCCACAATGTTGATGCAATCAACGCTAATTACTTCTTTCTTCTCGGGATGGCCAAAGAACATAATCTGAAGTGGTGACGAGACGAATGCGCTCTTCAGGTTCTGATACAGAAGAGTCCGTGGGATTGAGGTGGATGAGGCGCTGACGACAAGATATAGAAGCGTGGGCAGATGACAGAAAATCCCACCCCAAAATGAGTTCGTGGGTGCACTCACGGAGAACTGCAACAGCAATATGATGACCAATACCGTCTATGAAAACACGAACTGTACACTGAGCTAGTGGGCGACAAATGGCGTTCGTCGCAGCACGGAGAGACGGGCCCGAGTAGGGTGTTGTCACTTTGCGGAGACGGGAGCAAAGGTCAGAGCGAATAATGGAAATAGCAGCGCCAGTATCCACTAGAGCTTAGACCCGTATACCTTCTACGAACACTGTTAACAAGTTCGATGGTCTGTCTGGAGGAATCGCTGGCTGTCCGGTGGATGCAGTTTCCCCTCCTAAAACTGCCTTGGGGAGTTTTCCGAGTGGGCATTCAGAACATTGGAGGCAGGTCGCAGAGGCGACACGGAACGGCGATTGGGAGATGGTGAGCGGTGGCGAGACTCACGGGAGTTCACACACGACTACTACTGTAAGGTGGAGAGGGCGAACGCTGAAAAGAAGACCGGTAAGGCGTGCGCTGGTTGTTCGTGAGTGGACTGAAGCGTCCGCATTCCTCTGAAGCGTAGCCACGTTGCTTGTTCTGTTGACGCCTTCGGCAAAAGCGAGATATATGATCCCTATAGCTGCAATAATAACAGATTGGGCGTTGAGGACGCGGCATGGCATAATACGGCTGTGGGCGCATCGGTGGTTACACTGACGCCCCAGCTGCATGGCCACCTGGTGTAGCCGCTGGGATAGTGGTGGGTGCTGAGAGCGCTGCGACTTCTGTGTACGTAGGTACCTAACGAGGTCTGGATTCGGAGGATCAAGGTGAATGTGATGCAGATGCAATCTCTTGCCTAATTATGTCCCACAAGTTGGTTGGAGCACAGGCTAAAGTAGACGGTGGGGCGCAAGAAGAGCAGCGCCCATGAAGCTCCTCACGAACGATGTCGCGGACCAGCGCACAGATGTCGACGGCCACAGGAAGACGAATTTCCGAGGCATCATGGCAAAGATGAAGAGACTAAAGTTCTTCTAGTCTCTGGCAAATGGTGATGACATCTTGAGTCGTGGTAGGGTTTTGCGACGCAAGGGCGTTGAATGCGACGGTATTTATGCCTTTGATAATATGGCGTATTTGGACGCTTTGAGGCATAGCTGAATTTACACGCTTGCACAAGGCAAGAACATCCTCAATGTACGAGGTGTATGATTCACCCGCCAGCTGAATGCGTTCGGCGAGCTTCTTCATTGCCGCTTCAGCGCGAACACTGGGAGAACCGAAAATCTGACGGAACTGCAATGTGAACGTGTCCCAGTCGGAAAGACAGCTAAATTGGCTGGGGGGATAGCTGTCATGGTAGCTCAGTGGTAGAGCATCGAACGTGTTATCTGAAGGTCGCAGGTTCGTATCCTGCCCACGGCAAGTTATCTTTTCACCCACTTTTCGTTCTTCTCATATACATTAAAATTGGCCTAATAGCTTCCCCTATACCTTCCTTGGCATTACTGTCTGTTAGATCTCATTAATATTGTGCAAAAACACGAAAAACGAGCCCTTAAGTATACACTTGTTTCCTTTATTCATTAACAAGGGTCTCGTACTGGCAGACTTGGTGCCTTTAGGTTGTATACGGGGGACTATTGGTCAGCTGCCAGTTAGTAATATGATCACGTGCTACGTGACGCCAAACAGGCTCATAAAGAGTGTGCCACACTCGCCGCCATGGCTACTAGTGGCGCTGACTGACACTCTCACGTTTAAATTGACATAGATACCTAATAAAGTGGCTGGGGGGATAGCTGTCGTGGTAGCTCAGTGGTAGAGCATCGAACGCGTTATTCGAAGGTCGCAGGTTCGGATCCTGCCCACGGCAAGTTATCTTTTCACCCACTTTTCTTTCTTCTCATTTACATTACAATTGGCCTAATAACTTCCCCTATACCTTCCTTGGCATTACTGTCTGTTAGATCTCATATATATATACATATATATATATATATTAGACCTAGCAGGGAACGAAGCGCACTGGCTTCGTAGTAAAAACGGAAGCGAGAAAGCACGACGTACGACGAAACACCTTTAATAATCACATATGCATATATATATATATATATATATATATATATATATATTGGGAGACAATGTTCAAGCCTCCAAACCTCTTCTCTATTCACACTTGAGCCAAAGCCCCTCTGCCTAGACCCAAGCACTGATGATGAGTATTTACAGGTGAGAAGGCGAATAATATGAATTGTGCTAACAGTATGCATAGTGCTCACACTAATTGCCCCGCGTGACGGAGCGGCCAACCTGGTCGGGACTTAGACTTATGAGAGATGCCGCACAAAAGGCTTTAGACGGGAACATAGACTATCTCCAAACCACGGTAGCGACGATTGGGAGAAACGTCAACGGGAGTGATACGATAGTTCACAGGGGATGTTTGTTTCTTAATTATATAGGGATCAAGGAATCCCGACTGAAACTTTTCACACAATCCTGGAATACGAGTAGGTGTCCAAATAAAACTTCATCGCCAGGACGGAAAGAGCTGGTCGGGTGTAGTCGAAGAGATGGTCGGTGTGCAGAAGAAAGAAGCGTGGATCGCGAATGTCGCCGAACGACCGTAAACAAGGTAGAAGAGTGAGTACCCAGTAGAACGTTGAATAGCGGTGTTATGAGCGAACGTCACAAATGGTAAAATTTTGTCCCAATTGTCGTGAGCTAGCCCTATATACATAGATATAATTTCAATTAGTGTGCGGTGGAAGTGCTCAGTGATATTATTCGTCTGAGGATGGTATGCTGATGTGGTCTTGTGAACTGTGTCGCAATTTTTAAGCGTCTTTTCAACTATTGTGGATAGGGAAGTCTTGCCGCGATCGCTTAAGAGGACACGGGGTGCACCGTGATGCAAGACAATGATTTCAAGAAAGAAGGTTGCCACGTGAGACGCTGAACTGGAGTGTAGAGGAGCAGTCTCCGGGTACCGCATGAGGTGGTCAACGGCTGTCACGATCCATCGATATCCTGCAGCTGTTACTGGAAGAGGTCCAACCAGGTCTATTCCAACAACATCAAAAGGTTCCTCGAGACATGGCATTGGTCGCAACAAGCCAGCAGGAGGTGAAGTTGGTCGCTTGACATAGTGCGCAAGAAGAGACCTACCTTGCAACAGAGATGGAGAGGCCAGGCCAGAAAAAGCAGCTCCTAATGCAGCTGTACGTTATGTTAAAACCCGAGTGGCCAGCCGTTGGGTGGTCATGAAAGGACTCAAGGACCTGCGCATGAAGTGAACGTGAAAGAACAGGAAGCCAACGGTGCCCATGATCATTGAAAACGTATCGGTGTGGGACATTGTTTTCAATCTTGAATTGCTTGAGCTGCCGGCGCAGCCTGGCATTAGGTGGCGTAGACTTGCCACAGAGGCCGACAGAGTGTACCGAGTAGAAAACAGTGGCCCAGCAAGGGTGAGTTCTGATAATGTCAGTTGACGGGATGCCTTATTATGATGTGGCGAGGCATGAAGAGACTTGCTCGGGCTAGATGGTAGCGGGAGAGGGCAACGAGAAAGGTCGTCGGTGTCTTGGTGCTTTTTTCCCAATTTGTACACGACGTCAAATGTGTATTCTTGTAGCCAAAGGACCCAGCGACCGAGGCTTCCGAACAGGTTCTTTAACAATGACAACCAGCACAACGCGTGGTGGTTCAGCACAACGCGTGGTGGTTTGTTATTGCGGTAAAATGGGGTCCGTAAAGATATGGGCAGAATTTCTTTACGGCCCAAACTACAGCCAGACATTCCTGTTCTGTGATCGAGTAGTTTCCTTCAAAATCCGTGAGTGCACGGCTGGCATAGGCGATTACTCTTTCTAGACCAGTTGTGTCACGCTGTACGAGGACGGCACTGATGCAATGGCCGCTAGCATCGGTGTGCAGGCAGGTATGGGCATGCTCATCGAAGTGACAGAGGATTGGGTCAGAAGTCAGCGCTGCCTTTAGGGTGTTAAAAGCGATGTCACAATTGGATTTCCAAGAGAAGGCTGTTCCGGACGCTAGGAGCTTGTGTAGTGACGATGCAATGGAGGCAAAGCAGCGAATGAAGCGGTGGAAGTAAGAGGCAAGACCCAGAAAACTTCGTATTTGCTTTGGATTATCAGGCTGAGGGAAATGCGTCACAACCTTCACCTTGTTGGGATCTGTTCGAACGCCATCTTTACTAATAGGGTGACCTAAAACTACGATGTTCTTGCGAGCAAAATGGCATTTATTCGTATTAAGTTGCAGCCGAGCGTTAGAAAAACACGTCAAAACTTCATCTAGCCGCTCAAGATGCTGCCGGAAAGTGGAAGAAAAAATGGCGATATCATGCAGATAACATGGACGGTTTTCCACATAAGGCCACGAAGAACGGTGTCTATCATACGTTCAAACACTGCTGGAGCATTGCATAAACCGAAGGGCATTACGTTAAACTCGTAGAGGCCATCGGAAGTTGCAACCTGTGTCTTGTCTTTGTCCCCTTCATGCATAGGTATTTGCCAATAGCCTGAGCAGAGATCGAGGCTTGAGAAATATTTAACACCCCGGAGGGAGTCAAGCACATCGTCAATTCGTGGCATCCGATATACATCTTCGCGCGTGATATTATTTAGTGCTCCATAATCATTGCAAAATCGTACCGAGCCGTTCTTCTTCCGGACCAGCACGACGGGCGACGACCAAGAACTTGACGATGGCCGAATTATGTCACGTTTCAGCATGTTAGTGACGTTTTCCTCGATGATTTTACGTTCCATGGCAGACACACGGTATGGTCGGCGGCGCACAATGGAATTATCCTCCGTTTCAATACGGTGCTCTGCGACGGATGTACGCACGAGAAGGTTGGCATCGACGTCGAAAGAAGCACTGTGTTTTCGAAGTAGCGCCAAGAGATCCTCCTTTTTTTTTGCCACATAGAGATCAAGATTTAGGGTAGCAATTCAAGCAGTGGTCGTCACATGGTCTTCGTTTGCGACAGGCGACACTGGTACATCGTTATGAAGGGGCATGAGAGCAAGAGGTTCGTTTAGCAAAGCAGGCCAACCGGGTACCTTGAGGGAGAAGAAGTGGCAAAGATGTAGGGTTACCGGCAGTGATCAACGCTCGGCTGTCACAAAACCTGACCAAGCAAGGGGCAACAATGATCCCACTATATATCGAGCAATCACATGGAGCGAGAAACACATCCCCATTAATGATCGTATCGGACGTTAACGTCAAGACATTCTCATTGTCAGGTGGAATGGGAAAATTGGCCGCCGTGACAAAATGCATTTGGCAAGTATCGTCATCAGATGAAAATTCCGTAGACGTCATATGAGCTACTCGATGATGATAAGATATTATGGCCGACGCTGACGAAAGGAAGTCCCATTCCAATATAAGTGCGTGTGGACATGACGACAGCACTAGAAACAGAACATGATGAAGGATGCCATTGATAAAAACTCTCGCTGTGCACACACCGACGGGCCAGACAAATACTGCATTGGCACACCGAAGAGGAGGTCCTGTACACGGCATCTTCACTTTGCGCAACCGAGAACACAGTTCAGTACTAATGACGGAAAACGACGCACCTGTGTCTATTAAGGTAGCTGGTCGTAGAGGCTGGTCGGCAAGGTAGCTGGTCGTAGAGGCGAAGACGAGCAACGCATCGGTGACAGAGAGCGGCGACGCGGGAAACGAGAAGGATCGGCTCCTTCGAAGCTCTGTGGGGATGGCGAGCGGTGTTCGTACCGTCGGTAGAGTCGACTGCTTGGTGGTATTGGACCAGGCCACTCGTTTTTTTCATGGTAGTCGTAACCCCACCTTTTATCTTGTTGGTGGCGTCGGCAAAAGCGGGAGATATGACCACGGATTCCACAATAATAGCATACAGGCCGAGGTGGCTACCGGAGTTTGGAGGTGGAAGCGACGGTCTTGGCGAGAGAGCAGTCATCGACTCGTGAATTGGAGAATTGGTGAATTGAGAAGAGGGCGCCAGCGCCGCAACCTGTGCATAAATTGGGTGGGGTAGTGTTTGAGAAGAAGGCACCATCGCCGCAACCTATACATAACTTGAGTGGGGTGGTGCCAGAGAAGGCGCCAGCGGGACAACGTGTGAATAAGTTGGCGTCGGTACATGGTGATGCCTAAGGACTTCGGTAGACCTCATGGCAACAAGTTCTTTGAGGATGTTGCTGAGGCTGCTGCCAGGCGACAGCATGCGGAGCTCAAGAGGGGAAGGCACAGCTTGTGCTTGAAGTTCCTCTTGCGCGGTCGTACTGTTGCAACCAGTAGTCGAGGTCGTCACCACGAAGGCCAGCGAGTACCAGTGGGTCCTTCTGCAGCATGGTGATCATGCAGGAAGGAGGAGCTGTCGGGGCAGACATCGTGCATGCTGCCGCGGAAGAGCCCTCGTCTTGTGACATTGCCGAGGTCGATTGGGACAAACGGCGACCGGAACAGAGCTAGGAGAGTATAGGAGTTGAAGGCGTAAACGCAACGGTAGAGCGAGAGGACTGGGTGACCGGACAGCACAATCCAGCACTTGAGAGACTATGTTCAAGACTCCAAAACTCTTCTTTATTCACACTTGAGTCGAATTCCCTCTGCCTAGACCCAAGCGGTGATGATGAGTATTTACAGGTGAGAAGGCAAATAATATGAATAGTGTTGAATATGAATATATATATATATGAAACTAAAGTTTTAATTTTTTGGTGGCATAATGAGCACTTACATAAGTGCCCATGAGTCATGAGTAGTGCCTCATTCAAAAATCATTATGACTGCCTTGTATCTCCTACTAGAGTCAAACCTTTTTATAAGACACTGATATAAGAGACAGATGGGTATAAGAGACACCAGTGTACCTACAGTGAAATTCGGGTACTAAGAAAATGCATACAAGGTACCCTGCTTCTAAAAGACATCTCATATAAAAGACAAGAATTGCTGCCCGGAGCATGCCTCTTATAAACGAGTTCAACTGTACAAATAACGAAGCAAAGTCTATTTTAAAACAAGAAACATTGGCAACAGGAAAACAGGTTACTTTTTACACTATTCAGATTCAAGTTCCTCCAAACTAAACGTGAGTTAAGGGAGGTTAATAAAGAACTAACACTCTCAAGAGTAATAAACAGCCTCTGCCCAGTGCATGCAAGTTAACACTATGAAGTTATCTCACTTTTTGGCTTAAAAGGTCTCTGAGAACCTTGACAGCACGTCGATGTTCTTTGAGGCGCTGCAGCACATCCACACCTAAGCAACGGCACCGAGTGTAGACTCCACACATGCTGTAATGTCTCAGGAATGGTGTCAGTGACTGGTCTCTGCAAGAACATTTGAGGTTGTTCAAATGCAGAAAGGCAACAGATTAAATTTCCATGTTACCTGTCCTGGTATTCCAATACTTCAGCACTTCTACAAAGCTTTTCCACATCATCAAAAAGCTGCCTAGCCTTATCCCATTTTCTGTCCGTAGTGGCTTGGATGAGCTCTGCCTCCAGGACCTTTGATGCTTCATACCTGTAGTAGAAATGAATGTTTCAAGCATGAGCCTCCACAATCTATATTTTCTTTCCTTTTAGATGCGGAAGCATCTTATACTCGCGCCTTGTAGTGCGCCGTCCGTGCCGTCCGCACCGCCTTAGTTGAGCTAATTCATTACGTCTGATACAATAATCACTCGTTCTCTGCTACTGCAATATTCACGCGTTCATCAAGTATAAGGTTATTTGTTGCACTTCAAAAGCATACATGTGTCCGAGTTAAAACGGTCAAAGTTTCACATTAAATGCACCAGGAAGGTAAAGTATTGGTACGGAAACCAGTAACACAAACATGAGCTTGTACGGTAAAGTTAGCTATTTAAAACCTACGCGAGCGTCAGTGCACACTGAACCATGCCTGTGTATTCAGGCATGTGTCTAACTCTGTTACCAGCCACTAAACTGTTTTAGCGGGACGGCTCAGTGCTCTCCCATAGTTGAGCACGAAGTACTCAAAATCGTTCAACATATTAGATGCGGAAGCATCTTATACTCGCGCCTTGTAGTGCGCCGTCCGCGCCGTCCGCACCGCTTCTCAAACATTCGACAGCTGACACGCGCGCATGCGCCGTCGCGCCGTCGCCCACTATCTGTGCCGCGCGCGCTTCTCCTTCGAGAACATTCGACAGCTGACAGCGCATGCGCCGTCGCGCCATCGCCATCTGTGCCGCGCGCGCGCTTCTCCTTCGAGAACATTCGACAGCTGACAGCGCATGCACCGTCGCGCTGTATATATACTCAAGGTCGGCGCTCGCTCTCTCAGTTGCCGCTCGTCCGTTGGTTCGTCGCAATAAATAAAACACTGCCCTTTCGCATACGTGCCGTACGTGTTCACTCATTTAACACCCCATTTCACAACCACGTTAACCAATTTAGCCATCGACCCAAGTAAGTCGCAATTTAACACCCGTTAACCAATTACATGCTTCCGCATCCTCCTCAGTGTTCCCCCGAGGGAAGCTGCGGGCAATTTTTTTGTTAGCAAAAGTCACATTGCATTGTCAAGCCATAGCTCAGATTACACAACAGGAGAAAGGTGGCGTAGTGAAGGAGCTGGCACGATTTCAACCTTTTGCACCCCTTCTGGCACTGTTGACACTTCCAACGTTGCTGCACCCCTTCTCAAGATTTCATTCAGATCAGTTATGTGACTAATGCAACATAATGGTGACTAGTTGGGCCACAATGATTATTACCGGGTAAGGCTTAAGGGCTACCGCATAAAGATTCACGTGCTAAAATATTCCTGCGGAAAGCTCAAGTAGCTCCAGTATGAGCATCACAACCCTACATCCACCAAACACACACATGCACACAAAAACATGTGATTACCTGGTTGAAAGTGCTGACTATTGCAGTGTACAGGTATCCCGAAGGAGTACGGCCACTAGCATGGGTCCAGTCTTAGCGAGCCGCAGGGCACGCGTTAACCGTCGCCGTGGCGAGAACACGATACTGCTCTAAGCCGCAACACTTTATTGTGGCAACACCAATCGCAGTACAGCCCATTGCAAAGGCGCGGTGGGAAAGCGAATAGGCTTATCCACGCCACGGGCATTAAAGTACTACAGGGGGTGCCACGAGCATGTCTCCACGGTAAAGGTGATCCACGGAGACACCGGGACCAAGGCCCGGTTGCTCGAGCGAGGGCAAAGGTGCTCACGTTGGCTTCGGAGGGAGACGGGTCGGCGTATCTAGGCAAGGCACTAGGACATCGTACCACCCTTCGGCCTAGCGTTCGAAAAGGGGGGGGGGGGGGGGGCGACATAAGGTAAGCGTTTGCCGCGGGCGCAAGGCGCTGTTGGCGAACTCCGAACAAGCCCCACAGGAAGCTGACAGACGGAAAAGAAAAGCGTGCTTAGCCCATGTCGTCCCCGGAGCGGTCTCTCCCGCTCCCGACACAGCGCGCGAAAACCTCTCGGGTGACTCCGCGCGCAGCGCCATAGTCAACACCTGCTACCGGGTGAGGGGGTTAAACGTCACTCCGCTCCCCCGGCGCGGCAGACAGCAGAGGAGGGGAGACATGTCAGGACATGAAAACGGAGAAAGAGGCAGCAAAGCCCGCGCAAAGGCAGCGGGCCGGCCTCAATTCCCACACTATTGATATGATTGAACCCCCCCCCCCAATCACAACCACAAAAACTTCGGGTCGCTGAAGATAACAAGAGTGAAGCATCCAAGAACCCACACACAAGTCACTCATCTTGATAATAGGGAGGCAATAACAGAATTTGACCTTAAATACATACTGGATAGCAAGGATTCAACGCTGGAGAGAGAAAGAACCCTGATGCATAGGACAAGCACAGCTCAAAACAAAGCCTGTGCAACTTCTCCTGTGCAAAGACGTTGCATTTCTATGTACTATCTTTAACCTGTGCTATCTGACATTTAAGATTATGGATAGAGCTGTGCAAACAGCAAAATTCTGAGTGTGAAGCAAATTTTAATATCGAAGCGTGAGTGCAAATCATATCAAACATCAAGAAAAACTTTTTGAAATATGTCGAGAAGAAAGAAGCTGAGGATTCCTAAGCATACAGTATGAAAGTGTTTCTTCTGACTAGAATGATAACTGCTGGTTGGGTTGTGTTTCATTGTTCTCTCATCAAGAATGAGACAAGGCAGAGTCCAAATTGTA
Source organism: Rhipicephalus annulatus (assembly GCA_013436015.1). Taxonomy (NCBI): domain Eukaryota; kingdom Metazoa; phylum Arthropoda; class Arachnida; order Ixodida; family Ixodidae; genus Rhipicephalus; species Rhipicephalus annulatus. The sequence continues at coordinate 575,612 of WOVY01011536.1, read as the reverse complement.
CTTATAAATATGATTTGGTGCAACCAAAGTGTTCCCGACAACACTTTACACGTGAAAGGCAAAGATGCTATTTCATCAGTCTCCCCTCCTCTTTTGAGTTCTGCGGAAGCCCAACTGATCTGGCCAACAAGGGTGTGCCTGCCCTCATCGAGTCCGGAGTTCCAAATCTGCCTCGTAGACGTCAATATATAACATCTGAAACGCTGAGCGCTGAAAATCTTTGGCGTCTGATTTTCCAGGCTTACTGCCCAAATCTCGTCTCCAAAAGAGCATTAATTGAGCGCCCACCTCTGCCATCTGTCATCATCACATTACAACCAGCGTTTCTAAAGTTATTACATTGCGACCACAACAGAGCCTGAGGGGAAACCTTGCTGCAATATGAAAATATGATAGCATGAAGCATACTAAAAATCTGAACAGGACACTGCCAAGCAGACATTGACTGTAGCATTTGTCTTCGGGAAGTTCAAATAGTTTGAATAGCGAAATTCCGGTGCGAATCAAATCGAACAGCAAGCACTATAAAAAAATATTCTAAATTTTGAAGACTCGTACACGCTCAATTACGGAACAACTAGTTCAGCTATGAATTTTGTTAAGCAGCATTCCATCAGATGAAGTGTGCACAAAAAATTTTGCTATTTCACCCGAAGAAAACTGCCAGACCTAATAAAATTTATGTTCACTCATTCATTGACTTTAAAAACTTTATTGTAACTAATACTCACATTTTCTTTTTAGTTCTTTAGTGCACTTCAATGGGCAGTACAAGATCTAATCTGAAGAACAAAATAATATTTACAACCATAAATCTAGGAGGTATCTTTATTAAAGGTATTTCGCTGTGTTCCACTTCTGTTGTAAATCAGTGCACTGCAGAGAAACTCAGCTTAAATTTCCTACCCAGAAGTGCCACTGAAACGGGTACTGAGGGCACATAAAAATCAAAGCTACGATGATACAATAAATACTTCAGGTTGTTTGAAATGTCAGTATTATGGACAAAAGCATTTTAGTAATCGAGGTATTGAAGTGAATGTGGGACATGCAATGTGCCACTAGCAGGAAATTCTAGTAGAAGCAACCTCACAGCATGCCTTGTTATGAAGCAGTACCATGGTATAATTCTGTCACTATTACTCAACCACTCATAATATAAGGATCTATCCAGCGCATCATAAGTCAGAATAAAATGCTAGCCGTGTGAAGAGTTTTATTAGTCGTTAAGGACAGCGGCAAGACAGCGTGAAGAACCGTCCAGAGACCGGCACAGCAGCGAACTGAAGCACGAGCCAAGAGAGCCGGGCGTTGGCGATGCTGCTCGCTGCAGGCACATCTTCTTTTTCACAATCCCCCCGCTGAAAAAGGAGCCATCCTGGCGACCTAGGAAGTTTCGGGCAGTAACTCATGGTACGGTTTCAGGTGGGAAACAAGGACAACGTCACATGCATGCCACTGCACGTCGCCCGATCGGGAAATCGGCTCAATTAGGAAATTAACCGAAGAGGTTTTCTTCAAAACGGTGTGACGCCCCTCGTTCCGGGGGACAAGTTTCGAGGAGAGTCCTGGAGTTTGGTATGGGATAGCGAGCCACACAAGAGACCTTAAGGCATAGCTGGGATCTGGAAGGGCGGTGCTACGGTTTTCTTTCTGGCGTTGCTGCTCGTCCGAGGTGAATGTACGGACGAGCTGGCGGCACTCTTCGGCTTGTCGAGCAGCATCGAAGATAGGTGGACACTCGGAAGCATCAGGACGGTAGGGTAGAAGGGTATCGATTGCATAAGAAGGCTCGCGCCCGTAAAAAAGAAAGAAATGTGAAAATGCCGTGGTTGTTTGTATTGTAGTGTTATATGCGAATGTAACGTATGGGAGAACACGGTCCCAGTTGCTATGATCAGATGCCACGTACATTGAGAGCATATCACTCAGCATGTGGTTAAATCACTCCGTTAGCCTGTTAGTCTGCAGGTGGTATGCTGTTGTTTTCCGATGAATGGCGTGGCATTCGAAAAGCGGAGTTTCGACGACCTCGGAGAGGAAAGCGCCGAATGTGTCACTAAGTAGCTCTCGAGATGCGCCATGTCGAAGGATAAAGCAACGTAAAATGAAAGATGTGACATCCTGAGTGGTAGTGCTTGGCAAAGCGGTTGTTGCGGCGTAGGGTGCCAGGTGGTTCACTGCCACTATAATCCACCGATTGCCATCTGGTGTCAATGGAAGGGGGCCGTAGAGGTCAACGCCGACGCGGTAAATGGCTTGGCAGGGTATGGAAGTGGCTGCAATGCACCAGTAGCACGTAGCGTCGCTGGCAGTCAGGACAGCACTGCACGAATTTGCGTACAAAATTGTAACGCCGCGCCAGTAATAGCGATGGCGAAGGCGTTCATATGTTTTGACCATTCCGGCGTGGCCACATTGCAGATCGTCGTGAAGAGAGGCGCATACTTGCGATCGTAAAGTGCGTGGAATGACCAGTAATCAACGGCGGCCATCGGGAGCGTAGTTGCGTCGATGAAGAAGTTGATCATGGACGGCAAAATGGAAAACTTGACGTCGGAGGGATCGCGATACCGGAAGGTTGGGTGTGCCGGATAGATATTCGAGAAGAGATGCGATCCACGGGTCACGACGTGGTTCGGTGGCAATCGAGTCGAGATTTAGCGATGACAAAGTCTGGAGGCAAGTGTTTTGGCACAACGGATCAGGTGGTGAAGGTGAGCAGGAGAAGTCGTCAACGTCAGAGTGTTTGAGTCCGCAGGTATACGAAGCGAATGTCGTACTCCTGAATGCGGAGTGCCCATGGCGCAAGGATCCAGAAGGCTTTTTCAATGTGGAGAGCCAGCAAAGCGCGTGGTGATCAGTTACTAGATCGAACGGGTGGCCATATAAGTACGGCCTGAACTTTTCAAGTGCCCACACCAAAGCCAAACACTCTTTTTCTATCACACTGTAATTAGTTTCGGCTTTCGTCAGAGTGCGGCTAGCGTAGGCTACAACGTATTCTGAATAGCCGGGCTTTCGTTGAGCGAGGACAGCACCTTCAGTAGTGCACTTCGGTAGGAACCATCGGGTCGAAGTGGCGAAGAGCAGGTGGGGAGGTGAGCAGACGGCGCAGAGTAGTGAAGGCAACATCACATGCAGGAAACCAGGAAGAGAGGTTCACGTCACCACGAAGAAGATGAATTATAGGGTGACGTGATGGATGCAAAATTGCGAACAAAACGCCGGAAATAGGAGCATAGGCCTACAAAACTGCGAAGTTCCTTCATGGTCGTTGACTTGGGAAATTCTGCGACTGCTTGAAGTTTTGTTGGGTCAGGTAATACGCCGTGCTTGGACACGATGTGGCCTAGGATGACGAGCTCGCGTGCAACGAAGCGGCAATTTTTCAGGTTAAGCTGCAGGCCAGCGTTGGTCAGTAAAAGCCAAAACGTGCCTGAGGCGAAAGAGGTGCGCAGGAAAGTCATGGGAGAAAACCACGACATCGTCGAGGTAACAGACGCACATTTTGCACTTGAAGCCATGTAGCGTATTATCCATAAGTCGTTCAAACATGGCAGGCGCGTTACAAAGCTCGAATGGGCATGACCTTTAACTCGTATAGTCTGTCAGGTGCAATAAATGCAGTTTTTTGGCGATTGGCTCCAGCCATTTGGACTTGCCAGCAGCCAGACCGCAAATCTAGCGACGAGAATAATTCCGCTCCGTGAAGGGTGTCAATGACGTGATCAATGCGCGGCCAAGGATCCAAGGATAGATGTCCTTGCGGGTTATCTTATTCAAACGACGATAGTCCACGCGAAATCGGATAGATCTGCTTTCTTACGCACCAGGACGACAGGAGACGCCCAGGGACTGTGAGATGGTCGAATGACATCTCTACGAAGCATATCTTCGACTTGCTCATTGATGACACGGCGCTCTTAAGTGGAAACACGGCATGGTCTTTGTTGCAGTGGCTAGTATAGGCCGGTGTCAACATGATGTTTGACTTGCGACGTGCGGCCCTGTTGAAGTTGCGGCACATCGAAAGAATTCCGGAACTAATGCAGAAGATCAAGCAGGTCGACATGTTCGTTGGGAGTGAGGGTGTCGGCGATGGCGCTGGAAAACATATCCTTGGACGGCTCCTTGAGTGCCGACAATGCAGTAGTCATCTGGAACATCAACCAAAGAAAAAGGGTCGAGATCCTGCACGCGACCGAGACATTCTCCCACAAGCAAAGTGACATATGTGGAAAGCGGATTGAGTACGAACATATTGCTTCTTGCGGCGGCAAGGTCAATAGTTGCGAAAAGCAGCGGCAGAGCTCGAAGACTCGTGAAATTATCGGAAGGCATAAAAAGGACTGTAGCCTCAGTGTAAGCGTTGCATGAAACAAGAACAAGTGCGAAATTTCCAGTTGGAATATTGGTATCATCATGAACAAGCAACTTCGGCAGCTGATGAAGAGCGTCAAGTAATGGGACATCACACAAAAATGAAAACTCAAATTCAGCGCGTGCGCAGTCGATGACGGCATTATGGCGGGATAGGAAGTACCACCCGAGGATGACGTCATGCGAACAGACAGTGAGGACAATAAACTCCACGGTGTAAAGAATGCTTTCGATGGACACTCTTGTAGTGCAGGGTGCGAGAGGCGTTACTTGCTGTGCGCTTACAGCGTGGAGCGACAGTCACGAAAGCGGCGTCATGACTTTGCATAATAAACGGCAGAGATTAGCAGCAATAACAGAAACAGCGGCGCCGGTGTCCACAGTGGCGAAAGTACAATAACCTTGAACTGTTACTGCGACCACGTTAGCAGGAAAGGAGCGAGGGCTTAGACAGTTCCAAAATGGTGCAGTTCTTTCATCTTGAACAGCGGTGCGTCGTTTTCCTAGTCGGAGGGTCCGGGCCGGCGACGCATGGGGAAGGGCGATCACCGACGAGGAGAGGGTGCGCGCTGCGGCTGGAAGTCAAGGTGGTCAGTAGGGGCATAGCGAGGTGACGAGAGCGGCCCGTATCGGGCGAAGGGTTGGCTGCCAGGTTGCGACGACCGGGCATAGTCGCCGAACGTCTGAGGCCGACGGCGGCAGTAGCGGGCAATGTGTCCAGAAGTGAAGCAGGCGTAGCAAATTGGTTGGTTATCGGTTGTCCTCGAAAAATTGGCGACTGGTGGTGCCGCCCAAGAAGCAGTATAAGCAGCCAGGTGTGCAGGCTGTGAGCGCGTGGTGTAAGGTGGTTGCGGAAGCCTACGCACAGCGTCTGCATATGTGAGCAGTGCGGCTACAGGCTGCATCTCTTGTGAACAGGCCACAGGAGGAGCCAAAGGCTGCGCTGGATACGTGAGGGGTGCGGCCACAGGCTGCACGGCTGGGGGATAGGTGACAGGAGCGCCTACCAGCTGCGCGACATGCGGGCAGTGAACACGGCTAGATAGAAGTGGCTTGTGGTGTGCAAGAGGAGCAGCTTGGGCAACCTCTTCCGAAATAGCAGTGCAAAGTGGGGCAGGTAGATGGGTGGTGGTCTCGTGAGTAAAGGGCACTAGGCAAAGTTGGCGGGGGACTTCTTCACCGACGAAGGGTCGGACTTGCTGAAGCAACGGTGAATTGTCAGGCATGGAGTCGAAACTGGACAGCCAGTCACCACCATGCTGAGGCTGCCGAGTCACAGTGCGTTGCTTCTTCAACTCGTCTTAGATCCGACCCAAGCTGACGACTTCGAAAACTGTGCTCGGATTCCTAGGCAAGAGCATTTGAAATGCACATTCGTCAATACCCTTCAAAATATTTTTGACCTTGTCAGATTTGGGCATGGTGTCATTTGCACGTCGACAACGTTCTAAATATAGCTGGTAAAGTTTTCACCAGTCTGCTGAGAGCGGACCCGCAAGCACTGTTCTGCCCACTGCTTGCAGACAGCCTGCCGACTGAACACTTCAGCAGATGATGTCTTGGAGACACTCCATGTGGAGATGTTGTGTTTGTGGTTGTTAAAACACAATTCGGCGACGCCAGTGAGATAAAATATGACGTGGCCAAGCTTGTTGGCTTCATCCCACTTATTATTGGCACTCACCAGTTCGTAGTGCTCGAGCCAGTCTTCCACGTCAGTCCTATCCGCACCGCTGAAGACCTTTGGGTCCCGTAGCCTAGGATGGCAAGGGCAGTTTACGAACTGGGGCGAAGGCACCGATGGGTTGGCGTTGTCAATCATAACAAGTGGTAGCGTGCGGCTTCGCAGCTACAGGGTGTAGCCATGGGGATAAACAGCACCCTCCACCAAATGTGAGAAGTTTTATTAGCCGTTAGATACAGCAGCGAGACAGCGTGAAGAACCGTCCCGAAACCAGCACAGCAGCGAACCGAAACACGAGCCGAGAGAGCCGGGCGTTGGCGATACTGCTCGCTGCAGGCACATCTTTTTCTTCACAGCAGCAGTTTTGTCGATTCTTGGAAAAACTTTCGCTTAACATTGGCAACCTTTGTGTTCATGTGTGTCTTCATTTGTCCTTTCATTCGCACTGCGAAGAAACTTACTCATTATGCGTTGCCAGAAAGACACCGACTGCTGGTCTGGCACAAACTTGCATTGCAGTCTAGTGATGATTTTCTTTGAGTAACAATCACAAATATCATAGGCTACACTATTTGGTACTGAGAGCACCAGTTTCCGTAACGAAAGCCGAAAACATGTTATGGATGCCACGCTTATGACATCATCTTTCAACAACAACACTATTAGTGCACAAGGTTGAAAATTTTTGTTGCCTGCATCTTCCCCTTTCACTAGCTTCGTCATTATGCAGCGCCTTCCTGGCTTCGCTCAATCGTGTCACTCACTCTAACTGCAAGTAAGAGAAAATAGTTCCTTCATGAGATAACGACAGCTCATTTCCTGGCCGTATTTTCGCATTTCAGGCATGCTTTAGGCAAGAAACCGTTGTACCACTTTAGTAACGTCACTTTCCGCAATCGAAGGGGGGGGGGGAATTAGCTTGTACTGGGTGAATGCAGACTCTTCAACTGTGATTTCATTGTGAATTAATCAATTCATTGGTGCAAAAACACACCAGTAGGTTTCTGGAGTGCTATTTCAACAATGCATGCCAAATTAAAACTAAATATTTGCGTTTAACGTCCCCTTAGTGTCTTTGTTGTTTTATAGGCTCACGTTCCCTATACTCGAGAAGCTGAATGCAGCTGCAGATGCACAGCATAGAGTAAGCACACACGCAGCACACTGCATAGTCGGTGTGCTCAAACCAACAATGTTTGTTGGTACACAAGTAGTGTGGACGCTGTACAGCTAATTGGGAGACCATAAAATGCAAACTATACGAAAGCTATTATACCATCTAGTCAGAAAGATGCACAACCATGATAACAGATCACATTCAGGAAATGATATCGACCAATATTATAAATGCAAAAGATACATAAATCAAATGGCTATTGTGAACGAACACAAAGCACCCACCTAACTAGGTCAAGTCGGGTGGAGAAGAGCTTGTGTTGCCGTGAAACTTCATACTCAGGGAAGACCATCTTTCCAGCTGCCACAAGCTGCAAACCATACCTGGAAATAGTTATCGTAGATCACAATGAATATATACTTAATATTACCATTTTACAGCTGCACAAATATTCAGTCATGAAGCCACTAATCAGCTGTTAGAGCGTCACATGTAGACGTTCAATCTCATCAAGTGATTTTCAGAGAGAAGGAAAATTATGCTGCACAATGTAATTGATTGATTTGTGGGGTTTAACGTCCCAAAACCACCATATGATTATGAGAGACGCCGTAGTGGAGGGCTCTGGAAATTTTGACCACCTGGGGTTCTTTAACGTGCACCCAAATCTGAGTACACGGGCCTACAGCATTTCCACCTCCATCGGAAATGCAGCCGCCACAGCCAGGATTTGATCCCGCGACCTGCGTGTCAGCAGCCGAGTACCTTAGCCACTAGACCACCGTGGCGGGGCTGCACAATGTAATTAACATGGTTCTGCTTCTCTATATAAATTATGTAATTAGCTGTGCATTAATTGGATAGTTAATTATGATTTTATAATATTTAGCTATCCATGAATTGTAAGTGCAAACAGACAAGGACGTAGAAGAGAACTGACATGGACAAAACACTACTTTCAATCGAACTTTTATTTTCGCACGGGCCGATAAATATACGGTATATTGGACAAGCGGAAATAACAGAAACGGAAAGACCATTCTGTGGATGCACATCGTTGAACCGAGCACGTGTACAAAGCACTATCACGACATAGCAATTCAGGTCACTGAAACAAACCAAAGTAACGAAACTCTTTTTGAGAAAGCAATACGGAAGGTTGGCTAACGCACACGTTTGCTAATCTCGTGATTTCATACGCTTCCATAATCTCCCTTGTCATCTTACCATGTGCCTTAAATAGGATTGCCATGTTTTCGAACAGGGGCTTACATCCACAATCTCATCCACAATGGATGCCCAAATGACCTGAGATTGTTGTTGTGGCATTATAATGATGCTCTATCAATCTTTTTCAATATTTAAGGCACCTGGTAAGATTACAAGGGAGATTATGGAGACGTATGAAATTGTGAGATTAGCAAATATGTGTGTTAGCCAACCTTCCATATTGCTTCCTCAAAAAGAGTTTAATTACCTTGATTTATAGCAGCAGTGGCATGAATATTATGCTATGTCGTGATAGTACTTTTTACACATGCTCGGTTCAACGATGTGAATCCACGGAATATTCTTTTCTTTGTTTCTGTTATTTCCGCTCGCTCGGTACATATTTGTCACTTTGTGCGAAAATAAAAAATCAATTGAAAGTAGTGCTCTGTCTATGTCACTTTTCTTCAACGACCTTGTCTGTTTGCACTTACTCGCAATTGATGGATGCAAACCAAGTAGCCTAACAACATGCTTTATCAGTTAACTAGCACTGTAGTTTCATGAATAAAGCTTTTTGCTCACTTTAGGAGAAATGCTATAATTAAAGAATTGAACTTGTATCTATTATCAAAAGTATTTGCACTCTGCTTCATTTCTTTCATAACAGGCATCAGTGCGAAGATGTCTCACTGTACATATTTTACAGTGAAGTTGCTCTTTATCTGTGAACTAAAGCAACTAGCAATGCTGACAAACAATTATGTAAAAACAACATACTCATGCACCTTTGCATTTCCAGCATGCAACATATGAACTCCTGATCACGAGCACAAAAAGTGCGCTGTGGTCACTGGTCATGGCAATGTGTTACTTTGCTCAATTGACTGAAACTAGATTTAGATCTGCGATGCCTTCCATTTACTGATTTCAAGTTTTCGGACATACTTATAGCTAAAAGACTTAATGCCTCTCTGAGTTACATCAGACATGGCTATGTTTTTCTTTGATACGTTGCAAACATGGCGTAAGAAAAATAATACAGGTGGGGGACCCCAACTCCATGGAGCGTACAGATCATTTTCAGCACTTTCAGTCCCTCTAGGCCGCCATGTCGTAGCACCCCCCACGAAACTGTGGCCAACATATGTGCCATGGAAGATGAGCTACATATGTAGCGTTCGTACTGACTTTGCATGCGGGAAGACCCATGAAAAGAAGTGCGACATTCGCAGCACATGGCGTTTTTCCTGTTTTGAAAAACGTGGCATGCATCGGCATGCATTCTCCTAGCTTTAATTGCTATAGTGCACAGCCCTTAAAAAAAATACAAGGAGAAAAAAAAGTTGAACGTGCATCTGACTCAGGACTGCAGTGGGTACATATACTAAAGCCAACTATTATCTGAATGCACTTTTCATTGCGGTGTACGGGGAGTGTCACAACTAAATTACTTTTTTTTACATCATGAAGCCAGACAAATTTTTTAGTCCCCAACAACAGCATCCCTTGCTTACATAGCATTGCTGCTAAAACTGAAATGAAGTGGCACTCCAGTTTGTTGATTACTAAAATATCCTAATAAACACAATGTCATTCTGATAAATACTTAAGACTAAAAAGTCTCTTTTGGCAAAACGTGTCAAGAAGGTATGCAAGCCTCCAACTCTGTTAAATGGGCACAACTTCACTGCTCACAGAATCAACTTTTTGTTGTTGTTGAGTTAATCAAAGATTGTGACCTGGCATTCAAGTAATGTCTGCTTTTTCGAGGAGCACAATGGCATCATCTTCCAAGGGCGACTTTTTTTTTCTTCTCAGGAAATGTGATATACAGAAACCATTCATATGTGTAGGTAGCTATAATGTCAAATCTATGACCATCACTCACACTTGCGGGGTTTCTCCCGCTTCTTCCATGTCCCACGGAGTGCCCAGAGAGAAGAGCCTCAGCAGACGTCTCCATGCATCTCGTGGCTCATCACAGAGCTTCCACGCAGAACCAAGCAAAGTCAGTGCTCTGGCAGGCACAAGAAAAATTTTACTAAATGCGTGCAGAAAAAACCTGCTTTTATCACAAAATACCACCTCTGTTCGAAATTTGAGGGCAAATAGATAGCTGTATAGCCAAGCAACTCCAATTCACAGATCCACAAATGTCTGAAGTCAGATTACGGAGTGATGAATCTCAATCAAGAAATACAATGGGCTAGTTTATCATTTCACTAAATGGCATGCATAAAATGCAGTAAATATTATTTTGCAAATTGGACATGGGGAGGGGGGTTGACCTACATTTACGTATATTTGTGTAGGTGTTTGTAAGTGCACATGTATGCAAATATCTACAAACTACAAATTTAGGGGGCTGGAACCCCCCAAGCCCCTTCTAGCAACACTGATGTTAAATTTGTGCTTTAGTACATGAACTGTGATACTTGTTACACCTAATATCTGATCCTATCAGCTTAACACTTACCCAGACAGAAATTTGAATGTTATCGTAAAAAATGTTCATCACCGTTTTAGTACAAGCTCCTGAAGAGACGCCTGCTTGGAACCAAACAGCACAGTCTGCTGCTTGCTGCAATGATCCATCAGTGCGTCTGCAAGACTTCCTTTGCCCTGGCCAGTCGTCCTCAACTTAAACACTTGAGCCAAGGTCTTCAACTCGTATGGTGAGAGCAGGCGCAAGGCCACATCCAGGTCTTTCAAGCTTGTCACTGGTAACGGTCAAGCCTGTTGTCAGCAGGGCTCACAAAAAGAAAGCATGTTTTCAAAGCTTACCATCTTCTACATAGCCTTTGTCTTTTAGCGTTACCAGGATTGGGGAAACATCATTAGCTATGTCTGGGTAACCAATTTTATACGTTCTTCGCCACATGTGCTTTCGCTGAAGAAGCCGGGCAAGCAGCTTCTGGCACTTATCTGCAAAAAGAAAACAGTATGCTAAACTTCCTCTGCGATCTTTGACAGAGCTGCACTTAATGTGAAATAGATTGATGCAGTTGTGGGACACTATAAATTCAACAAAAAAAGTTAATATGTACATACCATCAGCTCCTAGAAACTCGCAAAACATTTCCTGTTCGTGCTGGTTGAAGAGATCCCAGTCATCAGTGTCTTTAATCGAATTAACTATCAATACGAGGTTCTCCAGATAGTAAGGACTTTTTGTTGTACTGCCATCAGTGGATTCATCTGGTGGATCTGAAGGAGGCTGCATGGCTGAGTCCAATGGCTTGCACTGCATGCTCTGTCCTTCCACAATTTCTGTCTTCACGGTTAGTTTGAAGCCACTTGTCTTCTCAGACACGCCACCAACATTGGACAACTTCTTCACCGGGCTTAAAACAGTTTGCACAGTTGGCTTTAGCTCACTGCGTCCTTCATCACAGCACTTCTTGTGTTCTATCACAGCACTTTCTTTTTTAAGGCCTAGTTTAAGGCCGCGTATCTTATTACGCGTAGTATTAACAATCGATGATTCTTTCACAGGGCTTAAGAGAGAGTGTACAGGCAGCTTTACTGTTCCGCATTCTGCGTCACAGCATTTTTTGTGTTCTGCCGGAACAAAATGTTCGCTAGTGTGACACACAGGACTTTCTACGCTGTCCTTCTGGACATTTTTGCACAGACACTCCTTTAGTTTCTTATTTTCAGAATTTCCCCCAGAGCCAAGTTCACTGGCGCTATTTCGCGGAGGTACAACTTCAACGATTTCCACGTCGCTGTCATCTTTGTCGGCAGGTAATGCCAGGAGGCAACTGTCCAGTTTAGCCTTTTTACTCTGGTTACTAGCGAATAATCGCGTGGATTTATTTTTAAGTGATAGTTTTCCACCCCTTCTTGCAGTCGATTTAGGTGAAGACTTCACGGGTCTTACTGCCGATGTTTTGACTGGGCTTGAGGAAATAAAGAAGTTCGTGATTTTGGACTGACCACCCGACATTACGAATCGGTGGCCACTGCACGATAGGCAGAAATAAATGCTTGTTCTTTGTTTTCACCCCACGCATTTGTTAACTGAAAGCGCGTGTCCCGATGTGCGAGGTCCAGTCGATGTGCCCACTCAGTCAACGCTGACTCCGACAGCTCCGATTTGGCACCGACAGCACTTGAACGGTCGCACTCAGAGCAGAACCGGACTTCCATGTGTTTCCCATAAGGCGAAAACAACATACGACAAGCGAACAGTCCACAAATATCACACTTGCAAATTTTTACGCGCGCTTGCACGCACTTTCAAAGAAACACAATAAGTAGATAGATGAGGTAACTAAAAACGTGAAGGCAGTGAGTATGATGGCGACATGTCACCTAGCGAAACCACCATCAACAGCTTTCCTTAGTTTGTCTATTGTGTATTAGCCCCCACATTCGTCTGCTGGTAAACATGGCTACGCCCAAAGTTCTGAAGATGCTTGAGGAGCGAGTTGAAGCGCTAGAACGGCGAGTGACAGACTGCGACCCCACGAAGGAACCGCCTAACAAATCTAGCATAACGGTAACGTTTCAACGCGTTCAACTAGTTTCATTTTTGTCGCTAACCGCTGTGGTTTCAGGAAGTGCTACTGAACGTTCACACGAAAATCCAGGCTGCCGTCGCGTCTCGGGAGAAGTTGTCGGTGCTCAAAAAAAGTACGTAATTACGGGCTCTCAATACTTCTTTAGTCAAAACGGCTAGACTTTCACCATATGTGTGGATTTTTTTAAAGCTGACGAGCTCGACAGATACCTGGACGCCGAATTCCAGGACCGTGCTGATTTGACAGAGGGTGCCAAGCTCCAGCTCATTCTGGCAGGTAGGTCCCGATTGCTAAAAAAAGTTCGCGCTCTGTCTTGAAAGACTGTAGTCTAGGTTGTAAAGGAACTATAGTGCATTCAATCAACTAATATAAAGAGCCCTTCCGTCCGCACTTTTCGCTATTCAGGAAAAAAAACATTGCAAGCAATCTTGCCGAAACAATGCCCAATTTATGGCGTAGATGTTTGTTTTAAGGGGTTTCAGTTACTTCGAAACATTGCCGGCACGTTACCAGCCTGCTCTAGATAAACATGCGAGTGTCACGCGGTACAATATTGATCGAGATCGAGTTTCCTGATCGCGGTTGGCGCATGTGCGTGATTAAAGCGCAGGAGAGGGTCCATCATGGTGTAGAACCCAACTCAGATCGCAGCTTCATCGCGATCGAAAGTGCCCATCTCAGACACATGGTTTGGAAATGTCACCCACAGTATTAGCTTCGGCAATAACGGTACTATGTTCCTTTTTATTTGTTTTGTTTTTCCCCGTCTGTGTGTGCTGTACGCTTCCGACATTCAAATCCTACTAGCCCACCAAGCCATCCTCGTGAATTACCCAAAACTTGCCTGACATTTCGTGATGCAGGTTGTTCTCTCTCTCCTAAAGTACTTAACTGCGAAAGCAGAGGCGCACAATTTTTCAGTGCTTCCAGTGGGCTTTACACTAATCGTAATCTTTACATGGGAAGCAAATTGAACTAATTGGGAAGCTTTATTCTAGAACCATTTGTTGCTTTTGACCAGGCATAGAAGTCTTGAAAGAGCAGGTTCCTTGGCAGTAGAACTATTTAAATTTTAGCAAGTTTTGGATAGTGTGGTCACAGTTCTGCTGTAGTAGTATTTACATATCTTGTGCATGTTATATTGTAATGAGAAAGGAAGGGAGAAAATGTGATAGTTTGTCTCATGGGAGGACATTGACTAGTGTGACTAAAGCCCATGTAGTGAGATGTAACTAAGAGAAATAAAACTTGGAAAACGCAGCTCTCACACTGTCTCAAAGGCTCTACAAGCATGTGGTAGCTAGAAACCTCATTATAGTTCAGTCGCAGATTTAGTTACCTGCTTAGTGGCCTGTCTGCATCTTACAAAGTATCATGTGCTACAGTGTTGAGGTGCTCTACAGTCACATATAATTTGAGATGTCTGGAGAGGCTCCACTGATACGGTTGAAGCGCAGCAGCCAATCAGCTCCACGATCAGAGAAACAGTCCCACTTGTGCACTCGCCAATATCCTCTCAAGGCGAGGTCACCAAGTGTTTGGCTCATCACGTCAGCCTGGAGTGTGCACCTTTTGGGGCAGGCTTGTCTGCATCCACCTTTGGGGAGAAAATTCCACAGAATTCTGGAGTTGTATTCGACTATAGAGCTGTGAACTCTGCTAGTTTCTCCTAACCTTGAATTCTGTTCATTGCGTAGAAAGAGTTTTCTATGTAGTAGTACTGTGTAACAGATACATACAATGTTATTTGAACATTGAGATCATTTTTATTGTCATTCTAAGAAACTTCATAGTCTAGCTTAAGACAAAGAACAAGCATGTCCTTATGGTGTGCTATATCACTTTCCAGAGGAAGACAGAATTCGACAAGTGATTGCTACCTACCAAAGAATGGAGGATCTCAAGCCAGTCCTTGACAGTACTCACATCAAAGGTGATTGAGACGGATGCTCTTCACCTTATCCCTTTTGTAAAACACATTTATTTCTTTTTAGATGCACCAACTCACATTGGCAAGGTATCAGCACTTGCAACTATTCAACTTGAACAACAGGTATGATGGAATTCATAATTGTTTGCATTTGACAGATGTCTTTGAGTTCAAAGTAGCAGCTTCCCCGAGTTTTCTTTTGCCATCCCTCATTGAACATTGGCTGTTGTGTTTTTCTATAATTGGGAAATGGTACTTAAGGTACTACTATTCATTTATAATTCATGCAAGAGATAAATAAATAAAAATTAGGGCAGCTATGCACTAGTGTGGTGCGGAGACTGTAGAAACAGTGGAGCTATACCCGGCAACAACTTTTGTGGCAGCACAGCCAAGGCTACGGAGCCGAAGCACGCTTGTCTTACTGCGCCACAGCATGTAGTCCCTCAACGAAAACGTTTGTATACTGTTCTGGGTAACTAAGATTTTACCATTCGTCACTTACATTTTTCGCGGATTTATTTTTTAATTAGAGAATAAAAACGTTGCGCAGTAGAAAAAATTTCGTTTCACGCTCTCTCAGGTTTTTTGGCTTCCGTCGCCTTTTTACCTCACCGCATTCCTCACTGTCAAAGATGGCGTCCGCCGGTTACAGCTCGTCAACGACGCTTACGGAGGAAACACCGCCGCGTGCCGCGAGTCCACCAGCTGCGCAGCCGTACCAGGCGTTGTCAAATCAAAAGCTGTCCGTACAGGCCAAGAAGGTGGCGTACAACGTTTACGCGCAAGTAAGGAAAAGCGACCCGCAGCTGTCTGTGAGAGCCGCTTGTCGGAAAGTCAGCGAGCTCACTGGTGTTAGCGAGCGCAGTGTCTTCCGGATTAAGCGGTACGTGCATGATGAGTTGTGTAACCATTACATGAATAATTGAATGTATCATTCACCCAGCAACCTTGGTCCACGCGTCAGTAAATCACGTCACAATATTATTAAAAATTGCTCTCGAGTTCCCAAAGATGCGACTCGCGTTTCCTGGAGCGAAACGCGAGCAAACGCGAGCCGACGCGGACTGCGCTGGTGAAATCGAAACCGAAACACCCGTAGAAGCGGTCGGACTACTTGGCGCAGTAGCACATGTGCATAGGCTCCGCCCACGTAGCCTTGGTCGTGCTGCCACAGAAAGTTGTCGCCGGGTGTAGTGGCCTTCCCCTCCTTCTCTCCCTCACCTCTCTTTCCCACCTCCTTGCTATATGTTACGACACATGACTATGTTATGCTTTCTATCTCATTCTCCCTCACTGTATGTATTTATTTCTCTCTCTCTGTTTCTGTCTTTCATTCTTTCTTCCTTTTTATTAGGGGCGAAGCTCCTTAGGGTGTGGGTTGTTCCCTTCTCTGTAATATGTATGTAGCCACCTCTAGTGAATTGCTCAATAGATGGTGTTGTGTGTATATCTTTGGAAATAGTATCACTAGATGGCGTTAGTGGTTCTCGTATTGTTGATGGTTTTGTATAGTTGACAGATGGACCGACAGACGCTTTGCCCCACTTGTAACTCACTCCGTGGATATGCTGTGACTTTTTTTTTCTCTCTTTTCTCTTCTCATTATATTGCCCATGGCAATACAGTCATATGGTTCGCAAGAATGCTTGTTCTGCTACTGTGCTTGGGAAAGCCATGTTCTTACAATGCTCGCCTTCAGACCGTTGGCACCTGTGTTCAAATCCCGCCTCGCCAAGTAATTAATTAACAGAGAAGCTCTTTAGCGAATTGTTCCTTACGAGTCTATTCAGAAAATTGTCACAAGTGGTTATGTGCCACTGAAATTGGGTAAATCCCACTACTTGCCATTGGTTCACTGAAAATGAAGAAGGCAACCGCCTATCAAATGGCTGCGGAGTTGCAGTGCAGAGTCAAAGACTACGAGTATGTAGAGCAAGAGAATACTATGGAAGGGCTACAGCAGCTGCGAGGAGACCTCAAAACAGTCACACATACGGCACATGCCTGTGCCGTGTGTGTGACTGGCTGTGGTTTACCTCTCAACTCTCCACTGAGAATCACCGTAGAAACAGCCTAGTATCGCCTAGCTAAGACCTAGAAACAACCCGCAAGCAACCAGATTAGTCTTCTCAATTGTCCAGTTTCACTGTTTCAAGCCTTGAGTGGCTGAGCGCAAACTTTGCCTATTTATTTTGTTTTATAATTTCTCCTCCTCTTCACTCTTCATCCCCTCTCATCCTCCTTTTCTTCCTTAAACATCAAGCTGAGTTTTTGCACAAAGGGCCCCGTGACTTTCACAAGCAATTATTAAATGGCTTCCTTAAAGGAATGTCTTGCCTCACAAATCTACTACCGCAAAATATTTAGAATCTGGCAAGTACTAACGGAGTTACAGCGGTTTGTTACGTACTTCAAGCACTTTCGCTCTCCTTTCGTACCAGCGAGTGGGCTGAAGGTTACATGGAGGAAAGGGGGAGGGGGGTGACAAGGGTGCAAGAAGCTACGTTTATTCATTTATTAGCACGTGTCATGACTTTCAGTGCTTTCTTTTATTTATTTTTTCTTCAGATGCAGTAACTATTTAGCTCACGATTCTCAAATCAACCAATGGCAGTAGACTTTCTGTTTTGTGTGTGGCGAGTTGGGTTTATGGCATCACATGCCAAATCAAGAGCGAGCTATATTCAGCTTACTTTGAGAATTACTTGTCAGTTCCAGTCCACGTGCTACTGTATAATGTTTGGCTCACGTGTTCTCAGGAGCCTCGACTACCACTCCGCAGGGTTTTCTGACTGAAAAAGTGTTGCAGGGCCCCTTTAACGCCCGCCTTTCTGTTTCTTCTGGTTACTTGCGTCGGCGCTCCTCCTTTTACTAGACCATGCCGAATTGTCCAACGTTACATTCTCCTTCCCCATCGCTGCCTTTCTCTAATATCTTCGCCTTCCCTCTCACCTTCTGTACACAGTGTCGAGATTGCCCAATTCCTGCGGTGAATACCTGCCCAAGGTTTCATGTATGCATCGCACACTTACTCCAAGCTTTAAACAGATGCACTGTTTATTATGTGTAGAGCTACTGGTCACATGGCCGCTACTTACCGGCTGCTTGTGTGTGGAGTTTGTTTACAACATTTCAAGCGATTCAACCTGTTTTTTGTAGAATTTTTACATTTTAGTGTGCAATGACTCTAAGCCATTTTGTTTTGCTTTAGGAACAGGCTGATGAGCAGACCAGGAACCTGCACCACCTTTTGGCAACTTACAATGATCTGGTATGCGTTCATTCTTTTGTGCCTCTAACTATATTACTGGTGAAGTTTCGAACTAAAGTACAACTATTTGAAATGTAGCGACACAAAAGTATAATTCACAATCGCCAACAAAGAACTTGTGCAAGCAGCTTGCCTGAGGCACATATTGCATCACATAGTTGTAGTCCGATTTTTTTTTCGCCCATCAATAGTTACAGAGCTGAAATGAAACCTGTGGTACGCGCATCTTTGTATGACCTGCTAGTACATACTTTCATTTATTATAGCATAAACATTGATTGCTAATCATGTTTTAGCATCAACTTGTTCCATTTGTTGTAGTAAAAAATGTAGAACATGCAAAACTACCAAAGGCTTCTTGTACCCCTTTTTACTGGTCGCAAAAACATCAGGCAAAGTTTGTTTCAAGGACCTAACCTGCCACAGGGGTGCCCTTGCAGAGAAAAAGAGCTTCATTCTAATAGCTTTCCAAGGTTTTCTTCAGTGGATTTTGAAGTATTCATGGAGAGGGCTCACTTAGATAGCTTCTTGGTCACCTTTCATTTGTGCTATTTCACATTCTGGTCTACCGCTTACTTACAGAGTGCATATGAGAGAACAAAGCTCAGTCTCTCTTGCCTGTTACATAAGTAAGGCTGTGCAACAACAACAAAAAAAAAACGTGTACAACAGGGAAGAAGACTCACCCAGCGCAACCTTCAACTACATCTACTGTACCCCTTAATACGTTTATATATGATGCAGTATAGATTACTCATGCGTGTGCATGGACGCAT
Organism: Rhipicephalus annulatus; assembly: GCA_013436015.1. Classification (NCBI taxonomy): domain Eukaryota; kingdom Metazoa; phylum Arthropoda; class Arachnida; order Ixodida; family Ixodidae; genus Rhipicephalus; species Rhipicephalus annulatus. The sequence continues at coordinate 556,710 of WOVY01011536.1, read as the reverse complement.
TTAATGACTCCAAATGCATATACTATGAATAAAACAACAGATAAGAGTTTGAAGATGCCGCTGCCAAGACGACAATTTCGTTGCTGGTGAGAGCCAGTGAAAGTGAACTAAACCACCAATCACCCAGTTTCGCAATCAGCTTTGCCTCAGTGACTTCGCGATTCAGCTGCATTCTGCCATGAAATGTAGTCATGCACTCCCATCAAAAGTGGGAGGCTGTACAGCTCTCTTTAAGCATACTCAATGAACCTATTTCGGTGCAGCTTATGCACTTCTCTGGTGGTACGGCATTTGGATCTGTCAGGTTACGTAGCTTCCCAAACATGTTGGGAGGCAGGAAACGTGGCCTTGGTATTCGCCCTCTGAGCTATTTCTTTTTCCGAGATATGGGATATCTTGCGCACGTAGGGTACAACACCTACTTTGGGGCGCTTGCCGGCAGCGACATCAGCAACTGGCTTTCGTATGCTGGGTCGCGCTTCTCTAAAAGACTAAGATGTTTAGATACATTGATTGCTTCCTTATATTTACCGACTGCCCTTCAGATCATTTTGTTTTGGAAGCAAGAAAAGCAACACAATTAAAAAGTACCCCTTGCCCTTCCAAGTTACACATGAGCTGCTGGTGGAAGGTTTTTTGCTGTACACGTCCGCACATTCCAAGCTTAAGAGGGTCATTTTCAACGTATTTTAAGAATGCTCTCATTAAGTCTTGCTGCGATGCGGAGAGTGTGAGCCTTGTGCAGCAAACTGAATGTTTGTCCCCCGCAGGATATCCCTAACTTGCTAAATGCGCTGTATTTCAGTGACAGTTGGCAATACCATATGCTCTTCCAAAGTGCAACAGGAAATCTTTGTGACCAGTAAAGAGTGTCAAGTGGCTGGAACCTTAGCTTACTTTATTTCAGGATCACTATGATATTGAAGCACAAAGTTATGATTGGCAGAATGTAGCACCTGTGGCTGAGTTTAGTGGGCCGTGCAACACTTTTTGAGCATGGTCAGAAAACGCAGCCAATCGGCAGTAGAGACTCCCGAGAACAGGCGAGCCACATGTTATAGCGCAGTACCCGGCCTGGAATTCAAAATAATTTATCAAAGTCAGCTAAATACTGCTTTCTTTTCTCTCGACAAATGACGGAACATGCTTAAAAAATCACTCATAGAAAGCCATCTATCAGGCATTGGCTGATTTGAACACGGCACACTCAATCGTTACAGAGATTGCTGCAGCAGGCTGTGACTTGTCCGTGCGTGCGCTCACACTGAAAAAATGTGCATTTGAAGAAAAAAATAACTCAAAAGGTGCTTAAGGTCACGAGGCATCCGTGACGTATTTTTTTTTGCCCCTGCCATCCCTCCCTGCTTAGCTTCCAGCGCTTTTGTCGGGACGAGAGAATGTAATTGCAGCATGCGACACATCTTCGTAACTCCACTCGCACTGGATGAATTCTTAAAGTTTTTGCCTTGCTGAATTCGTGAGGCAATAAGCTGTTTCAGTGAATTTATTCCATGGTTACTTGAGAAAGTGTTTCAGGGCCCCTTTAAAGTAGATTAGAAGTCTGTCAATCCATGGTGGAGCTACATTTGTTGCCATCAACTCCATTACCACAAAGCGAACACAAAGAGAATTTTTCGGCAACATCCACAAGCCTTTTATCACAATATCACTCACCTTTAACACCTTTTGCAGAGTCCCTTTAACATTGTTTTGTAAGTGCTCACGACAGTATTGCTTTTTCAGGTGAACACTATATCAAAGCAGCTCTTGCTTTGGGACTCCATTCTGACAAGCAAGCTTGAACAGCAGAATACGAAAACTGTGCCATCCGATTGACATGTTATGAAGAGAAGTGGTTCGGAAACAGGAATAAAATTTATTTTGCTGCATTATTGTGCAGTAAATAATGGAGTGGTTTATTTCTCATTTCTGAAACTATTTAACTACTGTGCATTTTCACCACTGTGAAATCCGAGGGATATTAGGAAATGAATTTATTCTGGTCAAAATTTTGGTGTGAATTATTTAATCTAGCAGCAGCCTGACCACTTACATCATTTCAAGAAAACATTTCAGGGGCCTTTTATAGCCCCGCCGCGGTGGTCTAGTGGCTAAAGTACTTGGCTGCTGACCCGCAGGTCGCGGGTTCGATTCCCGGCTGCATTTCCGATGGAGGCGGAAATGTTGTAGGCCCGTGTACGCAGATTTGGGTGCACGTTAAAGAACCCCAGGTGGTCAAAATTTACGGAGCCCTCCACTACGGCGTCTCTCATAATCAAATGGTGGTTTTGGGACACAAATTTTGTATTTGTTTGAAATAAAACCATTTCTTATTCTGATCGCCTTCCTCGCTTTGCCATGCAATTGCATGCCTTCTCTATCTTGTCCTGCATGACTAGCATGCACGGTCAACCGATTTCACTTCGTATGGAGCACTTCCAACAGCACAAATGGAGATAATAATGTGTAGCCCATAACCACAAAATCCTGATAGGCTCAGCACCTAATGCTGAGATTGACAGAGTCTTTTACAAAGAAATAAGTTGCAAGGATGAGATAGTGCCTGTAGGAAGGGTAGTTAATGCAAGAAGAAATCTACGCTCTTGTCTTTGAACTCTCCGTAGTTTAGGGGCCCTTTAAAACAAGTGTACAAGACGCCTTACAAATTGGTACATCAGGCTTTTGTGCCATTCATTGGCCTGTTTTTGTGACAAATCTTGTCAGTAAGACGATCATTTACCCTTGTTGGTATATATACTGTGAATGATGCTCAGGACAATAACGAAAACAAAACACACTTTTATTATGCTTTGAACACTTCCCTGCAACACAGGCCAACAAATCTTATTTACACGTTCAATAAATAATGATGACCAGTGTATCTCAAAAGACAGCACCATCATCCAAATTGTCATCTTCGTCATCGCCGTAGCCTTCACCGTTGTCAAAGTAGTTATTGATGTAGTCAGTCTCCTGAAAACAGAGAAAAAAAAGTGTAAACGATCATTAATGAGCTAACTTGAAATTCAAAGGTCAAACAGTTCACCACTTTCTGCTACATCATGTGACCAGCATAACATCGCTGAATGTGCATCTTCAAAGCAGACACACAGCCTTGTAAGTGGAACAAAACTGGGCCCTCCCTCAATGAAGTACGTTATTGCTGTAAAAAAGAAGGGCTACAGCAACTGAAGTTCGTGGTTAGCCTTGCAAACAACTGTGTAATGCTAGTGCATTTCAGTGGACATTTCCGAGACTGCCATCACGAGGCTTGTACCAGTCCGACGATTTCAGCTAAATGTGCCCTACACAATAATACCCTCCTGTAATTTTAACTCTCCCTTTGACACTGAATGAAGTTCCTAGCCAGAATCCATGCATCTGTGTATGTCAAAACTTTTATTCGGATACCAAAATTTGCCTTAAATGAATTCAGCATCGATTAGTCATCATGAATGAGTGTGCCTGTCTAGAATGGTCACCCCACTGGCTGCAGTATGTCTATGCTTCAAGTGACAGTTAATGCATTAAAAACATACCACATTTCCAGCCTGTTTGGAACATTTTCAAGCAAGAATGGCAGCTCAGAATAAATACATTTCTTAAAGGGTCAGTCAACAGACACCGTCCGAACAAACTCGGAAATTTATAGAGTAGACTGTAGCGATCACATTTTCTGAATATTGCAGAACCTCCATTTCGAAAAACAATTTCCGCACTCCATTCCTACGCCTGACTAATGCTTCTTGACGACAACTCGGTGATCGGTGACATGATGCAACACGCAGCTCGTCGATTTGTCTAAACCACGTCTCAATAAACAGTAGTAAAGTCAATGACAGTTCCTGTTCCCACCCACAGCTACGACAGAGCTATTCAATCATACAAGCTAGGAAAATCACCATAGGCTCCATGCATAGAAATCGGGATACGACACGGACCCAGCTTTTGGGAGTGAGCAGATTATCGCGCCACCTGTTCATCAGCACACCCACTATTAAACGCATTATTTGTGTTTTGTGTTGCTGCCCTCAGATGGCGCGACAGTCTGCTCCCCAAAAAAATCGAACTCCAGAAAAATTGGGCTAACTTCATGTCTGAATTTGGGAACGCAGTAGTATTGCTGAAAATCGTTGTCGGCTGCAAATCGAGCGACTGGGCTGCGGAGAAACATCGGCATCGGGTAAACAGTAAACAACCAGGCATCGCAGCAAGCGGAAGTGCGTTGCGACTGATCGAGTTCGCGGATGACGTCGATTGCTGACGTCTTGTTACATTGCCAAAGTGGGCGGAGTCACGACCATGGGCCACACCTTCCCCTCCCTCTGAAGAAGCCCCGCCACAGTGGTCTAGTGGCTAAGGTACTCGGCCGCTGACCCGCAGGTCGCGGGTTCGAATCCCGGCTGTGGCGGCTGCATTTCTGATGGAGGCGGAAATGTCGTAGGTCCGTGTGCTCAGATTTGGGTGCACGTTAAAGAACCCCAGGTGGTCGAAATTTCCGGAGCCCTCCACTACGGCGTCTCTCGTAATCATATGGTGGTTTTGAGACGTTAAACCCCACAAATAAATAAATCAATCGATCAGCAAAAAAAAAAGGATGTCAGCACTTATTTCACAATACCACAGCACGTGCTCTTGAAGACTCGGAAGTTGAAAAAAGCTATTCTGGATCCTCTGATAAATAGCATAAACTCACTGCAAAAGCAGTCAGAACTAGCAGATGCTGCTGCAAATGATAGCTTTTCTCTCTTTTTTTTTTCATTGAGTGCATTGCTACAACAAATTTTAAGCAGCCAAAGTACTTTTTGGAGCTGCTTGCATTCACCCAGCACATTGCTACCAATTCTATTAAAGTAAATGCACGTGGGTGTTACGGGTGAAAAAACTGCTGAACCAATGCATAGTGGCAACTGAAATTTGTGATGCTGTGCTCGATATTTCTGAATCCTTCAAATAAATTCACCCACAATGTCACACAACAAAAAACAGACAACCACCAAAAAGAGGTGACACAATTCATGTCATTGCCTTACTTTCATGCAATTCAGTTTGAAGGGCTTTTGCTTTCATGGAATGCCACGAGCTTCCGAAATTCCAAGTTTGTCAGACTGAGTGGAGAGTGAGCAGATTTTTTACGTGTGCGCTTAATGGCATGGTTTAGTAATCAGGATGCAGTGAAAGTGGTAGACTGCAAAAGTACAGCCTCTATTATGCAATACCATTTATATATATACACGCAGCTGAATGCCAACGATGTGATAGGACAGTGATGCCATTACCTCTTCAAGCTCCTCCTCTTCGTCCAACTCCTCAGCCCCTTCTTCCTCTTCTTCATCATCTCCTTCTTTCGGCTTCTCGCCAGGCTCATCTTCACCCTCACCACCACTGTCACCTCCTCCAGCCTCTCTTTCTTCAAGTGCCTACAGCAAACCATGAAAGTATACCAGTTTTTTTTTTTTTTTTTTCAGTGCATTAGGATGAGCACCAACTGTCCCACTGATAGTCAGTGCATATTAAGATGACCAAATCGACCTTAAAAATATGAATGTACAGTATTTTAAATGTACAGTTCTTTCACAATGTCTCAAAAACAAGACAAGTCTTCTAATACTTCAGGTTGACAGTCGAAAATTGCAAGGACCTGTATGAGGTAAATTGATTACTTTTTTTCTCACCCTCTCTGCAATTGATGTAATGAAGTTATGACGGTCACAATTCATTTTGCCATCCACCACTAGGAGAAGCTATCCAGTGCTGCAGCTGATCACTGCCGAGTGTCCCATCGAAGCTGCTATGAGTTGCAACGTTACATACACAACATGACAGAATGCACCGAAAATCTCATTTTGGGCAACTTCATGCTTAGCAATTGAAACACAATATTTTGAGTGCATGGCTGCCACTACTTTTTGTCACAACGGGGTGCACTGCAGGCCCAGGGATTATGTTTTATAGCAAACAATTGATAAAGCAATAGTAATCGTCAGGCTTTTATATTACAAAACCTTGACGAAATTATGAGAGATGCCATAGTACAGGGCTCTGGAAATTTCAACCACCTGGGGTTCTGTGATGTGCACCTAAATCTAAGAACATGAGCCTGAATTATTTTCGCCTCCATTAAAAATGCGGACGGCGCAATTGAAATTCAGTACTGCGATCTTGGGGTCCACAGTCAAGTGCCACAAGCAGTGGACCACCATGGCGCAAGCATAAGATTTAAAAAGGAGCTCCCATGAGGCATTGCAACTCCATTAGTTTGCCCTGGCACTCAGTGATGCAAAAAGTGCTGGCTCAGTTGATTTAAATGGCGGATCAGTTCATTTGAATGGCGGATGGCTGTACAGTTGGTATCAGTACAGACAGCTGAATCTGTGCAATCACGTGTCAAATGCAAGAAATGGCAGAAATAATAGGCATATTTTAGAACCAGAAGGCAGTCAAATAAAATTACCTCAATTAAACGTAAGAGCATCATACTGGCTCAGCAGTTTGGATGTATGAACTCTTGATTGCCTACCTGTTGGGGCTAGCTGCATCAAAAGTTACGTGCTATTTCTGTGGACACCCCATCCCCACCTTGGCATTTCTGGGATTGCACGCTTGATATGCTAAAAAAGTTTGCATCCACAGGCTACTGCTTCTTCAGTTTACTGCCACTATAGTTGGAGTGCCACATGACTGTGCATATAATAAATAAATATATAAATAAATAATGCACGCCCAAGAATGAAAGGGACGTTTGTATACCTTCAGGCGCAGCCAGTCGGCATTCGGCGTTTTCTCGCAGTTGCACACCGCAGTTTGAAGCTGCGACGTCAATGCGGGCTATCTATATTGTTAGCACATAAAGTATAGTAAGCTACAGCACAATGATCTTTGTCTTGCTGTGCATGCATGCAGCCATCCAATCAGCTGTCTTGATACATAAACAAAGTTCTACGCATCACGTACTTGCAGCTTTTTCTGTATGTCGATTCCTGTTGCTATCGAGTCACCTCCTCCGAGGATACCAGCCGAGCTTTTCCGCTTTTTTGTCTTCTTGGAAATCTTCAGTTCCGCTGGGAAGTAGTCAAAATCTGCGCATAAGCAGTGTTCTGCGTAAGTGGCGGCTTCTAGTTTCTCCTAAATGTCTACTTGGCATACTCCTGGAAGTAATATTCCATGAACTCCGACATTATCCACAGCAATGAAGCTTTGCACAAGAAATAAAACACACAATTTTGCTGTTTTTGCGCGGATCCAGGAACAATAGGAGTTATATTTGGCGTTTGCCGTCCCAAAACCGCCTTATGATTATGACAGACGCCGTAGCGGAGGGGCTCATTTCGACCATCTTGTGTTCTTTATCGTGCACTGACATCGCACAATACGTGGGCCCCTACCACTTCGACTACATCGAAACGCAGCCGGGATCGAACCCGCGACCTTCGGGTCAGCAGCCGAGCACCACTGCTCCACCGCGGCGGACAACAGAAGGAGTCCTACACACTCCGAGGAGGATATATGACCCCACATACACAGCACAATCACGAACGCACTCGGTAATCACGTCATGCGAGACGGCTCCGCACAGCTGGAAGATTAAATTACCGTAGATAAAGTCAGGTGCTTTCACACGGTAACGGTCCGAGTATCTCTCCACCGTTTGTTGAGGCGTGCAGGGAGGAATGTTGAAACTGGACGCGAGCAAGTTCTTGCGCTGCTCGTGAAGCAGGAGGGCCAGATACGTGTTCTCCTCCGAATTCACCAGAGGTGCTGGGGAAAAGTCTAGCGGCTGCGAAAAGCGAACCGTGAAAAAAACGTATCTCAGTCAGACGGGGTAGCATTCCATGAGCGGAAATGTGAGATGGTGAGCAAGAGAATGCTTATCAGTAGCTACGATCAGCGCGAGACAGTATGCAGCGAACTAGGGAAAGCTTGGCTGTATGCACCACTCACCGGGAATGCTGGTGGCGGCTGCGCGCACAGGGTGAGCGCTGCTTCTTGCCTCGTCAAACCCAGCTGCTCCACATTGAATGACATCCCGCCACCGCGGCCGCGACCCCTCCCCCGTCCCGCCATGGTGGAAGTGAAATGCTAGCCGAAACGTTGATCGATTGTGCGAGCGATACCTCGCGTTTTCACACGCACTACGCGCACGTGGAAATGCGGATGAATCTTGCGGATGATAGCCGGCGCGAGGCCACTAATATTTGGATACATGTGCAGTACAATGCGTGTGAAGTATTAATCTTCATAAAAAATAAATTTTAAAAGAAAAAAAATATTTATGAAGACTCGTAACTTGTGTGTATTTTAATGTGACGCGCTTTGTGCTGTATTGTAGCAAATACGCTCTGGCGGCTCACGCGATCCAAACAATCATAGTACAAAACAACATGGCCGCGTCGTGTGCGTGATTTTCCAGCCAACATGACATCACCTACGAAGGTAACCGTTTGTAATACGAGCCGGTTTTATATTAGCGCCTTTGCTCATAGACGCGAAGTAAACCTCTGTGGCTGTCTTGTCCAATGCAAGCTAAGCTCTAATTTAAAGCGTTTCTTTCCACACATGCGTGATGTTTTTGGCGGTAATGCATATCTTAAAACCATTTTTGAATGTTGCTTAGACTCCTCTCAAGTTACCTCGATGCACAAGCGAGAAACCTGTCATGCTGCCGAATTACTGACTGCTTGCACCTTCGATCTAACGTGTCCAAGTGCGGTGTTTCAATGCAACGCATGTGAAACACCGCCCTTTTCGAGCACACCACTTTCAAAAAGTTGCAAACGCCTTTAGAAATGCCAGACGCGCTCGCTATCAAACGCTGCGCACGAGATCTCGAACAAAATTTAGCGTCGCATTGTTAAGTGCATTTTCGCTCAAAACATGACACGTCGTCGATAGAGGAAAATCACGAACTTTGTAAAATTGTCAGAGCACGCTTGGCCCGCTATATACTTTTTTTTTTCTGCAGTGTTCGGCCTCCTTGCCACACCAGTGAAATCTTCGCACGCTTGCGCGGTGCTCCATGGCAACGCCTCCTCATTGTCCATAGTTACTTCATTTTCGCGCGCTTCGTTTAGTATTCAAGCATTGGTAGTACGTGCCGTTATTTTTTCGCCGCCCAGCTTGATTTCGCTAGACTTGCGGTGTTCGAACCGACTAATGTTTCGCAGTGTTTGTGACCGCGCGCTCGTTTTATATTCGCTTGCAGTCCATCGAGGTGAAGCTGGAATTGGGTCATCGGGCCGTGCTGCGTGCGCGTCCCACGGCCGAGGGTTTCACCCACGATTGGACCGTTTTCGTGCGCGGACCCGAGGGCTGCAACATCCAGCACTTCGTCGACAAGGTCATCTTCATGCTGCACGAAAGCTTTCCCAAGCCCAAGCGAGGTACTACCGCGCTTTTTGGGGACATCTCACCTCGTAGTACACCTCTCGCATGTTTCAGCGGGTTGATGTGCACGTTAGCGTGCCCAAGTGTGTCAGTCCCAGTGGATTTATATAAAAAAAATTGAAAGAAAAAAGAACCCATTTCGGGTTGCAGCAGTGAACACAAAGAAATGTTATCAGGTGGAAAAAAGTTCCTCCACTTCGTTGTATTTTTTTTCTTTTTCGTTAAACAACGATTCTGCAAAAATTGCCGAGACTTAGCTTATGTCATTAGCAGTGCTTCTGAATGAGCGTAACTTGAGAATGACTGCTCTGTGAATTGTGCCTAAGAGGTATCTGTGTTGTTAAAGGCACTTACGAATTAAGAAAGTAACCACTTACAAGCTAATGCAATGCATCAAGTGGTAAGGTGTGCCTGTGATAAACTGAGGTGGCTAACGAGGAAAGGGAATAAAAAAATGAAATGCAAGAATAGTGTTCTGCATTGGATGGGCTCATTTTAGTGGGTTTGGCAAAAAGGAATGCAACACACTTTAGAGGATTATTAATCCAACATTGCTTGTACATTCTTATTTACTTTGTTTTTTTCCAAAAGCACGATGCATGGAAGGATTTCTGTGGTGCTAATGCTTCAACATTGAGAACAGAATGCACTTTCATTGGGTAAAGAAAGTGCGAATAACTCTGCTTCTGTCTTTGAAAGAGATATTAGTGTAGTTGACATTCTTCACATGTAGAAAGCGTGCACATTTTTACAATGCAGTGCTAAAGGAGCCACCCTACCAAGTGTCGGAGAGCGGCTATGCGGGCTTTAACATGCCTGTGGAGGTGTACTTCCGCACCCGAGAGGACCCCAAGAAGGTTACGTTTGTCTACGACCTGTACCTCTCCGTGGACGGCACTCCAATCTCCAACATACGCTGCGAAAAGCTCACCTTCCACAACCCACCCGACGACTTCTGTCACAAGCTCCTCAAGGCAGGAGGGGTGAGTGCTGTCAAAGAGCTCTTGGCGTTGCCACTCACTGCCGTCCTTGAAAGGACACAAATGCATTCTTTTGGGATTAGAGTACAGTTAGGATTCTTTCTCTCTCTCTCTTTGTTTTATGAACGACATTAATTAAGGAAGGTGTTTGCTCGAAAATTTCTACTTCTATGATATATTTGCAGTTAGTTTCATCACAAGATGTACAATTACTTAATTGAATTTTCAGTTTGGACAATGAGTGTCTTCCTGTCTGGAGCTGTGGGACGTCTGTTGAGGTTGCGTGCAGGAAGTGAGTGAAAGGTGTGTGAAGCGTGCATTGACGGCCTGTCATTTCAGCTGTAGTACACATTGCTTATCACATTTTATATTATAACTACATGCGTCAGCTTGCCTGGATATGAGAGCCTACATAAGGTAGCTACCAAAGCCTTCCTCTCTCTGTATGACATGGCCAGGGTCAAGTCGGTCATCCCGAAAGGCTAAAGATGGAGTTCACTGTGGCTTAACATGCCCTGTAACATAGCCATTACAGATGTAAGACAGCTGAACTACAGAATGTAATTGTCTAAATATTTACATTGGCAAATGCAAAGATAGGATAAATGTAAAAAAAGAACTAAATAAAACCCCAGCTGGTCAAAATTTTCAGAGCCCTCCACTATGGCATCTCTCCTAATCATAGTGTGGTTTTGGGGTGTTAAACACCAGCAATTAAATAATTAACATTCGTCATTCTTTCTAAGCACCAAACCCCAACCACATTGTTCTTCATTTATTAATGTTCTAAGAGCCCTGTCATGCTATCAAATGTCATAAAAAGTTCATCCATAATCATCTTTATAACACTAGAGCAATAAAAACGGCTTTAATGCATACTTGTACACATAAGGACAAGCAGCATGAATGGATTTCCCACATTACAACACTCTTACAGGCATGTCAAGTAGCAGCACAATAGTGAGGATAAGCACTACAGTCAGTGAATAATAATATACTCTAGAAAGCACTTCACTTACTCCATGACATTTCTGAGCTTTCAGGGAAACGTGGTTCAGGCAGCTAGTGAGGATTGCTATTGGGCTTGTGTTTAGGCTGTTAGGAAGCATCACAGAGAGCATAGCTGGCAAATTAACTGTAAGGGCCCGTGGCTAAAATGAACAGCAGCAGTAGCACAGCTGTCGCTTCACTCTCACTGAGTACAACTTTTGCACTCACCGAGTTGAACTACCTCTGTTCACCAAACAGACGTCATTTGTGATGGCAAGTTTGCAAACCATGGGGACACCTTACAATTCTGTATTTCTTCATTCAGTGTGCCTGCATATATTCTCGCAAGTTTGTGAAAGGTTGTTAGTAAACTAGCTTTTACTTGTGTTCTGTGCTTTCCTCTACACACCAGATCAATAGTTTCAGGAGTCTTTTTTTTTCCCTCTCCTTATTCTTTACCATTATGCTTGTATGCTGACCTGCATATTTTATCAACAATGTTCTACTATTTGTAGATTTCACTGCATGTTCAGTGCATTTGGAAACTGCTGTGTACTGCAGTGTCTACCAAGGTCTGCAGCGTTTGTAATGAAAGAAAATACTTTATTGTGTATATTTGTTTTCAGGTCTTTCTTTGATGTACAGCAGAGTTGTCATTTTTATGTAACTGATAAAAGAAATGCTGCATAGCTGCGCTGTAGAAAGAAAAATGGCTTTCTTAACAGGCATCTTCTTTCCCTGCAAGCATGAACTATTAGCTTCAAAGGAAACCTGAGCACAGGCAAGCCTTCACAGCGGTATAGTGCACGCCATCCACTTATCACCACAGACAGGTACGCATATATGCGCAGAGCTGCCGTACAGGATGCACACGCCTTTCAATGGTGATGACTGGATGGCGTGCACTACTCCATCGCGAAGGCTGGCCGCTGTTCGGCTTTCACTTCACGCTGATAGTACATCTGGTCAGGAGGAAGCTGCTAACATTGCGGTTTATTGCCCTTTCCAGACGGAGGCTAACCGTGCCGGCTCGAACACGTCACCGGCACCTCCTGGCAGCCCCTTACGCAATGCAGCCCCGCCAGCACGGTCAAGAAGCGAAGGCCGCAAGAAGCCACGCATGTCAAGCGTACGTCCATCTCATTACTTTGTGCCAGTGGTGAAAGCAACACGGCTATAGTATGAAAATTGTCAGATTTCTGGAGAAAAAAAAATTCTGCAGTTTAATTTTCAACTTTCTGGATGGCAGTGTAGATTTCAAAGCTATCCCTTTTTTTTTCAATTATTTATTTGCTCTTCATACATCTGAACAAAATCCCTTGGGCCACTAGCCAAAGACTAGTGGATGCCCATAGTCAAGACATTTCTATCAGCAACTACAATGAAAAAAAAAATGCATACACTTGTAGCACTTTGGGAAATAACTGCGACATGCAAATGATACAACTGATATAAACTGTGTTGTACATTACACCATACACTCACATTTAGTCACAACGAAAGTAAAGGAAGAGCCAAAATTAGTTAGTTACATCCATTACTTCTTTGTAACTATTATTGCACTTTACTGCAATATGTTGCTAATCAGGTGCAATACTTTATTTTTTTATTTGTTGAATCTTACAATACAAAGAATCATCAGACTGCTTGGACCCGTAGCCAATGGCTAGTCCTGGGTCCAAAAAGAAAATGTGTGTAGTGATGCAGGCTTTCTGTTACATAAAAAAGAAACTAACACTCCAAAACACAGGGTGTTGTACAGTACTAGTACAAGCATTTTTTAGCATGCGATCTTCGTGCCCAACGACAATAAAATCTATAATCGCGATAGTGTCAGAAGGTGTACCAACACAGGCAAATCACTAAAGTGTACATAATAACATAAACAAGACAACTCAGAGACATATTATGTAGCCAACAATACCAGTATCCACATTCCCAAATGCAATACAAATACAACATTTGTTGCTAGGCCACAACAAGATTCACAATCCGGAACAGCGGCACACATTTTGAAAAATGTGCACACCAAATAACCATCCAGCTCATATGATATTTCCGTGACTGCAACGCGACATGCCAGGAAAAAAAAAATCGCAAAGTTAGCTCGCATCATTCAAGCTTAGATAAAAATTTTTTATAGAAGTGTTAAAATTTTGGGCTTTCTTCATTTCTGGCGGCAAGCTGTTCCATATTTTTGCTCCTATGAACGGCAACTGACGCTCTCCATACGCGTTATTTGTGGGGGGCAGATTGAAATTAAGACGCGGCGTTTCTAGTGGGCCGAGAAGTAGTGTAGAACAAGGATGCATCAAAAGGGTTGTTGTGCCGTATGATATTATTTACACAGCAGGCTGTCTTTGCTTTACACAATCATCAAAAAGGTAAAATTTCCATATCGTTAGACAGTGGTTTACTTGCATGATCATGCTTAGAGTATATTATTGTTTTTAGAGATCGTTTCTGTAATATTCGAATAAGTTCTAGGTAAGTCTTATAAATCCATTTCCAAGATTCAATGCAGTATGTAACGTGAGAGTGGATGAATGCGAAGTATAATGTTCGTAAAATGTCTCTATTGAAGTAGTTACAGGCCTGCAGTAAAGCATAATATCCGGACGCCAATCTAGTACAAACTTCCGTTATGAGGTTTTGCCAGTTTGGCAAAACCTCATAAACCTCAAAACCTCATAAGTGGTTATCAAAGTGAAAGCCAAGGTACTTGTAAGAGGTTGCATGAAGAAGAGAGTGGTTGTCGATAGCTATATTGATGGAGTTAACATTTACGGTCTTGTTAAGAGAGCGAAAAATTGTATACTTAGTTTTCTTGGTATTAATTGTTAATTTGTTGGCACAAAACTATTTGGAAATTCTTGATAACTCCCAGTTTGTTTTAGATTGAACTTCCTTGATATTGTTACCTGTAATAATTATGGCTGTGTCATCAGCGTACATCAGAACGTCAGAGCAATGTAAGGAAAATGGCAGATCGTTCATATACATGGAGAAGAATAAGAGCCCAAGGACGTATCCCTGTGGAATTCCAGTTTCTATACGTTGAGGCAAAGAACATATATTGTTAATGCAAACTATCTGGTACCGGTCATGAAAATAACTTGAGAATAGGTCGAAAGATGTACCTCTAAAACCGTAGTGCTTCAATTTGCCTAAAAGTATGGAGTGATCTATGATGTCGAATGCTTCTTTTAGGTCTAAGTACACGACAGCCACCAGTTTGTTGTTTAGGGCACAGTTAATTGCTTGTGTTAAAGACAGCACCGCGGTTGATGTTGAGCGCCCGGAACGAAAACCGTGCTGTTGTGGGTAAAGTATGTGGTATTTATGTAGGAATTTATGTATTCGGGCTGCAAGAATTTTCGTATATAGATTTTTAAGGACGCTTAGCACGGATATTGGCCGATAACTAGATAAGTCAGTGGGCTCTCCGCCTTTGTAGATTGCTGCAACCCTAGTTTTTTTTAAAGAACATGGTACGTAGAGGCATGCATAAAATGGTTGAAAATATTACATAAGATAGGGCACAGGATATCTATGTTTTCCTTAAGAAACCGCACCGTCATTCGGTCTAGTCCGGCAGCCTTATTCGTAGACATATTTAGTACAACATCTTCAATATCATACATATAGAAAGTGTTGGTTAAAGGGTGTCCGTGAAAGCGGTACTCGGTCGAATTGTCAAATTTTGCTGCCAAGGCAGGGCCGATGCTCGTGAAATATAGATTAAACCTGTCAACAATACTTGCGTCTATGCAGTCAGGAAGAACCTGCTGTTTTGGGTTGTTGCCAGTAACTTCTTTTACTATTTCCCATATTTTTTTAGTATTACCATTTGCATGCTGTATAAGACGGCTATAATATTCCTTTTTGCATATTTAATATCCGACACTGATTTATTACGCATCATTTTGTAATTACGCTGGTAATACCCATTGAGTTTATTCTTCTTCCATTTATGATGGTTCTGGTAGTGGTTTTCTACTGAAGTACACAGGTTCTGGTAGTGGTTTTCTACTGAAGTAGAAAACCACTACCAGAACCTAGCGCCTCTACATGCAGATCTTGAAGTGATCCGTACGGACGCAACTGAAACAAACCGTTTGGTCTCCAAACTGGAGGCTAAACTAGACGACGCAGAAAACCGCTCACGACGTATTAACTTAATATTCTACAACCTTCCCGATCCTAACCCAGCCGAAACAAATGCAGAAGCAGAAGGGCTTATTATCAGACACTGCCGTGAACACCTCCAAGTAGTCATCGACCCAAAAGAAATAGATCGCGCACATCGCCTCGGACGCCATGCCACTAATCGCAACCGCCCTATGATAGCAAAGTTCACCTTCCATAAAACCAAAGAAGTTGTACTTACAAATGCACCCATGCTGAGAGAAACCGACTTCAGCATCGGCGAAGACTTCTCCCAGTCTGTCTGAACCGCTCGCCGACACTTAGTTAATTTCGCGAAAGCAAAATCAGCAAAGTTTCAGATACGTTATAAAACCCTTCATATGGGCTCAAAACGTTACATTTTCGACTATGCTTCACAAATTGTAAAAGAAATCGCATAGCGAATCCCTCGAACAAAGAAAGTAACGAACCGCCCCCGAAATCTAGCACAAAACAATCCTTATCTGTAATCTTTACTAACATACGCAGCTTTCTACCGAAACGAGAAAAAGTATCTAGCCTTGTGACGTCATCTAATGCCAATCTTGTTGTATTAACAGAAACGTGGCTTACCAATGACGTGACGGACACTGAAGTTCTTGCAGATCTTCCTAACTTTCACTTATACCGAAAAGATCGCGAATGCACTCGCGGAGGAGGCGTACTGATCGCCGTCGGCCCGGAATTATCATGTTCCGTAATCAACATAGCATCTGACATAGAAATCTTATGGCTACATTGCCGGGCTCCACCCCACACAATACTGCTTGGTGTCTGCTACAGACCACCGAATGCGAATCCAGACTTCGCAAACAAATTTAACGATATACTAAATGCGCTCACCAAAGCCCACCCGAATGCCCATATTTTGCTGTTTGGTGACTTTAACCTTCCTAATATTAACTGGCAAACCGGAACAACCGCACAAGGGAACCAGAAAGACTCGAGAGAATTTCAAGATGTTTGTTTCAACTTTAACTTATCACAACTTGTATCAGAGCCAACACGTGTTGCCACCAATTCAGCAAACATCCTTGATCTCATTCTAACCACCCATCCTTCTAGCTTATCATCGATTACCTATCTCGATGAAATTAGCGACCATAAAGTTATCCATGCAGATTTCGCATTTTCCCCAGAGCGCCGTGAAATGCTAAACAAAACAATATGTTTATATGATAAAGGTAACTATCAAGAAATTAACAACGAACTCAGTAGCTTCTTCCCAGATTTTGAAGTCAACTTCCGTAGCCGATCCGTCAATGAAAATTGGATAGTTCTTAAACAAAAACTTATTGAACTAAAAAATAAGTTTATTCCGAAGACCACATTTCGTGCCACACAGCAAAAGCCCTGGTATACTAAAACATTAAACCGACTAAGCAACAAGAAAAAACGCCTTTTCCGCCAGGCAAAATCTAAAGGAACGCCATGCGCATGGGATAAATACTACTCCGCCGAAAATGACTATGTTACAGCAATTCGCAACGCCAAGCACGCATTTTTCAACACGAACCTACCCAACATGCTAAGTGATAACGTAAAAAAATTTTGGCAGACCGTCAATCCAAAACCATCTCGCACTATCTCCCTTACTAACGAATCCGGTGAAGTGACCACAAATGCCGAGTGTGCTCATATTTTTAACATTGCATTCTCGTCGGTGTTCACCAGAGAACCTAGTATGCCTTCCGTTCCCACAACCACCCTGATAGGTTCCAGCATGCCTGCGCTAGCATTTTCCGCGGACGGCATTTCTTCCCTAATAAAAAACATTAAACTTTCCTCGTCATGTGGCATTGACGAAATTAATTCTAAACTGTTAAAGAACATTACCGATACAATTGTACCATACTTGCACCTCATATTCTCACAGTCACTCAGCACCGGCGACCTTCCGAATGACTGGAAAATTGGTAAGGTCGTTCCAGTCTACAAAGCAGGCGACAGCAACTCCCCACTCAATTATCGTCCCATTTCATTAACAAGCATCCCATGCAAAATCATGGAACATGTCATATATTCTCATGTTATCAACTTCCTCGATTCCAATAGTTTCTTTCACACCTGTCAGCATGGCTTCCGCAAGGGACTTTCCTGTGAAACACAATTAGCACTCTTTCTTCACGACATACATACAAATCTTGACACCAACTTTCAGACTGACGCCATTTTCCTTGACTACGCAAAAGCATTCGATACAGTTCCACACAACAAACTAATACAGAAGTTATCCGGGCTAAATCTTGACCCTAACGTGTTAAGATGGATTAAATCTTTTTTAGCTAATCGTTCTCAATTCGTGCACGTAAATAATGAATCCTCTGAACCTCTCGAAGTAACATCAGGAGTACCGCAAGGGTGCGTCCTTGGCCCCTTGCTATTTCTAATCTACATTAATGACCTACCACTAACTGTGTCTTGCAAAATCCGCATGTTCGCCGACGATTGCGTGATCTACCATACAATAACTAATGCTTCCGATCAACTAACCCTACAACACGATCTGAACAACATTCAAGAATGGTGTGACAATTCGCTTCTCAAACTTAACCCCAACAAGTGTAAGGTTGTCTCATTCACTCGCCGCAAAAATCCTTTCCTATTCCCATACCAAATCACTAACGCCCCTCTAGAAATAGTACAGTGTTTCAAATATCTAGGTGTCACACTGTCCGCCGATCTAACTTGGAATGCGCATGTCACAAACATTATCTCATCTGCAAACAAAATATTGGGATTCGTGAAATGTCATCTCCATTGCGCACCTCAACACGTAAAACTTCTCGCATACACATCCCTCATCAGGCCAAAACTGGAATACGCCTCTGCAATATGGAATCCACCTCAAATTTACCTAATCAATGACCTTGAATCAATTCAAAATCGCTCAGTCCGATTCATACATTCGTCATATTCTTATGACATCAGTGTTTCATCCTTAAAAGCCCAATCTGGATTGCAGCCACTTGCCCTTCGACGCCGCATAGCCACTCTTTCCCTGTTTCATAAGCTGTTTCATTCGCCCCTCAACCATCCTCCATACGTCATCCCTCCAACGTACATTTCGCACCGCACCAGCCACCCCCTCCAAGTCTCCCGTTACCGCACTAGGACTACTACCTTCTCCGCATCCTTCTTTCCACGTGCTGTGAAGGACTGGAACGACCTCCCAAACCACGTCGTCACAATCACCTGCCCATCAACTTTCGCTAAAAATGTAACAACTCATCTCTGTCAGTGAAACTTTATGGCAATGTATATACCCACACCTATGTAGCAATATTTTATACTTTGAATGTAGCAAAAGTTCTATATCCTGTATACCAACCCCTTATGTGGCAAATATTTTTTATATCCTGTACATCCACCCCTTATGTAATACCCCCTTGTGGGGTCTTTAAGGAAATAAAATATGATGATGATGAAATATGATATGATGACCAGTAGTCTTTTTGTTTTAGGGTGGAGAGGATGTAATCAGTCATCCATGGGCACAGTGGTTCCTGGTATGACCTAGTAGATATGGTTTTGCTACTGTTGACTACGATGCTAGTAAGATTGTCAACCAAATTACATAATTCTATGTTAACGTCGTCGTTGTATATTAAATTAGTGTCTAATGACAAAAGCTTGTTCCGTGCTAAAGCATAGTCGATTCTAGTTGAAGGTGCTGTTTTCTGTGGCTTTGGTTGGGTCAGATTTTTGATAGTCACGGAGATAAGAAGGTGATCAGAAATGGGCACATCATACACATCAGCCTTGGCATGTGAGGGTACATTTGATTTACTTGTAATTGGTACAATTTTTCAGTTCATCCACACTATGATTTGAGGGTTGCTTGCAGTTAACTCTTATGCAAGAAGTGATCGCAGTAAAAAAGAGCTATTTTGACTCATTCAGTCAGCGAATATTATAGGCTTTGTGAAAACTCGGTCAGGGATTCATCGCTGTGAAGTTTTAACATAGTACACTCAAACCTCTGTATAACGAACTCGGATATAACAAAATATAGGTTATAACGAAGTAGCTAAAAGATAGCCTTGCAATAGATGTGTTAGCAATGTACCTTTATAACATATTTTTGGATATAACAAACCTCTTTCGTGCAAGATGCATTTTTGTTTTTAATGAGGTTTGAGTGTGCATTGAACAGCTATGTGTGTTAACAAGGCTTTGCTGTGAATGAAATATATAGCATTAGTCATTCATTATTAGCTTGAATATTCAAAACTTGTCTTAATATTTACCATTGATGATGACTCAGAACCAGTGTTGCCATCGCTGAGCGTCAGCCATCCGCTAAAAAGCAATGAGAAATCCGCCAGATTCCGCTAGATTCTAAAAAATATCCGCTAAATTTCCCACTAGGGCCTGTTTTATTAAAAAACCCTGCAATTTCGTATGATACATACCTTTATCATTTCTAAAAGCTCCCCAAAACTACGAGAGCTGAAATAACATATAAAATAGTCTTTCAAGGAGTCTAACTAGAACACTTGAGGCTTCAGTGCTGCGGTGGTCGTCATTGGTGAACCTCATCACAGATGAGGCTAAAGCTTATTAATGTTCGCACTGATGAAAAAAAAACTCACAGGTCAACGAAAAACACATCGAGGTCTTTGTCGCCGCTGTTGTCGTCTGACACCCTCTCCACAGGACCGCTGGTACTTGTTGAGGGACTAGACAGGTGACTTAATTGCGCATACGTTGGAGATGTCCCGCTTGCACTAGCAACTTCCGCGGGGAGTTCGTAATCAAAACAACTTTTCTGGTGTTGCTTCAACCCGCATTTGTTGTTTCCGGCTTCAGCTTGTTCCCCAGCTTGGATTTTACTATGTTAAGCTGACTAAATGTCTACTTCGGCATTTGAATGCGGCAGCACGAGCATCGACATGGCAAATCCGGGCAGCTCAACGACTGGGTTTTCGCTGCAGGCGTCCTTACAGGAGTGAACTTCACACCAGAGGGCGCGCAGAGTCCACAGATTGGTGCATCGCAGCTCGTCTGTTATTTATTTCTTAAAAAGCGATCGCCGCTTTGAAACCTCACGGATTTGTTTGTCTGAGATAGGCGGAGCAAGTGAACAGGAGCCTCTGAAGTTAAACAATTTCCGCATTTTTAGAGAACACGGAAATGGTTTCTTGCAGGGCGATTTTGAATCGGTCCACTGCGTGAGGTATCCGCCAGAAACCCGTTATGTACAAGACTGGCCCGTCAGAAAATCCACTAGCCGCTAGACTGATTTTTTTGCCGTCAAAATGAAATAAAATCCGCCAGACTTAGCGGGGAATCCGCTAAATTGGCATCACTGCTCAGAACATTCGAGTAAACATATCACTAATGGTATGTACTTTCAATAAGGAAATATTCTACTCTTGTTTGAAATTTTTGCTTTTAGTGCACCCAAAATTAGTTCATAAGGCATATTACCTAACAGTGAGATATTACCAGCCGTAGAAAGTATCTCTAACAGAGAAGTGGGAGAGTAGCTTCCTTGCTTCATCACTTTCATCTACCTGTTTTTTAACGTCAATTCTATATGCCCCCTTTTTATCACAGTTAGTAGAGCATAAGAGTCCAGAACAGTTAGCATGATACTAAAATAGAACTGTTTCCAAACAAAATGTGTGCTATTTGTTTAAAGTTTGAGATATCATTGAGAACAGTACCAACACATTTAACCACTGAGGACTGTTTGATTTGTTGTTTTGCATTTTGTAGGCGTCACTACCTTTTCATGGTGAATCTAAATATAATCGACAGGATGGCATTTTTTGAGTGCCCATGGTTGGCAGTTTGTTTGTGCTTCAGCCTTCCTTTATTGTAAATGTTTATTTCGTGTTGGGGAATCATGAGCTCATTCTGTAGGCAGGCGCAAGCTTTAGCACATCGTCTACCCTTAATCCACTCGCTTGTTTCTGTGTGTTCTTCTCCCAAAAGCACATAAACTGAGCCTTCGGTACTGTGAGGCACATAAATCCTCAAGGAGAGCTGAATTGCCGCAGTGAACGCAGTTTTGTGAGTCATGCACCTAGTGAGTGGAAGGTTTCAATGATACTGAATGACGTTGATTGACTTATGCGCATCTGATTTTGCAGGTGTTGGAAATCTCCGCATGTTCTTATCTGCCTTGCAATAAGAACATGCACTTTTAGATTGCTTACTTAACAGCCAGTGTGGCTCCTACTGTTGCAACTTTTAGTTCATGTCGAGAAACCCTGTTAAGATATTCATGTTTTTTTTTTGTTTTTTTTTTTCACTTGCCCTCCCTTCAGTTAGCAGTTTGGATTACATAAATTTTTATTACAATTATTCAATGCTAAGGTAAGGGATCTAAAAAGCCTTAATACTTTCAGAAGTTGACCAAGTTTTGTACCTGTCGTACTGCAGCATCATAATGTGGGCGGACTGTTGGTTATAACACTGGCCAAACCCTGTTACAGCAAAGTCACTTTTGTTGAATAATCACTGTTATTGAAGATCTATGCAGATTTGATGCAAGCGCGTTTCGGACTAGTTTACTCATACAGCTAATTCGGTTACCTGAAGAGCAATAAAAAAAAAAGTATTTTGAGACAACCAAAATGTTTCAGGCAACCAAAATGGCTATGCACGTCTTCTCACACCGACCAAAGATGCAGAGCCTGGCTTGCGTTTGCCACTTGACCTACTTCATGCTCTTTTTTTTTCTCACATGTGATATGGAGAAATGGACAACCGTTGTTCTAATGCTACTGGAGCTGTGACTTGCAGCTTTACCAGAGATGGAGTGTGGTGCTTGCCACCTGCTTAGCTTGTGAGACTGCCAGATTGCATGCTTGTAATCTCTAATGCAATGGTGAAGCAATACAATAGCACAATACAATAGTACATGTCTTCTGATATTGAAATTTCAGGCCACAATTCCATCGCTGCGCTTTGTGCTTTCAGCAGTAATGGCCAGTTTATTATGCACGAGAGCTTCTTTCTTGTACTTGTCCAGCTGAGAGACAAAAGTATAGGGAAAGTAGCCTGGAAGTTGCAGCTTTTCCTAGGTAAATGCTTTTTGGCACTGTTCGTGCCTGGCGAAGCTTGTGTATCACTCGTGTACGTGTGCGTCACGGTAGTTTAATGCAGGCAGGTGGGCCTACAATATTGAAACTTTAGGCCAGCTGAACAATGCATGCAGCTCTGCTCTTTATTGCTCCAGTTATGGGTGTAGTGATCGTAGATGCATCCTTGGATCACTATTGGCTGTTATTTTGTAGAAATGAGAGAGAGAGACTTTTTTTTAGAAAAACAGATTTTTGCCGGTGTCTATATACCACTGCCATGCTACTCTGTATAGCAGGGGTGTCAAACTCACTTCAGCCAGTGGGACGCAGTCCAACAATTTGATCCTACAAGTGCCGAGGCCTTAAGTGTAAGAACAAAAGGGGTTGGGGAAAATGGGCTTGTACAAATTGCCAGCAAATGTTGCCACATGGAGGAAAACCTTTCCCATATCTTATGTACGGGTGGTTTCTTAAGAACGTTTGGTGCCAGGATTTCAACAACGTATTGATATACCTATCTACAAAGTGACTAAAATTTGGATGCCGATTATAAACTATAGACATTGTTTATGTTTATGCTTCAAGACAAGGTGACCACATGGGGTGCCTCACAAAAACAATGTTTTAGGCCTGTATAGCTCACAAGCATACCCATAAAGAAAAATTTTTAAATGTGGGTTTAAAACAGTCATGTGAGGGCTGTGGGCCGCATGAAAGAGGCTTGCGCTC
Source organism: Rhipicephalus annulatus (assembly GCA_013436015.1). Classification (NCBI taxonomy): domain Eukaryota; kingdom Metazoa; phylum Arthropoda; class Arachnida; order Ixodida; family Ixodidae; genus Rhipicephalus; species Rhipicephalus annulatus. The sequence continues at coordinate 533,402 of WOVY01011536.1, read as the reverse complement.
CGCTTGTTTCAGAGACCTGCTCTTCAGATATGGGGAAGGGAGACTAAAGGATTTCAGAAGAGAGGCAAGAAAGAAATGACAAAAGAGAATATAAACAAATAGCTCGTAGAATTGCATTACACTAAATTCTTTGTGAGACAACATCTACTGCTTTCTGCCGCCTGATCCATGCAGTAATCATGTAGGGGCATTGTTTCTTTGACCACTGGCTGAGGGGATGGCTGTGGCTCTTTTGCAATGGCATTCAATGCAGCGGCAGGGACTGCAGGCTTGTAGATTACTTGAATAAGTTGTGACCCTGCTTGCATGCTGCAGGAACTTGCATCAGATGGCCTTGTTCATCAGGTTAATAAAAAGACTAGGACGACCATCGCTAAGGTTAACAACTTCGGCACCCTTCTCTTTCTACTTTTACAATATTGTGAAGAAAGAACAGCTGTTATGCTATTATTGCAACGTTTATGGCTCGTAGACTTTCATCAAATGGATGGGCAGCAAAATCGTGGCTCACCCACTGGTAGGTATAGCGCGAGAACAGAACGACGACAAAGGGAAGGAGACGAGCGCTAACTTCCAGAGTTGGAAGTTAGCGCTCGTCTCCTTCTTGTCCCTTTGTCGTCCTTCTGTTCTCGCGCTATAACTATCATCATGTCATAACAACTAGCCGAAACTGCCACACTTCACTCACCGGATGGTGTGGCGCCACCCCCGTCTGCACCGACTTACGGTTCGAGACGCCATGATACTGTGCGAGCATTCTTGCCAGTGCCAACGCTTCTTGCTTGTTCCACCTTGCACTCGTGGTGCCCTTTTCGTACAAATAACTGCGTAATACTTCGGAGTGCTATCCAGCTTGGTTTAACAACAAATGCAAACACTACAATATAGTTATAATGCTGCGAGCAGTGATTTTTTCATTGAATCGGCATGCTTCTTCGAACACGTGCTTGTTGTTCTGCAGCAAAGGTTACAATCGCGCATATTTTGTCACATACAAGGATTTTCTGCGCATCATAGAATCACGAAATATCCTTTTATTTGTAGTTTGCGCTCGTAGTTTTCTGACATTTTTTATGCCTCTCAATATCCCTTTACATGAGGTGTCGTCCCTCACACACTCTAGCATTGTCTTTCAATACATGCGAAATTCTCCGCACTCAGCATACAGTTCTGTAACATAGCCTTTAGGTTGGAGTATAACACAACCTATCAGGATTTCAGGCAAGTCTGACATACCATGCTACTCGTTGCTTCAAAACTGATTCCAATTGTTTTACGTCTCACAATACCATTATCTGAAGGGCTTTTGTCTTGTGAGCTTTTTAGGCGTTCAGATGTTTCTGCAAATTTGTCAGACAGTTGGCGATGCGGATTATGCAATAGAAATATAATATATTGGCATACTTGATTGGGCAAAGTATGCATACTTATGTAGTCATCATACGTATGCGTTGGTGATTTTGAAGTGGTCTTCATATGTGTATGCACTCAAAAATACTAGATCAAGCTTATTCTGCAGAAGATTATTGCGTGTATCAAACCATAACCGCATGCTGTGTTTGAAACCCACCTCTCCATGCTCCTCATCTTTGCCCATGTTCATGTCTCGCTTTGTTCTCTGAAATTTGCAAAATATCATCTATTCATTCGCAAAATGAATTGAAAAACGGAATTATTGAACAAGCGGTAGTAAAAGCGTCACAGAATTGCCCGTGTTTCACATTGCACCAGGCACCTTGAAGCAGCAAAGGGATAAGCCTCGAGCTGGGAGAACCATAGCAGACAACACGCTGTTTTGCTATTCACCTATTATCACTTGCGTTGAACAATGGTTCACTGTGTCTTGCACATACAATGCTTTCCTTTTATTCATAGCGGTTCTCAAATTACCTTTTATGTGTGCATAAGGAGAAGGCTGAGAGTTAAAATGCGTCTTGACAGAAACAGACCAGTTGTGAAGTATAGCTCGTCTGAAAAATGGGGCTTTGCTCCGGAACTCTTGTCCGGCTGTCAAGTAGCATTGCTTTGATTTCCTTGCAGCAACTTGCTTTACGTTCAGTGTATCGATAACAGAGCCAAAGCAGCAGTTTCTGTGTGAGCCAATTTCTCCTGACTTTTTTGGCGACTGGCCCACTTCGCTACCAGATACTGTTTAGTGATTATGAAGATCCATAGTAGTCAGGTGAACAGGGCTGCTTGGTGCATTCTTGAAACATAATCAAGCAGCGCGATTCAGTGAGAACAGCAGGCACTGTGCTAAGGGAATCCACCCAGTTCTTAGTCGGAGCATTGCCCAGTGTTGTTCTTAAGAATGCCCTGCCGGAACTGCTGTTTGATTATTTTCCAGCAATTACCCTCGCGCTCCATATCTTCTTGCTCACTCAAAACACAGGACATGGTCAGAAGTCCACCTGTGGAGCAGCCACCACCGCCGCCGCTGCCACCCTCGCCTCCTCCACAGGCACCTCATAACTCTGTGGCGGACCTGTTCACCACACCAGCTGCCAAAAAAGAAATGCCTCCTGAGAAGTCATCCAAAGGAAAGGTTTGTACAGTTTCTTTATTTAAAGGGCCACTACAGCAAAACACTAATTCTATCTGAACCTACGACACCTTGAGAGTTTTATTGTTAATTTCTTCGTAATGATGGTTTTGTTGGTGGAAGAGTAAATGAAAGTTAACCCTAGCACCTGAGGTCAATGTTGTGGAGTCTCGACAGATGACCGCTATCAGAAAACATATACACAGTCACTCCGTCAAGCAACAAGTACATGCACAGTACTTACAGATTAAAACATGAGAATTTAGGGCTAAGTGGCGCACATATTTTCATTTTCGATTTTTTTCAGTTCAGGTGATATAGATGTGATTTCGGGTCAAACACACAGATCAGAGCGAACATCATCTTTAGAGACCAGATTCATTATAATATGGCATACTTATTTCATGCCGTTGCACATACTGGTCATTATATTAAAAAATTTGACTTCTTGTTTGAATTTACACGAGATTTCTTGTTTGAAGCCGCTCTAACCCTACCCCAAGCAGGCACAGCACTACCTTTTGTTCGGCGGCTGTTAAATCTAGCTGCGGCTGATCTGCTAGGCGCGCATGCGCCATTATGCGCAAACGAGGTTACGGGGGTGATAGCTCCCCCATGCATTTATAGGTCTTCCTTCTTGTATTTTGACTCTGTAATATTTTCTGAAATGTGCTCTATTAGTTAAATGTCTCACTGCCTTAAACAGTGTAATTTGTTTTTACATATGAAGGATTACGTAGGCCTTGGGGGTTGCTATAAAAGCCTATGATGTCACAGTGAGTTGGTGCTGGAGTTTAAAGACAGCGTGATCACCTCAATTTTTTATGGCATGTTTGATATATGAAGGATAATTTACTAATTTATGTCAAATTATTTTTCACATTTATGTCTCTCTAATTCCATCTGTGCTTCAGTTTTTTTTTTTTGTGCATATGTGTGCATGTGTGTGAATGACTTTTTTCTTTGTTTAAATGTGTGAATTTCTATGAGGGTACTAAATACTTTGCATTGTGTAACTTTTTTTTAATTTACTATCTCTTTGTGATTACATGCTGAAAGACTCCTCCTTGCTTCTTCCTTCTGTAGTTAGATAGTTATTAAACTTCATTCTTCAGTTCTGCCACACGGTGCTCTTTTATTTACAATAACTCAAACCTCAATATAAAAACATGTATATAACGAAATATCTGTTATAATGAAGTAAACAAAGAATATTGTTGGATACAGTGCTAGGTATTTATTTTTATAATGAATTTTAAGATAGAACAAACTCATTTTCGTGAAAAATGCAACTTCGTTATAATAAGGTGTGAATGTATTGTCACCTTTGCACTAATAATGACATGAATAATAATATGGATTAATGTGCCAGTTTGAATGTATATGGTTTGAACCACAGCTGCATATTGACACAAGACAGAAGTGGTATTCAAACTACGCGCGCAAGTTTGTGCGCGTAGTTTGAATACCGCTTTCGGAGGCATGCGCCGTGACGGCGTGCACCTCCTCAGCACGGGATTTTGACGAAAAAGAAGTGGGGCACCGCTCAAGGTCTTCTCGAAGATTGATTCCTTTTGCGGATTGCCTGTTGGGGACGCTGCTACATTTTCCTTTACTTTTCGGGCACAAGTTAGCCCAATAAATAGTTACTCTTAAACCATCTGTATTGTGCGTAACAAATCTGGTGGAGGTGCGGGGTAATGGTCCCAAACCCAGTTGGACTTGGAGGAAGCAGCCCGGAATCATGCCAGTTCATCAGCACGCCAGCCGTCGTCTACGTGGTGAGCCGCCAGAATTTCCCCTGTCACTAGAGCCCAGAGTGTCTCCAGCTGTCTCCGGTGAGAGTAGCGAAATCTCTCCAACCGCTGCCACGCACGTCGTTTCATCTTCAGTCGCTGCCACGCACCGCGTTGTCGATGAGCCACGGATGCCCGACCCTTTTCATGGCCATCCTCATGAAGACGCCGAGGATTGGCTCGAAGGTTCTGAGCGCGTCGCCAACTGCAACAGATGGACCGAATAACGGAAGCTCTGCCGCGTTTATTTCGCGTTGCAGGACAGCGCGCGAATGTGGTTCGAAAATCATGAAGGTGCCATTCAGTCGTGGGATGAGTTCCGAAGGGAGCTACTGGACACATACCGGAGCACAGACCGCAAGGAAAGAGCTGAAGCCGCCTTGCAGGCAAGAAACCAGCGCAACAATGAAAGCGTCGCAATGTATGTTGAAGACATGTGCAGCTTATTTTGCCGGTCTGATCGAAATATGAACGAGGACAAGAAACTTCGGCACCTGATGCGTGGAGTGAAGCAGGAGATTTTTGCTGGTTTGCTCTGATGCCCCCTGCGGAACGTCGCCGAATTTCGCAACGAGGCGACAGCGGCTGAAAAGACTCTGCAACAGCGAGTGGGGCACTACAATCGGGCTGTAGTTGCATCTGCAGACGCGTTGTTGGCAGTCTTCGGGAATGGCATCGATGTGTTACGAGAGCTCATTCGATCGGTGGTTCGAGAAGAGCTCCAGAACCTCAACGGCAATCCCTCAACGGTCTCGTTATTAGCGGAAGTTGTTCGGGAGGAAGTGAGACAGGCAGTTCGTGAGCAGCAGCCACAAGCACAGCCAGTTCAAGCGTCAGTTCCGATGCAGCCCGCAGTCTCGTACGCCGAGGTGCTGACAGGTGCCCCTGTACCTTCTTTCGTTGCCCCTGAACCCTATTTAACAGCACCTCCAAGATCCATTATCGTTGTCACCGTAAAACGCAATGTATACAACGACTATGAAGGAATGGCAGAAAGCAATACTGGGCTGTTACTCGAGAGACAGATCTGTGCAGCAAGAGGTATTGTACGGCTGCGTGATGGGTATGCGAATGTCTTCCTGTCAAATTTTCAAAATGAAGTGCAACATTTTGTGAAGGGAACTGTTGTTGGTCACCTGCACGATTACGTTCCGATTATGGATGTGAATTCTTCTAAGACTGCACCACTACACCCTGATGCATAGATTCCATACTCGCATCTATCCACATTGAAGCAGCCCTATCACCAAACCAGAAACAGAAAATCGAGAGCCTTATACGGGAGTATTCCTCGCATTTTTCCTCTTCATCGAAAGTGCAAAGAACGTGCATCACCAAACACCGCATCATAATTGATGAATGTGTTAGACCTATTTCCCAGCACCCGTACCGAGTGTCACCAAAAGAGAGAGAAGTTATCAGAGGCCAAGTTGAAGAAATGCTTAGAGACGATGTAATTAAACCATCGGCCAGCCCATGGGCCTCACCTGTAGTGCTGGTAAAGAAAAAGGACCAGACTTTGCACTTCTGCGTTAACTACCGAAAATGGAACGTCGTCACAAAGCGGGATGTCTATCCACTTCCAAGGATCGATGACACCCTTGACAGACTACGAGGTGCGAAATTATTTTCCTCTCTAGACCTCAAGAGCGGATACTAGCAAACAGAGGTGAACGATCGAGATCGCGAGAAAGCTGCTTTCGTCAACCCAGATGGGTTATACATGTTTAAGGTACTCCCATCTGGCCTGTGTTCCGCACCAGCCACATTTCAGCGGACGACGGACACTGTGCTGTTCGTGTTAAAATGGCAGTCCTGCTTTGTTTATCACGATGACGTTGTGATCTCTTCGGCTACCTTCGATCAGCATGTGGAACGACTACGAACTGTGCTCGAAGCGATTAGTTCAGCAGGGCTGATGATAAAACACCAAAAGTGTCATTTTGTTTTTCATGAACTGCTTTTCCTTGGTCATGTGGTTAGCTCTGAAGGCATTAGACCCGACCCCGAAAAAGACAGCAGCTGTAGAAATGTTTCCTAGACCGACGGATAAAAAGGCTGTGAGACGATTCTTAAGAATTTGTGCCTATTAGAGAAGATTCATCAAAGATTTTTCGACGATTGCGAAACCACTAACCCGACTGACTAAAGAAGACACTCTTTTCACCTGGACAAGTGTGCAAGAATACGCGTTCAATGAGCTACGACGGCGACTCTTAAAGGTGTCCTTGCACATTTTCACGAAGAAGCAGAAACAGAGATTCACACGAACGCAACCACTTTAGGACTAGGCGCCATCCTCGTGTAGCTGCAAAACGGAGAGGAACAAGTGGTCGCACTCTTTCAAGAGCTGAAAGGCAGTGAGCGACCATCACTCACTGTGCTGGCTCGCAGGCCTAGAGGACCCTTCTGGACGACTTGCTAGATAGAGCCTCAGGTTGCAAGAATATGACATAACAGTCGTGTACAAGTCAGGTCGCAAACACAGCGATGCTGATTGCCTCTCACGCGCACCAGTGGAATCTGCAATTGTGGAAGATGGAGACGACTTTTCGTTTCTTGGAGCCGTCAGCACCGCGGACATGACTGAACATCAACGATGTGACGTGGAGTTGCTTCATTTAATGAAGCATCTGGAAGAGCAACCCGTGCGTGTTCCACGAGTTCTCGTCCAGGAATTGTCGTCGTACCTGATGAGAAACAACGTTCTATACTAGAGAAACTTCGAGCACAGCGGGGAGAAATTCCTACTCGTCGTTCCTTCGGCCTTGCGACCCGAAATCCTGGAAGCCTGCCACGATGACCCAGCAGCAAGACACCATAGAGTGAGTAGAACATTGGCTCGCATCCGTACCAAATACTACTGGCCAAAGTTACTGGATGCTGTACAGCATTATGTGAGGACATGCAGAGATTGCCAGAGATGCAAAACGCCTCCATTGAAACCTGAAAGATTTCTCCAACCAATCGAACCCCCTGAATCTCAGTTTCAACAAGTAGGAATGGATCTACTTGGTCCATTTCCTACGTCATCAATGGGCAACTGATTGATAGTAGTGGCGACAGACTACTTAACACGGTTTTCCGAGACAGCCTCTTTCACCAGGAGCATGGCTGTAGAAGTCGCTGAATTTTTCGTCACTAACATTGTACTACGGCATGGTGCCCCAAAGGTGGTTATCACGGATCGAGGAACTGCATTCACAGCCGATCTGACGCAGTTCATTATGAAACTTACCCACACGTGTCATAGGAAAACAATGGCTTACCACCCCAAACAAATGGGCTAACTGAACAACTCAACAGAACTCTGACTGATATGTTGTCGATTTATATTGACTTGGAGCACCATGCACGGGACAAGATACTGCCGTACGCCACTTTCGCTTATAATACTGCTGTGCAGGAGACTACTAAAGTGACGCCATTCCAGCTAGTCTATGGTCGAATAGTTACCACACTATTAGATGCAATGCTGCTTGTAAGCAACAATGCAGAGCGCAAGCCTGACGTCGGCAAGTTCATTCAGCGAGCCAAAGAAGCACGGCAGTTGGCGCGACATCACATAAAACAACAAGAGCGCATTGATGCAAACCGTTACAACCTTCGGCGGAGAGAAGTTGACTGCGCACCAGGCAACAGAGTTTGGATTTGGACTCTTGTGCGGACACCTGGCCTCTCCAAAAAGCTTCTGCGGGGGTATTTCGGCCCTTACCGAGTCTTTCGTCGTGTCGGCTCCTTGAACTACGAGGTGACACTGGGAGGACAAGTGAGCTCATCAAGATGATGAAGGAGCACAAAAATTGTGCATGGGGTCAGAATGAAACCATTCTATGACAGGCAATGAACATCGAACTATACGCACCTGATTATAAGGAATACCTATTTCTCCAATGGAGACCATGCATTCAGACCATGTCAGCAACAATGCTTCTACGCATCGGGACGATGCGTTCTTGGAGAAGGGATAATGACGCAAGACAGAAGCGGTATTCAAACTACGCGTGCAAGTTCGTGCGCCCCCAAGAGACCAGCGGCCCGATGATGAGACAAGAAAAGGCCGTGACGACACGCGCCTCCTCAGCACGGAATTCTGACGGAAAAGATGTGGGACACCGCTTGAGGTCTTCTCGGAGATTGATTCCTTTTGCGGATTGCCTGTTAGGGACGCTGCTACATTTTTTTTTAGGGGCACGAGTTAGCCCCACTAAATAGTTACTCTTAAACCATCTGGATTATGTGTAACAATATTGAAGAAAAAAGTTCGTTTTCGGGCGTGCACTTGTGTTTTATGGGTTATGGCTTGTTTTTGCTGTTGCTTCATGATACGGTGGCTCTGTGGTAGCTTTCACGGTGGCTTATTTCTCCTTTTGCACTGCAGGAGCAGAAGAGCAGCCAATCTAAATCCAAATCAAGCAAAAGTCACAGCAGCAGTGGTACCAGCAGCACAAGCTCGCATAAGTTGTCATCGTCATCTGGCAGCAAAGAACACAAAAGCAGCTCCAGGGACAAAGAGCGGCATAAAGACCTTTCGCGAGAGAGAAACAAAGAACGGGATAAGTCACGCGACACAAAGCTTTCCTCCTCAGCAGAGAGTGATGCCAAGGCAACAGAGCAGAAGCCACTGGAACACAAGGCTGAGCACAAGCCTGAACACAAGAGTGAGCACAAGGGTGAGCATAAAGGTGAGCATAAATCCGAACACAAGGCGGAGCGCAAAGCTGAACACAAGGCAACTGAGCACAAGGCTGAACACAAAAGTGACCACAAAGCAGAACACAAGGCTGAGCATAAGAGTGAACACAAAGCTGAACACAAATCCGAAGAGAAAGCCGACCACAAGGCTGAACACAAAGCACTTGAGCCAAAAGTTCCTGAACCGAAGCAAGCGGAGACAAAAGTTCCCGAGACCAAATTGCCTGAGAGCAAAGGGTCTTCTGAGCTGGATTCAAGACGAGCAGAGAAGTCGTCCCAAAAGCACAGGGATAAGACAAAGGACAAAAGCTCCAAAGAGCGGTCTTCAAAAGAGCACAGCTCTCAGAAGGAGTCTACTCACAAGATGTCTTCTCTGCCACCAACCACATCTGTCGAATCTTGTTCATCAAAAAGCTCAAAGAATCCTTCTGCACCAAGACGTCCGCTGTCACCACCTCCTCCCAAGAAACAAAAGCTTCAGGAACCGGAGAGAAAGAAAAAGGACTCTTCGAAGTCGCACCGACCCAAGGATTCACCTAAAAAGCCACCCGAGCATTCAGATCGGAAGCCGCCCGAGCCTCTCGAAAAACTGCCATCACCGTTGCTACCGTTGCCTGCCTCTCCGCAACTCGTGCTGCCTGTTCGAGAGCCGAGTCCATTACCTGCAACGAACCAGTCTGCTCCTGCACCTGCTCCCGCATCTGAAGAATCAAACAGCCCTAAGGTGGCAGCAGCTCCTGCAAGGGGCCCACTCAACGCTCTCATGCTCGAAATGGAGCAGGAGGACCTTTTGTCACCACTCTCTAGCCCATCGGCATCACCGACACCAACGAGAGAAGTCATCGCTCCCATTACAAAAGCACCACCACAGCCATGTACAGCTGATCACCTTCAGGAGCTTCAAGAGCTCAAGAAACGAATCCTAAGCTTAGAAGATCCACGGCGACTGCAAGCAGTAGTGGACGTTGTGGAGGGCACGGGCCTTTACAAGATGACTGAAGAATCCTTTGATTTTGACCTGTGCACACTGGACCAAATCACTTTGGAGAGGCTACAAGCTTGCCTTAACGGCAGGTGAAATAGTCGTCGGTGTTTGGTGGCGCGGTGTGGTCGTGGATCTCCTCTCATCACCAAAGAGTGCACTCTTCCTGCCCCATATTATGGATCTCGCTTCTCAGTCACGCAGGCGTGGCAACACACAGTGGGTTGGGGGTTTCCCACTGGAGTACTATGTGCAATGTCCCAGGTGTGGGTGGGCAGCTCTTGTACCTGTCTGAAAATGTGTGGCTGCATTCATCAGTTGTGAAAACTGCAAAAGTTTAAAGTTTCAAGACTTGAATATTCAGTGGCATTTTGTTTATATTTCTCAGTGTTCTTTCTGATGTCGGCGAAACTGAGCTTTCAAAGGCCCTGAAACGCTCATCTCTGAACGCTTAGTTTTCCTAAGGGTCCCCCTCCCCCTTATTAAGAGCAGCAACAATAAGTGCAGCACCACTCAATTGTAGCCCAAATCAACTGCTGTCACTGTAATATATTATGATATTGTCATTTGTATTTTTTTCCTAAGTGCTACAAATACCTTGTCTAGCACATCGTTTTACCCGGTGCATAAGCAAGATATTTCGTGTCTGGAGGCTTCTTTCATGTATTGCCACTCCTTTCATTGTATGCTAGTTGGGAAAAATGCAATGACTGCTGTCCATTGTCATCACACTTTCACTATTCTTGTTCATTATAGATTGCATCTGCCACTAGCTCTTTTCACACCTTTACTTTATCACTCATCACTCTTTCTTTTCTTTTCAGTTTACTTCATTGAGCTATCCAGTTCCTCACTCAACTTGTTCATGTGAAGTTTTAGTTTTTTAAATGTTTTCAGTCATCTTTCACTCATCTGTTATCTGTGTGAGTTTGAGCTCTCCCGTGAAAATGCTACAGAGTATTGTTTATATGCAAGTTAATGTGCCATCATGGCCCATTCCTAAGTTACTGTAAATAAATATGACATGTTGTCCTAACCTTGTGACTCTGCTTGTCTGATGCTGAATAATCTGATGGCCAGAGACTGATTGCTGTCAGTTGCTTTTTTGACTAAAAAAAGATTGTGACCAGCACGGTCCCATGAGCTTTGCAGATTGCCATTGTGAATGAGCAATAATGAAGGATAGTGCTCTGTACTGCCTGATTCGTGTGTTATCAGCAGGTAGCACTGTACATATTCAAAGGATGTTTCAGCTTGTCTCATCTGGCATAATGTTAAAAAATGACGAAAGTTGATTTACACAAAGGTGGACAGCGCATCTGAGGATTCTGTTTTCACTATTGCATGGCAGTGAAACGAGAAAAGCTTATTGCCATAGGGTTAACTAAGTTGCACAACTAACGTTGCGGGACATTCTTAATTCATGTGGTCGGTATTTTAACTGAGCGATTCACTCATATTTTTTGTGACTTACAAATTACCTTTGAAAAATGCCAAGTTTGAGCAGTTGAAGAAACATAAGCTCAGAAGTGGTATGGAAACAGGAGAATATATGGGGAGGAAGCACACTAGTATTTTTTTTTACAGCGAAAGCTGTTATGAGATCACAAGGGCCACTTGGGCTTTAGTTGTCTCCCTGGACTGGTATCCGTAACCACTATCGCATGAAATAAGAAAAAAAAGTAAATAAAAGACACCAAGCACACAATAGGATTCAAACCCGGCGGACGAGCCCTGCACTCCACCGCTGAGCCACGCCGGTGCTTAAAACTTCATTGCAAATTGGCCTTAGGCTGGCTCTATGTTGAGAAAGGAAACAAGGTAATATGAATAATAAAGCGTTTTAGGACTGCAAAGAAACAACCAGGCGGTACACAATGAAAAACGCGTTACGAGTGGGTCGTCGAATGCTCCAACCCTTCACAAAAGCTTCAGGCATAATTCTTCATTGTCATCAGTCACAGCATTTAAAAAATTCCAAAATATTTCTTGCAAGTGTGTAGCAGATATCACGTTTCTCCGAAGAATGGCATAGTGAATGCATCCCTACAATTTTTGGGGTCGTGGGTACCCTGCAAGTATGCTTGTAGCAGTTACACGAAGAATGTTTAAAAAAGGCTCTCTGGAAGGGCGCTCTTTCTAATTTTTGCTGAGACTGTGCTGCGCATTCCGCACAGGCCTTGCGGTTTTTTTGTACCAACTACTTCTTTTTCCGTACCTTTTCTGTGCTCACCTGCTTTGTATCGTTGTACTAATTAGATCAGCAGTTCGAACTGTAAAGATTTTTATATATAGCAGCCCGATTGCAACATGTCCACACGTGGCTGGAGATAATGCTACAGGCCACAAATAATCCAAATGGTCATATGTCATTAGACACCATAAGAAACAAAGTTTAGTTGGCTAACTAGTTTGGTCAAACAAGCTTTAACTTAAAAGCTGTCATGCTTGCCATGGTTCATGCTCAAACTTCAGAACAAAGTTCCGTTTTGTTTCAGTCAGTTCAATGAAATATTAAGCATTGTTTACCTGTTCGAACAAGCTGAATTTCCAGCTTATCAAATAAGTACTCAGTAGCTATTGGTAAGTCAAGTTTTTGAGGCACAATATTAAGGTTGGCCATGCCATTAGTTGTTGATTTCCTTTACTTTGCTTCTTTTTTCTTTATGAAACAACACAAGGAGGGAAAAACACAGAATAATGGGTACCAAAACACATAAGCGTGCGATAAAATGTGAGCAAAAACCAGATGAAATCATATCCAGTATGTTTTGCATTTTTTAAAATGAATGTGTAGATTACCTCTAACTGACCAAAAAGACAATGAACCTTCGTTGACATTGCACTTGATCTATTAAGTGTGAGACAAGACTCCAGCTTATAGACCAAATACATTACTCAATATAACACAGCTGCTACAAACAATTTTGTGATAGTGGTATTTAAAGGAACACTGAAGAGGAATACGATTTTTCTGTTATCAGTGAATTGCCCATGCACAATTTTAAAACCTTGGTGCTGAGAAGACGCTTGGTAAGCGAGAAAAGGCACGAAAAGAAAACGCAGGTGCGACACCACCTTGAAATTTTTGCACCAATCGCCATGACGTCATGGATTTGACTGATTTGTGGGGTTTAACGTCCCAAAATCACCACATGATTATGAGAGACGCCGTAGTGGAGGGCTCCGGAAATTTTGACCACCTGGGGTTGTTTAACGTGCACCCAAATCTGAGCACACGGGCCTACAACATTTCCGCCTCCATCGGAAATGCAGCCGCCGCTGCCGGGATGCGATCCCGCGACCTGCGTGTCAGCAGTCGAGTACCTTAGCCACTACACCACCGCGGCGGGGCGACGTCATGAATTTCGACTGTGTTTACTGAGGCTTATGTACTTGCCAGTAGCAGGTAAAAATGAAGCAGAATGTCTACTGTTGGATACTGAGACTTAATATACCAACAATTCAGGAAATTTTATTGCCTCAAGGTCAGCAAAGTGCAATAAATACGCATCAAAATTCGTGATATAATGAGTGCAGCTTTTGATGCAAACTATAAGGTATACATTTGCTTTGATTTACTCCTCAAATAATAAACTTGTGGCAAGATTAACGACATTAGGTTTCTCAGAGTACACTTTATCAATCCAAATCAAATTCATTGCTTCAGTTTTGCCCCTTTGCCCCCCCCCCCCCCGTCGCGACGATTATGAGTACCCTGCCCTTTGTTCGCGAAGCGCAGCGGTTTTCGCACGTGGGTTCTTTTGCCTGCATGGATGGCACAAAAACGTGTATCACGGTTCGGAACGGGTTTTTCTCTGTCGTGATTGTGACAATATTTTTGGAAAAGGGGAATGTTGGTTAAACTGAAATTTCGTTACATCGATGTTTATGAGCGTTCGAATGCGTGTGCCCCTTGACAGCGAAGGAAATATGAATGGTGATGCGTGCTTTCATACACGCACAGAAGCAGCTGTGAGTGAATAGCAGGCCAAAATTGCGGTTCTCTTACCGCGAAGACTGGTGCTTTCAATGATATGCATTTTGAGTGTGTGTGTGTGTGTGTGTGCTGACATTTATGGCAATATTAATCTAGTTTCGGTTTCGACTGCCATTGCTAAGTCTTAAAAAGATGCAATAATAATTGTTTAATTTTTACTTATTGTTTTATACTAAAAATAAGTCAGTTTCTTGAAAATATTGTCACGATATTTTACGTAGTTGTACAGCACCAACTTTACAACGCCAATCCATTCGCACGTTCTGAAGTGAACTAGCCGGCTATCAATCCTCAATGGCGTCGCTTGTTTCGTTCTCTTGCGTTGACGGACAGTTCTAACTGCCCTCAAAAATTTAATCGCGATTGTAGGAACCATGAGCCGAAGAAGAGCGTACGAGGACGACGACGAAGATGGTAAGATGTTCTTGAAAAATAGGATGTCTTTTGAGCGGCAGCAAGGCACTGTTATTCAGGAATCTTTGGCGTCTTTATCACGTCGCACTTTGACGTTCCGGAGCCGGCGAGTGTTGATCTCTGCAGTTCGCGCCGATCATTTTGAGTTTTGCTTGCCGTAGAAACTTTTAATCGTAGATCATTATGCCACTTGTTGCGTGGCAGGTCAGGTATTCACGCGTGCTCATTTCTCCATTCGTGAATTCCAGATTTTCGCGTTCGCAAGCGGCGGAGAGTCAGTTCGGAACCCAGAGAAATAGAGGACCGGTTGAAGTCTTTGATTGAAAGAGTCGGTGAAAAGGTGAGTGCGAGTTGACGTTTCCTGTGCGTTTTATTTATATCGTATTTTGTGCAGAATTGAAGCTGTTTGTCCTAGCTTCGATGTTCAGTGTTTTGGGGTAAATCGTATACACAGATCTCTAATTTCTTTTTTTTTTTTCTTCCATCACTGTAAAGAGCACGTCATCGCTTGAAAGCAACCTGGAAGGATTGGCCAGTGTGTTGGATGCAGACCTCCCAAGCTACAAAGGAAACATATTAAATATATTGGTAGAATGGTATGTGCATTGTTTAAATCGTCTTGATCATTGCATTGTTTATTCGGCTTATTAGTGGCGTTGTTTTTGCCAGGTACCCAGTCAGTCTTGCGCATTGACAAGTGTCTTAAACGAGTCACAGACCCCGTCACTGCCAAGTTCTATTCGAAAATTCACTAATGTGCACATTGGGACAATGTAACATTTGGGGGAATAGTTGAGGATATAATTCCGCTATAGTGATCTTCAAGAAAAATAAAAAAGTGGGTGGTAAACGAGATTTCACAGGTATTGCAGGACTTAATAATTGTGTCAGCCCAGTTTTTCGTCCTCAACTTTACAGCACAGCCATTTCCTGCATTATGTTCCAACTAGCTCCCACACTAGCTTTTCTAATCGCACCTTTTGCAATATTTGTATTTTCATCCTTCATGTGTGGTTTCATTGCTGATTGTATTTGTATGCGAATGACTTGCTAATAATACTTTTACAGGCCTTCACATTCACAAATACATTTTTAAATGCTAGCCCTCTTTACTTCAACGCAGTCCTTTTGCAGTTGTGTTGCTTGTTTCTTGGAATGGCTAATTAATTTTGTGGTGTTTTGAGGCATAGAAACACTGTTCTTAAGCATTTTTCCCCCTTGATTTTCTTCACGAGGCCACGACACATAGATCAAATGTTTTTTCATTACAGGCATTAAAATTTTCTGCTTATATTTACAGGCTGTACAATGGTGTATACGATATGACACCACTTATCATAACTACTTAAGAACACAAGATTTGGAAAAATGAATAACTGGTAATTACTGAATATAAATAATTGCTGCATTCACCATTGCTTAATTCATATAATTACAGATTAGTGTGAGTACTGTGGAAATTATGGGATTAGTATTGAATTTTATGTCCCATAGTTTCATAGCTTATTGAGAACAACTATGTTAGTACCAGTAAAGAATCTCTTGTGAAGTTAATGCATTTGGGCTCCTGTTTCTTGCAGTGCCATTTTCATGCCAGAGAAGACAACCATCTACACAACGCTCATTGGCCTGCTCAATGCGCGTAATTATAACTTCGGTGGTGAGGTAAGCTCTTAACTGAATAAGAAGTTTGATGAACCTTCGTCCTTTTGTAGAATTGGCATCTAACTAAAGTTAGTGTTGATAGTAACAACCTAGCGCTTACATGGACAATCATAAATTAGCATATAATTTAATGCAAATATAAAATGAAATAGGATTTTCTTTTTGCAATGGCTAGCTTAATTAACACAGCAGAACTAAAGTAATGTGTTTGTAAGGAACATACTCAACACCCGAGTGCATTAAAAAGTCACCATGGCAATTTTACCAAAATCATTGCCTAGAAGCTCAGCTCGCTCTATCTCTTGTGAAGGAAGTGTTTACTCATTCATCGTGGCAAGTGCCTGCTGCTGGATAAAGTTGAAGTGGCACCTTCTGAGGTAAAGGGAGTTTGATGAAAAGGGGAAGAAAAAGAGAGGAACATAAATTAACCGTAATTATTGAGAATTTCTTTTCTGGTACTGTGTCGTAAATTACAAAGGAGCGAAGCTCATGTAGGAACGTGAGTAGGTATGTTCTAACAGTGACAGCATGTACTGTGGTTCTTATTTTTTTAACATCAAGTGCATTTAAATAATTTTGTATTGATAATGATTGGAGTGTTGCTATTGTTTATTGTATTCAGGCCTTTAATAGTTTAACCTCCCTTTAAAGAGCACTAAATGGGAGTCTTATGCCGATACATTCAAGAAATCTAAATCATGGCAATGAAGAACAAGTACCCTGCACATGCTTTCTATGACCATGTATGTTATGCCTCCATGCCCAATATGTGCCCCTTCCCCCGTTTCTTCATTACAAAGGGAAGAAGGCGTTTGAGCTTTACAATATTTGAAGCATCAGCTCAGTTTGTGACTTTACCGTGTTGAGAACCCTCGTTCGTGCGCTGCTCCTTCTAACAGATCGAGCATTTGTTTTTAAATGCTGCATACTATTCCTCGCAGCTTGTGGAGCTCTTGGTGAAAAATTACAAGGAGCGGCTCAGAGATTGCAAGTTTGAAGATGCAAGGATCATTGTAAGTTTCAACTGGTGGATATAACCCAGACAACATTGCTTCAGTGAATGCAAGATTATGTTCATTGATGTAGGTACGAGTCTTTGCGGACCTCGTCAACTGCCACGTCATTTCTGTTGGCTCGGTGGTCAGCCTCTTTGAAAGCATGCTCGAGGTCACCCTTGAGGAAAACATACCACAGGTAAGGCCAGCACTACAACTCCTTGTGCTTTGTGATGCCAGCATAACATTTGTCGACTATTGTGAGAAAAAAAAATGCTAATTAGATTATTCTTTAGCCTTTCACAACTTGCATTTCCTGTTAGTATTCACTGTTCTAGTTCTATTTCTTTAATTCAATTTGCAGGTTCGCTCTGACTGGTATGTTTATGCTGTCCTGACTGCATTGCCATGGGTGAGTGAGCGTGTTAATGTGCTGGGGCCTGAATGTGTTTGCTTCTAAGTGCAAGTGTTCAAACAGTGTCACATTAAGTACTGATTTTAACATCATAAATTAACCATGAATATTAAAGTACAGTATTTGTGCATGTTCATTTAAAATACCAGTGACACAGGAATTTATATTTTTAAAAATTTGATAGCTATAAATTTCATAATCCTAACATGTAGCTTCAATTCATGAATGCTAAACAAATTATTGTGCTGTGTTTATGTCCTCATTGTACCTTAAAATATAATATTGACCTATTGACCCATGTCTACATGTGGACAAAAACGATGATGTGGGGATTTAGCGGTTGTACAGCATCCGTCTGCATCAAGCTGAATAACTTAAAGGGGCCCTGCAACACTTTTTGAAGTAATCCCTGAATGTCTTCAATAAAGGAGCTTATTGCCTCACTAATTGACCACCGTGAAAAATTTTAGAATCCACCACATACAAGTCGAGTTACAAGGATTTGTCGCACTTCCTATTGTTTTCTGTTTCTTGGATGCTAGGCTTACTTTCAATGTGATTTCGGGCTTGTGCGGGCACGTGGCGGCATCCCACAGCGGTTGCAGTAACCATGCAGCTCATGAGGCTCAAACCTGCTAACGGCCGTGAACCTCTGGTTTAAGGCGCGGTCATTTGTGTTTATAGCATGATTTGTTAGGAGAAGAAGGAATGATATCTGGCTGCCCTTGAAGATTAATTGTGAATTTCAGGCTGTTTTCTGCAGCGTGTTCTCAGGAGCTTTGATTACTGATCGGCAGCGTTTCCTGGCCATGCTTAAGAAGTGTTACAGGGCCCCTTTAGAGGGCCAACAAACAGGCTCTGACTCTTTGTTTTTTTGTTTTTTTTTTCACCCCCCAAAATAAGCTTGTTTATTCATACAGTAGACCGTGGCGATCATACCTTGTGAATATTGCAACGCTGCGTGCCGCACACACCCTTTATTTCAGAAAACAATTTTCGCACCTTCCTGTAACTGACGAATCCTCCTTGTACGCGCAGTGACGAAATCTTGCCCACTGGCAACATTACGCACCCCTGAGCTTCTCGATTGGTCCTTTGAACTTGAAATGGGGCCTTGGCCTTGCTATGATGCAGTTTTGGACACAGTACGCATTTTCTATTTCCTGTGCTGCCCTCTGGTAGAGCCCTAGACTACCAGAAGCTGTATTGCCAGAATGAAAGCCTCAGAGATTAAGAAGCGTCTCGCTTCTTTACTGCCAGAGGAAGGCTGCTCTTTGCACCGCGCTTCCTTCCTGCATTGCTGACATGTGTGCCCGGGGGGGGGTAGCCTGGCTCGGTTGTTGGCTGGACGTTGATAACATATTTGTGACGTCTTAGATTGACGAATTGGGCATAGTTGCAACGAAGAGCTATGCCTCCCACTTTTCGCTGCACGAGGGATAACTTCTTTATTACAGCACTTATTCGCAAAGTTCTTGTGGCAGCATGTTCACATTGTACAAGTGTGTAGTCTCCCATCAGCAACGTGTATATAGACCAAGCTATGTTACGTCCACCGCTGTTATGGCCCTTACTGAAGTTATAAACACAGCATTGAGTGAAAATAAGTTGGTAGCAGTTATCTTTCTGGACCTAAAAAAGTATTTCACACCGTAGACCACAGAATACTTCTGAATAAATTACTACATTATGGTTTTTGTGGAATCATTTAAGGACTTCTTTCAGACTACCTGAAAGATCTTCAACAGGGTGTTTTAAGTAATGGTTTCATGTCGTCTCTGAGTCACTTGAATACTGGTGTTCCCCAGGGCTTGGTGCTGGGATCATTGCTCTTCTTCTTGTATAATAATGACCTTCCACAGATATTACA
This sequence comes from Rhipicephalus annulatus, assembly GCA_013436015.1. NCBI lineage: Eukaryota > Metazoa > Arthropoda > Arachnida > Ixodida > Ixodidae > Rhipicephalus > Rhipicephalus annulatus. The sequence continues at coordinate 514,028 of WOVY01011536.1, read as the reverse complement.
GTCTTCTAACATACTGATGCATGCTGACTATACTTGTGTCATAGTAACAGGTCACAATTTAGGTGAACTTGAATCGAAGTTTACTATCGGATTAGAAAAGGCAGCTCGTTTGTTATCAAATACTAAACTCTATATATATACCAATAAAACTAAGTGTATTACATTTCATTCTAGGTTAAGGCTCATTAATTCTAAGGATATACACATTAAAATTAACTATTATGTTATTGAGCAAGTAACCACGAATGAATATCTTGGTGTCAAAATAGATAACAACTTACATTGGCAGATTCAGACTGTGTTCCAAATTAGCCTCAGGAATTCACGCACTTACTCAGGCTTGTCAACACTTTAATACAGTAAAAGCTCGTTAATTCGGATTTCACGGGACCGGAAAAAGTGTCCGAATTAAGGAATGAACAGGGAAAACAACATTTAAAATCAAGCTGCAGAAGCATACCTTTATTTGTTGAAGTATTTTGTAATTTTCGTCTGCGTTTTCGCGCATATTCCGGCTGACATCACAATTTTTCTTAACTTTTCCAAATGGCCAACAGCACGCAAGCTGTCGGGAGTGTTCAGGCAAGCGTCCTCTAATATTAACAGCGCCTCCGAGACTTCCTGTGAGGTGCGATGAGGTCGCGACTGTATCTCCTCGCATGATTCTTCGTCAGAATCGTGGTCTTCATGGGCGCCCGTGACATCATTAATAATCTCTTGATCAGTCAGGAGACCACTCGTGGCGACACCATGATCAATCGCGATGTAGTCCTGAAAGGTCACATCTGTGGGAAGGACAGCAGCGAAAGTCGGGCAGTCATCGTCGGTGGACTCGGCTGACACCTCCTTGATGCCATCGTCGGCTACTGCTGCATGCTCGGGCCTCACAAAACCGCTGTGCCGAAAACAGTTGGCGATGACTTGCGGCGGAGTGTTTTTCCACACGTGGGCGATGATGTGCACTGCGCCGAGTAAGTCCACTTGATACAGCTTTCCAGCTTCTGAGCATAGGATCATTCGCTCTAGCAGGTGCTTGCGATACTTCGACTTCACGACGATAGTTATAGCGCGAGAACAAAAAGACGACACAGAGACAAGAAGGACACGAAAGACACGAGCGCTAACTTCCAACTGAGTTTATTGCGCAGAGCACGAAAATATATAGAGGAGACAGTGACCATGGCACAAGAGCTGAACATGAGTAAGAAAACCAAAAACAAACAACACAAATACAAAGGCACTGAAAAACAGCAAAGAAAAACCTAGAAGAAACCAACCAGAAAGGTAAAGCTACCTGCCCGCACCGAATCCTTTGAGGAACCTGCGTTCCTTCTCGGACTAAGCCACGGAGGGCTTGCTAATCCAAGGCACCTGTTCTCGTTACCTGCCCGCACCGAATCCTTCGAGGAACCTGCGCTCCTTCTCGGACAAGGCCACGGAGGGCTTGCTAACACAAGGCACCTGTTCGCGTGCCATCTGCGCAGCCTCGACAATGACCCGGGTGCTCACATCTCTGTGTTTGTACAACGTCGCTGTTTCCTCGAAGAGGGGAACACACTTGCACTCAGTGCAGTGCTGGGCAAGAAAACCATCTTTCCCATTTTTAACATTGTTCGCGTGCTCTCTCAGCCGATCGTTTAGACACCTTCCGGTCGTTCCGACATAACAAGCACCACATGAAAGGGGGGTCCTATAGACGACTTCCCGGGAGCAGGCCGCATACCTGTTTCGATGTTGAACTCTGCAATCTGTTGATGATTTCGTTTTCAGGGGCTGCGCAGATGGCACGCGAACAGGTGCCTTGTGTTAGCAAGCCCTCCGTGGCCTTGTCCGAGAAGGAGCGCAGGTTCCTCGAAGGATTCGGTGCGGGCAGGTAACGAGAACAGGTGCCTTGGATTAGCAAGCACTCCGTGGCTTAGTCCGAGAAGGAACGCAGGTTCCTCGAAGGATTCGGTGCGGGCAGGTAGCTTTACCTTTCTGGTTGGTTTCTTCTAGGTTTTTCTTTGCTGTTTTTCAGTGCCTTTGTATTTGTGTTGTTTGTTTTTGGTTTTCTTACTCATGTTCTGCTCTTGTGCCATGGTCACTGTCTCCTCTATATATTTTCGTGCTCTACGCAATAAACTCAGTTGGAAGTTAGCGCTCGTGTCTTTCGTGTCCTTCTTGTCTCTGTGTCGTCGTTTTGTTCTCGCGCTATAACTATCGTCATGCCATACCAACTAGTCCAAGCTACCACACTTCTAAGTTCGACTTCACGTAGTGAATGATATCCTGGTCCATCGGCTTAAGAGCAGACGTAGTGTTGGGCGGCAAAAAAACTACTTTGATGCTCTTCAGTTCGACTGTACAGTTATGGGCACTGCAGTTGTCAACAACCATAATTATCTTGCGGTCCTTCGACGTGAAGTGCCGGTCCAACTGCTCTAGCCAGCCGCAAAAAATGTCCGATGTCATCCATTCCTTCCTGTTCACTGTGTACTCGATAGGAAGGCTTTTGACGTTCTTAAAACAATGTGGCTTAAGCGCCTTCCCGACGACAAGTAGTGGCAAGTGCTCCGTGCCAGTCATATTGGCGGCAAGAAGCACAGTTATCCTTTGCTTGCACTTCTTGCCACCAATGCACGCGTCCCCTTTGAAAGTCACCATCTTGTCGGGCAGAGCTCTGAAAAATAGAGCAGTTTCATCTGCATTGAACACGTCACGTGGTTGATATGCGGCAATGTGCTCCAACAGCTTCACATTTCTCCACTCGGTGGTCACGCTTTCGTCAACACTGGCCTTTTCCCCGCACACACTCCTGAAGACAAGTTCGTGTCTCTCTCGAAACCTCGCAAACCACCCTTCTGACGCTTTGAACGATTCAATGTTCATCATTGCAGCATACTTCTCACCTTGCGCCATGATGAGAGGTCCGCTCAAAGGCAGATGCGCGTTGCTACAGTCAGTAATCCACCGGAGCAAAGCTTCTTCAAGCTGGGGATGAGCTGCGGTTCGCAATCGCTTTCTAGAGGCATGAAACTTCTCGCTTTCGAAGGCTTGTCGAATCTGTTGTTCATTTTTCATGTACGTTCCCAACGTGCTCCGCTTCACGTTGTATTTGGTCATAACCTGCTGTCGCGATTCACCGTTCTTCAGTGCTTCCAAAATTTCCACTTTAGTCGCCAAGTTCTTCGCGTCGTAGTTCTGTCGCTTTTTCGGCGTTGCCATCACTGTAGCGCACGATGGTGGTGGCATGCAAATACGGTCACAATGGAAGAAAAAGAGAACTCCGCAAGAACAGATGGTTCCGACACGACAACACAAGGGAAAATGGCGTCAGAGGCGCTGAGTGGAGAAGAAAGAAGACGCCGAGATTCGGTGACGCTGCGATCGCCCCCACTAGTTGATGATGATGGCGATGCCACTCAGGTTTCGGTTTCACTCCAGTGGTGCCAGCGCTGCTTTATCACACTTTTGTGTAGCAGCAGCCGTCAGCATTTGTCCGAATTAAGCGGTGCGGAGCCGAATTTCGACGAAATAACGAAGGTTTGGTCCCATAGATTAACATGCACTTTGGCCGGGACCAACAGAGCCATCCGAATTATACGAATTCCCGAATTAACGGGTGTCGAATTAACGAGCTTTTACTGTACTACTACTCTATGAATACTTCATTATGCTTTCATTCATTGTCACATCTCATATTGCATTGTGTTTTGGGGCGGCACATACACAACTTACCTGAACCTGGTCAGACGACTTCAAAAACGGGCTGTAAGAATTATTATTACTCATTTTGAGTATAATGACCCTAGTAAACCTCTGTTTTCCCATTGGATAAGCTATGGAAATTAAAACTAGCCAATTATATATACACGGTTATTAATTACAACCACCCTTTCAATGTGTCGGTGTTTCCCGCCCCTTCTCGGTCTACCAGACAACCAACTTTTGGCAAATTGAATATTCTACCAACTAACAATGTATATGGTGAATGGATTTTACAGTTCGTTAGTAATAAAATTTGGAATGACATATCTTTTGAATAAAAAATATGTCCAAACTTCACTAAGATGCCGGAAAAAACACTATTTAGAAGAATGTACAGATTGATAATGACCGGTCATGGTTACTTTGTTGGCTGTCTTAATTTTAGTGAATCTGGTTTTTGTTCTTTGTGTTGTAACAGCTTTCTTTTTTCTTTTTTTTTTGTGGTTATCTCATGTACAATGTTGTTTCTTTTTATATTCTATACTGCTATTATATAACTTCTTTAGTGATGCTTATCTGACGTGCCATTATAAAATGTCTCATTTTCAGACCCAAACTAGTTTATGGATATGTGTCCACACAGTGTATGCAAACTTTCTTTCAACAGTTATGAGCAATAAAATTCAATTCAATATTTTTCCATTCGAAATTTTAGGCCACGAGGTATTTACTAGCCCTTTAAATAGGAACGAATGATGAACATGAACTAGTATAACGACTTACTTTCACTCCCATCCTGCTGTTTCTACTCATTAGGCTTGTTGTAATAACTTTAAGAAAACATCATTTGTCTGTAGCACATTTAAGCCTTTTCACAAGTGTCACATGCTATTTGCAATAAATGTGATGAAACAGAAACAACAAAAAAAGCAGTGGTTTTCAGAAGACGTCTTAGGAACCCTAAATTATAAGGCAAGAATGTGCAGTATCAGAAGCATATTTGAATGAAGCTGCAAGGAGCTCAAAACATGTATAAAGAAAGGACACAGCAGTCATTCTCAAATGAAGGCTTTTATCATATCCACACAGTTTACGAAACAGGGTTTTGGGGAAGCGGAGGGGTTGAAGCCAACAAACCACAAAAAACGATGCGCTTCCATATTACCCACCTTGCAGCTGTACATTACTGCAGATGGTGCATCGGCACACATTGGCTGTGCCTGCGTATGCGAAAATGTTTCCTGAATTTGTCACGTCTTAGTAGCTGCTCAAAGGTGTAGTGACACGTATTTCATGATTCATTCAGTGATCAACCACTGAAATAGAGAACTGTTCGGCTAAACATGCATGACATTTCTCATACAGTACTACATCATTATCATAGATTACAGCCATTTTTATTGGATCATTTTCTTGCAGTAATCATTACTGTGTTCATGCGGACAATGTGCACTTGCACGTAACTTGGTCAACTTGTTCTTTGCTGAAGACATGCTATAATACCGTACCTTGCCAAACTTTCTTCTCCTCATTTTTTTGTTTATTTTCCGCATGCGTGTGTTCATGCATTATTTATCAACATTGAATACTCGCCCCGCCGCGGTGGTCTAGTGGCTAAGGTACTCGGCTGCTGACCCGCAGGTCGCGGGTTCGATTCCCGGCTGCGGCGGCTGCATTTCCGATGGAGGCGGAAATGTTGTAGGCCCGTGTACTCAGATTTGGGTGCACTTTAAAGAACCCCAGGTGGTCAAAATTTCCGGAGCCCTCCACTACGGCGTCTCTCATAATCAAATGGTGGTTTTGGGACGTTAAACCCCACAAATCAATCAAATCAATCAATCAACATTGAATACTCTCCCACTTGAGACTAACCAGCACTGTGCCTGTCTATTCCTTCTTCAGCACTTTTTTGTTCACTTTTTTTTCATGTATAGATGTATTCATTGGTTGTTTAGTTGTTGTTCATCAGCAACAGGCATGCTGTGAACCTCTAACTGTGAAAGTGGTGAGCTTGAAGCTGCTATTACATGATGCTTTGTGTGCTTCTCTCAACCCAGGTGGGGCGAGAGCTCTATGAAAAAAAGGACCAAGAATTGGACAGGCTGATGCGCCATATTGATGACTACATCAGGTATGTGAGCTGCATGTGGTGCTGATTGATTGATAGCATTCAAAAGCACGTTTACTTGGACTGTACAGAAGGTTTGGTGCTGCTAAAAACATATCTTATAAAGCTGTGCGAATAGAAAAGTTCAGGGTGCGAAGCGAATTCGAATGTTAAAGTATAGGTCTTAATTGGATCTAATATTTGTTGAATATTTATTTAACATTTTTTTGAGTACTTCGAAGAGAAACTACTGGAAAAAAGACTGGAGAGGCTCCTTAAGTACTGCATTCTTATGAGATAAGAACACAAAAGTGTGTTTTGTGGCTAGGTCGGTGAAGTGCTGGAGGGATTGTACTTATTTGCATAATTTGGTGCAACCAATGTGGTGCTGCCAATAATTTACACATGAAAGGCTCCCCTCTTCAACTACTGTGGAGGCCTAACTAATATGGCAAACAAGGGCCCTTCGAATTCAGAGTTGCTAATCTACCCTGTAGACATCAATGTATACTAACATCTGAAATTTTGATTGCTGAAAATCTTCGACCGATTTGTTACACTTTCTTGTCTGAAACATTGTTAGTTAAAACTACCGCCTCTGCCGGATCGGTCCGAGCCAGCGCTTTAACGAATCAATTGGTTTACGGCCATAGCGGAGACCTAAAGGTAGCTTTGCCACAATACTAGAGTGTATTGCGCTGAAGCATGTTAAAAATGTGGGCCATTCTAACGGCGCAGTGCACCTCCGTGTTGGAACCATTGTTTTCTTGAATTAGTACATATGTGACCGTAACAGAGCCTGAAAGGCGGCTTTGCCGCAATAACAAAGTGGGATAGGTTGAAGCATATTGTGACGGATTCCAGTGGTCTCATGCAATGGACTCAATCAAAGACTCGGAAAGTGGAACGAACATTCCACTTTCTTTTTGATCTTCGGGGAAAGAAGACTAAACTAGCCTCATTGAAAAATTCGCCATTGCCAGACTATAATAATAAAGGGGGATGTTAAGTTCCAATCTATTCACTCGGCAACAACAGCCTTTATTCTCTTTCACTGGCTTTTCTGCCTGTGCCATATATCCATGATCCAATGGCATATTTATAATTTCTTGGTTAGGCTAGGGAAACTCACCCTGGCCTCAACAACTCATCTCTTATGACAATCTCCTCATGGTGGTTACAGGTATATAATCGGGTGGTTTTATGCTGGATGACTTTTCCTTCCTAACTATCCACTTCATGCACTGGTATCATGAAGCCATTGCTAGGCTCCCTTGGCAACTAGCGAAAAGAAAGGCGGTTGCATCTTCTATAACACCACTATAGAATCTCCTGCATTTTCGATGACGTTTGCATTTGCGTTGCACAGAAACAAAGTGGCGCCATATTCTCAAATACCTTCTCTGTGCTGTTTTTATTTTTATTTTTTCTTGCCATAGGAGCATGCACCGTGCAGACGCCACTGCAACTTATGGTATCAGTCAGACTCTTTGCCTTGTCATGTCTACTGCCTTATGCATCCCAATGGTAAAACTGTGTTTAGACGCTGGCCACAGGTAGAAGAATGTTCCTCGAGTTCATTCAACTGTCACCACATCAGCGTCATAGCTTCTGCCACCCCAGCTGTGTACGTTTGTCCGTTTGTCATGAGGGTAAATGAGGCAAGATAGTTTCCCACTAGGTGTCCTTCTCTTATGTTCGTGAGTGAATTTCAATGAGCAATCTGTGTTTCGCAGCAAGTTGGTGACATGAGTGGAGAAACTGAAGCTGCATCAACATAGCCACTGAAATGATAGCAGCTTATAAGACATTGCTATAATATTGTCATGCGGGCTGTAACGTGAATGAAGACACCAGCTGGTTTGTCCAAAATGAAATTGTTTATTAGGTGGAAGTTGTGCCCGGTAAACGGAAAGTCCAATTACAGCAATACACACTGGCGCTGATAGTTGCGAACAGAGTGTCGGTCGTCCATCAACTGACAAGCGGTCATGTGCGTCGGCATTTATACATGTGCCATCGAATCTTACAGTATTATTGCTAGCAGCCATGTATATTCCAAAACAATCTGTAATGTTCATGTTGTGCATGTAATCACATCGGAAGGTTCCAAGATTATCTCGGTGGTTCTTAGTCCATCGGCGTGGTTTGCGCAAAACAGCACTCACACGTGTCATGGGGCGATAACAAAACTTGACAAAGGACTGTGGCATTGCCCCCTTCTGCGCATTAGCACACTGTTTTATTGCCGTGCGCATGCACGGCAATAAAACAGACCCTGTCATTTTCAAACAAATAAAGTAAAAGAGTAAACGTAAGAAATTGCATAGCAGTCTAGTGGAGCAGAATCGGCAGGGAAATATAAAACCAGAGAAAGTGTAATTAACCAAGATGAAAGTGAATGCAAAAACGGGAAGCAGAGGGATATTTGGGCAAGCAATTCTTTTATCCGTTTCATCACCCGGTTTTCATCACCAGTTTTCATCATCCAGTCTTCATCACCGTTGGTGGTGCCACCAGTACAGCTCAAAGCTGCAGGGCATGCTGCTGTTATGGCCTTGCCCCTTAGGGTACTGTGCTATTGCTGAAATGGTTGGTGTTGAAACTCTTTGCTTGCAAAATGTAAAGCCAATGAGCAACATCAGCTTGATCAATGCCTCCTCTATTTTATCAATGCCAGTCAGATGCGCCTGATCCAGTTGTTCACCATACTTTCCTCTAGACCTTTCCTGCTCTTGCCCATCGCCTAGCCTTCACTTGTGCTTTGCTGTCATGGGGGAGGCAGCCCCCTCATGCAGTATTTCACGACGGAAATCATACCAAGTAATTTTCATTTAGTTGGTGTACAGATGCGTAAGGCAACGTCTTGCATTCCTCGTGTTCACTATGTTGGCAGTCACGCTGGCTCTGTAAAAGGTAAGTTGATTTGAGATAGCGTGTAGCCGTTTGTGGCGCTATGCAGGCAACCAATGGAAAAGCGTCACTGCAACGCTTCTAGATGCGATGTGCCGTGATGCGGTGGCGGTATTACTTCAAGCCACAAAAAAAAGAGCACAAAGAAACGAATTTGACAGACGTATGATATTGTTACGTTTAGAAATGTCTTTATTCCGCTGTGGCATACCGGTAGGCTTGAAGGTGTCATGCACCAGAGGCCTATCTCGCTAGCCGAACACCCTCTTCTCTCATCTGCCTATTGTAGAGAGAAGCGCGTCTATCACATCTCCGGGGGAAAGCGCTCAGAAGCACGTGTGGCACAAGCAGCGCTAACCCTCATGCAGCATCGCATCACTACCATTCCCTGAACTAAGGTGGACTGACGGCTCCTGTTGATAAGCGCACGTTTGCACTGGCATTGAAATAAAAGAGGCATTGGCTTGATCAATCATCTTTGGGGTGCATCTATTTGAGTGATGTATGTTCGAAAGATTTGAAAAGTCCGGACACACTATTAGTACATTGATCTTTCAAGCTAGAAGTGTACAAACTATCAGCTTTTATAGTCGAGCTTCAAGGTAATCTATAACAGGTGATGCGATTTGGTGGTTGTTGGTCCTTCATTGTCACTATTACTGCTCCATTCACTCAACATGCAGCATGAGTAATAGAACACTGGTAGAAGTTTCATGTTCAAACAACGAGTTGGAATATGCATTGGTGGCCAACGGACTATAAACAGCCTATCCAGCATGTCGCATGCACAGTGCAGCATGCTATGAACTTAGCTGTTATGCGAATTTGAGGTCACACATAACAGTGCTGTTTTGAAGAATGTTGGCATGCTAGCGTTTCAGTTGTGGAGTATCTGAATACAGACCATCGTGTTTTTTTTTTTTTTTTCCATTCATGTACATGTTTATGAACAGCAAGCGGCAGAAGAGGCATGCCCCAGCTTTGCGTGTCTGGCAAGCAGAAGTTCCTCATGCCCAGGAGGAGGTGAGTGTTGGTCCTGTGCCCTCAATCTTTTACGGGATAGAGTAAGTAATGGGACAATGACTTGGTGGGCTGTGAAGAAGAGAAGCCGGTTTATATAGAGCTCAGGCCATTAGACAACAGTAGCATTGGTCTCTATTTTACCACATTTCTTTCATGATTTTCTTTCTTTACTCACAAGTAAGTAACCATTAATAGCTTTATTACTTTTATTGCAGTTTATAGAATCACAGTAGCATACCAGCAAGCTGGTGAAGACAATTATAAGTAAATGTGGAGCGTAAGTCAAAGGATTGATTGGCAGGTTAAGTGTAAGAGTGTATGTACAGTAGTAAAATAACCTATGTTTAGTGTAATAAAGCACCAAGGCCAAGTGGTATATTAAAATAATCAATACAGAAAGATGGATTGTATGCGTTGGTGATGCATTGTATGTGTTAATGACGAACTGTTGTGAAACATATGTCTACACAAGGAAAAAAATATAGCAAATACTAGCTTGTTGTGCTCATTCAGTTGCTGCAAATGGCAGCTGTACACTTCATAAAAAAAATCTGGTCTTGGCTAGTTTGTATAGTACATAGTAGCATTTTGATAATTTCAGCTTTAAAGGAAGAAGATTACATCATGCTTTTACATAGCATAATTTTGTCGATTTCTGCTTTTGCTTTGATAACGTATGGGAGTCTTAATATGGCGATGTTTCATATTGTTATTGTTATGCAGTTATAGTACAACTCCTTTTCATTGCCTGTGCATATCAAATTTCACTTACTGTTGATTGCAACCATTATCTTGGTGGAACTTGGGACATTATTTGTAGAGGGGTTCATTTTGTCTGCACTGCTTGATTAACACGCTGCTTTATTTATTGGCTTCGTTTGCTTCACAAGTCTTGGGATTTAAAAGCGTAACAAGTAACCGCACCAAAACCTCATTCCCATTTCATGGAACCAGACAAAAAATGTCTGAAGTAACCAAATGTCTGAATTATTGAATGAATTGAGAAAACAAATGCGTGCTGAATGTGCACATTTATGTGCCAAAGGAATTTGCCACCCATGATTTTATTTTACATTCGAAAGCTGTTATTCTCATTGTGACCGGGAAGAATTTGCACTTGCCCAATACACTCACTTTTGTCCTAGAAGATAGCCTTTTCATTGCCCTCTATCATAATGCAATATACCAGTTTTGCTGGCCCTAACTCAAGGAGGCATTACACACAACCAGACTGTTGAGTTCATGATTAGTACTACAGCTTTGCTAGGCTTGTTGACCTGTGTTTGCTCTGCAGGGGCTAGACTGCCTCTGGGCGCAAGTGTCAAAGCTGCGCTCTGAGAAATGGGTTGAGCGGCAGCTGGTGCGTCCCTACCTGGCATTTGACGGTGTCCTGTGTGAGGCTCTGCAACACAACCTGCCAAGCCTGCCCCCACCGCCACACCAACCACATTATGTCTACCCCTTCCCCATGGTGGTGTTTCGGCTCTTCGACTACACTGACTGTCCCGAGGTGGGTTGTGTGCAAAAGCTTCAAATTGGTGCCTGCCTTCAGTGGCATAGCCACAAATTTTTTGAGGGAGGATTCGTTCAACCATGTTCATGTGTGTGTGTGTGTGCGTGTGCGTGTGTGTGCGTGCGTGCGCGCGCTTGTATATATATATATAAATGAATAACTGAAAACATTCAAAGGGTTGGTGTGAAGATGTGAATTGAACTCTGAGCAAGTGTTTTCAAAGCCCGACCTTCACTGAGTGCTCAGACATATTTAATCATCGTCAGCAGCAAAAGGATCAACTAAGCATGCAGCTACATTGATTTGCAAGTTGCCTTATGGACACATAATGGGTCTTTCGTGGACTCACAAAATGAAGAATTATGGTGTAACGGACACTGTGCAACTATCCTCGCTGTAGGCATTCTAGAATACCTTAAAACAGCCAATAATACGTGCAGAGACGTTCCTTTCTTGTGGCATAGTTGATGGACGCACCGTGAACCAAAGCCAGGTTAGCAATAGAAAAGGTGATGCAAACGGGACCCAATTAGCATTTTCCGTTTAGAGGTGAAGCTCAACCATCCTCCAAGTATACATTAGGGTTGCTGTGGCCCAGAAAAAGAAGAAAATAACAATGTTATTTTGTTGTTATTGTTATTGCCTTGCTTCATGTTTGCATAGGTAGTATTCTGCTGTGGAATGAATGCTTCTTTAGGCAGAAGGTAGGCCTACCATAATAGTGAAGGCAGCAGCATAACCTTGCTCATGCTGTTAGCAGTCGGGCAATGCCACTTTTCCAGCTCTAAATTTGTCTCCACGTAGCCCCTTGCTTGTGTCTTTGTAATAATGCCATGCTAGGGTCATTGAATGTTTCTTCTGGTCATGAAACCCCCACACAGTGCTCTAGGAAAGCTTTATATACCGTATTTACTTGCATAATCCTTGCACTTTTTTGGTGGAAAACCGATGTAAAGTTGGGGGGTGCGAGAATTACGTGGGAAAAGCTTTCCACGAAAACGTACAGAGCGAGAAAGAAAACGAAGCGTCCGCAAATCGAGATTCTCACACCAGCAACTAACAGCAAGCTTTGAAAAGTACTAATTGAAACTTACCACAACAATAAAAGTACACGTTCAACACAAGGCAAGATTTATCTGAGACACAAAAAGTGCAAGCAAATAGTCGAGAATCAGAATACCATATGCAAAGCTTGTGGGCGTTGTGGGCGTAGCGGTCGTTTTTCGCTCAACAGGAGCCCTCAAAAGGTAAGCGTAGGACGTCAGTATTGGGCTGATGGCTATTTAACAGAATCGTCCGCAGTTTCCTTTTGAAGAAATAAAGTTTACCATCAATCCCAGTTTTAGGCACACGGCAGGCCCAATGCATCTTGGTGGCTTTCAGCTGCTGTCACCAGTAGCGAACACAAAAATCATATACTCCAAAGGGCCTACCGGCGGCCCTGTTGCCGTTGTTTAGTGCATGATCTATCACTTTCAACTTGAAAGCAGCCGTGTAGCTTCAGTATCGCCCCATAACGTCACAAGATTACCGACACAACATACAAAACATGCCGCAACGCGCGCTTGCCACTTTGGCTTGGCTTGGATTAGATTGAATCTCAGTGCAATAATAGTATGCTTGATGCTTAAGAGATGGCGCGTGCTATCATCATCAGTGGCTGGAACAAACAGACGACATTATTGCGGCAGTTTTCGGTGGTACGATAATTACTCGAGAAAAAAAGAAATTGTATTTTTGTCGGGCGATGTGGGGGATGCGAGAATTATGCGAGTATGAGGATTACGCGAGTAAATACGGTAGCACGCGAACATGCCGCGTTGCACCGCCTTCATCGCTAGAAGAGCAGCAAGGAGCATGAAATATGTGTAACAAGTGTTGAAAGCTGGGCAAGTTGGTAAGGGTTCATCTTCTAGCAAACTTTATGCGCTGCAGACGAGACACAAAGAAGGCACGAATTGAGACAGAGGAGTGCAATCTGTCTTGTTTCGTTCATTTACAAATTAGAACGCCAACCTTGAGCTGATGGTACATGCGACGTTACTTGCGAATGAATAAGAGAAGAGAGAGTCATGCAGGTACAAGCTGATCACTGTTATAAAATTTCAACCAACAATTGTGAGAACTTGTAAACTACAAATAAAGTCAAGATTTATCACATACTTTTCACTGCTACTGCTGCAATTAGTGCCACAACAAAATCATGTGCTGGCTTGCTTTCTCTTTATGCAAAATGCCTAGGCTAGCTTCATGATGCTCCAAAATGTAGAGGAGCGCTCTTTGTGTGCTGCGAGTGCGCTATAGGACCCACCATAATTTCTCGTGCAATCGACCCTAATCTGTGGGTGGGCTAGCCTTGTTTAGGGTGTGCTACGTAATTTAAGCATGTCTTTAAGAATCCATGAGGACTCCAAAAACATAAGTATGAACTTAAGCACAAACGCAATTGTGTCACTTGACCAGCAATCTAAGTCCAACCACTGCTAACAAATAATGACTTGAGTTGGTAAACAACTCGTATTGTATGTTGCTTATTCAACCCTCATCACTGCGATGTTCATTTACCAAACACACAAAAGAAAAATCCGGGTGAAGTGTTTCTTCAATGGAAACACCCGCACAAATGTGCTGCTGCCCTTCCAAGCTCGGCAGATCAGTTCTCTTCTACCCGTGCTGGCACCTCTGATGGTCACTTTTGTTCCCATATGGAACTTTAGCAGAACTTTCTGACCAGAAGAAAAGTCTGAAAAAAATCCCGGCAAATCAAGATAATATGTAGACAGCTCTGTGGATCATCTGTTATGGTATGCACCACTGGCACTCGACTAACATGGAACTGCACAGAACAGTGTTTAATCTCACATAACCAATAACTGCATCTGCAAGAAATGCAAGTGACATGCAGTAATCCTGGCTGTGAAAATCCAAAGAATCCAAGTGTTATTCACTGTTATGCTATGCTCAGTTTATTCCTCAAAAGAGCATTCTACCTTTCACTGCCACAGTGAGAGTTTCGCTGCGTGTGCACAAACACACGTGCCAAAATATAAGAAATTTATTAGCAAACACTGGTTTGTGCTGAGCAGACTGCTGGCATTCAACTGAAACTCTGCTATATTAAGGTACCTGCTTGTTAGGCGTTTTGAGCGAATTCTTGTCTGTAATTTTCTAGTAGTTACCAAATGGGCTGCTGAGTTACATAAGTGTCTTGCCCATTGCTGGTAAAAATGCATCCCTTCTGATTCTGAACGTATCTCCTGGTGAGAAGGTTCACTTAGTGTATGGTTTGGAGTTTAACATTGTAACCTCTATCCTGTTGTGTACTCTTAGGGTCCCGTGCTGCCGGGCTCCCATTCAATTGAGCGTTTTCTGGGAGAAGAGCAGCTGCTTCACATCCTAGACCGCAACTACGCAGATCGAAAAGTCTGGTGAGCCAAACTTTTCCTTTTACCTGTCCAGCTGCCCTGTGGCTGCCTAGAAACGAAGTGTTTATCGTGCCAATTTAAAAAAATCTGTTGCTGGGCTAGCTGGCTTATAATCTTATAAAATGCTAGATAGCCTGGAGTCGACACAGGACAAAAACTTGTCCTGTGCATCAGTGATCTTTCTCTGCTTTTGTTGAATCCGTTTGTGCTAGTTGTTCAGCAGCACTTCACAACAGGGATTCCAGAAAGCTATGGAGCGAAAAAACGTCTGCATCCCATTGGTGGCATCGGCTCGTGCATTGAAATGTTGATATTAGTGACATTAATTTGAAATCGTATTTAAATATGAAAAATATTTTTCATTGCTCTCAATGAGTGATTAGTATTTGCGCTCGCATTTTCTTTTCTTGTGAAGATTGGTCCGAAATATGCACATGAACTCGAAACCCAAACTGCATGCAAAGAGCCAGTGAGAAGGTGCTGTTATAAAAAAGTTGTCATTGCTATTGTCACTATTTTAAGGTAGTACTTAAGTGAAGTTCATATGATTTTACATGGCTACTGTGGGCCACAGGTGGGAAACATACAATTGTTGGACAATAGCTTGAGCTACCTTTAAATTACGCTCAAACCCCAGTGTAGCAAAGTTGTATATTACACGAAAATAAGTTTGTTATATCCAAAAATTTGTTATGAAGGTTTATTCCTAACACTATATCTATTGAGAATACTTTTCATCCATTTCGTTATAACAGGGTATTTCGTTATATCGAGGTTTCAGTGTATTCTATTTCATAGCATTCTTCTGTCTGTGCACTCTTTCAGAGCTAGTAGTAGGAGCTTATTGCTGTTTTTTCTCTCTCCTAGTGCTGCACAGCTGCTGAGCTACCAAGGCAAGCTTAAGGTGCCTCTGGAGTACATGATCATTGAGGTGAGCAAGTCACATGCTCAGGAAATTTCAACTTTTCCACATCATAGGTCACGGCAAGTGAGCTTTGTGGGGACCTAGTCATTTACAAACTTGAATTTTAAAATAATATTCAAGTCGCACGGTTTTGGTATCTGAGATTGCCAGGGATGTCGGCATAACAAATGTTGCTGTTATTTATAATGCCGGCAACATTGTTGCCTGTTTTGTTATTTTCTCAGCTCTTATGTGGTGGATTCCAAGTCTCACGTTTCACAACTTCACTGTGGAATGGTGAGAATATTTTTATACACAAAGTTAAATCATTTTTTCCCCCTTTCTTCTCTTCAACTCTTAGTAACAGTGGCTGCTGGAGGCAAAAGGGCGAGTGTATACATTGGCAATGCCAATGACGCTTACGTCCCAATCTTATGGCGACAAAGAATTTAAGTTTCCTTTATCTCCTCTAATATTGAACAGCGTTCCGAAAGTGTACCTTCAAGACGCTTCCTATAGGGAATGCAATGACTAATGTTGTATAACTATAATTTGCAACAGGGCTTGTTGAAAGGGCCCTTTAAAAGGCAGGCAGTTAGGAACAGCGTCACATTTCTTTACATTTTGCAGGTGATCTTTGGTGAGTTGCTGCGGCTACCCACCTCCAGGCACTTGGAGATTTGCTACGGTTCACTTCTGTTGGAGCTGTGCAAGCTTCAACCAAGCAGCTTGCCCCAAGTTGTATCCTCTTTACTGGCCATCTTGTACTAAATTCGTTTACCTCTTAAGGTGGCTTAGCTCGGCCCGTTGTGAAGAGGGCATCTAACAGGCATTCGTGGATGTTGCAGTGGTCAGTGTTAAAACGAGAGGTTTGATTTTGTTCGTGGATATTGATGGCATCAAAGAAGAGAGAGAGAGAACTTGATAAATACTGGCCAATAGACCAGTCTTGTGCTCTGTTATTCTGTTTAATTAACATGAAAAAAAAGTTGCATGTTTGAGCCTGGCCTTTAAGAGTAAAATGTAGTAGCATAATCAGCCTCCGTGCGTATTGTATTCTTAACTGCTAGCGTGACTTGGGTTCTTGGTGCATGCCTCAATCGTGCTGAAAAGAAATAAGTGACTGTGCACATAACATAAGCCGTTTCAAACCACCCTAGAATACCCACTGCAAGTACAGCTGCTAGGTGCCCGCTACACTGTAATTTTTGCTTTTGCTAATCAGCGAAGAGCCAATCATGCATTAGTAAGGCAACATGAACCTTCAAAGCTGTTTACATTATTGATGCTGCTGTAGCTAATGATGATTACATATGTCTGGGCACTTTGGAATATGTTGGCTTTAAAGGGACACTAAAGTCAAATAATTTACGTCAGAGTGAAAGCTCAATGTATGACAACTTCTAAAACAACAATATTATCAACAGCAGTGCCCTACTTACCGGGAGGTAAATGCATAAGAATACATGCACCGCAGTGGGTTATTCTCAAAATGATACCGATGATGTCAGACGAACCACCTACAATTAATCACCATTAATCGATCTAGCTGCACTAAATAAAGAACCTACCATGCATCAAGAGATGCTATAAAATGCTGCTTGTTGATTTCTGTTTGATTCATAGAGAATGGAACCGTCGGACGTTACTATGGGGAATGGCACGAATGGTTCAAAAATTCAATTTTCGCATGGTTACACTAGACAGGTTGTGCCATCTAGCGGGGTGCAGTTGAACCAAAACACGTCTGCCATCTTGGAGCTAATGGCAAGAAATTGATCGATGGCTGTTGTTGCTGCTGTGGCACTCGCTGTTTTCGTTCTGTCTACTGGTGTAGGCGACCGCGCAGTAAAGCCGGGCAATGTTGTGCACCGGCAACGGTGACGTGAGTCGGTCCGCTTCTTGAGGTGGGTAATTTGAAGTGCGCTAACCCGATGCGGGCCACTAAAACATGATTTTATTTCAAAATAAGCCCTTCCTTGGAAGAAAAGTAACACTACGAGGTTTCTGGACCGCTATTTCAACAATCAACGTTGACTTGATAGTTGCCTTTGGTGTCCCTCTAGGAACAACCACTCATTGCGCAATTCACATGTTTTGACGCCTGGTGCGATTCTAAGATTCTGCCACAAAATATCACATATGCTAAAGAGACACTACATGACATTCATAGTGTGTTCTTCCTAAGGCTGTTTCAAGCAATAGCTTGGCTCTGTAGTGGAACACCCGCTTGCCATGCACACATCCTGGGTTCGATTCTCACTCGTACCGAAGATTTTTTTCTTTTTCACCTTTCTCGATGTTTCAGTCACAGATGCTGATTTTTCGCTCACAAGCAACGTCGCCAACATAGATACCAGACTTTCTGTGAAGCAAGCTTTTTAACTCTGTTACATTAAAATGGATTAAGATAATTCTAGAAGGAAATATCCAGAGCCTGTGAGCTTCTAGAAAAACAGTGATGGAGATGTTGCTGTGTCCTAGCCATGCTGAGAGGTAATTAGCCCTTGACAGACCTAACTTTCAGCTTGCCCAAGCTGTCGAGCTTCTCTACGAGCAGTTGGACACCATGAACACCGACTGTTTAGACAGGTGAGCTTCCTTTTATCTACTCGCGTTGCTGTGCTCACCTTTCCAAGTTGGTCATGCATTATTGGGTAACTTACAGCTGGGAAAACACACCTTGTGTACTCGAATTGAGGCTGGCCTCAACTTTAAGCTGACTCCTCTAAATTCAAATGTCAGAAAACTTAAAGAAAAACTAGTTTGAAGAAATGCAAACAGTACAAGACAATGAGTGATCACCGAAAGCGGTGACTGCATATAGGCACCACTCTGTATCTACATACACTCTTGGTGCTGCCGTTTTGCCGATTGCAAGATTCGAAATAAACATAAGTGTGGTTGCTCAGAATGTACTCAATGTGATCAGAACTCCTTGGCCAAGTATGTGTTACATCAAAGTGAGAAGCACACATTATTGCTGCGGCAGTGGAGAGCAACGAAATTTTCAAATCTGAGCTCATCTAAGAGTTCCTTGATGCATATGGTCATCAAGAGGTACCCGCCTAGATTTGAATGAAAATACATTAAGTATGTGTACCTATAGTATTGCTTGATGGATTGACTTCCAGGTTCTGCAGCTGGTTCGCCTATCATCTGAGCAATTTCCAGTTTCGGTGGACATGGGACGACTGGGCCGAAGCCGTCTCCTTGGATCCTCTCCATCCCAAAGCTGTTTTCTTGCAGCAAGCATTACACCGGTGTCTCAGGCAAGAGCTAGTTTTAATTTACTACAGCACAACATGTGTACTACATGCACCCCTTATATATAGGGTTACACTATATTTCTCTTGTTTGTTTTTTTGCTATATTTTAAAGCTTAAAGAGAAGCAGCTTAAAGATGCTGCTACTTGTACTTTTCATGCAGTCCAAGTAGTTTTATCGGAAAGCATTGCATGTAAAACAACTCAAACTGTTGAGCTGTGGAACAGTGTTGGGGATGGCAGGCTTACTAGCCTTTGTAATGGAGCTACTACAGTGTGTCATTAAATCATATGTGCACTGTTCATTCATAAGAAGGCAGTATTAAGTCTACAGTATAAACCGCTTGAGCTATGGGTCGTCGATGTCCTCAGCGTGCCCACCATTAGTAGTACCACACAATAACCAAAACAACCCTTTTAAAATGCTGCAAATGTCCGCAATGGGACGAAAAAGCAGCTGTGTTAACCGAGAAACAAGGCGTGTGACTGCAGGTGTGTGCATCCGTCTTAATTTCTGAATTTTGAAATGTCAACATCCGAGAACCCACGTATAGTAGTTGTTTTTAAACAGTCCGCTATAATTTTTGAAAACACCTTATTTCTTTTTCAATAGGTTGTCCTATCACCAGCGAGTGGTGGAACTTGTTCCTGCCTCGTTTGCCCCCTTTTTGCCTGCAAAGCCAGTCCCTGACTACCGTTTTGAGAAGGAAGGAGCAGGTAAATTAACCTACTTGATTTTCACAACGTGCTTGAACTGATGGTGGAGTAGCTTGAGCCTGTCATAGGTCAATCTGTCTAGCACGGTAGGAAGTCGAGCACTACAGATGTACTTTGGCAGCAATGCGATTTTGTATTCACAAAAATATTGGTCACTTTCTTCTTCTTCTAGGGCTCAAGTTTAAAGTATTTTGACCAGCAACTACCGTATCTACTTGATTGTCTGTCACCTCAAATGTCAGTTGACTCCCTTGTATTGCAGTGAAAAAAAAAAATCGAGAAAATCCTGTAATGGAAGTTCATTAACATGGTCACTGGACTGACACATTCTCTTTCATCAAACAAGTTGACATAAGCTAGATGTGGTTGGTTCATTATGGGAACAGAAGGTCCAAAAAGAACAAACATTTATTAGCCGGATGACTAAGTTGGTCACGGCTAGAATGTCCAAGCTGGTCGGTCTGACAGTGCTTGTCAAAGAAACTCATTGAAGAAACTTCATCTTCCATATCAGACTCTAAGCTCACTGCCTACTACATTATTAATGTGCTGCTAAATCCAAGCACCCTGGCGTATTGCGTTCTGCTGGCCCTGGAAAGCGGCTATGGTGGCTGTGAATGGAACCTGTGACCTTGTGCTCAGTAATACAATTCTATGACCTTCTGGCAAGTGCAGCCTCCGTATTGTGCAAGAACTTTTTTGCAGTGTGCTTTGCAAGATCCTCGTACTTTGTGCTATTGGTGCTACCAGTGCCACTTCTTATTGGTGCAGACGGCCTGCCTGGTGCGCCTGTTGCAGCTCGGCTGAGCAGCTGCATCCGCAGCAAATGCACACCCGAGGAAGCCCTCGAGGTTCTGGCCGAGTTACCCAACCCCCTGCAGGAGGACGAAGGCAGTAAGTTTGCTGCCCCTTTCTTTCTCGCACTGTCTCTGTCCAAGGTTATTGGAATTTGAGGGACCCTAACACTCAACATTAGGTCTTTATTTTTTCTAGAAGATGATACCGTGATGGCTCTTTTTTTTTCCTGGATATTCATTGGTTCAAACTAAGTCTTTCTGATCTTATTACTGTGTTATATGATTTACTAGCCTTACCCACATGCTGTCGCAAGCCTGTATGTATGCAAGGAATTCAAGTGGTTCCATTAGCTGTCCTTTCATTCAGAGTTTGTTCCTGCTACTATTAGTCAATGCCGTGTCATTTAGCATTGCGGAAGTGCTACTGCTTAGTCTGACTTATTTTGTTACTTTTTAAATTACCAAGGCTCTGCATTGTTTCACATTGCTCTTGGGCTCTGGTGCTCATTACTGTGTAATCAGCATGCTAAAATCAGCTCACATCTTGCATATCACCATTTCAGTGGAGCCTGCATACAACCCCCTAAAAATCCAAATATTTGTGGAGACCTTGTTATTCATCGCAAGCAAATCCTTCTCGCACTCCTTTGCAGGCATTGCCAAGTGAGTAGCATCATATTCTGTTTTGCTCATCCTTTTTTTGGGGGGGGGGGGGGGGAGGGGGCTGTGTGTAAACTAATTTATGAAACCAGGGCATTTCATCGCTGGCCTGGAAAAAAAAATTGTCGTAGATTTATGGTCCTTGTTTTTGCTTCCTTTAACCATCTGTGTCGACACATACAGTGCCATTTTCGTTTCAGAACTGTCACTGCATGCTTTTTTAACAGCTGTGTGTGCTGGCAGACTTCTTTGCATTGTGCAGTAAGCTGTTAGTAGCCACAGATGGCATAAATAGTGTATAGTTGGCTGTCATTCTTGGCTATTATTTGCTGTCTTATGATCATATTCACAAACTCTTCGACTCGACACTTCACCTAAACTCCATGGAGTTGAGAAAACTGCTCCATCTCAACTCGAGCACTGAGTGGGATTCAAAGATGCTTTCCCTACAAGATGCCCTCTCTCGGTGCCATCCTCTACTACAATACACTTATGGATGTATGAGGACGAGATCGTGGCAAAATATTACGCCTAGAAGCAACCTAAAAGAGTAAACACAGTTACTTTTTTTTTTTTTTCATTTTAAGCCATAATTGCAAATAACTTTCAGTCCATGAGGTAGTTAAGGAAATGTTCCTCCTGATTTTTTTTTCCCAGCACATCTGCGAATGTTATATCTAGGCAACTTCACCAGTCTTTAAATATACCTACATACATGCATGCCAGCAAACATAGGTTTGAAATTCATGATGATTTGTTATTACTTTAATATGTTGTTAAAGACAGTACATTTTATTACTTGGGACTTTGCATGATAACTGAAGTGTAAATCACATACTGGCTGATGTCAACCAAGTGTCAATCAGCTGCTTCAAAAAAGAATTTATGCAGCAAATGTGTCTTGACATTAGTTGTTCAAATTAAATTCTTCTAGGTTCGATAGATGTTTTACTACTTCAAACAAACAAGACAAAAGCTTGGTCGGGCTACACAGTTTTACACTGATGAAAACCGCGAAATTACAAGTGTCTGTGTATGTAATACTCTTCAGCTTAAATGCGCGAACTGTTTGTGTGCTGTTGCTGACGAGTACAGTACCTGTCAGGGGTCTCTTATGGACGCCAGTTCTCAGGACATTATCGGTAATGATACAGCTGTCTGAGTTTGCTGCATGCGGTCCACATATCATTCGGATTGCCAAGCTTTTAATACCATATCACCTGGCACTTCTGTGCTTGTGTGGAGGTACTCTTTCAAAATTGGGGACACGCAAAGGGCTGTCACTCCATTACACGCTGTAGTGCTCCAGAGGACTGAGATAGTGCCTCAAGCCGTGCCTCGGCAAAGAGGTGTTTTTCGTTTTTCTTCTGAGCTTAAAAGCATTACAAGCATTCAAAATTATTTGATGCTACATTCATCATGTTTTTATGTAAATTGTTTCAAGGAAGCACTTGAAGTAATGTCCGTGCTGTCTCGAGATTTATGAGAAGCACAGTGAGGATTCTTTCTACTCAACTACTAGTAGTTGAAGGCAATTTGCATTTATTTTATTTTATTTTTTTATATTTCTTTGGTGCTATTACTGTAAAGCTTGTTTTTGTGGCCTTGTGTCTTACAAGGCCTGATGTAGCAGTTATATTGTGTGCCTGTAAAATTTTAGTTTCAGTGAAACTGTCCATTCTATGGACATTTCTTTTCTATGGGTTACCTCTTTTCCTTTGCTGTAGGGCTTATCTTTGGGCAATCCTACATCTCACACGAAAGATGATCAAGCATGTTGAAAACTGGAGGTGGAACTGGTTGCACAGTAGACGCTTAGCATTAGTAATTTGTCACAAATTGGGGAAATGGTCTCTGTAGCATTGTTTTGTCTGTTGTCAGGGCAAACGTGAATGTGGTGAGGTTGGGATTGATTGAGCATATATAGCAGTTGTAGTTTAGAAAAAAATTCTTTCTTTCTTGCAGATTTCATTATGTGTTCAAGACATTGGCATCTACAGAGGAGGCTCAAATATGTGTTTTGCGTAGTACATATGACCTCTGGCACAACCACCAGCAGGTTTGCTACCAACTTTGTTACATTTTATATGAAAAACTCGTTTGCAAATATCGAGATGCAAAAATCATATTAGTGCTGCAGTCACTATGGGAATGATGCGTGGTTTTTCAACTTGCTTTATTAGAATTTTTTCTGAGTTATCACAAGGTGTAATGATTTGCTGACATCTTCTCAGCATGCTCTTTATCTTGCAGCCTTGGCTATACAGCAATGCTTTGTGCACCACCACTTGTACTCTGTTTTAGATAGCTATTGCAAATATTTCTCATAAGGTACCGCTTTAAAAGGCAGCTTGCATATCAATTTTGTGCAGTAATACCTTGGTGAATAGAACCTCATAGAATAGTGCTAAATGTTCAGGCCACTCAAAATTTGTGTAGTCAAAACAGAGGCAGATTTACGAAAAAGATAATTAACTTGTTACCAAAGAATTATTAAGTGTGTACTTTCAAATTTTCATAGAATTGGAACGTAAACATTTTCAAATAACTAATTTATCTAAGTTGTACTTAAAGGCACAAATATATTATGCAATTCTGCAAGATGCTCAATAGTTATTCAAACTTTTGCTGAAGATATCTCATGTCATGCCAAGCAAATTCTTGAAATGTCATTTGACCTTTGAGAAGTGAAAGGTGGCAAGCATTAAGATTATTGCTGTGTGTTTTGCCTTTGTTACCAGATGATGATTGGCCTTGTAGACAAGTACTTGAAGACGCAGATTGTTGAATGTTCTGCCGTGGCTAATTGGGTCTTCTCCAAAGATCTCGCACCCGACTTCATGAGGTAAGTTTTTTGCAGCACTTTTGTGTCACCTCATTAGATATCATGTCTTGTTGGTTAATTGAAAATCTGACCGACATTACAGTGCACACACACCTTGTCTTTATAAGAGCATTTGTAGAAATGCCATTGCACCTGGGGTACCAAGTACCAAAATGCCATTGCAGTGCCATTTTTATGTGATGGTTTCTGTAAGTCATGGCTTCTCACGAATGTGTAGATTCTTCTGCTGTTATACAGCTTAATGTGGTATGGTCCATAAGGTTCTTTTGGCTAAACATATGCAATCTCAATCAATCTATTTTCTGCTGACACCAGAACGAAAAAAGGTTGGTGACACACATTCACAAAAGCATCTGCAGAAATTTACTTTTGTCATTGAGCACTACTTTCCTGCCAGCTGCATTCTCTTGTACAGTTGCATTGGACAGAGAACTCAGCTCTCTTAAGGTTACGTGGAAACTTTGTGACTAGTGAATTTTTGAAGAACTGATTGCTCTTTCTTGTAGCCAGTGAAAGCAATGAAGGGCTCTTTTGTAAGGCCTATTTCTATCCTTGAAATTTTTCATGTAGCCATCATCTTACATCATATTATATCAGGGCATCAATAAATGTTCTCTGTAGTCACCACCAAAAAGCATCCTTTTGTTTCTTTTGTAAAGCTGCATTCGGAAGCTCAATTTTGGTTTTGCATCTTTAGTACACTTTTAATGGTCTAATATTCTCATCTCTATGTCATATTTTTCTGTTTTAATATGTATGTCTGGTGTTTGGTAAGACATGAGTGTTTGGGTGAAGCTTCAGAATGCACAGTGCGATAGTAGTACAAACTGTGTCCTTCAGACATTTCACTTATTCATTTGTGATGTATTAGGCAGTGTGAGGATGACATTTAAATACACATTTCTGGTGTTCGCCTTTAAAGAGATGACATGATAATCACTTCAACAAAACCTGGCTCCAGTATGCCAGACAGGAAGAACTGAAGTGGAGCAATGTTCATAATTGAGAGGCTAACTTCTTCACTTTGCACTCAATCAGCAGCAGTTCGAGCAGTTTCAAAAATATATGTTGTCTATGGCAGGGTTTTCCATACCACTGACTATGAGCCTACACCCAACTGAGCAAAAGGGCTTTAAAAATCACAGCTTTTACTAACACTACGTAGCTTTGTGAATATACATGACTGAAATTAGGCTGACATTTGAAACAAGTTATGCTGTTTTTATTTCGTCTCAACATTTGTTATCAATACAAGTGCTCTGGTCTGGAATAAGTTTTTGTGCTGTAAATATTTGGTGGCATATAGAAGGTTTCTTTTCATGTTCGCGTTGAGGTCTAGCTTTTCACACTGCTATTGGATGTCTCAAAATACCTTATACCTCTTTTGCTTTCCTCTAGGCCTTATGTTTGGGAGATCCTACATCTCACTATACGAAAAATGATCAAGCACGTCAGAAAGTTGGAGCTGGAACTGGAGGAAGCAAAAAACAAGCTCGGCAAGGTAGTAGTGCTTTCTTCGTTGAGCATTTACATTTGTGCGACGAGCAGAAATTTTCGTACGATTTCACTTTCACAATGTGTATTCTCATTGCCAGCCTTGCGCATGATCTCTGTCGGAATCTTGGTACCCCGTCACGAAATGTGCCAGTTTCATCGATCACTCAGGATATGCAGCATACAGTGTAGACCACTTATAATGTAACAGCTTATTGTGCAGAATCGCTTACAATGCGGTCTTTTTCTACTCCCGTTTACCCTCCCATAGAACCCCATGTATACGCATACCGTTTATTATGCAGTCCCCCAAGATGAAAGACCGGATATAATGCGGTTGCCAGAAATTGTTTGTGACAAATGCGATAGCGAGTGCGCTTCTGAAAGGAGGCACGCTGGGTGCGCCGCTGGGGAGGGAACGAGGAGGTCGTTACGGAGGAGGAAAGGACACAGAGTGAACGAACGAAGGGCGGAGGGAAAAAACTTTTAAAAAGACAGCGGGACAATGCACGGGCTCGACGAGTAAAAGAGGAGGACGGTTGCCCCGGTGACCGATAGGCCTTTGCACCGGCGTCGACGCGGCTACAACGTACTATGTCGCTAGCGTGGCTTAGGCCGCACGCCGCTCAATGTAGCACATACGATCCCATCTTTATCAACTTCATGCGCTTAACATTTTCCTGTCAAGAAAGATGTCGTTATCGAGCTTGCAACAAATATCGCGTTTGCTTCCTTGTCCGTAAATTGAAAATCTTTTATAGTTTTATGACGTTAGCTTTAACTTTTGCTGCCCGTGCGCTGTTGCACGTAAGCTTGGCGAGTTGTCGTCGTTACTGATGTGCCGGCCATGAACGTGAACTTAGTATCATGCACGCTGTTCTTCGTTTACTGCTAGTGCGATCTTTTCGATGCTGAATCTTCATGTTTTGGACAAACTTTCCGTGACAACATACCGAACAGCAAGCTAGGCCTAATCGGCGTTGGTTGCACTTCAATCGGTAGCGGTCGCGTGAATCTAAGTTACGGTTTGGTACCGAATCAACGAAACTCTTTGCGGTGGCCGCACTTGACGGGAAGGGATACATATTGTTAATAAAAACGAGGGTGGCACCTGTAGCGCTCAAATAGTGGTTTGCGATTTGATTGCGATGTTTTAAATAGAGTGTAAGCTCATGAAATTGAATGATTGGTGTCTTTTAACGCTTCAAATTCTGGACGTGTTTCGACATAGTTTCTATGTAATGCGCATAATCGAGGAGGTCACAAGTCGGCAAATTTTCGCGATGGTGCTTTCATTTGTTAGACACCTCCCCCCCCCCCCCCTTTCGCATTCATTTTATTGGCAACGTGAGTCTTGGGACGTTAAATTCTTTTAACATTCAGAAGTTTAAATGTTAGCAAGCACGCATCGTAGGTTTCGATTTTCTGGCACCGAAGCTGCATGTTCAACACGTTTTGCACAAGTGCGGCCCATGAAAAATGTTGGTTTAGGTACAGTGCGCTACCGCTTATAGAGCGGATATTCGCGACTCTTGCGACTTACGTTATAAGCGGTCTATACTATATTAGTATGGAATGGAATGAAAATACTTCATACTGTATATACTGTTTGTTATACTGTATTCCCATAATATATTCAGGCATATTAACAAGACATCACCTGATGTAATCTTTTGATACCTGTTATTAATTGCAGCATACTGGAAATGTTTGTTCTTGTGTGGCACTCCACGCTTTCATCACTGCTGATGCATGCATGCAAGTGATGCAGTGCAGTCACTGATTATGGCGAAAGTTCTGCACCGCTATCACTAATTCACCTAGACTAAATAGTCCTGATGCTATACTGAGGTTGTGGGAGTGATGCCACAGATGTGGCACATTTATTACGTGAAAGTAGGCTTGTGCAAGTGGTGAATTTTAGGTTCGATGCAAATGTTGATTTTGGTTGAATAATTTTTAATTAATTTTGAATAGCATAAAACATACTATGAAGAAAAGTGGGCATATTTGTCATGACTGAAATAAGCTGCTCAAGATTTTTCAAAACTTGAAGCTAGGCCTGTGCGAATGCCATTTTTTGGTTTAAAAGAAGTGGAAACAACTTCGAATAGTAGCAGAATTTGATTTTCTGTAGAATGCTAGTAATAACCTGTAAAATATGTGACATTTTAAAATTTACTGCACACCCGAACCACATTATAACGAATTTACATATTACACAGAAATAAGTGTGTTATATCCAAGAGTTTGTTTTAAAGGTTTATTTATAACACTATTTTTTCATTTATTTCATTATAACCAATATTTTCTTATATACGGTTTTATTATAGAGAGGTATGAGTGTACTTAAAACCTATAAGCTGGTATAACAAGCTTTTAAAGTTAATAATGATGAATCGATGTGAGGTTATTGTGCAGCACACTAGACTCTCAGTAAACGTAAATTTGTTAACTGCAAGATTGGTTTCAGGCTTGTGTTCTGCCCATCCTTTTCACCTGTCAGTAAAAGGAACTGCTATTAAGTCGAACATATTTTCCCATTCTCTTCAGGCTCTGTTTATTGAGAGTCTACTGCATGTTCATTTAACCTTGAAGTGGGACTTCGCGGCATTGTGGACTTCTCTTGGATAGGTGTTTCACAGCTCATTTTTACTGCAGTGAAACCATCTTTATAGGGTGACGCATGCAGATTAGTATAGAATACAGATTTATATGAGGGCTTTCACGGCTTAGCACTCTTTCACTACAGTGAAACGCAATAAACTAGCTGACTGGGCTACCTCGTCGTGGTGGTCTGGTGGCTAAGGTACTCGGCTGCTGACCCGCAGGTCGCGGGTTGGCATCCCGGCTGCGGCGGCTGGATTTCCGATGGAGGCGTAAATGTTGTAGGTCCGTGTGCTTAGATTTTGGTGAACGTTAAAGAACCCCAGGTGTTCAAAATTTCCGGAGCCCTCCACCACGGCGTCTCTCATAATCATATAGTGGTTTTAGGATGTTAAACCTCACATATCAATCAATTAGCTTACTGGGCTAGGCGGTTGTGCATAATTAAAGTTATCAGCGTGAAAATAACGCGTTGGCCACGGACAGAAAACAGGCATGACTTAACCCATCTGTTTCCTGTCTGCGGCCGTGCGTTACTTTTGAGCTGTTAAACGTTCATTGTGCAGGGAAACTACCTCTACAGGGATTACATGCGGATTACCATACACATCTATTCGCTCATTTCGAGTACTTTGAGATTTTCTTTAATTTAAATGTGAATTGAAGCAAATTCGAATACTGTAATATTCATTCGAAAATTCGAATGCTTTGAATATTCGCACAAGCCTGCGTGAAATCCACTGGAGATTGGGGCCTCTTAACAGGGGGCAGGCGCTTTGTCAGGCTTTTATGCCTTTTCGCCGGTCCCCAAGGCAAATTGTACCTTTCTTTTTTTTTGCTTTTGCCTGAAATAAACTTCAACTTGAACTTCAACCACGAAATGGCGGAGGGATGCGTTTGCGCAACAAGTGGCTGCAGGGCTTTAGAGGTGCACGGCGGTCGAAACATGGTTGCATACTGCTAGTACAAACGCATACAAATAATATCTTTATTTGCATACAAGTTCTACTATATAAAGTAGTTATTCTGCAAAAGGTGTCTCATACCAAAAGCACAAAAGCAACTGCACTGTGGAACGTGCACAGTTGCCCTTTAGACTTCCACAACCACACCCATTGCACATCTGCCACTTGTATAATGGGTACATATTGTTGCGGTGCATCATCGACAGGAGCAAGCGCGGCACTTTGCGAAGATGAAGAAGACACCTGTGTGTTAGGCGCTTGCGCGAGAGGCAACTCAGACATCTTGTTCAGCTGCCGATTCTCGGTGGATGCTATCCTATAAGCCTAGACCTCACCCCGTCACATTTGGTGGACATGCTGGGTAACCGCCTTGCAACGGAACTTCGTAGCGGCCGTCTTTGAAGGGTCATTCTACAACGATGACGGAAAGTACGGCGTCTGCATCTGCTCCTGGTGTTCCTGCGGCCGGAGATGATGCGGTAACTACATCTCCTTCTGCGACCACAACCTTCGTGCTCGAACCCCCGCGGGATCCTGGCACGTTCAGCGGTTCCGGCGATCCAGATGAAGTTGACGTAGAAGATTGGCTGGCAGAGTACGAACGTGTGAGTACTCGATACCGATGAGGCCCGACTCTTATGCTGGCAAATCTGTTATTCTATCTCTTAGGGGAACCGCCAAATCGTGGTATGAGAACCATGAAACAGAACTTGTGAGTTGGGCAGTGTGCAGAGAGAAAATGTTGGACCTGTTTGGAAAGCCGATTGGAACAAAAATGGCAGCGAACACAATGCTCGCAATGCCCGCACACTTTCTGTCACTGATGGGAGGACCCCCGACGTTCAAGGGATGTGCACGTCCCGTGTGTCCATTGCCGGTCATCCTACATTAGTTCAGTTTGCCGTCATTGAAATGTGTCCTCATGACCTAATACTTTGTTTGGACTTCCTGTCACGTCATTTTGCGCTCATTGATTGTGCCACTGGTGCTCTTCAGCTTGAACTGCCGCAGTTTGCCGATTTTCCAGCTATTCTCCCCGTTTATGCTCTCGTCACCACGTTCGCTTGCCTCCGCAAGCTGCTACATATGTCACTTTGTCGTGCTCACGTCATGTGCCCGATGGTGGCTACCTCGTCACTCCTATAGTCAACGTACTGATGGCCCGAGACGTCGCCCTTGCTCACACCGTTGTCGCCGTCGCTAATAATACAGTGGTTTTACCACTACTCAACGTGAGTCTCTTGACTCAAGTTATTCCGCAAGACATGTCTTTGGCCACCCTATCTCCACTTGACTGCTGCAACGTTACTGGTTTGGACACCGATACTACATCCCCCTGTCTTGGCCGCAAGTACACTCTGCCTGCAGATGACATTAACAAGATGATTGCTCTTGACCTCACTGCAGCGCAAGCTGCCAGCCTCCGTAGTCTGCTAACATCATATAGAGACGTTTTCGACTTTGACCACCGCCCTCTCAGCCAAACAACTTCAGTGACTCACCGGATCAATACTGGTGATGCCAGTCCTATACAACGGCGTCCATGTCGCTTATCTCACAAGGAACGCCAAGTAATTCAGAATGAAGTGGACAAAATGATTACTAAAGACGTTATAGAACCATCATCCAGACCCTGGGCCTCCCCAGTCTTGTTCGTTGAGAAGAAGGATGGCAGCTGGTGCTTTTGCGTGGACTATCGCCATATAAACGAAGTGACCCGCAAAGATGTCTACCCTTTGCCTCAAATTGATGAGGCCCTCGATTGCCTCCATGGTGCCCACTACTTTTCGTCTATCGACCTTCGGTCCGGCTATTGGCAAATTTCCGTCGACCCCATGGTTCGTGAAAAAACCGCTTTCGTTACGCCCGACAACCTCTACCAGTTCAAAGTCATGCCGTTTGGACTGTGTAATGCGCCGGCAACTTTCGAGCGCATGATGGACTCCCTTCTCCGAGGATATAAGTGGTCCATCTGCTTATGTTACTTGGACGATGTCATCGTCTTTTCACCTACCTTTGACAGCCATATAACACGTCTGTCAGCCGTTCTGGATGTTTTTCGAAGAGCTGCTCTCCAGCTCAATTCTGCAAAATGCCATTTCGTACGTCGCCAAATCACCATACTCAGCCACCTTGTCAGTGCCAATGGTGTTCAACCAGATCCTGAAAAGGTGCGAGCAGTACAACAATTTACTGAACCGCGCTCAACCAAGGACGTCCGAAGTTTTGTAGGGCTATGTTCCTATTTCCGTCGATTTGTTCGCAACTTCGCCGACATCGCTCGACTGCTTACTGATCTCTTAAAGAAGGACGTTCCCTTCGCATGGGGCATAGAGCAAGCGGACGCCTTTTCAGGCTCTTATCCATCTGCTGACTACGCCACCAATACTGGCCCATTTCGACCCTGCATCACCTACAGAGCTTCGGACCGATGCCAGTGGCCATGGAATTAGAGCGGTCCTTGGCCAACGACAGCACGGGAAGGACCGCGTGATTGCTTACGCCAGTCGTCTTCTTTCACCTGCTGAACGGAAGTTCTCCATCACTGAGCGTGAATGCCTAGCTTTAGTGTGGGCCGTGGCGAAATTCAGGCCTTACCTGTATGGCCGAACTTTTTCCGTGGTTACGGACCATCACGCTCTTTGCTGGCTGTCATCGCTAAAGAACCCATCTGGACGTCTCGGTCACTGGGCGCTCCGTCTGCAAGAATACTCGTTCGTGGTCCACTACAAGTCGGCACGCCTGCACACAGATGCAGACTGTTTGTCTTGTTATCCGGTTGAAACGCCCGACTTGACAGACCTTGATTCAGACCCCTGCGTTCTCTCCATCCACGCTTTGGGTGATATCTCCACCGAACAACGACGTGACCCGTCGTTACTCTCCATCATCGAGCGTCTGACCTCTGCTCCAACAGACCCTTCCGTTCGCCTGTTCGAACTGCACGACAACATTCTGTACCGTCGCAGCTTTAACGCTGATGGCCCGGAATCACTACTCATGCTTCCTCATCACCTGCTTACCAGCTTTCTCGGACAACTACATGACGTACCTACAGCCGGTCACCTAGGTGTCTCTCGTACCTACGATCGTGTGCGACGTTGCTTTTTCTGGCCCGGACTGTATCGTTCTGTGGTTCGCTACGTCACTGCTTGCGACCGCTGCCAACGCCGCAAGCGCCCCTTTGTGCTACCTACAGCCCATTGACATACCGACGGAACCATTCTTCCGTGTTGGCCTTGACCTGTTGGGCCCGTTTCCTACGTCCACCTCCGGAAATAAATGGGTTGCAGTCGCCACAGACTACGCCACACGCTTTGCCATCACTAAAGCACTGTTGACAAGCTGTTCCACCGACGTCGCTGACTTTCTCTTGTATGAAGTCATTCTTCATCACAGCGCTCCGCGGCAGCTGCTTACTGATCTACGAAGGTACTTTCTTTCACGTGTTGTGGATGACATTCTCCGCGCCTGCTCCACTGAGCACAAGCTTACTTCGCTTATTATTGTCTGTGGATTATTACGCTTATAATCCACAGACAAATTGATTGACCGAGCGTATGAACCGAACGCTGACGCATATGCTGTCAATGTACGTTTCGCCAAATCACCGTGACTGGGACAAAGCACTCCCCTTTGTCACGTTCGCGTACAATTCTTCACGGCACGACACAGCTAGTTATTCGCCGTTTTATTTGCTATTTGGCCGACATCCAGCATTACCATTTGACACGCTCCTTCCTTCGGCTGCCCCCTTGTCTACTGAGCACGCCAGCGATGTCGTTTCTCGAGCCCATGCAGCCCGTCAGCTTGCCCGTAATCAACCGCACTTGTCCCAAGCGCACCAAAAAGACCGCTATGACAGTCGCCACCAAAGCGTGCACTTCTCGCCGGGGTCTTTGGTACTTCTTTGGACACCAAACCGCCAAGTCGGCTTATCAAAGAAGCTACTATCACACTACTGTGACCCCTACAAAGTGTTACGACAACTTAGTGACGTGAGCTGCGAGATCGCACCCCTAAACAAGGCCTCTTCGACCCCCTCACTCCAGACAGATGTTGTACACGTTGCCAGACTCAAACCATATCACCCTCCTCGTTCGTCGCCGCCGTACTAAGCGCCGTGACGGCGCTTCCACCGCAGGGGAGTGATGTTGCGGTGCATCATCGATAGGAGCAAGCGTGGCACTTTGCGAGGATGAAAAAGACGCCTGTGCGTTAGGCGCTTGCGCGAGGGGCAACTCAGACATCTTGTCCGGCTGCCGATTCTCGGTGGACGCTATCCTATAAGCCTAGACCTCGCCCCGTCACAATATAAATAAGAATAACATGGTATTTTGTAATATGCAAAATGTTGCATTTTGCTGTTTACGTCGCTGAGGGAAGTGTTTGCGTATGTTTCATGCAGGTTGACCCAGGTGACAAAGACCATCCTACAGAGGAGATGATTGAGCGGATGGAGGAGAAGCTGGAAGCCACTCAAAGTGACCTCAAGAACCTCTTTCTCATCATATTTCAGGTATGGTTGGGCATGGGGCGTGTTTCTTCATCATAGTCTTATATATTTTGTTAGTACTTGTAGTAAGGAAAGCCCGTGTGTACCCTCTTACAGCTGCCCACTGAAAAAAGAGAAAACATGAACCACCGAGCTGCGTTGAATTGCAGCAAGTTACATTTGTGACCACGATTGCCTATGATGAAGCAGCTAGCTAGGGCAGATCAAACTGATTCTAGTGTAAGCAGTAACATTATTTTTTCTATAAAACGTGCTAACAATATGCAAATGGCATGTGCTTTGATTGCGTTCTTGCAGTAACCAAGCACAATTCATTGCTTACTTTGTTGCGTCAGTGCATGACTTCCACTTTTCAAAGGTTGGGCTGCTGGCTGATTCATTAAAAAGGCTGTGGTGCATTATCACTTATTGTGAAAGTGAGGTTATTGTGCAGCACCAAATGGGGCATGTCTGCCTTACTAAGGCCGCCATGAAATAGGTACATTATGTTTCATTAGATACATGTGATCCCGGTATACTTGAAGTTTATAAGCCAGTATATTAAGCTTTTAAAGTTGAAAAATGATGAATCAATGTGAGGGTAATACAGTAGACTCTCAGTAAATGAAAATCTGTCAAACGGAACTGCTGCTCAAATGGAGCAACTGCCTCTGACAAGATTGGTTTCAGGCTTGTGTTCTGCCCCCCTCTTCATCTCTCAGTAAAGGAACTGCTGTTAAGTGAAACATAATGTTATGTAGGTATTGGCGCCAGTGTCGACTAGAGGACGCTGCTAGCCATAGAAGAGGCTGAAGTGTCTCGCGCTCGGAACAGATTGTATCGCACTTGCCATAGGGCATCTGCAACTCTACGAATATCAATATTTTTCCATTCCCTTCAGGTTGCATTTATTGACAGTCTACTGCATGTTCGTTTAACCTTGAAATGAGACTTAGTGGCAGTGTGGACTTCCGATGCATTGATGCCAAATTTCAGTTGGCTAGCAGCGTTGTTGTGGCATTTGGGCAATTTCCAGTGCATATCTCAGAATGCACTGTTTAACTTCCTTTCGTGTTGTCTTATAAAACAGTGAAAAAAAAAAAACCAACTGAATACACAGATGCACGTACAGCATTACCTCACTATATTCCTTTCTATGTTCTGGCCACATTGTAGTGTTTATTTGGCAGTCCTTGAGTGAAAATCCCAGATGGTACATGAATAGGTTTTAGATAGATAAAATTAGTCATTTTAAAGCCTTTATAATGGTTTTTCAATCTGTGTGAAATGTTTGTGTTTGAAGGTTTTGAATCTTAATATGTCCGAACCAACACGCCTTGAGCATCAACGTACATCAATTCTGCAATTGTTTTAGTTGTTTTTTTAACAAAGTCTAATAAATTACCATATGCTGAGTGGTAATTGTACAACTTGTGTCTTTCAGCGGGAAATATATGGCTATGAATGTTCCAATGTTTGCTTAAATTTTAGTTGGGACCCTCAGCAAAATGAACACTGTGACTTTTCTTACAGAGGTTCATCATGACATTGACCGAGCACATCGCCCAGTGTGAGGTGGAAGGCACAAACTTCCAGACCTACTGGTTTCGGTGGACACTGGGTCGCTTGCAAGAAGTATTTTTTCAGGTACAACTACTCATGTCAATATTCATTTTAAGCTCCTGGCAAAAATTAGAATCCATGGTTTGTGCGCAAGTCAAGTGCTAGTACTGGCATAAATCTTGCCACCCTTTTCTGTTGCTAGTGTGAATGCACGCTTAGTTTTTCTACAGGGTCATAGCCTATTCATAAATTCATGATTGTTCTGCCCCTCGTCAAAGTTTCTTGCAGCGTCCGAGTCGTTTAAGTGAGTGGTGTTGTTTGGTGGTACCAGTGTACCTCTTGTTCCATTTGTCCAGCTCATTCACTTTCCCTTAACTTCCAACTGCACCGCCACTCTAAAACAGATGAAAGCAACCCTTACCCTTCGTAATCTCTAGTGAGCCTCGAAATGAGTGACGCGAGTTTCAGCTGACATTTCGTCTGCTGGGCATGCGCATGTAGTCTCGTCTTCATCACCGCCATAGTCATCACGGCCTACAAGTGATGAAAAAAAACACCGAGGAATTGGGAATCGCTGTGACTCGCGACATCATGAATCTTTCTTGCTTCGATCCTCTGCGAAACAGTGATTCTGAAATCGACGCCAGCCGAAGCAGCAACGAGGAGGCATCCAGGGACACATTGTTCGATCATGCAACAAAGCACAGTAAAAATCTTTGTGTACGGGACAGGTGCCGCAATTCCATCCACAAAAATAAACAGTCCGGTAGGGAACAACAACAATGATTTATTCAACACAAGTAGTCGGTCAACCTAAAGGTGAATTATGTTCGCACTGCATAAAATTCCATTTGTGTCTGCCAATTCTTCCATTACGCTTGGGCTCGGCTTCTTTCACCGCTCACGCACTCACAAATGCTGTTGGCTCATTGCGTGTCTCATTCACAGCCAGGTGTCCATGTCGGTGCATCTTTCTCAACTTTAAAAAAACCCTCAGAAACAGCACATTCCCTGGTTGTGTAAGGCCAATGTTAAATGTTTTGTGGAGGGATGTATATTGCTGGCACTGTCCTACCTGAAAGCTTTTATAAAAGACCATTGCAGCTCTCTGCAAGAAAGACATTGCTTCATAAGGTACTTGAAATCCAGCACTGGTGTAAGTCGCACACAGCTGTTTTACAACATGTTGGCTCATAACGCTACTGAATTTGTAGCTCCTCATTTTCACTCACTGATGAGCACATGAAAAATCATTCGAACTGGCACAGCGAAGACGCTGGATTTGATATGAACTGAGACAGAAAATCGAAGTGAAGCCATTGCTAGGCATCACCATAAGTCGGCTCCACGATGACAACACTAAGATCACTGACGTTATTGTTACTGGCACATCGTCACGCAGTGCTTGGGGTGTGGCCTGGGGGCCAGCTGAACACATCATTGTACTAACAATGTCACAGGGGCCTTAATGCTCCATTGAGCCTTCATACACTGTTTTCACTCGAAATAAGATAACTTCTACATAATGGACACAGTTCTTATATTGACTGAAAAACTGTCATATACCAAGCTATCAAGCGGAGGCCACAGCACAAGCTTGAAATTTTATGTCACTGCTCTTTTATCATTGAAGCGTGCCATAAAGATGTCTCGATTGTAGCCTTTTTGTAAATTTCATCACGAGACAAGCAGCTCATCCTTCTTCCTCATCACATATTTTAAAGGCTTAAAAGCAGCTTCGTAATATTAGTGGTCCACATTGCAGGACAGTCACTTTTTCAAATTATCTTGAATGTTCGTCTATCAAATGTTTGTGTATCCCTTGTCAGCATTGTAGAGTGATGACTTGTCCGTAAGCACACTGTAAGCACACTGGCGTCTCTTACACCTATTTGTCTCTTATATCAGTGTCTCTTATAAAGGGGTTCGACTGTAGTTAGCATATTAAATGGACTCTTTATAATTCAAACAAGTCTTAAATTTTTGGTTGGCCCACTAGGTTTTCAATGTGTTTTGAAGTTGCCTCATTCAAACTCCTCGTTGCACAAATTCAGTTATTTCAAACTTTTTGCTTGTCCATGCCTTGAAATACCTACTGCAGCCAATTTCCTGCCTGAAAAACTGCCGAACAAGGCATACTCCATGCAGCAACAGCCACATGCTGACTGAGAAAAGAAATTCCATGACGATTATGAAACCGCCTAATGCGAATTCCCAGCGTAGCTTTTTAGGTGGTGAGATTGAGCTGCAGTGGTGTACAACAACGAATTCGCTGATTTCCATCCAGGTGGTGTGTATAAAACAGGTTTCTTTTAGCTGCAGCTGCTTATAATAGGACAGGCAGGCCGCTGTCGTAATTAGAGATTATTGGAACATAACAAATAGCTAATTGGAGGCTTACCTTCTAATCTATCTTTACATTGCAGAGAGTGTAAATTCACTCCAAGATTCAGTGAATATGCTGTTTTTGTGTAGGCACAGGGATGAAGAAAGGCATCTAATGATTCAGGCCTAGTATATCGATTAGTGGTGGTGTGTGCGTGAGCCACTCGTTGATTAACTTGTACAACAAAAATAAAACGAAAGCAGTTATTTTTCACGTAGATCCCCACGCGTGCCAGAATTACAGCTTTGCCTATTGCCTGGGCAAGCACAGATAAGTTTTCATGCCTTCGTCCTTTTCTGCTATCGTGCAACCTATGCAGTTTTTAGTCAACATTTGAAGTGTTCTGACTTCCCTATTATGTATGTTCGTGTTTGCGCACCCACTCTTTTAGAATGACGTCTAGAAACTTTACTGTCATTCATGCAGAGCTGTCCATGACGCCGTTGCAGGAACTGAGAAGCAATAACTATCAAAACTCTAGTTGCTCTTGTCATATTTATGAGGACTTCTGATAATTACAACAAAGTCATGAGGTGCCCTCGAGTTTCAACTATTGAGTGTCTACTGTATGATGGGTGTACTGTTTCTTTTTAAAACATACTAATTTGCATATTTGCATGTTTTCGGTCAGCATCAAGCAAAAGGCATTCTGCCATGTTGGTACAGTATTTATGGTGC
The DNA here is from genome assembly GCA_013436015.1 of Rhipicephalus annulatus. Lineage (NCBI taxonomy): Eukaryota > Metazoa > Arthropoda > Arachnida > Ixodida > Ixodidae > Rhipicephalus > Rhipicephalus annulatus. Next base: position 475,983 of record WOVY01011536.1, on the reverse strand, counting down.
ACAGCTGCTGACTCTAAGGTTGTGGATTTGATGCCGGCTTCGGCTGTCGCACTTCAATGGAAGTGAAATGCTAGAGTTAAAGAACACCAGGCGGTGTGCTTCATACCTAATCATTTTGCGGTTTGGGCGCGCGAAAACCCAGATAATATTATTTAAGCAAAAAGTGGTCACATGCAAACAGTTGAGGAGTCCTTTCGATTCTTATTTCTGGGTTTCTGACCCAAACAGTAGATTTTATGGTAGTGAGGAGTTCATGTGGCATATAGTATGGGCTAGAAATGTTGAATTTTGTGTTCCACTTTTTGTTGCAGCACCATGAACATGTGTTCAAGTATGTGACCACACTGGAATCACTTTTGTTCACCAGCGACATCGACCCTCATGTGCTGGAAGTGTTCCAGCAGTTTGCAGCATTACGTGCATAAGCGATTCATTAAATAACCATCTTCACAGTTGCATCATGTGCTTGTCTTCTTTTTGCTATGTCATGTGTATAAATGTATCATGTATCTATAATACATACATATATTTGTAACACAGTTTTCATTATTTCTAAAAGGGACTGATAGTATGTGGGATTTGACTGGTGGGCGAATGAAACGACCGTCATTTATAGTGACAAAATCGAGCATTATTTTTAAGGTTTGAGTAGGATTTTTATTATCAAATATTGTCAGATTGCATTTGAAAGTCATAACAGGTACGATGCACAGCCTGGTGAATATGCCTTTATACTGTGCAAAAGAGTCATTCAGATTGTTGTACATTGACTGTAGATTTTTAGGCTTTCCATAAATCATGCTTGGCATTGCAACCTGTATATCATCATGCATCCCCGCGTTTTTCTACATTTGTTTGAGGTAAAGAGAGTTTATGCCGGTAAGCAGTGCTGCTTTCACAGCAACTAAAGAATCCAGAAACCCATGTCAAGCAAAGCAAATGCGAACTGTGCGTAAACATGCAATGGCGCACAACACAAACACGAGCTGTAGCAATACAGGCTGCATAAACATAACGTTACTCGCCTGTTGCCAGCATGTTATCATTATCACACCCACCGACCACTGTCTGCAGCATGCTTCGTGTGTAAACTTCAGCACTGTAGACCAAAAATATATACATATATATGATGAACCATTGCATGATCGCATTCCATGACTGGATATTCTGATTGATGAGTTTTTCTTCGCATTAAACATAAAGGAAGGAAACAACTCATTCCTTCCTCCCTTGCACTAAAGAAAACAGGTGCCATAAAAATCGGTTGCCGTTACCTTCAGTTTAATATACACCCTGTAATAAATATTCTGGAGGCACTGTCTTGGGGCAAAACAGTTACTAGGAAATATCAAGTAGTTTGAATAATAAGCGTAAAGCCGCGGCATGTAATTGTTTGGCTGTTGCACATGATGTACAGCATTCAGAAACCCCGGCAAACCGCTACTCATGTCAAATTCTCGGGGCATCTGCGTACAATGGACTTTAACCCGAAATCAAGGCAGCTTTTCTGCACGGTTTCTCAACCAAGAATGCCAGTTTAGACTGCTTTTATTGCTCTTGTGCTTTTATCGTTCTTAATTCCAGTGAAGCCATGGGGTGGACGAGCCACCTTTCGTCCTTAAGAGAGAGAGGGAGGCGGGACATGCAAATGCACAATGAGCAAGAAAAGCAGTCGGTGAACGAGAGTGCTTGGTTAAAAAAAAAAGATCTTCCAGAAAAGCCACCGTGCTGATTTTTACAAATGGTTCATTTGTATTCACGACTTTGAATGCAGACAGATCACAGATAAACTACGTTGCAGCATGGCCACGTCACAGTGTACTAAGGAAAAACATGGTTTCTGCCACGGAGGAAGTGGTTTTTGCATTTACAAAAACGGCGCCATGTTGGGCTGCGCACGGGATTACGAAGGATGATGTCACAGCTTAAGCAGTCATTTCTGAGAGTCATGTCAATTCGCGCAGCCCAAAAGGGACTCAGGCGGCTCTTGGAGAGCCGTTATTACCAACAGCGCGTGATACTGTACATGTAGGTCGAACCACATTTTTTCACTTGCAAGTTTTCAGCAACTCCAAATGAGGGCTAATAGTTTTTTAATGCAGTCTTACTGGTGCACGTGTAAGGATCATACGCTTAGATGCGTTTGCTACTTTATCCGCATGCACACCACATGGTTCATAGAGGTAACTCTACGGCAGGGTCAAACCCACCTAGTTACTACTGTAACCAAACCGGCCTCGGTACCGTGTCCTTACTTGCATTCGTTAACAAACGTTTATGAAATTCAAAGGCGACCGTGAGTTTTTATTAGGTTGTGAGCCAACTTCATTTTTAACATCATCCCCACCGTGATCCTTTGAGCACATCCTTTGAGATAGCTTTGCTCCGCTGCTGTTCATATTTGTGCAGCCGGGAAGCTGTCGGCCCAGTTCTATCGCGGTGACATCATGGTGTTTTACGTCTCAGAGGCCATGCTTTTAAACTGAAAAGTTAGCGCGCGCGCTAATCACAACTAATCACATTTGTGTAACGTATTCTTATCAAAAAATTAACAATTTATTGCTTATACACAAAGTAATAGTTCACTATTGCATAATAAAAGGCGCTGGCATTGTTGAAACACTTTTTTTTTTTGAGAATTTAGACCTATTTAGGCATTACTGGATTATAAATGAGCTTGGTCTGGCAACAGCTCTTTTTCGCCGATCACTTTGCGCGTGTAGCACGCGTGTCATCGGACGCTGTAAGTAGTCTTTAAATATTGCTCGCCCATTATCGTTAACTTGAGAAAAATAATATAGAATCGCCTTCAATTGTTAGAGTGAGCCACTTTCTCGACGAATGTAGCTTACACGGTCTCGTGAAAATGATCTTCGGAGTGTCACATAGGCCTAAGCACCGTCAGGCCGGCCTTGCGACGTTGTCTTCAACTCTTGTATTTAGCTGTTGTACATTTCAATTAGAGTGCTGCTTTAAGTTAACATTATTAGCACAGAGAAAAGGCGCGATTAACCCTTTAGTGCCTGTGGACTTCTCTTTTGACGTTAGAGGTGCAGGTATGGATGTGTGCTCAGTTGTGCTGCTTGGCGTTAACCCTAAATATCACGTCTGTCGAGTTTAGGTGTTGCGAGCCGACAAAAGCTGTCCACAGGGTGAAATTTGTTACTCATCAGAGAGTTGTAATTGTAGTCGTTCCATATGAGAAGCGCTATAATTTGTGAAGTAGTTGGTCTGGTTTCAAGCTCCTCAGAAGGGCCTGTTTTGTCAATCGGTTTCTAGGATAGATTAAAAGGAAAACCAACACTACAGTCTGTATTTAATGTTAACTGGCGGTTATGATAACAGCTTCCCCACCGAGCTTATGGTGTTGCTGTAAGATTGAAGAGAGGGGATGACACATTAGCTTTAGCTTTCAACTGACTGACGATATCTCAGTGCTCTTTCGCACATGGTTATAGCTTTGCAATCTCAGTCGTCTGCGTGCGCCTTATTTGTGGCTAAATTACTGTTGCCGTAGTCTTATTTAATCTATTTAATTTGTTGTGGAACGCTACTTGACGTGAATTCCCGCCCGCACTCATCGACGAGCAAAGCTGTGCAGTGTGGCCACTTTCATGTGCTTGAACGGCGGAGCCATATAAGCTCCATCGCCGCTGTCGTTTTGTGTCGTTCTGTTCAGCCAGCAAATGGGAGTTCTCCCGCCGCTTCCGTTGCATAGCCTCAGCATGCCATGCTCCGTGTTCTCTGCCTTTTGCGCCTCGGTCATGCGTGGCCTCCCTCGTCGTTGAGCACCAGTTGACACAGATGCTGCATGAAGTGTCGCAGATAAGGCAGTGTGGATAGTTCTCCCAGTTGCTCGTGCTTGAACGTTAGCATCGTTATGGCTCGTTAGTTGTGGGGAACTACTTGACATGATAGTCCCGCAGGCGCCCATTGATAAGCAAGACTGTGCAGTGTGGCCACTTCCTTCTGCCGGAACGGCGCTCAGCTATTGTCGAGACACCTTTTTCACAATGTCCCACAGATGACACACAGACACGCACTCGCGCGCGCGCGAATGGTACATGAAGGTTTTCGATCAAAAGCAAGAGTCGCATGGCCTCCAAGATACACGCCGCGCATTCGCCATTTCAGAGGCTGTAAAGAGTCTCAATGCTTCACAGATGGCAGCACATTGTTTAGCGAGTGCTATTTGCTTGATCAACACCTCTGGAAAGGCACAATGTGTTTTCTACGATATGGACATAATTGTCCATTTTTAGAGCTGTCTGAAAGTTCTTGTGTGTCTTTAGCGGCGATGGCTGCTCTATCCTGGCCTTTCTCGATGTAGTTTAATGGCCTCCCAAATCGCCGAATGGGCTCATTTTCATCATGAAACCTGTCAAACAAAATGCGTTAAGGAGACTACATGGCGTTTATGCAGTGTTTTTTCCTGAAGTAGCTGCAACTAACATTGTGGCTTTGTGGTGGTACACCAGCTTGCCACGCGAACTGCCCGGGTTCGATCCTCAATGGTATTTAAAATTTTATTATTTATTTTATTTGCTTCTTTCTCGATTTTTCGCTCCAACCAACAATGCTGGTGGCGGAATTTCTACAATACAAGCTCTCTAACAATATCGCGTTAAAATATCCCTCTTTATCGTGCGTCATCACGTGACACACGGAGAACCAAAGCGCCCGGCGTCTGAAGCATCAGCCGAGGAGAAGTAGATTTGACAGCTGAGACCCCGGGCGGAAACTCCACCTTTGCTATGTACAGTACGGTCCGCAGGGTGCCAACTGCTGGCGAGATTTGGAAATGCGGAGCATGGCCGCAGAATCGCAAGGGCCGTACTCGCCCGCATCGTCTGCTACTTCCCCGCCCTATGCTCGGCGCACGATAGCAACAAGTTTGCTGTGCGCGCTTCATCGACCATCGATTCCCATGTCTGTTATCAAAAGCGGCTGGCTGGTTCAAACAGCGTTCGGAAAGCTTACAATTGCATTTCTGTTGGGCACAAACATTGGGCTACGGGAGTGATGGGCTTCGTTATCACTTTCACAGAATGCCACAGCTGAGGGCGTATTTACTCGCTAATTGCATTTTCGGCATGGCTAGAGTACCTGAAGACGAAAGGCTTCGAATACTCGAGCTGTACACCAAAGAATAGAGCCAGCTTGCTGTCACTGCCATCACGAAAAGGCCACTTTCTTATTACCAGCGTAATCATCAGCATTACGAATGTGTTTTTGAGTGCCTAGCTCTGTCATGCGTCGTCCTATTTTGCTTACACAGATCTGCATTTTATATTGTGTTTCGCTGGGCAGATGTGTTGCATTACCTTTGCACTATTAGAATGTTTCGAGACTACAGATCTGACCTCACTCGACCTGTCTGTCACACAGGGTTTAAGAATAAATTTTTCTTTGCTTACTCTGTAGTGTTCTACGTACAGTTTTTCAGCGCGCGTATTGGTGAAGCGTAATGATTTTCAGAGGAGTGAACGCTATTGCATATTCTAAATAAGGAGCTTCTAGCGTGTTCGCTTTAATGAAGAAAACGAAATGTAACGCGAAATGTAACTTACATTTGCTGGGTATTGCAATCCACAGTAATTATATAATTTTGTGCCCCGCCGTAGTGGGATACATTGAAGTGTTTTCAAACACGTGTTTCCTTAACCTTTTTCTAAATACTATAGTCCCATGACTTTTTTTGCATTTCGCCTGTATTCCGAAATCAGCTGCTGTGGCCACGAATGGAATCGCAGCAAAGCTGCCGAGAAAGCACAACAAGTGGCACTTTTTTCTGCGCGCTGATTACCCGGGGAGGAGCATGGAGAGTGGGGGGGGACATGAATCGCACCGCGGAAAAGCAAACACGGTATCCAGCACACTGGAAGCGCCGGAGCGGAAAGTAGCAGACAAAACGTGGCAAGCCCCACCCTTTCGCGTCTATGCGCATTCGCTGTGTTTACAAATCTCGCCGCCAGTTTGTGCCACGCGTTGCCGTGTTCCCTCCAAGAGTGGACCATACTGTATAACACGCTATAATATACAATTGTGTAACGCCCTCTGGGAGGGCCAGAGAACTGCTTCCGAAATCAGTATTGAAAACCAGATACTACATCTACCGCCCTTTAAATTGAAGAGCATACGAATGGTATAACAAGTAACACAATGTATAACGTAGAATAAAAATGCACCCCAATTGCACCAATTCACCATTCCATCATCCGCTCCCCTGAAAAAGGATGTTTGCATGGGTACTATTATGTTTGAGTCTACTGCGCTGACGCCTCTAGCGGAGCTGATTCCACAAAAGGTGTCTCAAGTGCAGCCGCCCACAACGGTTCTGTATGTGAAGTCCAAGTATGGCCCAGAAAAATTCGCATGGTTTCTGCAGAACGCAGGAGCGGCCGACGACACAGCTGGGTTGCAAGCATATCATTATAGTAGTATAGATTGAGGAGGGCAAATGCTGCGGCGTTCATGCTTGTGTCGCATAGCAGAGTGTACCCGCAGCCAGTTGCTGCAACGCGCAGTTGACGTGCTCCTCTTCCCTGGCATGTTTCAGCGCTATCTGGTCAAGGAAAGCGTCCCCATCTGAATTAATAACCGAAGCAGATTGGCGTCACGTATGTCATGTAGAATCTGGTCATGAATCATCTTATCTGCTGTGGTGCCGAAATTGCAGTGGTTGGCCAAACGACGCAGCACTTGAGTGATCTGGATGGCAGTTTCGTCTGGTTCTTGAATTTCGTGTGGTGCTTAGTTTCAAACATTCGTTTACTTCAAAGCCTTCTTTTTTGAAGGCCTCAGGGTATCTTTTTTTTTCATTTTTAGACTGCTAAGATATAAGCACACAAATTTTTAAACATTAGTGGGAAAGCAGCTGATATTTTCTAGTATGAACCTGCAAAAAGTATGAATTAAATAATAAAGGAGTTTGAATTAATAGGTTTTCAAATACATTGAAAGACCAACATTTAATACATGGAATACCAACCAAAAAATTGAATTTTGTTTGAATTAACCAAAAGTATGAATTATGGCTAGTCTACAATTGTACAACACTCTCTAGGGGGGGCCTGAGAACCGGAACGAAAACTCCGATACCACACTTGTAGAATGTGAAGGGCAGTCAAAGGAAACTTGGAACTTAAGGACGGGCTGTGGCACCAAAAGCTAACATTTGTGCCACTATCTTTCAATCAGGATTTCAGTACTTTGCTGTACTTGCAGTTAAAAGGTCAAATCATAACTGTGTCAATATTTTCATGAGTGCTTGCAGTCTGGTGTACACGATGCATTAAGGAAACTTGAGCTCTCCACCCCCCTCCCTTGGTGGCCTTCCTTCAAGAAACACTAGAGACAACCAGCATCTTTGTTGGAGATGCTGGGTACGTCCCACAGAAATGCTGCATGCGTCTCAATTGCGGAGGTGCACACTCCTCCTCCTTGCCCTATAAAAGGGTGGCTCAGCTAGTGTCGAAGCATCTTTCTCGTCCACGTTTTGTACATACGTGTAAATTAAACGTTTCGTTTCCTGCGGCTGCCTTTTGCCTTGCTACTGCGTAGATTCTTCCTGCCCAGCGTTGGCCCTTGCGACACACTACCTAAGAAACCGTGGGGCCTCTCGTTAACAGTATGTATAATAATTATTAGTAATAGAATTTGTAAATCATTCTGGCATATTTCGATTTGGTGTTGCACAAGTCGGTTGCCCGACTTATATTTGCCCCAGCAGTTGTAGCTTTCCCATATGGTTCCTGTGTAATCCACCATGCCTGTGCAGTCTGTTAATATCAGCCGCTTTATTAATGGCTTGTGTGTGTTGCATTAGTCAAAGCCCCTTTTTTTTTCGCCATGGTATGTTCCGTTCAGTCTTCATTGTGCTTTGGAAGTAGGGAGTTCACGCATTCAGACTCAATTGTGCATCATAGATAGGATGCCCACGTGCAACAGGTTTAGCAGGGTAACTTAAGGGATTCGCGGAAGCTCGGACACCCGGGCAGTATTGCGATACAGCGATCTCATCTCTTAAGTAGAATACCTAAGTAGCTGTGCTTGCTGTGTCTACTATGCAGAGCGACGCGCATTGTTTGTCAAGTAGACTGATTCGATAGCATCGCAGAAGGCGCGACACACTCGAACAAACTCCGCGTTGACTCTGGCTTGCCAGTGTGGATGGCAAAATACTGAGAACCGTGAAGCGGCACGTGGATTACTGGCTAGCAAAACACAGTGAGAGTTGACTGCAAGACATTACAGAAAAGCTAGAACTTTAGGGACAATTAAAACTGCAAGATTTTGCAGCAGTCTGGCAACACTGGCCCCAACAACAAAACCCTGCTGAAATTTTTGTTGTGCAGGAAAGCTGTTCTGTAACTCTTGCAACTATTCTATAGTGACTCAGGCATCTTGTGCCAGCTGTATTTTGTGGTGACATTTGTTAGATTAGCATGTTCCAACTTGTCTGCAGGGTTGCGTAACACAAGGCATTCGAGATGGGGCGTATGCACTGTAGTGGCAAGGGTATCTCCCAGTCGGCACTGCCATACCGGCGGAGTGTGCCCACATGGCTCAAGCTCACCCCTGATGATGTCAAGGAGCACATCTACAAGTTGGCCAAGAAGGGCCTCACCCCATCCCAGATTGGTGTCATCCTTAGGGACTCGCATGGTGTGGCTCAGGTACGTGCATGCCCCTCATGAACTTTACAAAACTAATAGTTATGGTTTGAGGGGGGGGGGGGCAATTATAGGCCAATTTTATGAAATTGCCACACATTGTTTTTCTGTTTTTATGCAACCGCTACCTTGCACAAAACTGCGTCTGAACGTCTGCAAACTTCCGATTATTTTAGACTCTTTCGACAAGACAGTGTCTTCCAGTTTATTTTTGAACTAACCTGACCATTAGCGATACTGCTGGAATCTTCAATGAGACATGTGAAAATAGAAACATGCTGTGCTTTTGTTCGGATTGCAGACGTCTGTGCTTGCTGCTTTCGTTCTTGCTTTTTTACTGGGCATAAGTATGCCCAACAAAGCATTTTAACTTTAGCAACTGCGTTCTGTTTTCTTTGCCGTTTCAACCACAACCGCGTGGCAATATGATTACATGCCTATCTCTCCTGTTTTCTCGTGACTTTTGAATTTGAGTTGTCCTTATGATTATAGAGGCGCAATGATAAATTTCCCCAGAACTGTTTCTAACTTCACAATAAAAAAATAACAAATGACAAGTGCTTTTTCCAGCTTCCGTCTATTATGCGTGGAAAGTATGTTAAGTTACTTTTACTGCGCTAAATTTTCAGGTTACCAGTACACGAGAAACTACAATATTCGGACTACCCTTGGAGCATGTTTAGTGCGCAGTGCCGCGAACAAGTAGGCCAAAGGTCTACACTATCATTGTTGCACGCGAATAACACGACAGTCGTAACGCTTCATGCTGTTTTATGGCTTTATTGCCTTTAATCTTCTTCTGCTTTGTCTGTGTACCTTTGCGGCGTATTCACAATCGACGATAGCGACCACGGCTTCCTGTGCAGTCTTTACAGGAGATAGTAGCTCCAGGTTTTGAATCGGGTGCTGTGCGTGTGCCATCAGAACGGCATCGTTGCCCTGATCGTTGCTGTCATTGCGTCTACCGACATTTTGTCCGCAGCAAGCAGCATTGACATTGCTTTCAGATGGTGCGCATTGGATGCTTGCGTACTTTCATGGTCTTTTATGATCGTGTCGACATAACCACGTGCCGTCGACAACAGATTTTTTGGACACGCTTGATAATTCGGACATTTACCCGGCACCAGCATTTACCCTATGAGTTAAATGTATTTCGCAGCTCGAAATTTGACACTTGAGGACGGTCTGTTCGATATTTCGGACTTTCCAAGCGACAGTCGAGCCGACTGCCAGCATTTTTTCACGCCGCCGCCATCGTTTTACTTTTTTTTTTCTCCAGTAGCCTGGAACCGGTGCTGGCCTTGGACGCGGCCTTTAGCTCTGCTAGGGTGGCTACCTCGAACTGTTGGATCGAGGCTATTTCGGCATCAGCGTCGCTGCCGAAAAAATTTTTCTTTCTTCTTTGCTGTGATCGTTGAATTGACAGGAACGCATCGACTGACTGTTCGCCTGTGCGTGTTCCATGTGTTCACCGTGTGTTGCCTAGCTAACTGTGCTCATTCATAATGGATAAGGGATCGTTGATGTCGTCTGCCTCGAGAGCTCCGATGAAGTGCGGCAAGTATATCACCATGTCGATGGCGAAAAAAGCTGCCATCGTCAAGCTTGTTGAAAGTGGCCGATCGCGGGCAGACGTTGCAAAAGTTTCATATTTCCTAACAGACTCTTTCGGACTACATCAAGAACAAGCGGAAGATTTTGGAGGAGGCGGAAAAGTCCACTGGATGTCGTCAGAAAAATGTCAGCCAAGGTACCTACCCTAAGCTCGAGGAGGCCCTACTCGTGTGGCTGAAGTCGACAGAGGCCAGCAAGGTTCCCGTCTCCGGAGGCCTCCTCAAACAGAAAGCTGAGATGATGACGCTTCAAATGAACATTGAAGGATTTAAAGTCAGTGACGGCTGGCTCAAAAACTTCAAGAAGCGCTCTGACCCCAGTTTGAAAAAAACTGTGATGTGAAAGTGCAACTGTTGACCTCAGCGTCGTTGCGAACTACCGCTTTGAAAAGCTACAGTCCCTTTTGCAGCAGTACTCGCCAGACGATACTTTCAACTGTGACGAGACCGGACTTTTTTTCAAGCTGATGCCAGAATAGACTCTTGCATTTGCTGGCAACCCTTGTCATTGTGGTAAACACAGTAAGGAGCGAGTTACTGTACTGATCGGTAGCAATATGTTGGGCACAGAAAAACTGCCGATGCTCGTCATGGTAAGTCGAAAGCTCCGAGATGCTTTAGAGGTGTAAAGTCCCCACCTGTTTCGTTCGAGGCCAACAAAAAGGCCTGGGTAATGCAGAAGATTTTTGAAAGCTACGTGGGAAGACTAGATCGCAAATTTTATCTAGAAGGCCGCAAAATTGGGTTGTTTGTTGACAACTGCGCTGCGCACGGACACATCAACAACTGCGCACGTCAAGGTCTTGCCATTGAATACAAGTATCCTACAACCGATGGACCAGGGTGTCATACGCACTTTAATAGTGAACTATCGCTCACGCTTGCTTTCGCGTGCGGTGGTGTGCCTCGACAACGGAAAAGCGTACTCGGTCGATTTTCTTGGGGCACTAAGCATGCTCGCCGATGCGTGGAAGTCGATGACATCGACAACGCTGCGCAACTGTTTCTGCAACACGGGATTTGCGTTGAATGGCGAGTTGGCCGCCTTGGACGAGGACAGTGTCGTCGACCAGGTGTCGGAAAGCGAGCAGCTTACCGACGACCTTCGCACTGCGGGCACCGAGATTCCATCAGATGTTTCGTTTTACGAGTATGTGTGTGTGGACAGTGAGTTAGAACTTTGCGCTGGCCTCATGGATGAGGAAATCATTTGCCAAGTGCTTGCGGAGTCCGGGAGCGACGAAGGCGACAACTTACCTGCAACAACACAGCCGACGCAAGCTGGGCTGATGCAAGCGCTCGCAACTCTTTCGTCGGCTTACGACGACGCAACAACTCTAGCCGAAATGCGGGCGGACGTGCTCGCACCGAAGCAAAACATGGTCCAGAGGAAGATAAATTACTTTTTTCACCCTCCGGCTCAATAATAAGCAATAAAGTGAGCATTTCGGGGGCACATTTGCTTTTTTGGACTGCCCGATTTTTCGGACATTTTTGTGCTCCCTTGAGAGTTTGAAAAATCGGCCGTCGACTGTATGTGTTCTCAGTGGTTGCAGCAGAATGTTGTCACGGTTGGACCTGGTGCGCGCTGGCAATGTGTGTGCCTTCATGACACTGCTGGTGGCATTCATCATTTCAAGGATAGTGACAATGAGCAGTACTTAAATTTTGAGCGCTGCATCAAAAGTTCCTGAATTTACCGCAGCCCGCACGTGCATTAGACCCACCGCCCGCATTATGGTGTAAGGGCGATCTCTCGCCGAGCATTCTGAGGGCGCGTTTACTCTTGGCTCTCGAAGAGAGCGAAAGTGGCGAAACTCTCTGGAAACTGGCCGGAAATCCATGCCGCGGCCGATGCACAAGAATTGGTCCAAGACCCATTTTTCCGCCACACGAAGGCGGATTCGTTTTACGCTTCACGACCTTGGCTGCGCTAAATCAAACCATGTCATCTAACCAGCGGGCCGCAGATTCAACGTGGCGGCAAAAGCGTCCGCGGTGGCTCACATAAGCTCAAATTGCAAACTATCCGTGCAGCACGATGAAGCTTGATGGCCTCAACAAGAACATGGTCATTGAGAACCTGGTTTGGATTACAATCGCCGAGTGCTCTGCAATTAGATGGTGCAGCAGCGGTGAGTCTGCATGCCCCAACATGTTTCGTGTTTGTGTACAGCCAGCTGAATAAGCCGCCGTCGTTGCGTTCACTCGTGCCGTTTCTGCTGGCATATCTCCCAAAACAAGGTTTCAAAAGGTGTGAGCTGTTTCGTTTCACTACTTTGCATGATTAAATAAAATTCTGTACGAACTTCAGTTCTCAGAGAGCAGGTAAATTCGAAATAATTGTCAAGATGTGTGCAAAGGCGGCGGGATGGGGCAGAACAAGTGTGATCATCTCCGACGCGCGCGCAACCATGGTTTTTCGACCGCTCTGGTGTTTTTGTTTTCTCTCGCTTCTCAAGTATGAATGCGCCCTAATGGCGAAAAATTTACCGGGTTATGTGTCTCGCGGCAGAAAGCATGTCGCTGACAAAGACACGGTTGTTGCGATGTGTCCTCCTGGCTCTGGAAGTCATGAGCCAACGAGAAATTGCAGATTTGTTAGAGAGGTGTTGCGGTACTGCTGGGCAAGCTCCTTTTTTTTTTTATGTGGTAGTACTCACAAAGGCTTCATGGAAGCTTGAAGTGGAAACATCCAGGAAAAGTAATCACTGTGACGAGGCATCTTTCATATGTGGTTGGGCGGGTGACGGAGAATTGAAAATTACTTGTGGCAGAAATTTAGTTGTTCTGGTCCTCATTATAGTGGGATTCGAGTGTATACAACATCCATTGATTTGACACTGCGTACTCTTTCCTTATTTTAATGCTGTCTGCACAAATCCTTTGCCACTTTTATATCCCTCCCCGACCTGAATTTTTTACAGAGTAGAACAAATTTTTTTAATGATTTTTTTTTTAGCCAAGAAGCCATTGAAAAGCTTGAAAAATTTTAAGGAGGCTGTAAGTACAATGGTTTTCACAAGAGAACGATGTTCATTATACTGGACACTAGGATTCATTTGTTGCACTTATGTGTGTGCACATTCTGCTATCTTCCTTGAAAGAGTGTTGCTTTTGGCCGTCACAGAAGTTAAATCAATAAAAGAGGTTCGTTTTGACCAAGGAAAAGTTTCACTCAGCTGTTACACATGGCATTTAGCACCATGACTGGAGGGAAAAAAAAAAAAAAAAACCTAGGAGGGAGCACACCCAGTGTCTTTAAGTCAATCATTCCCAGCATGCCCCAGTTTCATTTGTAGGCCTGGGCTTCAATATTGTCATGTGATGCTGCTTTTTTTTTCCTTTTTTTTTTTGCTCCATGTTTAGTACGATGCACACTGATTGCGTTCTGGTGTTCAGTATACTGCCACAGTACACCAGTGGCATGTGGAAAAGTGTTTTAAGATTTGGGAGGGGCTGTTGGCATTTTCATAGGTCACAGCACAGTTTGTTCAGTTACTCGTGTGTAGCCCCGCCGCGGTGGTCTAGTGGCTAAGGTACTCGGCTGCTGACCCGCAGGTCGCGGGTTCGATTCCCGGCTGCGGCGGCTGCATTTCCGATGGAGGCGGAAATGTTGTAGGCCCGTGTACTCAGATTTGGGTGCACGTTAAAGAACCCCAGGTGGTCTAAATTTCCGGAGCCCTCCACTACGGCGTCTCTCATAATCATATGCTGGTTTTGGGACGTTAAACCCCACATATCAGTTACTCGTGTGTATATGCAGCATGATTGCGAATTACTTGTATGATCGCTGACATCTAAAAAAGTTACTGGCAATTGTTTGGAGCACTGTTTAACATTTGTGCAGCCCCGAGAACGATCAAACAGAACTGTGTGCCAGTTTTTTTTTTTTTTTTTCCTCACCCCTAAGGTCACCAGCTTGGCAGATCCACGTTTGAATCCTCAGAATCTGCCAAGGAATCGGACCGGCGTGGCAAATGCTAATGTGGACTTTTATCATTTTTGCTGAGTAGGGTGGTTGAAAATAGTTTCATTGAAATAGAAGTGCTCACATTCACTCTGCATGATTTAGGGTTTGTTGAATGGTTTGTACATATCGTTTACTTTAAATGTAAGCCTTCTTTTTGATACTGCTCCAAATTTCGTTTTCATGATAAAAAAAGTTAATTTGTTTTTCCCTAGAACCTGCTCCAGATTCGGTTTTTAGTGCTTCAAAAGTAACATTTTGCTGCTCCAAATTCAACTTCAGCTGTTGCGCCCCTGCTTATACAAAAGGAAATATGGTACGTGTTTTAATCGTGATGGGCAAACTACGCAAGTTGAATTCAGTGTGTTTTCCTGGCAACTGCAGGTGCGCTGGGTGACTGGCAACAAGATCCTGCGCATCCTGAAGGGCAAGGGCCTAGCCCCTGACCTTCCAGAGGACTTGTACTCCCTGATCAAGAAGGCTGTGGCCATCCGCAAGCACTTAGAGCGCAACCGCAAGGACCGCGACTCCAAGTTCCGTCTCATTTTGGTCGAGAGCCGAATCCATAGGCTGGTGCGCTACTACAAGGCAAAGCGTATCCTGGCTCCCACCTGGAGGTACGAGTCCTCCACAGCTTCGGCCCTTGTTGCCTGAGCTGCCATTAAAAGATTGATTTCATGCCAGCCTTTGTGTCTTTCTTGTCAAGGTATCCAGTGCACGAATGTTCTCTTGTAAGCTAGTTTATCCAGTGCACGAATGTTTTCTTGTAAGCTAGTTTCACACAGGCCAGTTTTACACACATTTAATAGCATATTTCGGCAGGCGTATTTAGTGACAGCCCGATAATGCTGCGCATGCTCTTCCAAATCCTTTTGGTTTACACCTGCTTTCAATGAACGATGTGCCATTTCTAAGGCTTGTTCTTTCTATTGCATCCAGTAATCCTTAGGAGTGTACGATAGGACAGCAATATATGTTGATGTATTGACAGGCTTTTTCAGACTTCACTTGACTGTTCCTAAAGTACTGACATGATTTTGAGACATAGCAAAAGGAACGTTTTTTATTTCGTTGGTGTGCATTGCTAGCACTTTCCACGCTAGGGCTCAGTCAACACATTGAGAATATTTCGCCTCTTTTTTAACGTTCTCATCGCTGAGCTCTGCAAGCCAGCCCCACCACAATGGACATTTATCTTGACGAATGAACACCTGCACCGAGTCTGCATGCAGTGTTAATTGCTTGAATTGCTGTTGGGATCATCACAATTCATTTGTGGTCGTTTACGGGCATTACAAGTAGATGACAGATCTGCTGCTAGAATGTCGCAAGTTTGTCTCCCCAGAACACCCACTATGACGACATGTCAATGCAAAAGCCATATCCTCAATATAGAAACAGAAAGTTGTTAGGGGGCTGTGGTATTGAAAATATATGCTATGGCACCACAATAGTCTTTCTAGGGTTCTCTGCTGTGCATGGCTGCGGTAAATAAGAGAGAAGTGCAGAAAGTTTACACTTGTAGCGCATTGTGATTATTTTGATGTGCACATTTAGTTCTGCACACTTCACGTCTAATTAAATTGTGAATATAAAAATTTTTATAAGTGCTTGCTGGATTTAGATGCTTGTAGGCCAGAAAGTGCATGAAAAAAAATACAGGCTTTGACACTCGCACATGCTTGCTGTGACGGAACTCTGCATCTGCTTTTATTTTATAGAATTGCATGATATTCTTAAAAAATTGACTTGTCGTAGCAAGTGTTTATTTATCAAACGTGTGGTATAACAGGCGAATGTCTGTGTTGTCACAGTGACATCCAGCTGCTGAGATTTTGATGTGAAATTTAAATATAACTTGCTCTTAAAAGTACCATAAGAAAAATTGTTAGTCGAAGTTCATCTATGCCTTTATTCTACACACTGCCAGTTACCTAGCGCTTCAATGTTTGGCTGTACCAACGCCTCCTAGATTTCTCGTGCCTGCCGGATTATCGGTGGTCACTTGGGAAGCGGCGGTCGTCGGAACTACGGTGGGGGTGCCACTCAGGTAGGGGTGTCTTCAAATAGGTTTTCACATTTTTGGAGCTTATATGCAACAAAAATAACGTAAAAATGTTTTAAAAAGGCGTAAACGTAGTTATAATTAACCGTACGTGACACTGTCATTCAGCAAGCAACTTTTTTAATACAAGGCATCCTCTGAAATTAGTAGCAAACGACAAAATTGCCAATCTCAAAGGCCAAGTACAAAGACCCTTGCCCCTACGTAGGCAGCGCCGCCATAGATGACTGGCGTTTCGCGCTCATCCGGCAGGAACGGGAAATATAGGAGGCGTTGGTTATACATATACATGACTCCTAATCTTGCAATGATGTCTTCAAAGAAAGACGCCTGTAGTGCAAACTTAAGCACTTGTCGATGCCTCGCTGACCAAAAGAGGTAGATATTTAATTCATTTTCTTCCATTGAAAATGTTTTAATTATAATGAATGCCACTGAAATGCAAGGGTGAATTTCAAAAATACCTTAGTCATTTTGTTCAGCGAGATATGTGCTCAACTATAGACAAAATCATACATTTACTTTTATGCATTGTCTCCGAGGTGGTCTCAATCCACGTTAGCCAGTGCATGATTAACGTTACTTGATTCCCCCAACATACGATTCACTTCCAACACTCGACTATGCATAGTCGTCAACAAATGGGCTATTGACGAATTCGATGGTTGCTAAAATAACTATAGTTGCTGGGAAAATGTTGGTGAGCGCATAGAATGTCGACAAGTGTCTAGAAAATTCTGCAGGCTACTCGGTGAAAAAAGAAGTTCAAGTCTGCTTATAAGCACAACTGGCAACTCGAACGTCTGGGTGATTAGTCTAACTTATGTAATTCTTACCAGATGCACGAAGTGGCTCGTGGTTATCAAGCATTTTACTTCAATCATGGTTTTCTGGAGAAACACTTCATGGAGCACAGGTGTACTCTCGTAGTGCGAATTTCTTCTCACTGTTCTGTGCAGATATAAGAGTACCAATGAGTGCAGACGTGTGCAAGAGAGGGTAGAGGAGGGGGAATGTCTGTGTGGTGCTTTGTCTTATTAGGAAGTAGAAGCACTGCGATAAACCTTGGCCCCTCTCTAAAGGGGAACCCTATGCATATTTATGCACCTTGTATCAAGGTATGTGTAACTGTTAAAACTTAGTAAGGTGCTGTAACAACACTTCAAAAAGAAAAAGTACGGGTGCTTAGTGGCACATTTAGTTGTTTCTGATGTAACGAACAGGTGTGGTGTAGGTGTTTCAAATATTACCTGTCGGAACTGCTTCAGCTAGACAACTTGATACAAGGTTAATTGCTGTGGTGTACTTCAGGTATTCAGTACGCTTGCAAGTAGCACTGTAGCAAAGCTTTAAATAATAAAGGCTATAGGCTTGAAAGCTTACTTGTATTTGACTTTATTTTTCAAGTTTATCCAATGGATTTATGAAAGCAGGAAAAATTGCATGCCATGGGCACAAGAGATTCTTTCTATTGATGGGATGCAGCCCTTGATGCTTGTGCAAAATGCAACTTTCTTGTCCTTTCAGTTAAAGTGTTGGCCTTAATCATCGAACTTTTTTATTAGGCTGATCTACAGTACCCAAACTGCTTGTCTCATTGGAAATATTGCTCTTGGTATGTGCATTTGTAAAGAATAGCGAAGTGCCTATCATGGCACAGATGCTAATGATATCCAGCAGGTCGAGGGATCGAATTCAGGCTGCGGCAGCCGCATTTCCAATGGAGGCGGAAATGTTCGAGGCCCACGTGCTTAAATTTAGGTGCATGTTAAAGAACACCAGATGGTTAAAATGTCTGGAGCTCCCCACTACGGCGTCTCTCATAATAATATTGTTGTTTTGGGGTGTGAAACCCCAACAATTATTATGTGGCATTGATTATACCTGTACATTACATTAATTGGGGCATGCTTGCCAAAAACTTTACTAGTTGGCTAAACATTGCACGACATCACTGCTTGGTTCTTGCAGCATTTCAGTGGTGCACTGTAAAACATGTCATGGTATTGATACTGAATTGTAGCTTGAGCAACCAGTGTGAATACTAGAGGTGTTCACAAGAAAAGCCAATCACACTTGGGGTGACAGCCCATTGCCAAGTAGTGTCGCACTGTTTATCAATTATTGGTGATTGCATTGCATATTAAATTGACTGCACTTGTGTGCTATGTATTGTGAAAGCAGTGCCGATAAAAGACATACAGAACTAAAGGATAGCTATGTCATGTTCACTTCTACACTGCGAATACTACACCTGAAAGTGGCCTCATCGGAGTACAAACGCCCCCTCCCAATCACAGTAGACTGTCAGTAAACACAACCTGAAGGGAGTGGGTAAATGTGTTTCATTTAACAGGAGTTCCGTTAACTGAGAAATGAACATGGGTGCAGAATACAAGCATGAAACCAAGCATTGCAGAGGTGATAGTTTCATTTAAGCAGTAGTTCTGTTGATGGGATGCATCAACAGAACTACATTTCCGTTTACTGAGAGTCTACTATATACTTCACTTTGGCCAGTGAACAACATATTTAATAGGACAGTTCGAAGAGCTTGAACTATGTTGTCGCTGGCCGCACATTTTTGTATATATATCTGGCCATACATTTTCGTATATATATCGAACAAATTTCATCACTGATTTCGGTATTGCCAATGCCATATTTTTCTTTTGTGGGCGTTAGGCCTGCGGAAGTGCACAATGTGGGAAAAATCCAGCGAATAAAATTTTCATAGTGGGACACAAACGAAAGGCTAAATGATGTGAGCATGTGCGTGGAAAAACTGCGAATGCCATTATTGAATCTTGGAGATAGAACGAGGATGTTGAAATCTCATTAAAATGTAAATGAAATATCCCCTCTGGCAAGCTTGAGATCGTGCTTGTTTTAGTCGTGCCGTCAACGTCCTGCTATTTTTCTTTTCTTAGAAAGCTCACCTCTGACCCACTGGTCTTTTAGTTCTGCTTTCGATTTCTGTTGGCGCCAGTTAAGTGCCCTCATCAGCCTCTAGGGTGCCTATTGACTCGCAGTGGTGCGCGTCTCGCCTTGAACTAGGTTAACCCCGCAGAAAATTTTATCGCCTAGCAGGGCTGGCACCTGAGCGTATAATGAGCGTTTTGCTCTGCGAGTCCGGGCACGCAGTTAACCGGAGATGTAAGCTTCTGGCGGGGAGGGGGGAGCCCTTTTTCCAAGAATGTGCGGGACGTGACTGGAGGTGCGGCGCCGAATCAAGCGCGATTGCCCCCCGAGCGAGGGGGGAGAATCATTGGCGTTGCGTCGTCGCCGGCACTCGTGACGCCGCGCGAGGCGCCTGCGGGTGCCCGACTAGGTCATCATCATCGCCGCAATGTTTGCACGGCCGACGGCGGAATGGGCCAGGCGTCGTCGGTCCGCGTCGTCTGGACCGGACCGCGTTTATTTTGGTGAGCAGTTGAGCGGATGAGTGAACTTGGCCCAGCGGGAGCGCAGGAAATTGCTTCTCTCGCCCCCCGTCGTAATGAATGTCTGGAGCAGCAGCGGTGGCGACCGCAGCCATGGCTCCGCGCAGACGGCGCCTGAAACCGAAACTGTTTACCCCTCGCGCCGCTTGATTGACGGCGGCGCCACGGGCGGGCGCCCGCTCGGCCGCCGCCTCCTCCGACAGGTGTCTCGGCGGCAGATTTGTGACGTCACGGGCCGCCATTGTTGGTACGGCTGGCCCCTCCCACCGCCGGCGTGGTGTTGGTTGGCCGGGCTCTTGTCCGGCGGCGTGACCCTCTCCCGGCCGGCGTCGGCCCGTCCCGCCGGCACCGCAGGCGCCCGTTCAGTCGCGCACCGTTGGGCCGGCTCCGCGTCGTCTCCCGATGCTGTCGCTGCGATGTCAGGCCGCGTGCGGCCCGTGCCTGCTGCCGCTTTTACTGCTCCTCCTGTGCGCTGTTTCCCCGCAAGTCGCGACGCTTTCCTTTCGGGGAAGCAACCAGCGTTCCGTTCGAGGTGAGTGCAAGCAGCGATTGCGTGCGTGCGGCGCACGTGCGCCTGTTTCAGTTTGCGCCCGATCGGTGGCTCACTCTCGCCGGCGCCGAGCAGACGAAAACGACCGCGTTGACGGCTCCTGTGTCGGCGGACGTATTTGTCGCGCAAGCAGCGCTCTTTTGACGCTGCCGCCGACTGCGCTAAATAAAATGTGTCGCATTCCTCCGGTCCTTACTTGGAGTCATCACGGCTAAATCCTGGATTACCTCTGGGACGTCCCGAGCACGGATGCTGGAGCGTGGATGCACCGCGAGTGAAAACTAAACAGTGGCGCAACTGGTGGCTGGTGGGACAGTTACTTATTACCACCAGGGTCTGCGAGTGCCTGCCTATTTGTTAGATCGGCTCTTTCAACTTTGTTAGAGCTGTATTAACTGAAAACGAACTCCAGAAGTATCAGTAACTTGGCTGCCGACGAAGCACTTCCGGCTCAGTTGACTTAATAATACACGGTCCCGGTCACATAATTGAAATGCCGACAAGCAAATCTGAAGAATTCTGTGTTGTTTCGAAGTCGTTTCTAGTTCAACCTGACTTAATAAAGTGCGCGTTTGCTGGTACGTCTTCTTGTGCGACACACAAGTGCGACCCTGTGGTAACACGAGTAACCACGATTAGTAGCGTCACTTTACTCTGTTTTGCTTCCTTATTACTCAACACGGCAGTTACATTGTTTATAGCGGCATGAACCGATATGAATGTTCCCATTCTTATGCCAGTCGCCGTTATTCGCTGCATTGGGTAGCTGCGAAACTCTTCCAACTTTCCTGTATGGGTTTTCCGTATGTTTCGCAACCATATTCATGGTGTCAAGCTTGACTCTATGGTAGATAATATTGCCGTTAAATTACCCTAGATAAAACCTCGCCTCGGCGATCACTTCAGAGGTCGTGCGATATAAAATAGTGTCCGAAACTCGGGGAATAATTATTACGCTTTTTTTTTTTGAGTGGTTACGCAATGCACTAACGACGATGTCCATTTCACTACTCTTGACCTCAGTGGGCACAGTCTCCACATTGCAAGCTCTTTTCGCGTTACTTTCGCGTGGAATTTTATTAGTAGTATTAATTATCATATTGAGGAGACAATATATTAACTTTGAACTTTTAGCATGGTATTCTGATCAGCGCTACACAAAAGTATTGATTGCATTGTCGGTGTATAATCGAGATGAATTTGCTAAAGAGAACCTAAAATGGCGTATCCACAACGCCACGCGTTGTAAGGTGATCTTTTTAAGCACACTATGCCAAAATTTGTAAAAATAGGAATTTGCACATGGTGGACACGCACATGGTGGAATTTGCACACGGTGCACAAATTTGCCTGGCACACTTTCAGCCGTTCGTGCGCGCACACGTGTGTATATTCTGTTTACTGGCTATACATGTTGTATTATCCGTTTTCTTTTTCCTATCTTCCTGGAATTTCAGTTATGCAAGATCGCTGAACCATAACCGAAACTATTGGCAATAACCTAGATATCTGAAGTATCTCTTCATTAGTCAAGCGTCCTAACTAGTTTGATTACTTTCGTGACTGGGTTTTACGCAGTTGAAACTAGTTTAAAAGAAGGACCGGCTTAACCGAAATGAGGGAGCCTGTTTGTTTGTTAAATTGTCGCCTAAAGGATCTTGGCTCATACCCACAAAAAAGATTGGCCACACTTTACATTATAACGAAAATTGAGCTAGACTTTTTCTTGAATTATGCCTCTGGAATTGGCCAAAAAGCGTAGAGTACTTTTACTGTGAGATTTGCAACTATTTATAAGAATGAATTTATATTGAAGTATAACTAATGTGAGAAACACTACAGAGAAAGGGGGAAATAGAGAAATAAATTTGAGAGATTTTGATATTTCAGATTTTGAGATGACCACACAGCTCCGTTCACTTCACCTAACCATTCAGAATCTATGTTAAAACACTTTTTGATTATACACAATATTAGTTATTAGATTAAAAATACAATACGTTTGAATGCCTGACTAAAATAACAAATGGCATGGAAAGCAACCCTGTGGCTATGTCCCAAAACTGAGGCACTTAAGTTCAGTTCAGTTTCCGCCGTCAATCTAACACCTATCTTCGGAAAGGGAATGGAAGCTTTTTTCTAATTATAGTGTATCGGCGACAAGATAAAAAATTGTTCGCCTGTATTATTATTATTATTATTATTATTATTATTATTATTATTATTATTATTATTATTATTATTATTAAGGAAGGAAGAAGGTCATCATCGACCAACACTAAACTTTGGTGCCTCAGTTTTGGGACATTGCCACAGGGATGCTTTCAATGCCATTTGCGATTATATTCAGGCATCCAACTGTATACCATTGTGATCTTCAATCAAATAATTATTATTTAGTATCTAAAAAATTTTAAAAAATCTAAACGGTGAAGTGAAGTAAACGCAGCTGAGTGGTGATCACAGCACCTGGAATACCAAAATTTGTCAAATTGACATTTTCATTTTTTTTGTCGTTACTCTCTTTTTATGTGGTTTTCCTTACATTAGTCATATTGTAATACAAATTCATTTTTACACATAGTTATAATGCTCACAGAAAAAAAATGCACTACGCTTTCTTGGCCAATCCCCCTGAGTAGGTGTGAGCCATGATCCTAGGGAAACAAACAAACACAGGGGCAGTATAACAGTTAGAGAACAGTTAAAAGGAAACCCAAGTGAGCTGCTCTTGCGTTACTAGCGCCCTATGCTGAAGTCGGTGCGCTGGCGCCCTGCAGTTGGACGAACAGTTGCGCCAGTATGCTGCGAAACGTTCTCAAGTAGAGAAAGAATGACGTGCTCCCTACTGGCGTGTTTCGTTGAAAAGTCAACGGCACTGTACAGCGCGCGAATCAAAAGACGACCGAAAAGCAACGAAGCTCCCGGAATTGCGGTGCGCACTTGCTTGGTGGGTCGGTTGCTAAGTTGCATTGGAATAAACCCAAGTGCACCTTTTCGAACATCCGATTGAGCTTCGCCGTTTCAAAAACATATTAAACTTTAACGAGGTGTACTAGAGCAGTTCTCGCGCTTGAATTTATATTCTTTCACGTTACAATCTCCGTGACTCCATCAACACTCTCAGTTACTCAGGAACGGTGCAATTTTTATCACTTTTACCTATTTTAATGTGACGTAAAAATTCATTGCAAAAGGTCTTCTATACGCATGTCCAGTGGTCGAGCGGTTCACTGCATTTGGTAATTCAGCCTGATGCCTATTACAGTGTATTTGGCACTTTAAAACTGGCATCAAAAATTTTAAAAGCCTGAAAGGAAAAGGAACGGGCATAAAGAGTTCTCCGTGGAATAACTGCAAGACATAATGGCCAACACTTCGTTGGTGGTGAATGAGAGCCTAAGCCTAGTTCGAAAAAAAATTCCCGGGCCCACGTCGAGGGGGGGGGGGGGTGCTCTGTGCTCTCCATGAGGCAGCTCGGGGGGGGGGGGGGGGCTAGCCCCTTGTACTCTCCGCCTATGATATACGCAGTCTTACAAACTTGAAATCTATTTTAAGGACTACCGTAGTACCTTCCCCTGTAGAGTCGTCCCCACCACTACATCCAATTGCGGCCTCGTACCCTGCACTCAACGGAAAGTAGAACGTTTCTAGGGTGGGCAAACTGTTAAAATAGCTCTTGTGAATTCGGCAGAATGTGGAGTTATAATTTTACGTAAGTGAAGCTCGTCGTGAGATTTAAGTAGCATGTTCCAGTATACGGTGCATATCCTGGCGCTCCTATGCTCTGCAGGATAACTCACCTTTGTGTCACACAAACGGAAACATTCTTCTTATCAAGCAGAAGAAAGAGAGAAAGAACAGCCGTTGAGACAAGCTTACTGTTCCGTGTATTATACAAGTTTACGCTGAGTAGCCGCTGCAATGGACACTATAGTGCACATAAATGACGAGCGCTGGACACTCCTGAAAGGGTAGCTCTCAGTTTGAACACCGCTGTTGAGTGGGAAAGCGCACTCAGTAAATAAAGGCGGCATCGCTGCGAAAAAAAAAAAAAAAGACTTCCGTTGGCAAGGCCGGGTTTCTGTCGAGTACTATGGGCACCGGTCAGTACGCTTGACCACATCGAAATTTGAGTGGCAGATTTCATATACTTGTCAACACTGTGATTTGTGACGCGCGGGTTAAAGTGAACTCCTAATTGGTTTGAAAGTGATACATTGGACAAAACACCTGAGTTCCGTGGTATATCGGGTCATCGTAAGCTCCTAAAGTGAAAAACTGTCGACGAAAAGGAGGAACTGTCAATCGTTGGCGTTGTTCCCGAGTTCAAATCTTGGACAAGAACTTCCACTGCGAAGCTCTCTCTCTGCGGAAATCGACAATTTACCAATTTCCTTTGTAGCTTCGTGCGACAAAGCTCGTGCGTAAGAAGTTCCCTTTTTTATTCATGAAAAAAATTTCATCTCGGCAATTGTATTTGCAGTTTCGTCTATCAGGTTCTTTTTTTTTTGCACAGTTTTCTGTAAAGAGAGAGAGTTTAGAGAAATACTTTATAAAGGAGCGGCGAGTTTCGGGGTGGGGACAAAAAGTTATCAGAACCACTGTTACCAACCAACTGGCTCATGTAGGACGCACCAACACGAGACTAAGCTGCTAATCTCCGCGTGCTTACGGAAGCTCAATCCGCTGGAGATAACTGCGTGGAAACATGTCAAAGGATGTTGTCTAGAACGTTCGTTATCGCGCGCAATGTGCATGTGGATGCATGGCCAACTCCGGGTTGGGCAATATTGACTCTCGTCGATGAAGCGTTACGTCACAAGATTCGGTGGCGTCGGCCTCATTTTTCATTTTGTTGATTTCCGTTGCCAAACTTGAAACAAAGTACTGCCGTGTGTTTTCTCGAGAAGCTAGGTCGATGCACCTAGGTGCATTTTAATGAAATGTCGGGAAATGTTTGGAGAAAATTTTTAAAAAGCGAGCGACGAAAAAGAAGCGAGGTGTACGTCAACAAATTTTTTAGTTTTTTCTTTTTGTCCGCACTTTGCACGCTTATCCTGTTTACTTTTTTGCAAATATGTGAAGTTTTTTCCCAAGTGTTTCTGTTTCTTTCAATTTATTTATTTTTATGCTTCATTCTTTTGGCGAGAATCGCTTCATGGACCTCTTCTGCCAGAATTATTTTGCAATATGGCCTTTTATATTAGGCAAAAAACTCCTACATTAGGTAGTGGTCGTGTACTGCGCCAGAGTGGCCGATTATTGTTTGGTGAGGTGTTGCACTACCAGCATTAGTCACCTATGTCAAGAGTCCTCTTCATGCAATTCCATCAGCATGCGAATTTTTCGCCCGTTTTTTTTTTTATATCGTGGGGAATTGCATGGTACCGGGATTCGAACCATGGACCACTTGCATACGATAAAGTTTTGCGGGGATAAGAGCAAGCACAGGGCTGGGTTAATTGGCCAAACACGTGTTAGGCATTTGCCTGCAGTGGGAGTGGTCATGATGATGACGATGATGCAAGGAGAAATGGTCGCATTTCGCGCGACTTGACGGAATATTGTGCTGCTATGTACCGTTTATTTGGCGTACCTTCATTTGGTAGAAGCATTAACACGTCCAGTTTTTCTTTAGAGACTTTTAGCACGTTACGGAAATACTGTACTCACTACGCAGATACGGTACAGTATCACAGTAGTGCTTCTTCTACTTTGCTCGTTGTGTTTAAGCCGCTCCCGGTTCCAGTGAAAGTGCGTCCCCCGAACGACAGGTGGTTCTTCTTTAACGACGCATACATTCAATGGCGCGTAACAACCTCGCCGTAACGTTTGAAAAAAAAAGCAAAAAAAGGTACATCTTGTATAGGTGTACCTTTGCTGGAACGGCAAAAGCACAACGAGCTAGAAAGTATCGGAGTGGTACCGTTGTACCGTACCGTATTCGCGTACTCTATTTGGGTAGCTTGCTAAAAGAGTCTTGTCAGGCTAGATAGATGGCGGCTCGGGAGCTTCGAGAGAATGCCGGCGGCTTGGGTGTCCGCGACGCTGCACTGACGACACCTCCCCCGACGACGGCGACTTCTCTCGTCATGGCACTGCGTGCGAGCTCGTCTTTCGTGACCTCTAGTCTTGTTTCTCGTTGTCCCTTTAGAGTTGTGCGCCCCGCTTGATTTCAACGTCTCCATTGTCGCTGGCAGCTGTGGCAGACATTCGCCCGACGCCAACGAAGGAATGAAGTGTCGCGGGCTTATACCTGTGCCACACGGGCACAGGAAACGACATTCGGCAGGGAAGGCATTCAGTTCCCGAATGACATTTTTTTTCTTAGGCAGGGTTCCTACACTTCCATAATGAATGACATTTGACTCGGATGATGTCGGTCACACCATCTTCTGTAGTGAAAAACTGTAGAGTAGTAATAGAAAATTAAACGTGCGTTTACAAGCTACATATACCTCCGAGAAAAATTAAATGTAGAAATAAGCATATTACACTGTTGTTGGATTTGGTTCCTTACTTTGTTTCACGGTTCCACGATGTTGGAACCGACCGTGTACCAACTTAAACCAAAGCTTATCGGATCCGCAGCGTAAAAAGAAAATGGCGCTTGTCGCATTTATTTTACAGCGTCTACCAGGCTTCATATATTTCTAACCATTTGTTTAAATGATTAGTGTAAATAAAAGAAGCGAAAAATTTCCTTCCAGACGAATGAAATGTCCTTTTATATAATTACTTCATTACGCCGTCGAGAGTATGCATTTCTCAGTCGAATGAGTTCTGGCGATGGCATTAGGTGACGAATGACATTTAGGCGAATGCCATTTCGTTCGTCCGTGGGGCACCGCGCGAATGTCATTAAATCTAAAGACATTAGGAGGCTAATGCCATTTTCTCTGCCCGTGTGGCACGGGTATTAGTGTAACCGCGCCTCATTAAAGACATTTACGCCTCCATCACGCTGTTTCATTCACACTGCGCTGATCCGAACACGCTTGTCGGGAACGCTGGAGCGGCATGTTTCCAACTGCATGAGGGATGTGTACTGACGACACCTGGTTTAAGGAATTTATCCCGCTGCTATATATTCTGAACTGGCATCATTACAGAGGGCTCACTTACTCCTTTGAACAAGAACATTTATTTTCCGCCTCCCTGCAACGCACCTTTCGAATGAAATCGCTTGCCGATAAAACCTGAAAACAAACAAATAAATAAATCGTGGTTTTCTTTTTCTATCTTATTGGCTTCGCATGCTCAAGTGTAGGCTAATATATATATATATATATAGACTCCGCCAACGACCGTAGCAGAATAAATGACGACGTAAAACATACACTCATATTGTCGGCTCGCGAATATATTCGTAAATCAGGTGGATATCTTAATGGAATAGCGCACGATTTCCAGCTTCTTTCATTTTTTTTTTTCAAGTGTCTTACATTTGGGCAGTGATAGGATGTCGAAAAGGCACTGACCCGTGGTTTGTTAGTCCGTCACAGTTTGTTTGCGTCCCTTTGACGCAACGGGTCGGGAATCTTTAAATAATATTTGGATAGGTGCCATGCGATTGTTAATGCAGATACCCCGATCTCAACGCCATTCTTCAGTCTTTCTACAAGCATTGTTCGCAGTTTTCGGAAAGTAGGTGCTATTGCACGCAGTGCAGTTGTAAAGCATTCCATTCACATCTTCAGCTTAATTAACATTTTAAGCTTAGTTCGCTTCACGTAGGCTTCAACATGTACTTCATTACTGCTTACTTCCCTTTTTTTTTGTTCAAGCGTGAAATCAGCTTTGTGTAAAGGTTAACTTCGCGATAGACTCCGTGTGCATGGTAAAAGAAAATCAAAGCGGCAGGAAAGGTAAGTTAACGAGAACTCCGCCCACAACAATCGAAACGCCTCAGCAAGCAGACTTCCTATTTTTCATTGTGTATAGGTAACTGAGGCAGGATTCTTCCCTTCTTCTTTCTTACTTACTTTCCTTCTTCCTTCTTCTTCGGGCAGGCGAAGATTTTTTTCTCGGTTTCAGAGGGAGGGGCGAAGGGGGGGGACTTTTTTTCGATTCTTCCTTCTTCTTTTCCTTCTTTCTTTCCATTCTTTCTTATTATTTCTTCTTTCTTTTTTCCTTCTTTCTTTTCTTTCTTCTTTCTTTTTTCTTTTCTTTCTTTTCTTGTCTTTGCTATCGTCGTAGGCTGTGTACTTCCGTGGCCGGCGAAGTTGGTCCTCTCGGCTTGCGTTAAACTGCAAAATACCATTACACCCGCGTGCGCTCCGAAGTGTGCGCTTCCTGCGACGATTCCCCGCACAATATATATCTCCGCGACTCGGGACAAGACAGCGGAATCCCGGTGGAAAAAACATCAATCACGGCTTCCAGTATAATGTTATTGCAGAGCTATTAGGCTGTCGGCGGGGAACCCTTTGCTTGTCCTTATACGCCGCTGTCAAGAGATGCTGCGGACAGCGAAGAAGAAAGTTGGGGACCGCGGCATAGGCTTTTCATCAGGCGTTTTCCCTTTGTAGTCGCTTCGTCTTCTGTCCTCACTGCGATTTGTTTTTTTTTATTCTGTGCCCACCAGTCGCTGGCCGTCGCTAATCAACGCTTCCTTATTGTTCTGCTTCGCTCCGGAGTTTTCTATTGTCCACGACTTTTTTTTTTTCCTCTTTCTATCACGAGCGATCGCGCGAATCTCAGAACTGGTGCTTTTGAATGGTTTCCGGCGAGACAAGGCAGGTTTTGCGGGCCGGTCCTCTACCCTGCAGTGGGTGCTATATTGCTCAGAGTTCCACCTTCTTGTCGTGCCGCATACTTTTGGCCGACCAGATAAAAGGTTGGCCGCTGTCGTCTTGTATCTCATTAAACTTTCTTTTCTTATACGTATTTAGAGTTTACCCAGCGCTCTAAAAGGGTTCAGACGTGGTTCAGACTGTAGGGCAGTTTGCTGGCATATTATACATCTTTTAAACTCCGCAATCAAGGCGGGGCAGAGTTGCCTGTTTATATATTCTTCCCTTTCTAATAAATCGTTTAGTGCGAGAAAGCGCTTGTCCTCTCTTCCTTTCTGTTTATTCGTGCGCTTTAACTGACAGTTATACCATACATAGCCAACTAGCCCAACTTTCCATTCTGTTTCAATTGATAGTATTGAAGTTTTTCATCCGAAGAGCCTATTGCCTCTTTGTAATAAAAAATAAAATAAAAGCGGGTGTTGCTAATTCATGCTTAGGGATGAAATTCGGCCGAATTTAATGGCGTAACTGAAGTGACCGAAAATGCAGTTGCCACACTCTAGTGGACGATAGGAATGACGCCACTATTTCCCTCTGCAGTGTTCTGCATTTTCTTAACCTACGTGTGCAACCTCCAGCGCAGCCCACATTCGAATATAAGTGCCAACGATGGTTCATTTCACGACGCTCGTTAACCTGGACGTTTCGGATGGGTATGACAATTGCGCTCTCCGGCGTTTTGATTTTGACGACGAAACGGGTCGGATTACATCGCTCCGCAACAATTACCATGTTGTTCCGAAATGGTTAGTCGCCTTGCTTTTCCGCGCCTTCTACCCCATTTCCTTCCCCCGTTTTTCGAAACGTTTAACGTTACAGTGCATGTATGGTAAATCGGATTAACCGATGCCACAACAATGAACTAATTTTTGTTGTTGTAATGGCAGATTCTCGTTATGCGCGACTGGAACGCTAGCTCTGAAATTAGTCTTTCAGGTACATTGAATATAAAAAAGGACAACGTGCATTTAAAATTATTCTTTCTTTTGTCTCTATCTTCGACAAACTTGCTCGCATGTTATATCAGTGGATATGTTGGCCACACGCTCATAAGGTATGATCACAGAGGAAATATTTCACCCAAGGTCTTGATTCTGTATATTCTGGAAGGAACAATAAGCATCAGTGTAACTTTACGAGGTTTTTCTTTTTTTATTTACACCTGATAACACTTTTGACAGCTCCACTGCGGCACATTACGAAGAACACAAGTGTGCCGTATCTTCAAACCAAGAGAGCGGCCATGGTGTGGCGATGCTTTGATTTCGAATGGTGACGCGGGGCAGTTCTTGCTATGTCGCCTTTGTTATTTTCTCTTCGTGCTGCAAGCTACAGTTGCTGATCGTAGGAATGTCAGCACATATAGGCACGCCTCTCCTCCCATGGCAAACCGGGTCCGCCGCTGTGAACACCAGGAATGTGCTGTGTGCTCTGGATTGTCTACCGTAACTTGAGCCATTGCCTGGAGAAAAAAAGATAAAATGATAGCAGTGGCAGCGGAGATTCTTCCGAGAAATGCCCTCTACGCGAGGAATTTCATCTCAATGTGATTTACTACAGCACGAAAAAAAAAAAACCAGGTGGAAATAAAAACACGCACCCTAAGCACGAACTTACATGGTTGTAAAGCCGGCTTCGTAAGCGTTGCGGCAGGGAGAATTTCAGTAAAGAAATTTCAGCCGTTGCCTAACTGGTCTGTACATCGTTACGTAATTCAAATATTCTTTCTTTCCGCGCACTATAACGATTGGAATAATCTGCATTTATCACAAATAATAAGCGCATATTCCATTGAACATATATCTACTTGATGTTTCGCCATTGTCATGTTGATTAATCTTTCATTTCTTATTTTTAGGGTTCCTTTTTTGTATTTCGATTCTTTTTTTTTGTATTTCAAGTGTCTTGCGGGGGTATAGGCAAATGTTTATGCGCATGCAATGTGTTCTTTCTTCTGTTATTTCTTTCTGACGTTGTTTTCATTGATTACGTTTTTCGTATTTCTTCAGTGTACATCTTACTTAGTTGTGACTTTCTCCTTTCATTTGTTTTGTGATTGCTGTTCATATATATATATATATATATATATATATATATATATATATATATATATATATATATATATATATATATATATTATTTATTTACAGGTTACTGCTAGCCTGTTTTTTTTTTTGCCAGGCTTTGAGCAGGTGTGGGCGATACAAAAGAAGAAAACAGGATAACATACAAGCATAACAATACACTTCTAAGGGTACACTTTGAACCGGAAAAAAAAATCATGCCGAATTCAACAGGGCACGAAGAAAGGATGAGACATCAGAACATTGCACAACATTAGCAGGTAACAGATTCCACTCATGGCACGTACGGGGAAAAAAGGAGTTTTTGAAGACGTTTGTTTTACATGAAAATTCAGCGACTTTCATTGGGCGATTGGATCGTGTTGGGCGGCAAATGCTCGGCCGGATGTATGCTTCCTTGTTAATTTGAAGTCTATCGTTATACATCAAATAAAAAAATTTTAGCCGATCATGATAACGTCTTACCGCAAGGCTTTCCAAACCGGCCCTGTGGAGAAGACTCGTAGGAGACGTTTTCCAGCTGTATGAACTGTAAACAAATCGCGCGGCTTTTCTTTGTATGCTCTCAAGCTTATTGGTATTAACTAGAGTGTACGGGTCCCAGATAATTGAAGCATATTCTAATAGTGGTCTGATGTAAGTTTTGTAAGCTAGCAGTCTGGTATCCTGAGAAGCTTTCGGTAACATTCTCCTTAAGTATCCCAGTTTTCGCATTGCCTTTTTCTGAATGTACGTGACGTGCTCGTTCCATTTCAGATCGGATGTGATTAAAACTCCTAAATATTTGAAGCATGATACTTCAGCTAGACTATGATTGTTTATTTGGTACGTGTGCTTCAAATACATGAATATATATATATATTCATGTATTTGCCCTCCTGCTTGGACCCAAATAGGGTCTGCAGTATTGTATAAATAAATAAATAAATAAATAAATAAATAAAATAATTACGTGGTTGCTTCAATTTTCAAGCGTCAGGTTGCCCGCTAATGAGCAAAACAATATCGACAGGCAGGAACGCCGACAACCCCTGGCAGGTCAATATATTCTTTTTAATGTAACTGAAAAAGAAATATTAAAATGGTGAAACGTGGCGTGCATACTGTGTGCAGAGTTAGGCGTATCAATTATCATTGCGGGGAGGATTGTTCCCCTTTATCCCCCTCACCCCAGACGCACACCTTAGCCGCCAAAATAAGGGCTGCATTTTGTTCTTTGCATGCACTACAAATGCCGAAATGAAGCCTGCGTACACAAACGCTCAGATTTTCATTACAACAATGGCAGATTTGTTTTGTCATTTTGCGTACCTCACTTTCAATGCACAGCGATAGTCCGTAGCTTTCCCGCTGGGCGAGTGAGAAATTCAATCCGCTGTGCAGCAATATACTTCTTTGCAGACTTGTTGGTTCACACCGAAGTCCAGACTTGCTGCGCAAGCAGAATGAATGAAGGTGGACGATTTGCTGCGCTCTATCCTCTCTTCCTTCTGCCTTTTGTATGCTTGCGCGTCAACTCTGAATTTCGCTGTGGAGAATCAATTAGCGAGAAGGCGATTATTTGGCAGCACTTCGATATGTTTTTGAACTGATTGTTGCACAAGAACGCCGATTCTGGAGTGCCGTCGGCTTGTAAAGACGCGTCTTACATTGATTTCACTTAACGCCGTCCTTCAATCATACGCGTGGCCTAATGCAGCGGACACGCTGAGAGACTAGTGCCCATATTGATGCTGCGTGTGGCAACCCATGCAAGCGTGCACTTTTTGTTGTTCAGTTACATTCATATACGCTACTATCTTTCGTGACTTCCTGTCATTTCAATGGGAGCCGAAGAATGGGCTGGTATACCTGCGAGGATGATGGAAGAGGCCGTGTTATAACTTGGGTGAGGCGGCGAAGCACCACAGTGCTTGTATATATACGAGTACAGGTATGCCCTACGCAGCAAGGTGAGGAAGGTTTGCGTTGATGAACGGCTTGCATGCTCGCGCTTCAAGGCAGATTTTTTTTCTATTTCAGCATTTATATGTACAGGTACCGCTTCGTTTCATTGCCCAGTCCTGTGTACAGACCACATTCCGTTTGTCACCGGCTCATCTGGGAGGATGGCACGGGTGCCATTAATGACTCCTAAGCGTCCTCTGAAAATACGAAGACTGAACGCCGTATTTTCTCCTGGCGTTTCCGTCTAATCGGCGCCATTTAGGATACCAGTTCATGTGGCGTCATATGAGGAAACGAGCTCTAGATAGGTCTATATAGGAAGAGTATAAGTGGGGATTTGTCTCCTATTCTGCTTTGCAATGCAGTCGAACGCCCGGTCTCGCATGGTCATCGCGCGCGATGAACTTATTTCACTTCGTTTTTTTTGCGTTTTCGACATTGAAAGCGGAGGTAATAGCGTGCAAAAGAAAAGGGTGAAACCCTGATTTGTTCGACACCTAATGCTTACACTGTGCGCATGTTTTATGAAGAAATAAGTGGCGAGGAGCTGTATATATATATATATATATATATATATATATATATATATATGTGTGTGTGTGTGTGTGTGTGTGTGTGTGTGTGTGTGTGTGTGTGTGTGTGTGTGTGTGTGTGTGTATGTATTGTGACGAAGCGGTGAAGGCGACCCTTTTATTAGGTTCCGAAGATACTACGAAGCGACCCCCCCCCCCCCCCCCAACACACACAGCCCCGCCGTGGTGGTCTAGTGGCTAAGGTACTCGGCTGCTGACCCGCAGGTTGCGGGATCGCATCCCGGTTGCGGTGGCTGCATTTCCGATGGAGGCGGGAATGTTGTAGGCCCGTGCATGTGCTTAGATTGGGTAGATGCACGTAAAGAACCCCAGGTGGTCGAAATTTCTGGAGCCCTCCACTACGGCGTCTCTGATAATCATATGGTGGTTTTGGGACGTTAAACCCCACAAATCAATCAACCGCGCCATGTCAAAGTCACTTGAGCTGACACGGTGGGCGGCTTGAAGTCCTCTCGACTGCGAAATTTTTTCACATCGAGTCCAAACGATGTTTATCAATCAGTTCAAACTTGCGTCACCCGCTTCATGTTTATTTTGCTCTCAAAAGTTTCAACGCGTTGTTGCCCGCATCAACACAAATCCGGAAGTCGCGAACGAAACCGACCGGGGAGAGTGCGATTATCCAATCTCTGGCGCCTTGTCGAGAGCGGGTGGTCAGATACTCAAAGACGATTACGCTCGCTTGTTCGTTATCTTTGTGTCGTTCTCCGGCGCCAGCTACGTGTCCGTTTGATGATAGCGATAGCGGTGGCGTAGCAGCGTTTCGAGCGGGTCATGGTCACTCACGCCTGATAAGCGGAGAGTGAGAATATAATCAGGCAAGTATAGAGTGAAGATTTTACCTGCCGGAACCACGATTAGTGGTGTTCCGGAACGATTTTGTACTTAGCCTTCCTTTAATTAACGTATACACCCAAATTTAGCTACAGTCGGCGTCATAAGTTTAGATTCCATTAGGCCCGAGAAAATTCTAAATTTCTCAGCAATTTGTTGCTGTATTCGACCGACCTGCACTGCACGGTACATGTGGTTAGTGCGTTTTAGAAGAGGTCGGAAATCTAAATTTGAGGCTGCCTGTGAAAGCAGCGGAAATATCCAGCTTTTTTTTTATGCGAACGCTGTTATGAGATCACAAGGGTCGCATGCGGCACCGTACT
This sequence comes from Rhipicephalus annulatus, assembly GCA_013436015.1. Taxonomy (NCBI): domain Eukaryota; kingdom Metazoa; phylum Arthropoda; class Arachnida; order Ixodida; family Ixodidae; genus Rhipicephalus; species Rhipicephalus annulatus. The sequence goes on along the minus strand of WOVY01011536.1, from coordinate 441,082 downwards.
ATAGTTGTCCGCCGCCGCCGGTGTCTGTAACCTCGATCGTGCGAAGTAAAAAAAAAACTAAGGAAATAAAAACACGAAGGGCTCAATGGGACTCGAACCTGGGCCCCTGCGTGCCATCCAAGTATTCTTTGAGGCACGATATTTTTTTTTCATGGTATTCATTACAATGCGCATTCAAAATTGTAGCATTTGCTTTTGCGTATAGTGATGCATTCATTCAGCGACATTAATCGCACAACTACTGTACAAGCATTCGAAGGATTACGTACATGTATACTTAGCAAGTGCAGAAAGAAGTTCGTCAGACGATCGGTAGGGATGAACACCTCCGAGTGACCCGGTGCTGGAAACTATACGTATAGAAACTGGCCGTAGGCAGGCTCGATAGCGAAGAACGAATCACGTTAATATGAATAATGAAGTGGTTAAGAACGGTAAAAGAACAACCAGGCGTCACACACTGCTAGTTGCGTCACGAATGGGTCGTCGGATGCTCCAACCCATTACTAAAAGCTTCAGGCATAATTCTTCGCCGCCGTCAGCAACAAGATAAATAAATTGCGCAAAACTCCTTGCAAGTGGGTAGTGGGTACCACGTTTCTCCAAAGTATGACGAGGGGTGGCATACGAAATGCCCCCCTATACTATACACAAAACGTACGGTGATTTAATGGCTTAGTGGGTACCCTGCAAGTGTACTCGTACCAGTTACTCAAAGAGTGTTTAATAGAACACTCTAAAAGGCCGCTCTTCCAGCTTTCGCTGTGATTGTGCTGCGCGTTCCGCACAGACCTGGCGTCTCAAGCTTTTGGCGGTAACGACGCGGGTGTCTCACGCATTGTGTCTCCATCGAAATGCGATTTCCGTGGACGGGAACCGAACCCGCCTCCTCGAGCTCAGCGGTTCAACATTAGTTCTACCCGGTCAATTAACATATACAAGTTTTTTTTCAGCGCGCGAACATAGGAAAAAAAAGTACAGGGTAGACAGAAAGAGCGTCTTCAGCCGCAAGTTCCCGCTACTCAGAAAAAAGCAGAAAAACAAACAGGGTTGCTTATGCATTCCCTTAAGACCACTCGAGCGCGAAAGTCATTCTCCTCTTCTTTTTTTCATTTTCAGTCGGCAGATGGAACATTCCTCACGCCTCTCCGCTTTATCTACCTCACCTGGTTCAGCACTGTAGCCTCCGTGATATGCCCAACGTCGACCAAGTGACGACGTCACCTGTATACGTCATTGCGTGACGTCACGTTATGTGACGTCATAGCGGCGTAGTCGGGACATCCGCTGCGCTGCCGTACTCGGCTGCTGGCCGGATGGTCGCGGGTTGAACGCTGGCCGCGGCTATCGCAATCCGTTGGGGCCGAAGTGCTAGAGGACCGTGTTTGCTGGGTGATGTGGGTGCACGTTAAAGAACACCAGATGGCCGAAGTTTCCGGAGCCCTGCAATACGGCGTCCCTCGCAAGCACACCGTGGCTTGGGAACGGTAAACCCCAGATGTTGTTGTGACGGTAGACTTTCGCTTTTCCGAAAGCATTTCGAGCCTTTCGCTTCAATAAAGAGAGATATTGGGGCAGGGGTGCAAAGAAGCAGAAAAAGGTGTATCGTCACATTTGCTTGTCATGAGAGTCTGTTTTCTTTTTCCTCCTCGTTCAACAAAAATTACGCGCGAACAAAGACAGGAAACAGAAGCATTTTCGAGTTGTTCATTATTATGAAGCGTCAGAGTCGTACAATTTAACGGGAATCCCGAGAGTAATGCGAATATTTGATCACTTTCTCAGCGATTCCACTAATAGTGCGGGCGGCTGACAAAGCGCGGGACAGCGAACTCATTGCGCAAATTTATCCTACCAGCTACTCTATGCAGTTGTAACAGTGACCTGTCAAATATACCGCTCCAGCCTCCAATGCAGGCTAACCAAAATTTGGACCGCTGTTCTATCAATATTTTATTATTGTTCTTGCCTTGATGGCGCAGACATTTCTTGCTGCGATTACATGTCCCGATGAAACAAAGTTGGCAATTTTCTCTCACACGCCCTTCTCCCCCGCTTTCTTTTATTTAAAAAAAGTTTTTTTTTTCGTGGCGCAGCTTTTGACGGGAGGAACAAATTTTTCGGTATTCGCGTGTGGGATTTCAAGCCAATTTCGACCATTGTCTATCGTTCTTTTGTACTTCCTGGCGTGTATTTTTCAGCTGTATTTTTCAGCTTTCCGGGAAGCTGCCTGCGCGTGTAACACGTCGGGAAGGCCAGGCGCTGTTATCGTCGATGGTGCGAACGTTCCGTAAACTCTTTACGAATGGACGCATCGTGGTATCGTGGTTTGTGACTTTTGCACAACGCGGGCGGCCTGGAAAGGTGACCGTCTTTCGCGTTCTTCAGGTGTGAAGATACATTTGCCGGGAGCGGTGTGTTATTCGGCGAGAACCGTTGACGCAACGCATGAAGTGACCGTCAGTGGTGCCAAGAGGCCCATATATTATACAGTGATCACAGCTCAATGAGGTCATCACGACGTCATTTGTCGTCGTCAGTCACGTCGACGAGAAGTAACAGATGGGCAAAGTTTGCGACGTAATGCAACACGACGCGATCACATGATATCATAGCTTGGCCAAAGGTAAACCGTTAACGAAGGAAGTGCGATACGACGTGAGGTGAATAATAATAATAATAATAATAATAATAATAATAATAATAATAATAATAATACATGTTTTGTCTTCGAGTCGTCTTAGGCGGGTACATAAGAGGCACTTATACTTCAGATCGAAAAATTATATGGCGACAAACGCCATTTCGATCGAGGTGGCCGACCTCCTATTTATGTCGCTTCACTTCACGTTCAAGGTGTTTTGGCATAACGCTTTGTGCGTGTAGCTATGGGCTCTGTGGTATATATTAAATTAGCGTGGGTATAGCTGCTTCCGTTCCATGTGATGCATGCGAGAGAGAGAGAGAGAGAAAGTGTGTGCTTGTGTCTGTGTCGTATACGCTTGGCAAAATCAAAATTTTTTATACGTCGCAAGTTCAACGAACCGCATCGACACGACGCGCAGCATGCGACAAAGCGAAAGCACCCAAGACACTCCTCGAGGCTGTACATTACAAGGCTGGGCTGGGCTTTCCCGGCCGCTGCTACGTGCGGTGTGTTGTCGAATTAAAGAGTAACTAAGACTGGAAAGCGAAAGTGAGAGAGTAATGAAAGATAAATAATGGAAAGAAAGAGGTCCCTAATGCGTCACCGTTAACGGGATTTGCATGCGATTGTTTAAAAGGAGAAAGCTCTACCATTCACTTCCGGTGAGCACAAACTGAATGCTTGAAAGCACAAAGGGCGCTGAGATTCTTGACGTGCAGTTCTGGTCAAAAGTTCCCAAGCCGCGCTTCCATAAAAATACATAGAATAGTGACATAAAAACTTTTGACCCCCCCCCCCCCCTACTTGCGTGCGATCCCAAGTGTTCCCTTATGCACGCATTTAGTGTCAAACTCGACATTGCGATATCATCGTTTATTTTCAATGTAAACATTGGACAGAAGCTTGTCAGGTTGGGTGTGAAAACTGGGAGATGATTTAAACTGCGCTCCACGGCAAAATGAGAGAGGGGGGGTCATTATCCGCACCGCGAGTGCTTTGAAGACGCCACTGCTACGTATTTCTCAGTCTCCCCTGAGGAAGGAACCAAGTCGGTTTGGAAACGTCGGGTTTCTTCAAAAAGTTTTCATTGGAGTTAAAATTATCTCGCAGCTTTTAGTTTCGCAATGCCACGCTCCGCGCAATTATTACTTTGCTGTTAATCTTAGCGCATGCTAAGTTGATCTGTGATTGAACCTGCGCACATACTTTCGCAATTTTTTTTACTTGCTCCGCCTTTCAATGCAGTACTTACAGTTGCTTTAAGAGTGATACGAACTAAAGTTGCGCATTAATCTTTTATTGTGATTTGAATCATGTCATGAGCATCATTACAGCAGTTGTCGGTTGTTTCAATCGTCACGCATTTATCTCGGCCCTTACTGTGTGGCGTGAAAAAAATCAGATGCAGCGTGGTTAATTTGCCCGCGTTTCCTTCGTCTTTTTTTGTTATTTTCTTTCTCAGTCGGTCTACCCTTACGCGGCTTTCTTCACAGGTTTGTTATGCATTGTCATTCACGGCCAAAGCGGCGGTACGTAACTAGCCACTGTAACGTAACGCGACGTACTTGTATACATACCGCGTTTCGTGTGCTTCGTCGTCGGCGTCCTTTGGTTAAGCACACTCCCTAGCTCACAAAAAGAAAAGGACAAAAAAAAGCACACTCCCTAGCACACAAAAATAAAAGGACACCACTGGGCAAGCCCCTCTTTTCTGCAACCGGATCGGAACGTCGCTCACGTCCGTCCGTCTGGCGCCTATAAAAGCTGGCGCGTTCGCGTTTTGCATTCGTTGCTGTGGAAGCACGCGCGCGATGGTGGTGGTGCTGCTGGTTTTTGGTGGTTATTTGCCATTGGCGAGCTTATCTATGCCCGTTATCAGCGCGGCCTTCTGTTCGGCGACGGCGCACGTGCGACCGCTCAGCACTTCGCGTGCAAAGCGACGCGTGGCGGTCGGCGGCACGACGGATTGCGGCGCCCGCCAGTCGCCGCCGCAAGGGGAGCGAGCAGCGCCTGGTCTGCGGAGCGAGCCTAATTGGCCGCGTGCGGGCGCAGCCTTTTGTAATCAACATTCTTTGCGCCGCGTGCCGCTCCTCCGGCGTCTCTTTTTTCAACGCAGCAGTGTCGTCGCCCAGCTGCTGGTTAGTCGGGCTTCGCGCGTTCGGTGCTGCTCCGCCACGGAAGATGCACGACATCCGGAAGCGGCACCTTCAGGACTTCCGTCCCCCTCTAAACGTCGCGGACGGCTCTGAGACGGCTTTCTTCGCCGTTGCACTCGAATAGTTTTTATCCGGCTTCCTTCTATCCGGCTTTTATCCGGAAGTCGCCCGCGATGCGTTGTTTCAAGGATTACTGTTTACCCCTCTTCCCACCGTGGTTTCTCTTTGTGCTCTTCTTCTTGACGCTCTCAGGTGAATCCTTATTTTCGTTAGAGAAACGTCGGTTTACCTTGTCGCTGGTAAAGCTCTGCCGCGGCATCGTACGGCAGAAGTAATAGCGACCTAAAAGCAGGTAGTGGCTGCTTGTAAATCCTTTACTGGACGAATCAATCTCTTCAGCTTTTGTGGTAGTTGTACGCCTTGTGGTAGTTGTACGCCTGAAGCAACGTATGGCGTGCGCGGTAGAAGCTTATAGGATTAGTTCTAGAAAAAAATGGAAAAAGAAATGCAAGAATAAGACTTTGATAGTCGAGAAAGGGTTTGTCCATTGCTTAGCTCTGGAAGCTGCAGTAACTTCGCTTCGATTCAGTCACCCATTCGTGGCGCCTTTCGCGCACTTTGTCATTGGAGCGTCCTGTATAGGTACAGTGACGACGTTAACGCTTGTGACTTTCGCGGTGATGGCTGGTGGTGACCTATTATTGCATCGTTTTTCAAACACAAGCATAGTTAAAGTGTGGTGCTTATGGTGCCATACATGTTGAGTAATTTCTTCTAAACACAGCCAGGAAATTTTATCAGAAACGTCGGAATCTCTTTGATCTATGATTGTATAAATTTCTAGCGCCTCAATGGAATAATTGGTTTACTGACATTAGCGTTCAGAACTACCTGTTGTATGCACATGTTCTAACCTGTTCTGCATCAGTAATTGATACTGGGTGACAATATTTTTTTTTCACTAAGTGTAGTTTCTTTGCTTCTTTTTATTGCCCTGGGCGTCATACTGATACTGCATGGCTTCACCATCTCCTATAGAATCGTGCCCAACTGCTTCACAGATTTCTCCATGGTGATTCCAGTGAGGATCATATGTAGGCTTTATAGACTTCAATAAGTACACAAACACCATTTTTTCCTGGTAGCCTAGCCCCCGGGCGCAGCAACAACCGTCGGACATCATCATCATCATCAGCCTGACACGTCCGCTGCAGGCCAAAGGCCTCTCCCATGTTCCGCCAGCTAACCCGGTCCTGTGCGTTTAGAAAAAGTGGTTAACGATTTAGAGTACTCGGTACTCTAATTGCTGCTGCCAATTTATACCCGCAAACTTCTTAATCTCATCTGCCCACCTAACCTTCTGTCTCCCCCTAACCCGCTTGCCTTCTCTGGGAATCCAGTCAGTTACCCTTAATGACCAGCGGTTATCCTGTCTACGCGCTACATGCCCGGCTCATGTCCATTTCCTCTTCTTGATTTCAGCTATGATATCCTTAACCCCCCACATGCATACGTCAACCGTCGGACATATATATTCAACTCAACACTAAGGAACCATTTCCTTAGGAAATGTTCACAAAACTTTTGGGTTACATAATCACATAAACGAAAACCATGCTATACAGGAATGTTAATCATTTGATCGTTACACCTCAATCATCCACCCTTATCGACAATGTTTTGTTCTTTGATATATGGTCGACAGGCAATCGGCGATCCGCTGTATACGCATGGCACGGCCTGCTCAATTCGATCTCCGCACTTCTAACATAAGCGAGTTCTCAATTACATCAGAAATCGAGGCCCGCCGTGGTGGTCTCGTGATTATAGTACTTGACTGTTGAGCCGAAGGACGCCGGATCAAATGCCAGCTACGGCGGTGTATCTTAAACGGAGGTCAAACGCTATAGAGGCTTAACCTTGGGGCGGACGTTAAAGAACTTCATGTGGTCTAAATTCTGTAGCCATACACTACGGCGTCTCTCAGAGTAATACATCGTGATTCTTGGACGTAAATTCGCGACAATTATATTAATTCCTAGAATGCGAAGCCGTAACTTGAATACCGTGGCCTGCGATGACGTCAGGACGCACGGCGTCAACAAATAAGAGGGACCCGTGACACTCCTGCAGCCCCAGTCAGTCGCCGACCGTTGTCTCAAACGTGCCAGCGGGTCGCGTGATGAAAGTGGGTGGAGAGAGACGGGGGAAAGCCTTGCGTCGGCACTCTTGCATGCATAGAGACACACACGCGTCCATTCAACGTCGCGAGCGACGACCGTCAACAGGCGCCTGCGTTTGTGTACGTAGTAAGGCGCCAGTTTGGGGGGGCGATAAACCTGCGTGAAACTCTGTGCTAATCAGCCGCAACAAACGACAGCCTTATCGGACGGGTCGTTTTCACTTTGTTTCCCCACGGACAGCCTCCCCTCCCTGCTTTGCCACTCGCAGAGAGGGCTGCTGGAAAACCTTTCCATGCGCCAGGGAGGCTAATGGCCTACGCTGACTTTTTTTTTTTTTTCTGACGCCGTTGGGTCGCGTGCCAGTGTCGGGTGTGCAGACTCGACTATGTTTTTCCGCTTGACGGACAGGGACGGGAGGCTCTCCTTTCGCGGAGCGTTTGAAAGGATACGGTAACCCCTCCTGAATGTTGTGTGTTTCACTTCGTTGAACATCGCCGTTCGGGTGATTTTCGGTTACGGGAGCATGATTCGTTCGGGGGGAACATTCTGCCGACACTCAACCAAGTGCAGTGCAGAGAAGTGTGGCAGCTTGGGCTAGTCGGTATGGCATGACGATAGTTATAGCGCGAGAACAAAACGACGACACAGAGACAAGAAGACAAGAAGGTGTCTTTCGTGTCCTTCTTGTCTTTGTGTCGTCGTTTTGTTCTCGTGCTATAACTATCGTCAGGCAGTGCAGAGGTTTGGGCGCTCGACTGCATGACAAGAGGGTCACCGAGTTGAATCCGACCGCAGCAGCCCCGTTTCAGTGGACCCGAAACGCTTAGAGAGTTCCGTGAACTTAGATGCCCGAAATATGCGGAGTCCAGCACTACGGCGCCTTTCATGATCATATCGTTGTTCTGGGACGTGAAACTTAAAAAATTATTGTTATTATCCGCCAGCACTTCCAATCTCTTCTCCTTGGCGTAACTTGCGAAGCTCTCATGTGACGAACGTGTTTGTCGAAGGACGCAATCGCCGAAACCAGTTGAACGAGCTTAATCGAAGGTGAACTTATGCGCGATCGTGCGCTGCCGTCGTTGTTGCACGGCGTAACGCATGCAAAACCACATACGGCATACTAGCTCCAAAGAAAAGTCTTTTTCCTCTTGTTCTTCGAGTTGCTTGTTGATGATATTAACGTATACGAAGATGACATAGCATAGCCAACTGTAGCATATCGAGCGCGTGTTCGCGCCACGGAGAAGAATTATTGGCCTTGTTCTTCGAGCGCAGTCCAGGCCTTGTAAAAAATAAAAAAAAACAGAACAGAAGCTAGAAATAGAACGAGAGAGAAAAAAGAAACAGAACATCGAAGAGCAAGAAAGAAGGCGGCCCAGTTCCGCCCATCCCTTAGGCTTGTCGCCACTGTACTACAAAGTCGCCTTATATATATATATATATATATATATATATATATATATATATATATATATATATATATATATATATATATATATATATATATATATATATATATATATATATATATATATATATATATATATATATTAGATGAGTGCTTACTGTTAACCTGCCGTGAGTCGCTTGTTCCATAATGGCGCTTTGTTGCATATACAAGCGTATTGTAGCCACTGCATAACGTGAAACTGGGCCGGCTTTCCCAACGTTGCAGCTCCGTGGCAGGCGTAAGTTTGTTGCAGGTCCTTCATTCGCGATCTTTGATTTTTTTTTTCTTTTTTGCGTCCTGGCAACACCGCGGGCGTAAACGGAGCAACTTCCTTTTAACGCCGTTTACATACTGGGAAGCTGTAACATCATCAACGGTACCTACTATCGTTGCTGGTGCCTAATTTAATAGTGAAGTAGCAGCACTCTCGCGGAGTTAACGATCGCCGAGTCTGTATAAAAAAAAGAAAAAAAAGAAAGCAGTATCTGGGGTTGTGCACCCGTAAACAACCTTGACCAACGCTGTCGTTGTAGTGATGACGAGCAATGGACGAAGATATGAAGTGGAGATGGGGGGGGGGGCAGTGGTGGCGGCTCCCTTTCCTCGGCATTCTCTATGTTTATGGCACCACCTCGGCTTTTACATTACTCTGCCTTATGTTTGGCAGGTGTAATACAGTGCGAGACGGCATTACGTGCTGCGTGTTGACCGTGCGATCGTTGCCGCTTTGACCGTTTCTTTTTCCTGTGCATCAACCTCCAACAGCGACCGCCTGTTAAGGGCCTACTCAGTCTGCTCATTTCGATGTTCACTGCAGCTGTCCATACAGACCGAAAAATGACCATTTAAGGAAACTCCCCCCCCCCCTCCAGGGAAAAAATTTCTTCTACGCCCCTGATTACTGGCCTCCTCCTCCTCCTCCTCCTCCTCCTCCTCCTCCTCCTCCTACTACTACTACTACTACTACTACTACTACTACTACTACTACTACTACTACTACTACTACCACCACTACTACTACTACTACTACTACTACTACTACTACTACTACTACTACTACTACTACTACTACTACTACTACTAATAATAATAATAATAATAATAATAATAATAATAATAATAATAATAATAATAATAATAAAACAGTATCACATACAATGATTCCGCATACGACAGATCGTTCCCATCTACATTTTATTTCCTGTAAAGTTAAACATCACTATATCAAACACTGAAATAGGGAACTGTTGGTTACAGCGCACCAAGTGTAAACTCTAGTTGGTTGCGCTTCATTTCAGTGACATTTATTCTCTTTATAACAAAATAAAAAAGAATGTGAGACCTGCCGTGATATTGGATATAGTGAAGAAATATTTAGTTCGCGCTCAAATGTCTAAAGACAGTATTTGAAGTAAAATAAATATTGAAAGACAATCGACAAGCACTTCTTTTGTTAAAATATGCGGTAGTGCTTAGAAGCCACTAAACCAATATAGCATGATTCCGCTAATGAATGTAACGCAGGCCTGTTTTATCAAAAGGAGATTGTTATCTTGTAATTTCACCTTATCGTGTTATAATCTACATACTTTGATTTGCCGCGAGGAAAGAGATGATCACCTCGTTTATAGTGGGTCTGATGCCTAAAATAATGCCTTCTTGCATTTGGGATTTCCGAGCAAGCCAGCTCGCCGATTTTACGATGACTACTGGACATAGCGATTTATTGATGGTTCCGATGATACTCAACTGTTACGCACAATGCTATACAACACTCTGTTGCGTGGTATTGCGTAGAATGAACGTTAGCAGGTACGCGGAGGCAATCTTCTTCTTTTAGGGGTCCGAGCCGTCTGCGTTTCTTAAGCTGGCGCATTGCCAGATGCGGCCAGAGGTACGACTTTAGTAAGAAATAAAAAAAAAATATAACATCAACACGGTAGCGACATTAACGGTACCCCGGGTACGTCTGTATAAACACGTTCACCGGACCTAACCGGGTTGCCACTGGTGGTTGCTTTTTGTCAAATTGGCGAATTTGAGAAGCCCGTGGCGACCTAAAATTATAAATGACGACATGGAGAATTTTTGGTGATTTTCGGCTTAGGTCTCGACTGGGTTATCCATTCTATGTTCAGCGTCTTCACAGCGTACGAGTGACATTTTTTTTCTATTTTTCTTAGCTTTTATAAATGCCAAAAAGTGCACTTTCGCGCAAGTCAGTATACATGCGTCTAGTTTTTGTGTGCATCTACTTAATTAAGCTTGATTAGGCTTAATTAATTAAGTGCCGTATGTGTCTCCTTAATTAAGCTTTGACACCAAAGGTACTGGTGCATGCGCTGGCAACCTCCTAGCAAAATGTAAGTCAGTGGACTGCTTCACGGGTGGCGAAGCGGTCGCGTAATTTCTTTAGGTGCATAAGAGCTTAAAGCTTCTTCAAAAGTTTCGCTTCTGAAGTGGCAGATGACGGTTAGGCCGCGTGTTCCAACCACAACTCTAGCTGTTCGCTTGGCCACTTCTTCACTGCTGCAGTACCACTTAATTTGGTTCGCAGAGTTTATTTTATTGATATAATTTTCGGACACGCCAGTTAGCCGGTTATTTTGGGCCGCCTTCAAAAACTACACGGAGGCGTATAGGTGTAGCGTAAGCTTGACCACACGGAAATCGTGGCGCGGACATTATAACGGTTAATGCAGTACTGCCGAAGATTTTATTTCCGTTGTTTTGTAATTATGTTCCATTACCGAACACATTATTTCATTGCAATGAAATGATCTAAATCTGCAGGAAGGACAAGCACGCTTCTTTTTGCAGCAACTGCAACGCCGTGTAATCGTTACAGCCCAAGCCATCACAAACTTTCGCCATCAGGCGCTATTTAGAATTCAGGAACGCCGCTGGGGCATGCATGCTAAGGTACCTCGACGGGATTGGCCTATATAGCGTGCGGTGGAGGCCTGCGCATCGAAGCACCCTATAGTGCATGCCCTTTCTCAGCTCACCCATGGTGAAGCAGTTGGTGAACCTCGCATTAAATATACGTTAAAATAATTTAGGGTTTATGGGTAGTGTTGTATATACTCCACGGGGCTATACATAATTTGCAATTTTTATTACTTGCACATATCTTGAGTGGCGACTTTTTTTGGTGGAATTTGAAAAAAAAAATGGCGACTTTTCGCTCTAAAATCAATGGAAACTCTGCCTTAAACTGAACGCAGCTAAACCTGGATGAAAACTTTACCAACGATTGAAGCTGAAGTCGAAGGCTCTACCTCCTGTGTTTCTTTCGGCTCGGAGGGGTCACAAGAAAAAGGCACGACACAACTTTGCTTTGTTAGTTTTGGTGCCTGTGAGTCAAACGCGAGGAAGCCAACGACAGTGTTTTTTTTTTTTTTCATTTCACCACTACGTGGCGACCGAGGCCTTCGTAATGACCGCACCACACCCTCGGCTTCCGGCAACTGTCGCGAAACGAATTCCGACCAGAATGGCTCCTCTGGGACGCGGAATGGTCTTCGCACTTCGTTATGACTTGACACAAGCTCCATCCACGACCACTGTGTTGTATACACAGTGTTCGTTCGCGAGCGGCAACAGCGTCGCAAATGACTTCATCGTATTTTATTGCCGTCCTGCCAGTGCTATACGTATGAATAAACAGCGAATTGCGCAGGGAGCTGTATACTGTCGTGCACTGCATTATGCATTGTGGCGTTCCATTCTCCCTGTTACGGTGTACTGTTCGTCGTAGCAAGTTTGTGTTGTTTTGGAGTGAGCAGCCATGTGTAACTACTTTGAAAGATAGGAGGACGAGGCAAGTAGAAAGACAGGAAGGGTTGCCACTTCGGAGACCGGCTGGACTATACCGTATACGCTCGGGGAAGGGGTAAGGCGTGTAAACGATAACAGGAAAGAGATGTTACAAAATTAAAGGAAGTGGGGATAAGGGCAAAAGAAAAAAGGTTGGAAAGGATAATTCGACACAGCTTCAGTTTTGTAAGACCAGTTGTCTGCAGAAACGCAACAACGCTTTCTTTCAACGTCTTCTGCGCCAAGGACGGACTCGGTCAGTGTCCCAAGCGCCAACCTTTGTTCCGTCGAACGACGATTCTCAAGTCTAACGTGTCGGAAAGTTCTTGTCTTGGCGCACTGCAAACGAGGACGTTCACACAGAAGATGGGCGATTGTTCTTTTTTTTTCTCGCAGCGGAGGTTATTGCGTGTTGTTGGTCATTCCAATTCGAAAGGAGTATAAGCACTCGTGAAGACCACGCCAAGCCACAGACGGCAGATAAGCGTCTTCTCAGATCGAGTTATTCCTGACGGAAGGCGGAGCTGGAGAATGGGACCAAAGCTGTGTAAAAAAGCATTGGTGAATTCCGCCGAGTTCCACGATGCAAGTGTCAGTTCGCGTGCCAGCAAGCGAAACCGTGAAGCTGCGTCAGTTCTCGAGATCTCGTTTGCTTTCTGTGCGCAATCTGCAATAGAAAAATGCTGGGTTCGCTGTAGTCTGCATTCTGCTGCACATGTTCCGTGCTTCTTTACAGCTGACTGAATGCGGCGCCCATTGGCCTCTCGGCCGTTGTTATTTGGCGTTCTGGACGAAGGTACCTGCGTGTAGCGCCGTTGTACGTGCTAAGGCGTTTCGTGTACACGTTCACATTTTTTTGGTAAATGCTTCGCGAGCTTGGTGCATGCGTCAAAAGCTCGACGACGCAGCCGCATTGCTGGGCGCGCTGGTGTGTACGTGCAGCTATGACTTCCGCATGCACGGCATAGGCGTGTTGGCACGGTCTCTCCTTCCTATACTTCTACACTTCTTTCGTCTACGGGATGCGTGTGTCAGTGCGAGCATGCTATTAATATATCAAGGTGCATCTCCACAGTGCGCGCGCCGGCTGACTGTCGGTTGCACCCACCGCGCAATAATATACTACACTTTACTCCTTCACGACGATTAAAAAAAAGAAGAAAAAAAGTCGCAATAAAGTAGCAACTGGCAGCTATACTCGGCTATGACAAGAATGTGTGCACGGGCAGGTGTGAATGATTGACTGCGCGGGAGGAATTCCGGTGCAACGGCTGATGACTCGTTCCTTCCGCCTAAAGGCCTCCGATTTAATGGCTTGAAAGAAGACTCTTTCTTTCTTTCTTTCTTTCTTTCTTTCTTTCTTTCTTTCTTTCTTTCTTTCTTTCTTTCTTTCTTTCTTCCTTCCTTTCTTTCTTTCTCTCTCTGTCCTCCACTTGTTTATCAGAACAACACTTCAACAACAGTTTCGACGGTTCCAAATTCAGGCACCGATGACACGTGGCAATGCAATGAGAACAAGTCACCTCGACAAAACCGAATTGCCTAATAAGAAATGGCTCAATCATATGATGGTTTTGGGACGCTAAACCCCACATACCAATCAATCAATAATCGATTGATTGATTGATATGTGAGGTTTAATGTTTCAAAGCCAACATATGATTATGAGAGACGCCGGAGTGGAGGGTTCAGGATATTTCGACCACATGTGGTTCTTTAACGTGCACCCAAATATGAGCACACGTGCTTACAACATTTCCTTCTCCATCGGAAATGCAGCCGCCGCAGCTGCGATTCGATCCCGCGACCAGCGGGTCAGCAGCCGAGTACCTTAGCCACTAGATTACCGCGGCGGGGAATCAATCAATAATCAGAAATGGCTGATTGTCGACTAGCCCCCGATCGAGAGAGCATCGATTACTGGTAGGGGTGCGCGAATATTCGGAAATTTTGAATAACAAATATACTAACGTCGTATTTGACTCTGTACTCGAATTGAAGTAGCGAATATTTGAAATTCCGAATATTTTTTTCTCTAATATCTTTGGATAAAAAATGGCAGTGGCTTAGCTCAGCTATGCCAGGATATACGTAGCGTTAGCAAAGGTACAGCTGATTATTCTTAGCTTTCCAGAGTGTCTAGGATTAGCTTGATTATCATGCTTACAGCTGTTCCAATGACACACACACGGTATACGTATTATGTGGTACATGTATATTTATTTTGCCGGGCAACTACTTCGGGATCCGATGAGTTAAGCTTCTCCGCTATACTGCACCATTGAGCAGCATTTGCACTCTCCTTCTCCATGGCTATACCACAGTGGCAAACGCCAGTCAGAAGTTCTATCAAGCAGCTCCAGCGCAGTGTCAGATGGCGACTGCACAGGGAAGGTGCGCGCGTCGGCGTCCATATGTCTACCAAGGCTATGACGGCACCCCTCTGGAAAGCGCACACCGGCAGCGGCGAGTCGCGCGCGGCCGCGGCCGAGTGCGAGGGAGGTGCCGGCTCCGGTGCGTGACACCACTGATCGTCTGCGCAGCGCAGTGAATTGCGCGCACACCGGCGGCGAGCCGCGCGCGGCGGCGGCGGCGGCGGCGGCGGAGTATCATTGCGCATGCGCAGACCAGTGCCACGCGAAATTGGCTCAGCGAGGCCAGTGTAGCCATCTTGCTAGGAAGCGCAGCCACTATTACAAAGAACACACAACACAGGCGCTTAACTTGAACTGAAGTTGAAGTTAAGCGCCTGTGTTGTGTGTTCTTTGTAATAGTGGATGCGCTTTCTAGCAAGATGGATCCTTACCAACTGGCCCGATACAATTGTTTATTCAGTGTAGCTAACGCTACAAAATCAGCAACGACAGAAAATGCTCCAAGGCCCGAGCCGTGAGAACGAGGGGTAACTCTTCTTGCTTTCATCGTCCCAGATACATACGCGTCTCGCTTAAAACTCCAGTGTCGCCGAAGCAGCAGCGTCCGCAGTCAACTATTGTCGCTATGAAATTCACGATGCTGTCAACTCATGCAAATTGCGTAATACCTGACTCGCAGTTTTATTTAAAAGCTGTTGACAAACTACCACCTTGAATACTGCTATATTTCAGCCTGTAGTTACAAAATATTTCGAAGGTTCTAGTTACTGCTCAATTTGAATTGATGTTTCTTTTCAGTTAAAAGTAGCCGTAATGTTCCTTTGTTGCCTTATGAATGTTTGTTTCGAGTAAAGCGTCGCGGAATTATTGGGCTGTTCTGAAAATTTTCACCTTACTATTCGAAAACTGTTCGAATAATATTCGGTTCGTATTTGATTCGACGCCATAATTTTTTGATTTGGTTCTAAAATTTACTATTCGCACACCCTTAATTACTGGAAGATGGCGCAATCAAACGCGCCCCTTAAGGACACATGTTTCGAGGGCTGCGTTTTACCATTAGGTCGGCGCCAGATTTTTTGGTGCACAACCACCGAGTTTCGTGTGTTATATATAACGAGCTTCGCTGGAATACGTCGCACCTTAACGACCGCTTCTCTGAACGGTTCGCACTTCCGCGAGGAGTACTCTTTTTTTTTATTCCGCTTAATTGGGCTTTAGGAATACTCAAGTTCTGGAAAAACCGCTGTTATGCATTGAAATGCACCGTCACGTGGTGCGAACTCGTATAAACACATGACATGACACACACCTGGCGTGGCGTGAGCTCTGGCGCCTGGCGCGGCGGTTTGACACTGTCGTGGATCGCGGGCACGTGTAAACATTCAGGGACCATGACGCAATCTTGCATGACGCGGCGGCGCCTGTTTTGAGCCGGCGTACGTGTCTGCCCTGCGCTGCCGGTGAACTTCTGGCGCGCCCCGTCGCTGGCATTGTGTGACGCCTTTGTTCTCCTACACGCATCGCGCGACGGGTGCCTGCTGTCAGCCGGCGCCGCAGCATGGCGATAGCGGCACGAGTTGCACGTGCAGTGTCACTGTTCCTGCTACTTGTTTGTTTATTTCGGGTTGAGGAGGTCTTAGGACTTCCTTAGACTAGTCCCTTGGGTGTTTCAACTAAGTTTATTTATTTATTTATCTATTGCATCGCTTACAGTGAAGAAATCGACCCACCGTTGCCAATATCGTCGTATACACGTCTCTAATCATATGGTGGTTTTGGGACGTTAAACCCCACAAATAAATAAATAAATCAATCAATCAATCAATCAACCAATCGTATACACGTCTCAGTTGAACAGAGAGCAAACGTCAAGGTAAAGCTAAATGTTCAGCCTGCCTCTGATACGGGGGCACACAGACGAAGCCCTGACACCACACCACGATGTTACCGCTTGTTGAGGCAGTTGAAATCACGCCGCAGTAACCAAGCGCCGGACGCCGAAACGATTGACGCGCACTTTTCGCATTGCGGATCAGTAGCCACAGTTGACCACCTTATCTGGGACTACATGAAGGGAAGACTTCCAATATCCCTGTCACTCCTTCACCCAAGGGGTGGGAGGAGAGGCTGACCAGCACTATAGTCCAGCTCTAGGTCGTACGGAGGACATATATGAGGTGGTCACCAGGCTCGCTTGGTCTGGCGGATCACGTACCTTTATAAAAAACTGGTGACAATAATGTTGTGTTCTCTCTCTCCTTCTCTCCAATCCTTTCTTTCTTAACTTTTATTGAACGCCGACAAGCACCAAAGATGGTTTTCTGTCGACCTGTCGAACATGCACCGTCAAAGTGCGACGTCAGCAGTGGCTCTGGCGCGCTTCTCTTCGCGCAAGCGTTATGATGTACCCAGTATGCCCGCAGGGCGCTGTTTCTGTTGAACTGTAGCAGCAGTGTGGACTCTTGTCTGCTGAAATTTTTGAAGATAACAGACTTGCACCGGTGGTTGTAGACCCAATAGCAATTGTGTGTGTGTGTGTATGTGTGTGTGTGTGTGTGTGTGTGTGTGCGCACACACATGCCCTCACTCTTTTCTGTGCCTTTAACTTTCGAACTCCCTCATTCCTTCCATCAGTGTATGGTAGTATACCAGTCTGCCTCCTGTTCCTTCCTTCTTTCCTCGCCTGCTTTTCACTATTTGAGCAATCGGCCTCTTCATGGACCTGTGTGTTTTCATGTGCGTGCGCGCACTTCTGCGTCTCTCTACCACCAGTGAGATGCGTAACGTCGCAATAGCTTCTAATATTCTTGCACATTTACTTTTTCTCCGTTTCCATGTCGCGGTCACTTCTTAATACGCGTACTATTGTCGTGTGAAACTCGATGCAGACGAGTCTTTCCGTGCACTCTTTTACGCGTGCTTTCGTGGACCTCTGTATAAAGCGTCTTCGTTGACTTTCTGATTCCCGGCGTTCGCAGACGTGCATCCGGCAGGTAGCTCGGCCGTCGTGCACCCGCAGCGGGTCAGCGCGGGCGGCCGCTTCCTGAGCCACGCGGTTCACCATGCCGCCAACGTGCAGCACGCCTCCGGCCGCCGCCGGCGCAGATCCCTGGGAGGCCCCAGCATCCACGTGCGGTTGCCGCTGCCAGGCGCCGAGCCGCCGCTGCTGCTCCGCCTCGAGCCCAACGGACGCCTGCTGGCGCCAGGCTTTGTTCTGGAACGCCGGATCGGCTTCGGATTGTCTCCGAGCTACGGCGTGCGCAACCTGACCCGGATATCCAATCCGGGCTGCTTCTACACGGGTTCCCTGCGTGGTGGGAACGGAAGCCTGGCGCTGTCTACCTGCAACGGCCTGGTGGGTCTTTCGCCGTCTCGGCTGTCTCTCTTTCATGCGCGCCGCGCGCACCTGCAGCGCACGATGATTGTGTGTAGGCGTAGGCTGCAAGGACGTTTCCTTTTTCGTCCGCTTCGACTGCGCCTGGGAACAGCTGTTCGTGGCGCATGCTTTCGTCCCTGCGAAGCCGAATTCGCTGTAGATAGGCTGCGGATGTGGTCGGGGTACTGACCGCTAGGGGAATCCAAGTATTCGCCGTGATCGATGCCACTCGGTAGTGTGGCAGCTTGGGCTAGTTGGTATGGCAAGACGATAGTTATAGCGCGTGTCTTTCGTGTCCTTCTTGTTTCTGTGTCGTCGTTTTGTTCTCGCGCTATAACTATCGTCATGACACTCGGGAGTTGGTTCAGACACGGTCCGACAGCAAACTCGTGTCCTATATTCCATAAGTACCTTTTACGTTCGCCGAAGGTACACTAAATGCTATTCAATGCTATTGATGTAAAATTTGCGTGAGTCTGCCTAAAATTATTCTGATTTAAAGCGATACAATTCGAGTACACTTTCGACGCCTAACTTGCGTCGTATATCGTACGAGTGTCTGGAGGGGCTTGTCAAATCTATCCTGTAGCGTTTGGCAGGCCCGTTTCTGGTAAATGTTGTTCATCCATCATCACATACGTCGTCATGGCTGGATTCCTCCTTTTCCATTCAATTTTCTACAATAAAGAGGAGTGGCTCAGCCAGCAGCTGCGAAGGCTGAACGCCTGACTCTACGCATACACTGTGCGTTATCGCAAGGATTGTTTAAGTTATACTTGTTTATACAGAGAACAGCGCAACAACCGACAATGGATAGGAAGAAACAAGCACGAGGGTTGAACTTACAACTGAAGTTTATTTCCGAAACGAAGCGGAATGTAAAGAAAAAAAAAAACGACACGTGAACAAAACATTGCAAGCCAATATTTGCAAAAAACCCAAAATGGGGAATCAGCCCACGTCACTTTCGATTTTCATGCGCGCAGGACAAATAGTGAACTTCTTTTTCTGCCAAGGCAATGGACGGGATGCTCACGCAGTTATTGCCAAGTCTCTCAACTTCTGCGGCCTCAATTATTTCACGCGTTAATTAAGACCCTCCTCGCCCCACCAATCGTCACCTTTAGAAGAGGCATTTGCATTCATGAGTGTCACGCGTGCTGCATTAAAGGGCTATAGATACCCGCTAATTATTTAGCGAACGTTATTACTGTGATCGCACAACCGGTCGTTTACTCATCGGCCGGTTCGACCGACATACTGCTTTCAGCATGTCAGGGGAATGCTGTAGACCACACTTTCTAGCAACGCCTGACAGCGCTTTAAATGAAGGAAACGTCGCTGTGAACATGATGTACGCTGGTCTGATGACGGCAACCCGGAGCGTCGATTCCCACACCGCGTCCCGGACTAATCGTTCTTGTTCACCGCGCACACATTGGATTCGCTCGCAGGATTTCAAGCTGGACGGTTGTGCCCTCGCGATCTCCGACGCCAGCGTAGCTCCCGCCGACTGGTTCGCCCTCCGCGGTCTCCTGACGCTCAGCAGCTCTCGCATTGTGGTGCCCCGTCCTTGGACTGCTTCGACCGGATCCCCACTTTCCTATCTCCTTCTATTTTCCGTCGCTTGCCTCTCTATTTCTTCGTCTATTTCCTTCTGTTCTTTTTATCCCCCCTTACCCCCCCCCCCCCCATAGGCACTGCGCCGTGTCGCCTATAGGCAGACAGAAATTAGGTGCCTTCTTCCTTTTCCTTACGAATCACATTGTCCGGTTGTCAACGCTTCCGGGTGTAGGCGCGCGCCGGAGT
Organism: Rhipicephalus annulatus; assembly: GCA_013436015.1. NCBI lineage: Eukaryota > Metazoa > Arthropoda > Arachnida > Ixodida > Ixodidae > Rhipicephalus > Rhipicephalus annulatus. The sequence goes on along the minus strand of WOVY01011536.1, from coordinate 421,261 downwards.
ATGTGAACGAGGGGGGGGGGGGTATCGTAAGATCCTAGAGCGATATCTAATCGGGAAGAAGAGTGCTGCCGACCTTGAGTGCGCCGGTATCTATACGAAAGCACACCGACCACGCCGGCACGGCACTGTCGCTCGAGGCACGAGATCCCCTTCAAACGCAGGCAGAGAAAAGAAAAGGACAAAAAAAAAACAACCCTCGCTCCTGCGCGAGATTCTCAACACTGGTTGTTGGGGCTAGTTGGTGCACACTGAGCGTGGAACAGCGAACCTAGAAAGGACAGAAAGCTAAAAGAATCACATACAGTGCTGTGTGCGTATGCTTCTTTTAGCTTCCTCTCCCGTCTGGACGCGTTGTTCCACGCGCGAGATTCTGGTCACGCGGCGCAGGGTGAATTAACAACGCCGCGATTGTTTAGCAGAGCTACGTGGTGCACTCGTTCGGAGGCTGCGGAAAACGGAGGTTGTCTAAGCAACAATTGCAACACTCGTGGTGGTCCTGAGGGATACATGCAGAGAACGTCCACCTCACACGCGGAAGCCACAGTAGTTTAACGAAACTTGAAATTTGGTGAGGGAGCCCCGCCGCGGTGGTCTAGTGGCTAAGGTACTCGGCTGCTGACCCGCAGGTTGCGGGTTCAAATCCCGGCTGCGGCGGTTGCATTTCCGATGGAGGCGGAAATGCTGTAGCCCGGTGTGCTCAGATTTGGGTGCACGTTAAAGAACCCCAGGTGGTCGAAATTTCCGGAGCCCTCCACTACGGCGTCTCTCATAATCATATGGTGGTTTTGGGACGTTAAACCCCACATATCAAATTTGGTGAGGTGGTTCATAGTTGACAAACAATTTTGAGCGCAAAAAACAACATTCGCGAGAACGAGACGACAGGGCGGCACTGTTCGCTGACCAGAGGGAGCTGCGTGGCTAGCACTAATAAGGTCCCTAGATCTAGGGACCTTAGGCACTAGGCCATCCTAAGCTCGCTGACGTTGACCGTTTGGGGCACTCCTAATCCGCCCTCACGCGGGCAGGGAGACGCAGGCGTTGCGTTCCATTTCGACTGACCCCAATTGCGTTCTTACTACGCTAGACATTGCGTTCTGGCGCTACAGTCACCCTGGAAAACTCGACTGCACGGTTTAACCATATCCTTTTTTGCAATACCTGGCGTGACGCTCGGCTACTCGCGGAGTTTCAACTGCGGAGCTGCTTAAGCCAATTGTCACTTTTAGAAAAGCCTGGAGGAGATAAGTGTTTTCAAGCTTTAAATTAAGCGCTGAGATGTGCACACGAAAAAAAAAAAGCATATCCACGAAGTGAATGATAATAAGTGGGCAAAGCAATCAGATCGTTCGGTGTTACAGCAAATCACCCGTGACATTGAACACTTAAACACATGAACGAGTGCCAAACGGTGTTCAGTTACATACAATGTTTATTGGCCATAACTTTTATGTGGTGTGGATTTGTGAATTTAGTTTTGCCTTTATTATTACTGCTTTGTGGTATCGTATCTAGCCTAAAGTTGGCAAAGAGGAGGTCTGGGCTCGTTCCCCTGGTGGTTGTTGGTCGTTTCCAGCCATACGAAATGCATCATTCAGCATATCGAGAGGTCATCTACTGCACAAGGCAGTCGTTGTCCGTGATCGTCATCGTCATAGTGGGTACCTTGCATGTGCTGTGCCGTGATGGCAGAAAGAGAATGTGTAGTCTGGAACGCGCTTGTTCTTCATCGTCACCAGCATCATCGACATTATCAGCGGTGGCTATGGTGCAGAACAACGCCAACCACGACGGACAAACATCGACCTTAGGGAGCTTCGGCCCTAAAACTATCACTAACAGCCTGTTCCTTCGAATTCACAGCTGCGTCCAGTGCGTGCAATGCAATAAGTCGGCCGGTGCATGCTCTCATCTTCCTTATCTGTTTCGCTCCCTATACACGGGTGCCCGGCACTCGATCTTCCGCAGCACCGATTTGTCCGCCGTGGGATGCAACAACTTGGATGACAGATAACAAGTACTGAGATAAAGGGAACAAGATAGAAAGAAAGATGTGGAAATGAAGGGCAAGAAAGATTTAAAAAAAATATATAGAAGAAAACAAACTCAGAAGAAAGAAAAGGAAGAGGGAGCAATACAGGAGAGAAACTGGGAGGAAAAAACTGAAAGAGAAAAAAAAAAGCAATAGAATGAAGTAGAAATGGAGAGAAATACAGACTACGTTGCATGCATGCGTGATAACTAACTTGAATGTAGTAAAATATTTCGTCTTCATTCATACAAACGCATGCCCCTAGGCGCTTTCTAAATCACGTTCAGTTTCTGTACACCAGTGACGTGCCTTGCGTATCGAACACGTCATGTGAGCACGACACTCCAACTGTGAGGTGCACACCGCGCACTTCGATGTTGCGTAGTGGCCGTTCCTTTACCTCTAGGGAAGAATACGAAAGAAGTAAATAGAAACAAGTGAGCTGGTGCAATAGCGACCCAAAATCGAGCATCCGCTGCGCGAAGAGAGCGAAGAAGTGGTAACCGTTGTGTTCGAAGCCAAACAGAATCGAATCTAGAAAGGACCACACTGCTTTTAGATTTACGGGATGCGAAGAGCAATCGGTGCGTCGTTGTTCGTGACAGCGCGATTCCCGACTCGTGTCACCGACAGCGAAGTGCGCTTGAGGTTAGCAGAAAAATATCTACATCCAACCCTCTCGCTCCGTTTTCTTTAAGTGTATCGTGCGTCGCGCCAGTGACAATGAAACACCACTGTCAGTTTCGGATTCCTATCCCAGAAACGCGTCGAACATGAACCGTTAAAAAAATAATAAAAAAGACGAGGTTGCATTCCTATGAGCTAGCACAATATTGCGGGATAGAGAAAGTTGGCAGGCGTTGTTGCTCCGCGGTATGTGACCCCATATCCCGCCTCATTGTTACCACATTGCTTCGAAATTTTGGAAATGAGATAATGGACAACGCACGTCGACGCCTCTTCAAATTCATTCGATGGGGATGGCGAACATAGTTACTAGAGGTTGTCGTTACGCGACACAAAGTGTGATCTATTGCAGGGGAAGTTTGATATATCCGGCGGGGCGAATGTGTTGACGTTTACTTTTCTCAATCGTGTCGGTGCATGAATCCCTGTGGAGTACGCTCACCGGTACTCAGTAATAGATTTTATGAATTCGAGCGTGACGCTCGTACCAGTATTGCGGAAGCCGTCAAGTGTCAAGTCTCTGTACGTACAATATATATATATATATATATATATATATATATATATATATATATATATATATATATATATATATATATATATATATATATATATATATATATAAATAAATGACATCCTGCCACTGGAGCTCATAAGTTGGTGCAGCGCATTCAGATGTTCTCATCTGTATGGGCGCACGATGGGCCCACACATGTGTTCATATAATTTAGAGCGTTTAAAGAAAAACTTACAGAATGAACGAATACGCTCTTTGAAAGACCGCTGTACGTTTAATTTAATGCCATTGAACCAAGTTTCCGACATCAATATGCGGTGCCGTTTCTCTCCAGTGAATCACATTTGTTCGATGGCTTCTATCCAGAGCGTTCGCGAAAGTGATTGCTATTTGGTGAACTAAAGACACGCTACAAAACGTTGCCCCCTTCCGCCTTCTCTCAAGCACATTCACGGAGTGCCCCCTGGTGCGCTTGAATAACGCCGTACAAAGTTATTCCGCTCGCGCGTATTTCAATCAGAGCCGAGCTGCGTGCGTCCCTCGGTCAGTTGGGCGCCGCCGGGGAGGAGGCACAGGGCTACAGTGTGTGCGAAGCAGCCAGGTTCGGTGCGGGATGGTGCATACGCGCTTCAGAGCCCGATTCGTTGAACGTTTCCCAGCGCCGCCCTCGGGGAAAATTCCTGCTCACTAACGTGCGTGTGCACACTCTGTGACGCTCATTTGGATCTGCTCGTCATTATGGAACGGGCGACGTTCGCTTGCCCTTTTCTTTTCCAAAAGCGAACTGTACCGGTGCAACCTTTGATTGTTTCTGCCGAACATTGGTTTGAGATCACCTCCTCCCCGTAGCCTCTTCCTCGCTTTCGCTCTCTCTTCTCTGCATTGTTGGGTAGATCCACTTACACCAATTTCTTTCTTTCTTCTTTCTTTCTTTCTTTTTTTCTTTCTATTAATCAATTGTCGTTTTATACCTACTTTTTAGCCTGTAGATCAACAAAGTATACCAGCCAGGTCCTTTATGTTTCCTCGTATTTTTACCTAATATAATGCCTAATTATCGATGAACAGTATGCTTTTTCTTTTACTTAAAACTTCTTGATTTGCCTAGGCATGTCGAATCTCGTTCTCTGTTTTGTCAAGGTAAAAAAAAAAATGATAGCTTGAAACACTGACGAACGCACTTTCGTATATCTCCAATTAAGGTTACGGAATTACTTGAGTGGAAGAAAAAGTCGGGCGTTCGTGCAATTGTGTGTGTGTGTGTTTAATTTTCTTTCATTCTCTATGAAATAGGAGGAGGCGCAAATTTGGTGACTCTAGATAAAAACCATTACGAAAGTTGTTATGTTTACTTCATTTTTTGATAGTCTTCGTCTTGAGATGCAGTTTGAATTTTGCTAGGGCGGATTTCGAGCTATGTGCCCGAGCGTCGGTTAGCGGCGCATCGGCTGCTTTTGTCCATATTGGTTATGAAGGCAACTGTGCATTATTTTTAATGGTTTCCGTACAAAGCATTGGCTCATCAATCTTGATAATGTCGGCTTTAATGATGCGCTTCGCTCTTCTAACTATCGAACCGCCGCCTCCATCGAATCTGGTTTGAAGTGCCGAATAATTCAGCTCGAAGTTCTGACCGTTTTAAAAACGAAAGTTTCGAAGCCTTCACTTCTCCCATAGTTCAACTATAAACTACTTCTCGTCCGAAAAATGAAGCCAGTGATTTATGCTTGTTGATACGGGCGGAGATTGACTATATTTATGCATACTCAGGGAGTCGATCAATGCCAGTCTCGTGATTAAAGGACAAGTTCCTTTTTTTTTTTTTTGACGTAGCGTGACTACATTAGTTTGAGTTGTGCCGACACTGTTCGTTCAAATCGCTCACTGTGACTATCAAAATTGAAAGAATATATTTTTCTGTTATGAACTAACTATCGCATTATTAGTGTATCTACATACAGTTCAACAGAGATCCTTAAAACGTTCGCAACAAGTGGAAACAAATTGATGCAGGCGCATTACTATTTTTTTATATCGCAGTAGAATTCATCGTACGGGGAGTAGCTGACAGTCCCACCGGCAGAGCGACGTTTCTTTTTTTCTTTTTTCGTAAGGCGCCTATCTTTCATGAACTGGCGATTCTCTATCGAGTAATCTATCTTCATCTCATTTTATGACGTTCCCCATATTTCCAGATGTTTTCTCGCGTCTTTCTTCATGCTTCAGTAATCTGGACGTCGAGTTTGGTTGTGTGCACTGTAAGTTGTAGGGTGTCTTTTACGACGCATTTTAAAGCGATGATTTTTTGTGGCAGCATTCTCGGCGCTTGCAAATAAACCTCATTTCTCTCGCTCTCTCTCGTGGCGTGAGAACCGAGTTGCACCCTTAATTTTCTTTCAGGCACTAGTTAAGTTTAGTTTAGGATGCTGTAGGTAGCCAGCGGATCTAGCCTTGCATAATTTGCAGGCAATGGCCCCGCCCGGTTTCCGCTTTGCTAATTGTATCTAATGTCTCCATAATTAATTAAAACCGATCGAGGTCATTAAAAGATTGTGAGACGCTGGGATCGTTGGGAAACCTTACGGAGCAGATCTTAACGAGGCAGTAGCGACAAGGGAAAAACAGAGCTGCGTCATTTACTTACAAACACGCTTTGTATCGTCAGATGATCGCATAAGATGATTTTTGGCCACATTTTAGTTTTTATTCAAATGATTGCGAACATTTATTTTAGCTTCTATTATACTTCCTTCAGCAAGTTTCGAGCCTCCATTTCGTCCTGTTCTTTAATATCCATGTCTACCGCTAAATCGCAGTTAACTCGCAACATTTGGCTAGCTCCCGCCTGACAAGCGGGCTTTGCCGCACTCAGTGTCTACTTGCGACAAAGCCAGCGCTGTCGCGATGTGACGACGTGAACCGGAGATTGCGACTGGCCGATGGTGCCCCCTTAGACACCAGTAGATCCTTACCGCGTACTAACTGCAACATCGGGATGATGGGTGGAGCGCGCAGCATCCAAGAAGTGAACTAGGCGAAAGCTGCCCGAACAAGAACGTTTCATTCGATGCGGCTATCCTTTTTATAGTCACCGTGAAATGATATCGAGTACAATCGGGTGCGACTCAGTGCAAGCATGGATAAACACTATCTCTAACTGTAGGCGGTTATGCGCGTGCGCGTACAGCGCAATCTACTTTGCAGCAGTCCTTCCTTCTTGTGGTTGATTCATATGCGGGGTTTAACGGCCCAAAACTACCATATGATTATTAGAGACGCCGTAGAGGAGGGCTCCGGAAATTTGACCACCTGGAGTTCTTTAACGTGCACCCAAATCTGAGCACACGGGTCTACAACATTTCCGCCTCCATTGGAAATGCAGCCGCTGCAGCGACGAAGATGATCCCGCAACCTGCGGGTCAGCAGCCGAGTACCTTAACCACTAGACCACCGCGGCGGGGCTTACTTCTTGTGGTTAATACCGCTGTACCGGTTTCCTAGCTCGCGTCGAACGCCGCTACGCAGGCGCAGCTGACTCTTCAGTGTCAGGGGCTTCATAAGGCTTGACCTCAGTTTCAGGGGACGACCCGGTCACTGCTTCGCTTGTCGCAGCCGTGGAGCTGTCCCTCAGATTAACCTGGTCCATGTCGCGCTCAAGTAGCCCGGCTGATGTCTCGATGGTCATCATATCCTGGCGCTGTTGAATTGTTTGATAGTGCCAGGTAGCCACTACTCTCCCTCTCCGATGTTTCGGTCACAAACTACGTCGGCTCGACCAAATTTTTATGGCAGCACTAACAAAACGATGCACGCAGATTTTTGAAACGCTCTCTCTCTTGCCAGTGCTTGTTCGCAAGCTGTGCCTTATTTTTTAAGGCAAAATCTTTAGATGTCTCATCGAACGGACAGTCGGCGCCAGTGGCATCAATATGAGTGACGCAAAAAGAATATCATCCCGTGATGGCTATTTCCATTTTACGTCACAGATTGCAATGATCCCTGACGTCGTAGTTACGTCACTAAGACGTTATATGATGCCGTCATCGTCACACGATGTCATCCTTTGGTCAAAAGTTGGCCCACCACAGTGACAATGCAAAAAACACGTTAGCGCAGAAAGGAGAAGGGGGGAAGGTATTACTTGACTGGGAAAAAGATGACGAAGAAGATAACTCTCGCCCTCGAGTCAATTCTTTAAAACAAATTTTGAGTTGTCTGCGGAAGAACCCTTGTGAGTGGGCTATTTTTTTGGGGGGGGGGAGAGGCTCTGTAAATCAAAATTGCTCGTCAATTTATAGGTGACCTTTTTATCCTCCTCCCCCAGTTTTATGTACAGCAAGCCAAACAACTTCCCACTTCTTTTTGAACTGTCTTTGAACTTCCCTTTTACTTGTTTCTACCTCCGTGTCCTGATTGTGCTTTTCCCCGTTGGCAGACCGGCTTTGTGCGTACCGAGCGCGAAGACTACCTCGTGGAGCCATTGGAGCCACCGCAGGGACATGATCCTCAGCCTCATCTCGTTTACAAGCGCTCCGTCAGCTCGGGAAATGTCGGCGCTTTTCCCGACGAGTGGCTGTCACGTGCTCACGACGGACAGCAGTCCTCGTCGTTCTGCGCCACCAACGGTGAGTGGCCCAGAGGAGCGTGGAGACAGACGCGAAAGCTTAGTTGAGTAGGTCGTTTGCGATGCGTCAAGGTAAAATGGGCACTGGTAAGAAATGGCCTTACGTATGAAATACCTGTATGAAAGTTACGTAATTGTACCAAATAACAAGTATACACCGTTCAACTTAAAACCTGTCACTCTAAGTGATTATACTGATGCGTTACGCTTATTCAAACTTCTGCCATCCGTCACGGCATCACGCTTGAAACCTGTACTTCTTGTACGAAGCGGCATCGGAAATTTAATTTTAAATTTGTTGGTGTTAGTTCGACCCATGTAGGTGAACACTGTCAGGATTAACGTTGCAGTCAAGAACTTTCCTGGAAAATTGGTAGTTTGTCGCACAAATCGCATTGATCCTTTTTTTTTACATTGGGTCATGTTTGCCTCCTCTTTCCAACATGACCATCGCTGCAACATCGACAGAAGCAGCTGTTTTATCAGCGTACTGCCAAACAGTTACAGGAGAACTCACTTGCAGCCGGTGATCACATCTCTGCGTTTATGCCCACGCTTTTTCTTCATTTAAAACGCCTCACTAGGCTTGTATTGCGATCAGACTGCCGTGTAAACCTATGGTTATCCCCTCAACTGACGCGTTCTTTACTCGTCATAAAAAATTGCGTTATCTTTTTTTTTCCCTTCGAACCTCGCGCACGCGTAAGTTGTCCTTTAGCTTTGGATCTGTAGCGATTCGGACAATCGAGCTCAGTGTAACGAGTTCCCTATTTTTTTCTTCTGTCTCCTCCTCTTCCTCCTCAAGGGCTGGTATGTACTGTCCCGGTGCCCAAGCATGCTTTTGTGCATCCGCTGCTCGGGGAAAGAGAACGGCAGCCCGAGCTCTTCTGCATGCGGTCCCGTGGTCGTGTCGCGCAGGAGCTGCGTTGCCCGCCCACAGCCACGGACGGTTCCGCGCTGGGCCTCGGGAGCACCGGCAGCGTCGACGTACTCGTCGCTCGGTCAGCCTGGAGCGTAACGTGGAGACCCTGCTGGTGGCCGACCGCACCATGGTGGAGTACTACTCCAACGAAGACCTACAGACCTACCTGCTCACCGTGCTCAACATGGTGAGTGAAAGCCGAGGGTCGGTCGTTCGAGTCAGTCGGAGGCACGAGTGCGCCTGTGAAACGCCGCGGTAACTACATCTTGACGTGCCGTGGCGCGTCGCTGGTAGTGTGCGCTCCCGTTGGCGTGCGTCTTCGCCCCGACGCTCATGGTACACGTACGACACCGATGAGTCTTGCAGAACTTCGTCGATCCGCGATTTTGTGACGGGCTCGATTACAGTGGTGCGCATGGCTCTTCATTAGGGGAGGGGGGCGACGTTGGTGAAGCTTCACCCCCCCCCCTCTCTGCTTTCTGTACTACCTCCCACTAAAGCCCTTGCGATCAGAATGCAGTTCGAATACGAAGTGTTGGGAGTAGCACCCCCCCCCCTTCCTCCTTGTGCACACGCCTTATGATACGGTTGTCCTCAATATTTACGATCATTTTTGACCAACTTTGTCTAATGTCCTTCGCTGGCTGGGATGCAAGGATAGTGTAGACCTTAAGTGTAGACGACCGCAGACAGAAAGTCAACACCAGAAGATAATTTAAATGGCTAGACGTGCAAAGTAGCAGTTTATTATATGATTTAAAGTGAAATCATGGTAGTTACGCTATGACTCGCGATTCCGATAACTGGCGAAGTTGTGAGATGGTAGCAGTATGACCTATTCGGTAAGACTAGAGAGAGAGAACAAATTGAGAGAAAGGCAGGGAGGTCAACCAGAATGGTAGCATCCAGTTTGGTATACCCTGCACTAAGGGAAGGGGGCAGAAAGATGAGAAGGAAAGTGAAAAAACGGGTATACACGTGAAAGAAGAAAAAAAAAGAGCGGGGGTGCTCTAGTCTTTTCAATAGGCCACTACCACGCAAAAAGCCTCGACTAATTTTCTGTGTGGCGATAGGGTCTGTGTTCGGCAATACTAGTCAAGCAGCCATAGTCAAGAAAGTTAGAAGGTGCTCACAAATAAAGTTTCACTTTAAAAGCTTGCGTGAAGGTGAGACTCGCTAGATTTTCGCGATAATCGACTTGTGATCTTGTCTCTCGCGCGCTGACAGGCGAGAAAAACGGTAGATGATTTGACGAGGACAAGCTTAGGAAGTTCGGCAACCGCTTAACTCATCTTCCGTTGCAAGTAGGCGAAAGCCCTGCTGCACTCATTGGCTGCAGTGACCAATAAGTGAAATAAAGACAATTAGCGTTTTCGCCCAAAAACTGCATTGCTCGAAACGGTTTCGTGAGAGATGCCATGCATTAAAGAACTACTCCGCGTTCCTTTCACCCGCTGTTACAGTGATACTCCATCACACATAAATACTGATCCTGTACCTATTCGAAATGCGAGACCCTCAAGTAGTATACGTTCCCCGAAGGCAACACGCAACTTTTGAAAACTCTTACACAGTCCGTCATGAATCGTGTTGTATTTCCAGTTCTCTGCACGCTCGCAAGCTATTCCGCAGAGAAAAGTTAATGGACTTCTTGTCTAGACGTGGCAGGCAGTACTTCTTATCGGGAAGATACAGTCCGAAGCAGATATCTTTTACACAATCCCGCCTGGCGGAAACATAACGGACGTTTGCTTTCCCATACCCGAATGGTCGGGCCGAGAAAGGCCGATTATTTTTCACCGTGTAGGTATTTCTTCGCGATCTCTCTCACTCATTTTCCTTCTCTTCCTCCGCCCTTTTTTATTGCCCGAGTATCATTTTCGTGTTTTTTTTTTCTCGCTCAAGACTTGTGTCTGCGCCCGTGATGGGCATCCCCTGCCCGTTCTACCTCGGGGTTCAGTCCAACACGAACAGAGGAACCCCTCGATCACAACACCGCGTTATAAGATAGCCGAGACGGCACACTAATCGACATTCTACCGAAGGCATGTACTGGAAGGAAACTCACTGAACGCCACAGTGCGTTTCGCAATGACGCGTTTTCTGGGGCGTTCATTTCTTCCGAGGAAAGGAAAGAAGGAAGGATGAACGAGTTAAGCCTGCGTCTATTCTTCATCTTTTTTTTTATTTCTTTGAAAAACGTGAAGGCGATAAACGCTTTACGCGTTGCTTCGTGGTCACGCGCCAATTTTCTCCCTACGGCTCCGATCAAATCTCGGAGGCCCTGGGAAAAGTCGAGAGTTGATCGCTTACCTCCTTGGGAGGCAATTTTTTACATGACCGGATTTATTTCTCGAGGGAGACCGGAGACGGACGCAATAACGCTAAAAGCTGTAGAGAAACTCGCTCGCAGTGTTCACCGAAGCCATTCCCCGTCTTTATCTTGCGCTTCCCTGTCGGAGAAAGACAAAGCAGGAAACCTCCGAAAACCTTCGGCAATCCTTGCGTCCCGGGCGGCTATAAGACTGGCTGCGGTGCGCATCAGAATCGCGGTATAGTTCCGTGCAATGCAGTGAAGGCCCCCAGTTCCTTGCGTTTTCTTGCGCGTATTGCGTTCCTTCTCGCAGGACACCGTGTATCAGATTTTCGTTGCCACTTGCGGCCGGTGGTTGTACATAATTTGACGCTTTTCCGCAACAGCGCTACCGTTACGTTAGCGAAGAAACTTAATTCCGTGCGTGTTGCTGTTTATTCGTCCGTGATCGCGGCACGAAGAGGCTGGCAAAACGCACGTCTTAGTATGTAGCCCGACGAAGCATCTCTCCAATAGATGCAAAAGTCGGTAACTTCAAGCGTCTTCATGGCAATAACGACAAGTTCAGATGTGATAAACACTATAATTTGACCTAAAGAAAACAATTAACAGTGAGAAATAGCTTATTATTCGTGAGAGAAAGTATTCTAATAGGTCTGAGTTATGCAACTGTGAACCCAAAACTCAGAAGTAAACTTAATAAGTGATTCCTATGTCAGCTAGTATTTTGTATACATGTGGAAGCGTAATATGGGGAGACATACATAAAATGAGTTGAAAGTTATGCAGTACAGAAGAAAAAAAAACGAAATGAGGTATTTAAACAAAATATGCAAGAAATATTGGCGAAATGGGTAGAAAATATTAATTTGGTTATAATGACATTATTTATACAGGAGGTGTGTCCCTAAGATTAATGGCAGTCTTTGTGAAGATAAATGCTCCATAAATTTTATACGTGTACGGGGCACATTCAGCGATGGTTTCACGTAGCTGAAGACAAAGTAGAGCATACATGGCTGAAGTAATCGTTGAGTAATTAAAATCAGATTGAGTACAACGAAGGTGCGCTGTGCGTTCATCACCTGCATGGATGTTACGTCTGTTAAAATGTCTGACTAACCTCCTGGCCATCCTCTACATCTCTCTCGCTCTCTCTCTTTGAATGTTTCTGAAGTAATGTGGCTCCGTCTCCAACAATAACTCTTGCGTGAAGCTTAATCGCATGGTTGAGCAATGGTGAAACCACTCTCTATAATATACATATATATAGTATATGCTATACCTTATATTGTGTATAATATATTATAGTATAGTAATGTATATTACAGTATATATTGTATGGTATAGTATAGTATATACTACAGTACTTAGTGTAGTATATAGTGTGCAGTATACAGAGGTACATAAAAGACGGAGCGGACGGTTCAGGAGAAGGATGCTTGAAGAGATGGAAGCTTGACAAAAAATTTGTTCAATGATTTTTAATCTCTATGACTAGGGGTGTATCTTGTTGAGCTTAGGTTTCACGAAATCAGATATATATAAAGTAATAGGCAGGTGGCTGTCTTATCTCACTGTCTAAGCGTGAAAAAAGCTTCATCACGTTGGCGTCTGTACACGTTCCAGGTACACACGTGTTGCTGAGAATGTATCGTCTTCCGTCAGGTGCGTCGAAAACGATTTGCAGTTTCTGTTCTCTCCCCCTTCTCCTTATCTCACTCCTTCGCTTAATTACTTGTTTTCTTTTTCGTGACTTCGGTATATGACTTCGGTATGACTTCGGTATAGGCTGCCAGGTGCGGTGGCCCAATCGGGAACCACAGCTTCCCTATCCTCCCTTAATTGCTTCATGCCAGTATCTATCCCAAATGTCTCTCGCAGACTCGGTACTTCACGTACTGTGAGGCTGAACTTCTATAGCGAAACTAGATGGCTGAAGATGTTACTCAGAGTAGGCCGACTGGCTCGCGCTTGGCAAGAGCGATTAATATACCGAAAGAAGAGAGATACAACGTTATCACGAGGTGATAGATGATGGAGATGCGCGTAATATCGCGGTGATAGAGCTCGCTCTCGCTGTAACTGTCGAAACCGCTGCGTGCAACTATAGATAGCCCGAGTCGCGTGGCTTCTTCTCCTGAGTGGATAAGCTTTGAGCGAATGGTCTTTTCGAATTGAAGCGCCGCGGCGCTGTACGGCGACAGTACCCAGTGCAGGCTCGCCTAATTAACCTCGGCAGAGTCCACATTTGTCCGTGTTGCGGTCCCGCACTGCGCACGCGCTCATCCTCTGCGTCTTGCCGGTAATTGGCCCTATTGTTTTCGCGGTAAGCGAGCTCTTTCCGAGTGGCGTTAGTCTCGCTTCGCTTCTCATCTATAAAGTCAATGTGTGGCCATCTTAATCTACGAATGACGTGGAGTGGGATGGGAGGACGTACTAAAGGTCACAAAGTGAAACGCGTTGACGAGTGCCTTTGTTTCGTTTTAATTTGTTCTCTCATCTTTCCACGAATGATACGATGGTTGCGCCATTGATACGAACTGGCAAAGTGCACGAGCAAGGAAAGATTATTGCAACTCCCGCATGCGTCACCACGTTCAAGTAACACCCATCGAAACGTTCTTTTTAGTTGTGTACATGCACACGCCTGTTAGCCACGCTGTTTTTGTAACACCCTACAGTTTTTTTCACATGTGCACCCTATTTAAGGGTGCATGGGAAAGCACCCTTTTCGGAAGGTGCTGAGTTCACACCCTTAAGGTGTCGCCCATATAGGACAAGCCCATTTAAACCATTTTCGGTGTAAAAATTTGTACCGTGCAAAGTTGCAGTAAAATTACATACGAGTGTGTAAGAATGCTTTCATGCAGACTCTGGTGAAGTGAAGAAGAATGGCGATTTGGGCTAGTTGGTTTGAATTCATAGCAGTAAGGGCTGCAGCGCGAGCACGAATGTGCTAGAAGAAACAGGCAAAGTCGAGGTACGGAAGGCAAAAGAGGACAACACGAGCGCTGTGTTGTTCTGGTGAAGTGACTTATAAAATGCATTCTCCATGAGTCGTTGCTCAGCCGCTCGTCGTCATTAGCTAGACCATACCACTAAATTCACACTTCCAACTATACACTTTTTCGTACTGCATATATTTGCCCCAGCCCATGTTCAGCGCAGATGGCATGGCATTGACCACATGGGCTGAGCACTTCGGTTATACTGAAGACTGTAATCAGCGCATAGTTGACGCCAGTTGTTAATGATGATCGATGTACGTGCCGCATTCGCGAGCAGTTTTATTTAGTGTTTCCCGTGATGCATCACTAACTGTGTCCCGGTGATAAAATTTGCGCCACGGCTGCGGGTGCACACATGGGCTCAAAAGCGGCCGCTGTTGGTAATCGACCGTTAAGAATGGCTAGAAATATGACGGGGCACGACTTTCGGGTTTGGCTTATAGAAGATCTGAAACAGCTATAAGGGAATATAGCCTGGACGATTCGATTTCCTTGACGGCTCTAAACTGCCTGAAAAAGGTGCTTCTATACTGCGGCCATTTCCTCCATGGGACCATTTCAAGCACCTGGTGTGGAGGGAAACGCATTTAGGCTGCGAGCGGCGTCGCATCGAAGAGATGTGATCACCTAATGGCCGGGCATCGTCTATGGCCGGAGTTGGCTTGCACAAATTCTATCGGTAGACTCTCAGCAGTAGCTCTATTCTGCCTCCTATTTATAATCCATATACGATGCTAAATCTACACAGGGCACGCACAGAATCGCACCCCGTAAAAATCACTACGAAGCTCTCTCCAGGATACGAGCCCCCGCGAGCAGCTGAGCACGGTTAACTCCCGGTATCTCGCTGATTCTTCATTTTGAACCAGCTGGTACTTCGAACGTCCCGGATGGATGACCAGCCAGTAAAGCACGGCCGCAGTTTCCTGCAGTGAAGCACAAGACTTTCCCGACACTTTTTTTATCACAGTCTAAAATTGCCATAAGCAATAAAGGACTAGCATGTATGGCCTAAAGACGTTTGTAAGCAGCATACATAGCGCTAAGTGCCTGCATAATTACAGGAAGTTTGCTTAGTATGTAGGAAGTGTGCTTATATAGTATAGATGTTATGGGCCGATTCATAACGGAGAAGCAGCGTCGTGCGGGCATGTGTGAAGATGAGGAAAAGATGAAGTGCAGCTGTGGCTGTACTTCATCATTAGAAGTACAATGTTCTTCGCAGTTGTTTGACATTATTTAAATGCAGGGGTAGTTCTCCTTTCCTTCTTTCTTTCTTTCTTTCTCTCTCTCTTTCTTTCTTTTTTTCTCTCTTTCTTGCTGTCTGTATTATTTATTTATTTATTTATTTTTATATATCTGTCTGTCTGTCTGTCTGTCTGTCTGTCTGTCTGTCTGTCTGTCTGTCTGTCTGTCTGTGTGTCTGTCTGTCTGTCTGTCTGTCTGTCTGTCTGTCTGTCTGTCTGTCTGTCTGTCTGTCTGTCTGTTGTCTGTGTGTCTGTCTGTCTGTCTGTCTGTCTGTCTGTCTGTCTGTCTGTCTGTCTGTCTGTCTGTCTGTCTGTCTGTCTGTAAGCTAAAGTAGCGTTAAAAGGCCATCGAGAACCATTCATACAGCGTATTTACTTAAACAAATATTCGTATCTATCTACACTGTCTACCCTGTCTGCGTGGTAAATTCTTTAGGTTTTGCCGAAGTTACAGTTATTACGCGTGAAATTTGATTTAGAGTTCACCGTTTGCTCCTTTCCCCAGCTATACGTTTGGCCTGGGCGGTAGTAATTGTATTGTATTTTTTTTGTCCCGACATAGGTGATGTGTAACTTGCCTGATCAATTATCTGTGTGTATTGGAATTATAGCGAAGTACTCTCAAAATGCTCACGAAGCACGAGGAATATCTCAAGCGACTACCATAATTGAATAAACTAGTACTAAACTTTTATTTTTTTGTCGTTCTTGAGGCGCCGTAAGGTGTTTAGTTTCGGTGCAGTATACATTGTGCGGTTGGTCTTGGCGTTTTACTTCAGGGGGTGGTTAGGCTGACCACGTAGGGGCCTGAAGCTGCTCCACCCGTGCGACTCGTTTGCTGCACAGAAATCTTCTACCGAATTTCGAACTCGGCATGAGATTACGGTGTTCTCGTCGTGAGCGCGTCCAATTTCGTTTGCTTCGCGTTATTTATTATCACTTATGTTTCGTGCGTGTATAAAAACGGGCAGACATTTCATGCTAGGCGCGGAAGGGAGATGCAACGTAGTGATTTTCCGTGCATTCAATTTCGGGCGCGCTTGCATCGGCGCGCCGCTTTTTTCCGCCTGCTTTTTGTTCAATACAGACCTCTTATTTATATCGCTTTTCGTCTGCGCCACCAAATTGAATTTGCTAGCTTTAAACGCGCGTGGCCGATAACAAGCAAGAAGACATCGATGTTTTGTTCAATAAATTTCTTCAATTTAATTGCGAGGAGATTGAGAGGGAAAATCGTCGGGAGGGGGGGGGGGGGTTAATTTAATTTGAGCTCTATTTCCAATGCTTACGCGACTTCGTCCTTTTCCAGGAATGTTTTAGGTGTGCTCACTATAGGTACGTAGGGCAATGCAGGCTTTGCACGAGCCTTCGTGGAGTAGTTGACTGCAACTGCGCCCAAGTAATTTCTGTAGAATAACGTCTTTCCCATCTAGAAAAGGGTATGTAAAGCGGCATACTCTTTTTGGGATACCCGGGGCTTACCTGTGCATGTTTATATGTTGGGTACGTGTAATTCAACGTATACTCAACGTTTATGTTTTCTCTGCACTTAGTAAAATCTATAGAGTGGCGTCGGCTCTGCTTTTCAAAGCAATGAAAGCGGATAAACACGTCGGAGAGCGAGGTTTGTGTGCATGTCACTGTTTGTGTCGAGAGTTTGGTAATGGCAGCTCTTGCGCACGTGTTTTGTGGTAATGGTGATCGCTGTGTTTTTTATAGCATAATGGAAAGTGTCCGCGCATCCAAAAATTTGGGCAGCTACGCACCGGTGGGGCTTTCCTCAGCATACCAAGGAAGCCTATAAACTAGAAATAGCCAGTTAAGCCCAGGTAAAGGCAAAGTAACATAGAGGCGGGCAGTTAAGCCTAGGGAAACCAAGTTGAGACTCCGTATATCTCATATATCTTTCGTCATCTCTCCATCTCTTTCGCTATGTTCCTCTTTCTTGTTTTATTTCTTTATTTCTATTGTTCTCTGTCTCATAGCTATGCAGTCATGGGACACCAATAAATACTCGCCGTTCTTGGCGAACCTTGATGGCCGATTGGTTATAATGATCGCTTTTAGACCGTGGGTACCCGGGTTCAATCTGTTCTCGCCAAGAAATTTTATTTTGTTTTTAATCGTGTCTTCTTCTTTCCTTCCTCTAACGCGTTGCTAGGTGACGCATAGTGATGTCACTGCCCGGCGATGTTTTTTTTTTTGCGTACACCGCGAACGGCCCTAACCTCCGGATAAAAACACTCCGCGGTTAAAAGAAAATTTGCATTCGCAACCTCGTCGTTTCAGTAGCAAACTTCTACCCGTGCCACATCTTATGCCTTGTCTTGGTCCGACCTTTTTTTTTTCTTTATTAATTAGTTTTTTTCCCGTGGTAAACGAGGAACAACCGACGAACTAGTTTTCTGTTCAAACGCCATCTTTGCATATAAACGAAAATAAATGTTTTTGTGGTGATAAATTTTTTTTCTAACGTACGCGTGCTTCGTTGGTCGGCGGTGCTGCACTTGCCCAAAGAAATGTTTGACAAGAACGGCAGCGTTTCCTCGCTTCAAAGGATTGCGAAATCCTCAAACTGCAACAGGATCTCACGAGATTCAAGATATTGGCGTCCTTCAGTTGGAGTGTTGCTCTTGAATGCGTACAGTCTCGCGGCTACGTAGCCGAGCGTCTCGCTGGAGTGTTTGTGTGCGAAAGAGCTCGATCGCTTCGAACGGAATTTTTCCAAGCTCGCAGGGCCTTTGATGCGGCAACCACCGATGCGGCTGCCTTTGATTGAAAGCCCCAGTGTAGAGATTTCTGCTTTTAATGCGAAGTACGCTGTGTACACTCTAAAAAATCCCATGCTTACCTATAAGCGTGCGTATCAAGTTTTTTTTTACATGCCTAAAGTATGCGTGTTATTTCTCCACGCTTACCGATAACGCCTACTAAGAGTGATGAGCGCCATACTCTTCACGCATAGCAGGCGTGACATATGAGCCACTTTTCCCGCGCTTATCATGGCGTGACGGCTGTGCACGCTTACAAACGGCGTCGATTATCCTCGCCAAAAGGAAAGAGACGGGGCGCATGGTGGAGTGACGCCACTCCCTCTCCCGTCTCTCCCTTGCGGTCAGCTTAAAGCACCGGTCGATGCCGACGTGGGCCACTTATTCGAAGCAAGCTTTGCCCAGAAAGCTGTTCTTTCCTCTCCACCTTGTGAACTTGACAAGGGCTGAATTTCCTGCAGAGAAATTGCGCGAGAGGTTCCCGAACAAGATGAAACGTTGAGCCTGTTGCATGCTATTCATAGTGAAACCCAATAACGTCGCGACAAGGCACTAACTACAAAAGAAAAATATACCTCAAGTGCTGCCTTCTAAAACAAAACTTGTTATTAAAATCGCAGATATCAATGAGCGAGGAGGCAAGACATATGCGCAACACAATACTGACACAAAAAAAGCACACGTTTTCGGAAATAAAGTGCCTTGACGGGCTCTTTTCTTACTTTTCCGTTCGATACTTCACCACAACAAAGACACCGCTGAGGAATTCACTGGTTCCGTCTGAAACTGTTTACAAAAGCATGATGATGATGATTATAATTTTTGTTTCGAACGCAGTTATTGCTCCAATAGTAAGGTCCCCCCCCCCCCCTCTAAACAAAATAGGCACATTTTGGCAGATAGGTATTAAACAAAAAAATGCACAGTTCGCACAACCCATGGGATAAGCTGACACAAGAGACCGTTGCAAATACTTAATGTTTGCTGTCATTGAGTACGACAGCAAGATAACTAACGTTCTCACCTATATACTCCAACCGCCCGTGAATCTCAGGTGAGTGGCCGCAGTATACACACCATCCGTGGGGAATGGCTGCTCCAGAAACCGTGGCGGGTTATCTCGCATGAACTCGGCACAGTCACAATCCGTGTGCTTGCAACGCCCGCGTCGCACGTCAAGAATGTCTACGGAAGTAAACACGACAGAAATATCTGCCTTGCAGTGCCTCGACGGCGTTAAAAGCCAAAGAACCAGCTACGAACGCAAGTCTTTCAGAAGCGCGCCCTTCGAGAGCCTTCCGAAGTAGAGTTCCGTGTTCGCCGCAACGGGCTCGGGAAGCAGGCGAGGCGAATGCGCATGCGCGACGGCAAATGTTTGCGCGTGTTCGCCGCGGGATTGTAAGCGTGTGAAATCCGTTGCACACGCGTACACGGGTCGCCCACGCTTGCACATGACAGTACCACGGCACGCAGCCCGGCCCCGCCGCGGTGGTCTAGTGGCTAAGGTACTCGACTGCAGACCCGAAGGTCGCGGGATCGAATCCCGGCTGCGGCGGTTGCATTTCCGATGGAGGCGGAAATGTTGTAGGCCCGTGTGCTCAGATTTGGGTGCACGTTTAAAGAACCCCAGGTGGTCGAAATTTCCGGAGCCTTCCACTACGGCGTCTCTCATAATCATATGGTGGTTTTGGGACGTTGAACCCCACAAATCAAATCAATGGCACGCAGCCTTGCCCTCACGCTGGCCCGAAGGAACCGCGCGCTTGCTTTTGGTCACATGGGGCTTGAAACGTCATCCACGGCTCGTTTACACGTGCATCACGCTTAAGTTTACAGTTTAGCGTGACATTAAGCGTGGTATTTTTTAGAGTGTAGACAGAGATTTCACAAGCAGTTTCTTTCGGTTTGGTTGGTTGATTGTCTTACGGGGCTTAAATGACTAGGGCTGTGGCGACGCTGTAATGGAGGGCTCTGGATAGTTTCGATCGCCGGAGGTTGTTTAACACGCGCTTGAATTACACAGTACTATAGACGGGCCTCTGGAATTTCGCTTTCTTCGAAATGTGACCACCGCGGCCAGCGTCGGACCCGCGTCTTTCGAATCGGCAGCTGAGCTACACAGGCCGTAGGTTTGTGGGTTAAGAAAGAATATTATCAATATAGCGAGAATATTTGGGTTGAAGTGATGGTGGTGGTACTACCAGTGGTGTAGTGTAGGGGATGAAATTGTATTAGTGTGCGTGCACGAGAAAGTTTATAATGTCTAACGACACTTCAAGGAAATATCTATGATGCAGCAGTTACGGACCGTCTAATATCGGCCAATCTTTCGATATAGCTTATTTATTGTAGAAACACCCGAAATTCTCAAAAGAATCGAAAACATCAGCCTCGACTTCTTTTTTTTTTTTTTTGCTCCGCTTACGCTTGACAACAGTCGTTGTGAGGCCGTCCCGCTTTGTCGATTTTTTGCGAAGTCATTTGGTGTCGGAATGGTCGACCATACCATATTTACGGCTGTCTTTGCGGGGGGATCATACAGCGCATTCTGAGTTACTGTCCCTGCTAGCTCGCATGAAGTTAAACTAGCTCGCTTTGACGAAAGACCGATATCAGAGAAAACCATTTTGAAACGTCGACACCGTATATAATTGAGTGAAGCTGAGAATGCTACTGCGACGGGTATATTTTTTTAAGGAACTGCACGCCTTCACAAGTGACTGCAGCCTGAATTAGTGTTTGTTCTGACAGACTTGGAGTTTTGTGCAGTGACAATCATTGGCATTGGTGACACATCGCCATAGCGTGTCTGTGCTTGCGGTGTTTCTCTCTCTCTCCCTTTCCTCTATTATTTTCAACTTTCCCCGTTTCTATAGTGCAGTGTAGATTAGCATGTTTAATCTTATTGACCTTTCTCATGGTTTCTCTCATCTTATTTCTCAGGGACAAACTTCACATTTAGTTTTATTTTGTTTAATCCTGACGAGCGTACGTTTTGAGTTCAGCATGCAGAGCTGACCGTACGACAGTCGCTCACCGGCAATGACTGTCCCTTTGCACCGTTAAATAAATTCTTCTTACTAATACAAGTGCGCGCAAATACCATAATTGCAAAGGCGCGTGCATGTTTCTCACTACGTGAACTGCTAAACAGAAAATTGTGGGCCAAATGGAGCACGCCCGCTACAAATGTGATTCGCGAACAGCGGGATGTATTTCATCAGGTGTGAATAATATTTTTTTTTAGTCAACCTTGGCATTGTTTTCTGCACTGACTTCTGCGCCGTCATTTTTATCATCGCTGCACTATTGGACCCAAGACCACTCGCTCCGCCAAAATGTCATTATGCTGCAGCCATCTATTGGCAGGAAACTGCGTCATTTGCTCAAGACACTACGTATTGAAAACACTTACCCGCATCACTTGCGGCCAGGATTGTTAGCTTCAGCGCAGGAACTGATGCTCAGAAAACAGAAAGCGACTTTCGTTCAACATCACTTTCAGTGCAAAGAAAGGGGCATTGTTTTTTTTGTTTTTTGACAGAGAGACTTGCGTTCCTTGATGCGTGGACCCTTTTCATAATCCGCAAGAGTATTTCCGTGCGCTGCATATTCGCCTAACTAATGGTGGCAGCTGTCGCTCAAGTAGAGAGTTGCACGTGTTGGTGCTTTTCTGTTAGGATGTTAGGAATGTTTATGTCAAGTGAGATGTGTCTACATTTTTCGCGTCATAGCGTAAACAAACCATGCTTGAAGATGGTGTTTGCTGAAGTCACCGCCATTGGTTGAGCTTACTGCATCGCAGGAGAGCTTTATTTACAATCATGAAAATGGTAGATTGCAAGGTGTAACGCCGCCAGTGGAGTGCGTTTTACGGCTGGAATTACAAACATTATGTCCCATGTAAGACGTTCTGCAAGGAGGAGGAGGAGGAGGGGGAAATGCAGGGAGGTTAGCCAACATTCTGCAAATTGTCTTCTAATAGTTCCAAACAGAATGTGTACATTCTGTTTCTGTTCACCTTCTCTAATAATCGTTGATGCTAAAGTACAATTGACTGTTGCTTTTCTGATTTCAATGAGACGAACTTTCTTCCGAATCGTTATTCAGAGGTCGCTTCTCTCGGAACAGTGCATGTCTTGCTAACAAGGCCGCTACAGCATGTAGGCACGCTGAAATAAGCATATTGTGAGGTATTTATTTCTCATTCTGGCTGAAGCATCGAATGGGTAGTAGTAGTAGTAGTGTTGATTTTAAGTGTCCTTTTTCGTGATATTTTTACGAACAGGTGTCCACGTTGTTCCATGACGCAAGCATAGGCAACGCCATCAACGTGGTCCTGGTTCGCATGATTCTTCTAGAGCCAGAAGCTACTCAGGTAAGCGTGACACTAGTGAGCTGCGGTGTGCAGTTGTGCAGTGTGTATCCGCTATACTTTTGTAAAACGGGCGTTGCTGGCTTTTGGCGCGATATGTCCCGTGATTTCTGAAAACAACGTTAATTTTAACACGAAAGTGCTTAATGCTGGGGCACACTAGAAATAAATGTCACGGAAGTTACGTCAATAAAATTGTGAGAAGGCAGTTTAGAAGGAAATTCAGAAAAAAAAAGCTTGAGTAACGAAACTGGGAAACTGAACCTCCGAGTTAAACCTTCGTTATGTCAACGATGCCCAGAATTCAGAAAGAGTGATCAACAGTTATTTTTTTTTTCATTACTGCGTCTTCTGATACATCTATACATGGCACCACCACTCCGGTCTTTTCATTGAGAACTGTCTGTTAGGCCCACAATCGATCATATGGACCGCTAGACTTTAGAAAACAGTAGCAATGCCCGCCTGGCTTTGCAAGCCTGCGGCGCGTAGGCTTTGAAAATGGTCTATCTTGTCTATAGTTCGTTTCAAAAGATACGTAAAAGGCAGTAGCCATGGGGATAGCGTGAAGTGGTTCATTTTATCAGTTCATTTTTGTCTTATCGCAGGAGGAACCGCTGCCGACGTCCGAGGAGCTGGACCAGTTGCGAGTGGACGAGTCGGCGGACGGGACGCTGAAGAGCTTCTGCCGCTGGCAGCGTTTCGTCAACCCGTCGGACGAGAGCCATCCGAACCATCACGACTTGGCCATTCTCGTCACAAGGTCCCTCTCGTCATTCCCGATTTGTTTTACTCCGTAGTTGGAAAATGGAGGGGAGAAAGGGGCGTTTTACTTTTCCAGCGAAGCTTGTTATAAGTTACAGTTTCCGATGGCGGCGTTGTCGTAGGCGGAAGACCCGCCGTCGGATAGCGTGCAGAAATGCGGCCTTTGAACGCTCCGCTTTCGAGTAACACATGCTATCTCGATCGGAACTTTGTCGGTGATTAGGCATTTCTGATGTGGAAATCTGATCATTAATGCGTGTCTTTTGCCATTTCACGATGCCAACGCTTATTGTTGCCTGGTTACGAGCGCACCATCGTCGTTATCGCCCTCTGAAGTGTTGTGCTGCCAATGACATGGATGCAGGTCCTATTCCCGACATGGAGGAAAGAGAGAAGTTATGAGTTATGAGGAAGCATTCATTGCGCACTGCGAAAGAACGAAATAAAAAAAATGTATATAGGACAAGTACGTACACTCCAAGTATATATATATATATATATATATATATATATATATATATATATATATATATATATATATATATATATATAATGCTCCGGCGGCGATTTGAATGGTAGGGCGTATTACTTTTGCTGCGCTAAACTGTTATACCTGCGCAAAAAGACAAAGAAAATTGAATATGTGTTTTAGTGTGGTGGTGCATCAGTTCGGCGCAGCAGAAATTTATGCCATCACCTTTGTGGGCGTTAACGGCGTGTGAGCGACGAGGAGAGGTGGAACGCAGACTCCCAGGGAAACCTGTCGTCGCTAATTGCTAATTACGCCCGCCCATGAACGGAACGTGTGTGGGCATTAGTTTCGCGGGAAAGCTTGGTTTTATCTATTCGTATAGCAGGTGTGCAGGGCTAACTGGCGGAACGTGGGAGAGGCCTTTGTTTTGCAGTGGACGTAGTCAGGCCGATGATGATAGCAGGTGTGCAGCCTAATGTTCACGGGTGCATCGTTTACAGGCTCGGCGAAGTTCACGTCCTATAAATTCTTTTCAGGCTGCGTTGAGACTTCCAAATAATGGTTCCATTAATAGCAATAAGAGTGAACTGCCGCTAAGGGTATGCGTAACATTAAGACCAAACTGGGTTGAAAAGCTCTTCGTGAATGAAGAAAATAATTCTCATTAGGCTGAAATTTTAGCGAGTTAACTTGTAATGTAAAATGCATATAGCGAGCAGAAATTATAATACGAAAAAAAAGGTGTTCTAGAAATGTGACGTATACAGACATATTTGCGCAAAAAACTATTTTTTTCTCCTAATTTGCGAGTGCAATTATTTAGATGCGAGTGTTTCGGTGCTCCCATAAAGACTTTCCTTAGGAGGAGGAGGAGGAAAATTTAGGCGGAAAGACAGGGAGGTTAGCCAGTTCTTAGACCGGCTGGCTACCCTGTGCTGGGGAAAGGGGTGAGGGGAATGAAAGATGTTAAAAAGAAATGCTGCGAAGAGAAGGGGAAATTAAAAAAAAAACTGCGACAGAGGAAAGGCAACATCAAAAAGTATAAGACACTAAAGTCTGTCTCTGAGGCCAGTTGTCCGCAAAAAGCGCAGCAAAGCTTTCAAAGCCTTTTGGGCTGAGGATGGGCTTGGCCAATGACCCAGAATCCTTTGTTCCGACAAAGGCCGATTGTCTAGTCTATCCAGAGCTGCAGTGAGTTCTTGTCTTTGCACGTTGAAATGGGTGCACTCACACAGAAGGTGCGCGATGGTTTCTTCGCAACTGCAGTAAGTGCATGTAGGAGAGCTGGCCATCCCGATGAGATAAGAGTATGCGTTCGTGAAGGCCACTCCAAGCCACAGGCGGCATAGAAGAGTCTCCTCAGCTCGAGATATCCTTGGGGGAAGACGAAGCTGCAGATCGGGATCCAAGTTATGCAGGCGCGCGTTTGTGAAGTCTGTCGAGTTCCACTGTGCCAGTGTGAGGTCATGTGCAAGCGAACGAAGTCATGTAGCTGCGTCGGTTCTTGAGAACGGGATGGCTGTGTATTGGGTACCATCGTGTGCAGATCTAGCGGCCTCATCTGCGCGGTCATTGCCATATATACCGCAATGACCTGGTATCCACTGATACACAACGCTGTGCTGTTTTTCGGTTGCTTGGTGATGAAGAAGCCTTATTTCAGCTACTAACTGTTCATTAGGTCCATGGCGAAAGGGTGATATAAGACATTGAAGAGATGCCTTCGAGTCCGAGAAGATCGACCAAATTCCCGAAGGTTCTTTCACTATAAACTCCAGAGCTGCACGAATGGCTGCAAGTTCTGCAGCTGTCGACGACGTCAAATGCGATGTCATGAATTTAATTGTGATGTTCCTCGCGGGAATGACCACCGCCCCTGCAGAGCTTACTGAAGACACCGAGCCATCCGTGTAAATGTGAAGGCGTCCGTTGTGCTTCTCTTGCAGGAAAAGTAATGTGGCCTGTTTCAGGGCTAGATGCGACGAATTTTTCTTATTTTGGATGCCAGGAATTGTAAGATGGGCTTTGAGTGGGTGTAGGCACCATAATGGTATCGGCGGCTGTGCTGCATGCGTGAAGTGCAATGGAAGCACTGCGCAATGCTGAGCTACAGTTGCGCTGAACGCTGAGTGGGGCCTGGAAGTTCGAAGTGAGGCTAGGTGATGAGATGGAAGCCGAGCGAAATGTCTTATGTGCATTCTCAAGCGTCTACGCGGATGTATGCGTTGACTGGATAATCACGCGCAATCATGACTGTCGCTGCTGTAGATGCGCATCTCGGGAGACCAAGGCATATCCTCAGGGCTTGGGCTTGGATCGACTGGAGGACGCGCAAGTTTGTTCTTCTGATCCCGCAAAGCACGGGTAAGCTGTATCGCATATAACCGAGGAACAAAACAGTGTAGAGTTGGAGCATTGCTTGTACCGATGCACCCCACGTTTTTCCAGCAAGAAACCTCAGTACGTGGGTGATCATGGTGAGTTTAGTTTTCATGTGGGCGATGTGAGGGCTCCAGGAGAGGTCGCGATCAACTTTGACTCCGAGGAATCGGTGGGTCTTCACGTAGTTGATCGTGTGTCCGTTGATTTTAATAACATATGGGCTCATAGCCTTATGCGTGAATGCTATAAGCGAGCATTTCTCTGATGACAGCTCTAGTCCCCGTTCTTCCAGGTACTTTGTCGCTATTTTTGCCGCTCTCTGAAGCCGGGCACGCAAATGAAGGCGTGTTACGCCTGACGCCCAGATGCAGATGTCATCTGCATATATTGATAGATGGACAGATTTTGGAAGTGCATCAACCAGGTCGAGTAGCGCTAGATTGAAAAGTGTGGGGCTAAGAACGCCGCCTTGAGGCACGCCTCGACGGTTGCAATGGTGCGTTGTTGTGCCACTCTCCGTCTGTACAAAGAAAGTTCTGCCTTTCAGATAGCTGTGGATCCATTGGTAAACCCGACCCCCTAATCCAACATTTTCCATGACATCCAGAATGGCTTCATGTGATACGTTATCGTATGCACCTTTCACGTCCAAGAACAACTCCGCGGATAAACGTTTCAGTCTTTTCTGATGCTGAACAGATGAGACCAGGTCTATAACGTTATCAATTGCGGACCTCCCACGCCGAAAGCCCGTCATAGCATGAGGGTATACCTCGTGGCGCTCCAGGTACCACTCTAGACGAGTCAAAATCATCCTCTCCATCACTTTCCCGAGACAGCTGGTAAGCGCGATGGGGCGATAAGAGGTCAAGTGCAGAGGAGATTTACCTGGTTTAAGCACAGGGACGAGGCGGCTGGATTTCCATGAATGAGGGATAAGTCCGCTGCTCCACGAGTCGTTGTACACGGATAGAAGGGCCCGTCGAGCTGCTTCTCCGAGGTTGCAAAGAGCCATGTACGTGATCCCATCCGGACCAGGCGATGTAGATCGTTTGCATGCCGTCAAGGCCGCTTGTAGTTCCTCTAGAGAGAAAAAGGTGTCCATTCTTGAATCTCTGGAAACTGGAGCGTTTTCTAGGTGGCGCGTGGTGCACGTGGACGCATGACCGGCAACTTTCATGCAGAAATCTTCTGCTACTTCAATTTCGGTGCGTCCTTGGTGGAGAGAAAGACACTTGAAGGGGCGATGTTGATGTGGCGATGTTCGTAGGCCACGGACAATCCTCCATGTCTGCGTCAAAGGCTTGTGTGGATCCAAAGATTCGCACAGATGTTTCCAGCGAAAGGATTGAAGTGAAATGATTCGCCGCTGAATTTTTTTCTGTAGGCGCCTTGCCTCCCTCAAGTCGTGAATGGACTTAGTGCGCCTATATCTTCTTTCTGCGCGACGACGGATCGCTCTGAGCCGTTCCAATTCCGCTTGATATTGACAATAATCTGAAGTATGTTGAATATGATAGGTCGCTTCTTGAGTAGCACCTCTAATCATATTCTCGAGGGTGTCAAGAGGAGGCGTTTTATTTTCTTGACACATTTTTTCCGTCAGTGACCTGAACTTTGTCCAGTCGATGCGAGTCGAAGTGTCGTAGTTTGGCGATTTTTCCAGGCCCTTGATCTTCAAATAAGTTGGTATGTGGTCGCTTCCATGAGTTTCATAGTCTGCGAACCACTTGACCTTTCCATTTAGGCTTCGTGACACAAATGTCAAGTCAAGGCAGCTGCTGTATGTCGTTCCCCGTAGAAACGTTGGGCTTCCGTCGTTTACACAAAGCAGCTGCTGCTCCAGAGCAAAGGAGAATACTTGCCTTCCGCGACTGTCTGTCTTCTGACTTCCCCATAGTGGGTGGTGAGCGTTGAAATCTCCGGTGATGATCCATGGTCCAGGTGTGGCTGTTAACAGTGCACGTAGTCTTTCAGGTTCAAAACGGTTCGAAGGTGATATATATGCACCTACGAGCGTGAAATTGAGGTCTCTACGTTTAACTGTCAAGCAGACATACTGGTTGTCATCGTGAGGTGCTACACGGTGCTCGATATAGGTAAGGTCACATCTGATATATACAATGACTTTACTCTGTTCGTTGCAGGTAGCGGACTTGAAGGCTTCGTATCTGGATAGTCGTATTGCATTGTGTAGCCTTGGCTCACAGATGACAATAATTGGAAACTGGTTTTTGAACACAAATTGTCGTATATCAGAAATGCGGGGCTTGAGGCCTCGGGCATTCCACTGAAATATCGAAGCTTCTTTGACCTCTTTACGAAAGGCTTGCAGAGGCGGAGCCATGGTGCCTTTCCAGACTTGATAGCACCGGCTTCAGCGCGTCAACTAACTGAAGTGCACTCTTTGCAGCCGGACTGTCAATGCTAGTGAGGAGCATACGAATGGTATTCATAAGGGCCTTTACCATGGCTACGATTTCTTTGTCGCGACTATCACCGCATTCTCGTTCCGAAGTGATTGTAGACGAGCGATGTGGTGGCTCAGACGGTGCGTCTATCGTTGGCAGCACTGGCCATGCTTCAGGCGAGCCGGTGATGCTCTTGTCTTGCTTGGAGGATTTGTTGTCGGCGTGTCTGGACGCTTGAGGTGGTATGCCGGTGGTCGTTTGGTGAGGTTCAATCCTTGCTTCAGCACTGGGTCTCCTCAGGGGCCTCCGGCGACGAGACCGCCGGCGTCGTACTTGGGCAGCGGCCTCCCTGTGAGTTGAGCCATCCCGGACCATTTGCCTCAACACTTGCATTTCCTTTTTCATGATTGGGCAATCTTTCGACGATGCTTCGTGAGGGCCATGACAGTTTCGACATTTTCGAAGTTCTGCCTGGCAAGCGTCTGCGCTATGTGATTCTGAGCATAGCGAGCACACAGCCAGGTTTGTACAAACAGCACTGACATGTCCCAATCTATAACATTTCCGGCATTGAAGGGGCTTCGGTACGAAGGGTCGCACTGTGTGTCGAAAATGTCCGACCTTGACTTGCGATGGAAGGCTGTCACCCTTGAACACGAGCTTCACGCAGCGTGATTTGCCAAGGCGACGAGCTTGCAGTATAGTAGGTTCTGCAGACACCGGTTTGATGAGAGCAGCAAAGTCACTTTCGCTGATGGAAATGTCGACGTCGTAAATGACGCCTGCCGTAGAGTCGCGGCCATCAGGTATATATGAGCGAACATTGATGTTATCCAACCTCTTGACGTTGCTCAGCACTTCCAATGTGCTTCGTTGAGTGACGTCTACGGCGAGGATATTCTTACGGCCATTGATCCGCACGTCCGCGATCTCTCCCTGTGCGAGTTCCTCAAGAAACCTAGACGTGACTTGACGATTGAGCCGGTTGAGACTATGAGCCGCATCGACCGGCACAAACAGAATTGTGTATGTCGTGGGCTCTCGCGTCATCGTCACATTCTTACTTGTTGTTGGAGATGGCATCACTAGTCTTCTTTTTCGCTGCCGCCTTGTCACGGGCACAAAGTCGCCTTCATCGGAGCTTTCGTCGCTGGCCGTAGAGTAAATCAGCGTGTCTTCGCTGTCGGCATCACTCGGGTGGCCCGTACGCTTTCTCGTGGTAGCTGCGGACGACGTCGATGGTTGCGGTGGAAGCCCAGGCGAATCCACGTCCATCGCCGCAGTCACTGGAACGGTGTCTTCCACGGAGTCGCAGACGACGACAAAGTGATTCTGGCGTAGAACACTGCTGTCACTGTCTGTAATTTTTCAAGACTTTCCTTATCTTTGCAAGAGGTATACGCCCTGATTGAAAGACAAAGTAAGAACTAAGCTTGTTGTTCCGGTCTTCTGAAGTTTGTCCGTGTTTAAATAGTAAATCTCAAATTATAAATTTGATAACTAATTAAGTGAATCGATATGCGTTCGATATGCGCTGAGTAAAAAGGCATTTACTCGAGCGCACTCTTTAAGATTTCGCGAAGAGCCTTCCTCATCCTCGCAAACCGCGTGTATTATGATTACACAGCCAAGTGAGAACTATTGCTTCCATGCTCTCAAGTTCGTCTTCGTACCCAATAATCTTCTTTCTAACGAAATAATTAATTACTTATTTTAAGTGACGCGCAGTATGCGCTCGACCAGTGCGTAAGTACATATGCATTGACTCGAGCACAACAACAAAAAGAGTTCGCCGAGCTGTGTTCGCGATCTCTTGCAGGTTCAACATGTGCGCGCCTGGTCTGGAGCTGTGCTCGACGTTAGGCCTGGCCGAGGTGGCCGGCATGTGCCAACCGCAGCGCAGCTGCAACGTCAACCAGGACTCGGGGCTCACGCTCGCCTACACCATCGCGCACGAGATCGGCCACAAGTGAGTCGATGGGAATGTGCCCCTGCGTCTCGCTCTTCGTTTGTTAGCTTGTGGGATGACGGTGCAGCTCTAAGCGAGGGTTATTTTTTTTCTCGCCCTTATCACTGAAATTTTGAAGAGTATACTTGTGTTCCTCCTAATTTATCTTTTTTTGTAATGTTCTTTTTTAATGTTGCACGTTGCGTTGTTCAACATTCCGCTTTAACGTCGAGGTGACAAGCTGCAGAAGTTGATACCGCCGAAGATCGAATGTGACGCTAAATCTTTGGTGTCTTGTGTTTTAACAACGGCGCGTCTTTCACAGCGACATGTACTGTTAATTTGTTCCACTGTTTGAGTGGGTTCTTATTATGCTTGCTACGCTTATCAGTTATTTCCACTTCGGACTTTTCCTCGCTCATTGGAAAGAGGTGGTGTATGGTTGGCCTTTATCGAAACATATTCGATCTCATAACGTGAAAGGTGTGGCCGATTCAAGGTCTGAGCTACATATCTAAGGCCGTACGAATCACTGTAATTATCGTGTCGTCCTGATTACAAGGAATTCTACTTAAATTTTTTAAACGATACGCGGAAAAAGATAAGATTAACTTGCCGACGAAGCGTTTTATTGTATTGGCATTTCGCTTACGAAATAATGCTATGTTTACAAATTCAATTTTTCTACATACCCTGCACGTTCACGCCACACGAAAACTACAGTGACTAGAAATTTCTAAACGTTTGGGATAAGTACACCAAAAAGAGGTTTTCGAAGCTTATTTTGTTTCTCCAGCATTGATGACGCAATCGTTATCGATCTAGCTACTGCGTTTTGCTTGGACGCTTCATACGCAATGTTTTCTTCAATGTAGCAAGTTGGTTGCTTCGGTTGTGCCGCGTATCGCAGCTTCGGCATGAGCCACGACGGACCTCACAACGGCTGCCAGGCGCCAGCGGGTCTCCGGCAGCACGTGATGGCGCCCCACCTCAGCTCGGACCCGTCGCCCTTGGTGTGGTCGAACTGCAGCCGAGAAGAGATCACACGCTTCCTCGAGTGAGTGTCCGAAACGATCGACTGCGCTGTCCCGGGCGAATGAGACCCTCGAATGGCTCCTTATTATAGGTTAGGAGCACCGTAAACAAACAAGCGCGGCATGTAAGGGTAAAGGCTGCGCGGCGCGAAAACGATGTGTCAAAACAGAAAGCCACGTGCCCTTCGTCTCCAGGGAGCCGCATACCGAAACGGTAACAGGGATAGTCACGTGGGCGAACGCCCTACGCAACAGGCGCATCTTAGAACGTCACGTGCCGCGGTACAGTCTGAAGCGAGCAGTGTCGGCGTTGGATATGTACGGCCAAGCAAAATCGCAGAAAGAGTGAAAGTGCTATGGTGCTACGGCGAGAAATTGATCGGACGAACTCCGAGGTGCTGTAGCCGAGTCAGAAAGGTCATGTAGGACACTTTAGCTGTAGCTAAAATATAGTTCTCGCCACTTGGCTGGAGTATAGAACCAAAGATACCGGATTGTCTCGCCACTTGGCGACGGGGCGACAATACCATGCGGTATCTTCTAACCTTATGCATGATAGGATATATCATACCAGGAATTTGTAATAGCTTTTTGATAGGATCTTTAATGTCAGTAATAATAATAATAATAATAATAATAATAATAATAATAATAATAATAATAATAATAATAATAATAATAATAATAATAATAATAATAATAATAATAATAATAATAATAATACAGAGAACTTGGCCGGCGGAGTCAAGCCTCTGGGCCTGGTTCTCCGCGTGGAACAGGCATGAAAAGAGCGAAAACATCAGGCACAGTGGGATGATGATAAAAAAAAGGCAACTTTGAACTAATAGTGCGAGGCCTTGAAAGAAGAGTGGAACTGTCTGACCTTCCTTTATATTATCTTTATTTTTCTTGCTTTCTTTCCTTTCTTTCTCTTTCTCTATTTCTTATATCTGTTTATTTTTGCCTGTTGATTTCTATGTTTCTGTTTTTATCGCTCTTTCTGCCTTTATTTATCTTTCTTCCTTTTATTTTTCTCTCTATGCTTGTTACTCTTTGTTTGTTCCTCTTTCCGTCTTGCTCTGTTTTTTTATGTCTTCTTTGTGTGTTTCTTTCTTTCTCCTTCTCTGCATGTTTTTCTCTCTTTCTTGTCGTCTGTCTTTATTCCCTTTATTTGTCGATGTTTTCTTCTTTTTTTCTTTCTCTCCCTCAATTTAACTCCCTTCTCTTTTTTTTTCTTCACTGAGCAGACTTTCCGTTTAACGCTCGCACCAGCTGTAATGGGCAATGAAGCTTGCCCACTTCCTGTGGAGCGTACCCACGGCTTTGGGTTTTTGTGGACACCAAGGTTTTTAAGAGCGCCTGAAATAGCTCCGCTGTTAATTATTAGGATTATAAGTACAGAAACTGAACTGCCCAGCACAGGATACATTCTAACTGCATCTGTCTTTCGCAGCCCATATATACGTACGCACTTTAGGTCTTTTGTAACTTTTGATATGCTTCTGTGGTGTATACGGTAGTGTTTTGGTATGACTATAAAAGCGAATTCTAAACGTGCCCTCGAATACTTTTAACCGAAGCAACCCAAGCTCAAAATTTTTAATTCCTGACGCTGTGGCGAGTACGCGTGTTGTAATTTATAGCTGCATGCTGCCCATTTCAGAGTGTCCGAAAATGCAAAAATAAAAGGCTACGTCCCACTTGACCCGAAATACAACAGCTGTGTTTGAAGACATACTGCGAAACTCATGGAACGGGGTCAACAGTTTCTTTTCTGTAAGCTGCTTAGGCATGCTATAAGTAGCGATGCCTGTCTTTCTTTGTTTTTATAGACTTTTCTTACTGATAAGCTTGTCTTGCGAACAGTGTGGTTTCTTACATTATTGCCCCTTGTTTAAGATTAATATCTGGAAATAAAGACTAAAAAAGAGAACGAACGCATTAGCGAGACATTCGGCGTCCAGTAGCCAGCCACAAGGAGTTTTCACTCGTTATCAGGCGATTTCCGCGTTTCGTTTCGCCGTCTTCGTACGTGACGTGCATAGTTTCCCGGCTTCAGAATAAAAACACCATTTGCTGGCTACATAGAGCATGTTCGTATATGCAGACGTGCTCGAAGTAGCTCAGTGCGTTTCGTATGTCAGAAACGACGATGGTGATGCGTGTGCGATGGCTAGGGCGTATTTGCACGTTAATACGAGCACTTTTTGTGAGCAGCACGCAAACAGGGTGCGACTCGCATGCTTTCCGGGTGTTTTGCCTTGTGCTCCTTCCGACCAGTGTTTAGAGCTGTAACTTCTATCGAGCACAAACGTGTCCATGGTTGTTGTTTTGTTTTCGGTAACTCTGTCTCACGGATGAGGACGGTTGTCATCTGTTCTCTTTTCTGCGCGTGTATATAATAAGGGAGCAGATTACAAGCGCGCTGGCGTGCGCGCTTGTTATTAGGAGCCGCGCTGTCGTCAAACATCTCATTAAACGACAGCTGTCTAACGTTGTGTACATGTATAGTCTTCTCGACAACTCGTATAGAAGCACAAAAAAAAAGTGCCAATGGAAGCTAGGGTTGCAGTGTGAATGTTTGAGGCTTGTCTACCACGCTTTTGTTCTCCGGAAACTGGCGCATTAAAGGAAAGCTGAAGCACTTTTATAAAAAAAAATGACTTGGGGGCGTGTAAGGACAGTTCGAGTTCCGCTGAATTAGAAAAGCGATGTGAGAGTTTTCAAAAGTGAACGGCAATAGCACTTTTTGATGAAAAAAAAAACAGTGGCTGTGGCCGCCGGGCTCCTTGAGACGACGGGAGAACACGGTGATCTCATTCTCGATATGACGCGTCATCTGCAACAGCAGCACTGCTGAAGCGCGGTCTCTTCGATTAGTTCCGGCAACGACACGTCGTCGTGGGTTAGTCACGGAGGCCGTGGTTGAAGATAAGAAAGAACACTTGCTCCGGGCCAGAGGAAACGAAGATGACGTATGTTTCCACGCGCACACTTTCAGCGCGCTCGCGGGGGCGGAGCAAGACAAGCTTTTATTTCACCTGTTCTAAAGCTCCGGCTGCTACAACCGCGAAAACAATTAAGGCATCGTCAGCAATAATGTCGGTCCTTTCTAAACACGAAGTTTGATTGAATTCTAAAATCCCTTCAGCTTCTCTTTAAGGTCCGCCTGTGTCGCTCATTTTTTTTTTTCAAGTGCTAGCCGTGTTTGCGAAACCGCATGCGCGCACCGCTCGTTGTTGCAGCGGATGTGTCATCCAGTGCGAAAGTTTCGCTGCAACCGAAGCTTGTGCCCGTATGGGCGCTATGCAAACAAAGCGCATTTCTCTGCGTACGCACGAAAAACAAGAGGTAAGAAAATAAACTTGCTTCCTCTATATAAAGACATAAAGTAAAAGAAAAGTATGCAGGTTAACCAAAACAGGCGCCTATGACTACAGCATTGCCCATGACGGGGCACGATTATTGTGGAATCCAATTACTACGAATTGAGCACTTCTTGCGCCTTCTTTCGATTGGATACAAATTGCGTGGAGGTTTAGAGGACCAGGGTGGCGAAGATCTTTGTTCGCGCTTGAGTGCACATTATTCTGCAAAACAAGGCATGCATTAATGTTTGGTTGGTGGGTAATGACTTGATGCACTTATAATGCTAGAGAACACGCGCTACATACTCCAAATAATGCACATAACTACCGCTAAAGTCAACTGAACATAAATGCGTACGTGTTTTCTTTCTCGCTCTTTCTGTGAGTGTGCGCGTTTGTGTTTTAGGGGCGAAGCCTCTTAGGGTCGAGCAATGTCCCCTGTCCGTCGGCGGGACACGCTTGGCACTTACCCGCCCTAGAGCGATTATGTGCCAAAGAGGACGCGAGATGGCGGTACTTGGAATGTTCACTAGATGAATGCACGGACGGACGGCTAGACAGACTAGCAGACGGACGGACAGACGGATGGACGCATGGACGGACGCACGGATAGTCGCGCGGACGGACGGAAGCAAGAACGAACGGACGGACAGGCCGAAGGCCGCTTCACCCCACTCATCATTATTCACTACGTGGATATGCTGTGATTTTTTTGTGTTGGTTTAGTGTGCGCGTATTTCTAATTATCTCCCTCACTCTATCATTCTTATCTTCCTAACCTTTCTGTCTTTGGTTACCCCCTTCCTCAGCGCGGGGCAGTAAACCGGATGTCTTTCTTGATTGAGTTTCTGTCTTTCCAAATTACACTTCTCTCTCTCTTTCTAACCAACATGAAAGAGACATAAATACATTCCACTGAGCACACGCAGGCGCCAAGTCACCGAAGAATGTCTAAAAATGCATACCGCCTATTTTTGTCGCACCACCCGCCGCGATGTTCTTCTGATAAAGGTGTGATAACGCACGGGTTGCGGGATCAAATCCTCGACTCGACAACTGCCTTCGAATGAAGGTGGTATGCTAGAAGCTCGTGTACTTAGATTTAGGTGCACGTAAAAAACACCAGGGGGCAGTCATTTCCAGAGACACTCACTACGGCGGCCCTACTTGTAATATCGTGATTTTGGAACGCTAAACTCCAATGGTTTTATATCCTTGACGCCCTCTCGCAGAGATCGCTTGTATATACGTGTCCCTTATGTCGATTGAACTTCGGTTGTTGTTCTGTGTAGTTTTCAGCGTGTATTTGCCAGGATTATGGATTCACAAAATGTGTTTCTCCTCCTGATGGAATGCGTTGACGTTTCGCTCTGTACTCGTAACTTCCGCCACTGGCACATAGGTTTATGAGTACTTATAAACAGGCCGCTACTCCGTTTCGTGCAGCATGAGAGCCCCGTGGAACTGTTTAAACATTGTGTGTGCGGTGGAATAGGTTCCAAGTCTACAAAGTCATCTCTAGTGTTAAGACCAAGATATCTGTGCATTCAGGAGGAAAAAAAAAAACATGCTGCCACTCTTGTGAGCTACTCTGAGCCGTTTGAATCGTCTGTTGTGCAGGAGGGAGATCGAGGGAAAGAACGCTTGATGCCGATCTCAACAACCGGCCAACAAGCGCTCGTTCGGACTGCAACATCGTTGTCAAAGAGGAACGCGGAAACACGTGAATAACGCGCGATTGAAGTGGAAAAGTAATGTATGCATAGATCAAGGTGTAAGTGGCGTCGTGCTCTCGACACCTGTCTTATATAAGAAACCTACTTGACCGTAACGTAGCACTTAATGGAGTGGAAGTCCACGCGGCAGAGATCGGGCAGTGCCGCTTCAGCGATATATGATCCTGTACGATACAGGAGTATGCATTCTACAGGATAACTGTATATTGTCCTCTTTCGAAACGGCTGCTTGTTATCTTTTTCCTTTGAGTCCTTCAACTATAAGTGTTTACGTTATTCCGTTCCGTATAGTGCCACTCGGTGGCTTTGATTACGGGCCGCCTGTTCCGCATTACGACTGCAATAACCCTCTTACCAGTTCCATGCTATAACTTTTCCTAATAAGGATTTTTGTTTCCTGGGAAAGCTTGCTGGTGTCCTGTCTAATGACTGTGCCGCCTACTTCCGCTGCACAGTCCGTAATAATACCCGTCACTCAGTGGCGTAGCCAGAAAGACACACCGGGCCTGCGCCCCCCCCCCCACCACTCCCAACACACACACACACACACACACACACACACACACACACACACACACACACACACACACTTCTTCCTACGCCCCTGCTTATTATCGCTAATCTCTAAGGACATGCTGCAGCGCAACCCACTTTACTCTTCCCGCCATCCCACCTAATGCGAATACACACAGCAGACACGAGCACTCCGCGCTAGCGCTAGTACAAAAAAATTGCCCGCAGCTTCCCTCGGGGGAACACTGAGGAGGATGCGGAAGCATGTAATTGGTTAACGGGTGTTAAATTGCGACTTACTTGGGTCGATGGCTAAATTGGTTAACGTGGTTGTGAAATGGGGTGTTAAATGAGTGAACACGTACGGCACGTATGCGAAAGGGCGGTGTTTTATTTATTGCGACGAACTTTGAGGACGATCGCTTTGTGGTCGGTAAAGTAAAGAGTGAGTGGATCGGGTTGCATCGGTCGTAGGTCGAAATTTGCAAAGACGACGGCGCATGCGCTGTCAGCTGTCGAATGTTCTCGAAGGAGAAGCGCGCGCGCGGCACAGATGGCGACGGCGCGACGGCGCATGCGCTGTCAGCTGTCGAATGTTCTTGAAGGAGAAGCGCGCGCGGCACAGATGGTGGGCGACGGCGCGACGGCGCATGCGCGCGCGTCAGCTGCCGAATGTTCGAGAAGCGGTGCGGACGGCGCGGACGGCGCACTACAAGGCGCGAGTATAAGATGCTTCCGCATCTAATAAGACGCATGCCGCGCAGCCCCTGCGTGTGTGTTGTATACTTAGTTTGCTCCAAGTAATTGTACAATGGCTCCATTAAAAGAGGAGCTTTTATTGCCTCATGCATCGACTGCCGCAATAATCTTTAGAATTCCTCAAGCACAAGCCGAGTTACAGATATTGGTCTCGTTCTTCAAGGGCTTTCTATGTCTTTCCGTTTCAGCGAGCGCGATAAAAGCCATGCAGGGATCGGGATGACAAGAAGAAGCGTCAGATGTCGCACTTTGATATTTTTTTTTATGGGAACGCGTGGTTGACTTTCACGTCGGTGTGATAGCGTGCGCGAACGCGTGGCGACATCCCGCAGTGGTAAGGGTAACTATGCAGCTCAAGATGCTCAATCGGCCGATCGCCGTTGAATTTGAGTTTATGTAGCGATTATCTTGGGGTACGGCATCATTTTTCGTGAGAAGCGGAAACCATTTCTAGCTGACCTTGAGTGAAAATTAATTATAGATTCTGGGCCATACGCTGCGATATAATGTTTGGCTCGCGTGTTTGTTCTCGGGAGGTTCGGCTACCGATCGTAAGCATTTTACGACCATGCTGAGAAAGTGTTGCAGGGCCTGTTTTAAAATATCGCCATTTTCCTTCGTGCATCCGTAGTAATTCACCTAAGCTCCAGGTCGTACGAGCCTTCATGAGCGTCCACTGAGGAACACTTGGTTGGAAAAATTAATCCTAGTCTCTCTCACCTCCGCTGAGTTCTTCATTGGCGGTTAACCCTGATGAATCAATTACTTGATTTTTTTTTCCATCGCACAGTTCGTGGGAAGCGCACCTAGAATACGCAACTCACTTTTCATGCTTGTTGCCTCGTGCGTGCCTTGCGCAGCCGAGACTGGGGCAGCTGCCTAGACGACGAGCCGCGGGCGCACCAGTTCACCTTTCCATTGCTGCCACCGGGCGCCATGTACGACGCCGACCACCAGTGCCGGCTGCAGTACGGGCCGGCCGCCGAACACTGTGACGGCATCGAGGTGAGCGCCATCTTTTTTGTCTCTATATATCTCCGGCCATCCGTTCCCTTCTAAATTGCAAATTGCACCGACACAGGGTTGCATCCAGTGATTTATGCAACCCCCTCCCCTTAGTACACCCCCCCCCCACTAGATAGAGCTTGACATCCCCCTTCCCGCAAATTTTCGGATGCAGCACTATGTTCAACTCCTTCTTCCCCCTCTACTCCGGAAGGAGAATCCTGCGTAAACGCAAATTCCTGACTGCAGCATATCAGCGTCGGCCTTCTGCTGTTCACTCCCTGAAAAAGAGAGATGCCAACGCAGAATTAGAAAAAAAATTCAATTCACTTCGTTTATATTCTGTGTATGATAGCCGACAAACCTGCGGTAAAAGATTTCCCTTTAAAGCTTGACAACGCCTCAGACACATTTTGAATTTCGGCGGTGCTTCAGCTGCCTAAAGAAAAAAAGTAATTTATTTACGTAGAATTCAGAAGCAACGGGATACAAAGTTCGACATAACGTAATGCAAATGAAACATTTATTTAGAAAGAAAACACAAATTCCGATGCAAGGATGTTCCGCGGACAAGAAAAAAAAATGCTTCGAAAAAGAAAAAAAAACAAGAAGCAAGAGAAAGAAAAGAAAAAAAGGTGGTAAACATGAATTTCATTTCTAATCGCCAGTAGTTTTCTTTTACATTCATTGTAAAAAAATGGCTTTACAATACAATTACTCGAACTTTGCCCTCGAGGTACGTTTCCAATATCGTGAACGTACGTTCTACGACAAGCTTTTCTGCAAAACGTTGGGGCAATGCAGGCAGAGCACGCTTTACAGTAATTGGACGGGCGGATTGACGAAACGGGGAGGAAGCATTCGCCCTTTCACAGCGAAAGCTGTTATGAGATCGCAATAAGGGTCGTGTGCGTCATAGTTGTCTGCCGCCGCTGTCCGTAACCACTATCGCGCAAAATAAGAAAAACTAAACGGAAATTGTGGCTGATTCCTCTTTCCAGGAATCGGTAAAACACGAAAGCGAAACATGTCTTCTCAGATGTAGCTGAACGTTTATTGTGCATTGCTTCGCCACAAGGCGGAAGAAATGAATGCTACAGCAATGAATTGCGAAGTCACGCGAGGAAATTCGCAGCCCACACCTTAAGCAGAATGCACGCATGGTATGAGCACGCACAAAACGAGCGCGGACTAACAAACTGTCACAGCACGACACTTAAAGCGCGCTGTATAAACATGAAGAAAGGCGTTGGAAACGAATGCACAAGTATACACGGGACAAGTTACAATTGTTACTTTTTTCGTGTATGAGCAGCGTGCTCCTTTCGTAAATGCGGCCGTGGCAGCGAGTGAAGTCACCTTCGTGCTCTCTCAAAACACGAGTCTGGTAAGCGCGCGCGCAGGAGAGACCACGCTCCGTGGAGGCGGTGCTCTCCGAAACGCTGGAGGCGACGACCGTCGGGCCCAACACGCGCTGGTCGCGCCATCTCGCAACTGATTACGAAAACGCGCTGAATGTGCGGAGCTCTGAAGACCGCCAAATGGTATGTGGTGTATAGAAATGGCTTGCCGCTAACGCTCTTGTCAACGTGCGCGCTGTGGCGTTGTGGTCAATGCCGCGCGCTGCTCTTCAAGAGGCCGCTGGCTCGACGCGCCGCGGTGAAGCTTTTGCGTAGCGTTTTTTTTTTATTCGCGATCTGTAGCATATGTTTTACAGCGTCATATCCTTGACAGAAATACGTCAGCGGAGCCGTGGTAGACCCCGACATAAAACACTTTTGTGTCAAGCGAGAGAGAGAATAAAATGAGGGAAAGGCAGGGAGGTTAACCAGAAATTGGAGCATCCGGTTTGCTAAACATCAAGGGCACGATGGGATTTGAGCCCGGGTTCCATGCGTGCCAGCCGAGTATTCTACCACAGAGCCATGCCGGTGCCCTGAAACTCCATTGCGAACTGGGCTTAGCCAGTCTTGATGTCGGCAAAGAAATCGCGCTAATATGAGTATATAAGTGTTTTAGAACAGCAAAGGAACAACCGGGTGTCACACAATGCAAATTGCGAAGCGAGTGGATTGCCGAATGCTCCAACCCGTTACAAAAGCTTCGGCATAATTCTTCATTGCCTGCAGCCACAGCAACAAATAGTTGCACAAGTTTGTACCAGGTACCACTCTTCTCCAAAGAATGATGAGTGGTGGCTTAGTCAGTGGCTCCCTACAACACAAACGTTATGATGATTTTGGCGTAGTGAGTACCCTGTAAGTGTACTTGTAGCAGGTTCCGAATGAGTGTTGAAAAGGGCTCTGAAAGACCGCTCTTTCAGCTTTTGCTGTGACTATGCTGCGCATTCCGCGCAAGCCTGTCGTTTTTTTAATTTTTATTTGCTGTTTAAGAATACATCATGATGTTATTAACCTTTCTTACTTTACTTATATGTGAAGTATAATCGAGTTGTCGGGACTGCGAGCTTTCACAGCTGTCGAATAAAACAATTGAAAGAAAGTGAGCCCCCTTTTCTGTAACAGAAAGTGAAATAGAGTTACCTTTGACTTTCTTAATTGCGTGAATCTGCGGCCAAATACACTGCCACGTCCGGGTTGCAAAAAAAAATAATAAATCGTGTACAGAAAAAGAGAGATTTATAACTTAATAATTTTTAAAATTAGAATTGCTTCGCGATGTCTCACACAGAACTCGGTGTCAGTCTGCTACTGTGAACGACATTTCGCTGCCGAAATGTAAACTACTTTCTGCTGCCTACATTCCACCACACATGAAATGCGGCGGTTAGTTCCACCATATTTCATGTGGTCGCTTGAGTCATGCGAATATTTTTACGCTGTGTGTACCGTAGTTTATATCCTTTCAGTAGCGTTCTTACTACGCAACATGAATAATTGGGGCTGTTTTATTGTCTTGCCTCAGCGAGATACGACATTAGTTCAATTAGCTTATTCAGTGTCGCCCCGCCGTGGTGGTCTAGTGGCTAACGTACTCGGCTGCTGACTCGCAGGTCGCGGGTTCGCATCCCGGCTGCGGCGGCTGCATTTCCGATGAAGGCGGAAATATTGTAGGCCCGTGTGCTCAGATATGGGTGCACGTTAAAGAACCCCAGGTGGTCGAAATTTCCGGAGCCCTCCACTACGGCGTCTCTCATAATCAAGTGGTGGTTTTGGGGCGTTAAACCCCACATATCAATCAAGCTTATTCTGTGTCCGCGCTAGCAACGTTCACCTGTAGCAACCGGTGCTTTATTTTCGCGCCAAAATTTCCCGATGCAAAACCAATTAAAAAAATTGCTTGCGACCACAAGTTTTGACTTAGGTGTATTGTAATGGCACTCGCTCGTCAGCGTTCTTGCTCTCTGGTTTATTTCTTGGGTAACCTTGCGTTTCGTCGCCCGGCCGCAGCGTATCTCAGATCCCATGCGGAAAAATGCGCGTGGTTGAGCTATGTTCCACCAGGTGCTGCGACGATGCTAGTTGCTCTAGCTGCTCTACACTGTATAGACCTACCATAAGTTTGTGGGTTAATTGACGTATGCATGTGGGAGCTAGTGGCCAGATACTGCACCAGGGTGTCCAATCCTTCTCTGGCGAGGGAATACTATCTGCAGTGGTCACCAGTGAGGCCGCGCCTTAAGGGACAAGAAGAAAGCAGATTGGATCAGGGAAGAAACCGGGGTTAAGGATATCATAGTTGAAATCAAGAAGAGGAAATGGGAGATGCGCCGGGCATGTAGCGTGGTAGACAGGATAACCGCTGGTCATTAAGGGGTAACTGACTGGATGCCCATAGAAAACAAGCGGGTTAGGGGGAGACAGAAAGTTGGGTGGGCAGATGAGATTAGGAAGTTTGCGGGTATAAGGTGGTAGCAGCAAGCACAGGACTGAGTTGACTGGCGGAACATGGGAGAGGTCTTTGTCCTGCAGTGAACGTAGTTAGGCTGATGATGATGATGATTGTAAAAAGGGTTAGGCGCCGTCGACATATTGGGGAACTTGTAGCGACCTCGCAGCACGTACGCTCCGCCCAGCCCAAAGCTATCGACCGTCCTCTATGATCACGTGACAACTGTCACAGCAAAAGCTGCCTTCGAGCACAGTGTGTTTGATGTGCCGGCAAGGTTCTGTTTGGCGTTGCATAAGTCAGTTGCCAGACTTTGGGATGGTTGTTGCCAAACTGCCACCAAATTTAGTGAATAAATTTGCCCCTGTAGTTGTGGCTTCTCCGTTAGGGTTTGGTGTCGTCCGTGGTGCATTTCGCGAGTGCGTGAGCTACGTTGGCCGTTTTAATTAACAAAATGAGCGTAAAACGAGTGTTCCAGAAGTCGGGGTGCGTTCTCGTGCTGTGTGAGCTGCTGTGCAATTAAGAGATCGCGTCTCAGTATTAGGGACGACGGGGAAAACTAAATAGAGTCGTAGCAGGCGGTGCGCTGCCCCCCCCTTTCTTTTTTTTTTCACAGCTGATCGTGCAGCGTCGACCGCGTGCCACGACGGGGACGCTACGCTTCCCCTAGCTGTGTAAGCACAAGACATCGTTCAGACTTGCGCTCGTGACTCGCGCGTGCCTGTAAATGGGACCCCGCATAAACATTCATGATTTGGAATTTTGGTTGTTTGCACTTAGTGCGGGCGGGGCCTTGCAAGCGACGGTGGCTGGTCGGCGGGGTCCTATTTACAGGTACGCGCGATTTGCGCTTAATTTGCTCCAACTGCGTCGATAAAGCAGCCTTCCAGGCGTATATAGCTGTAGCATATCCGACGTACCCCGATAAGCCAGCCTTGGGACGTTTATTCGTCCCATGTACACGAGTCCGAACGATGTCTTGTGCTGACACAGCTGGGGGAAGCGTAGCGTCCCCGTCGTGGCACGCGGTCGGCGCGGCACGATCA
Source organism: Rhipicephalus annulatus (assembly GCA_013436015.1). Classification (NCBI taxonomy): domain Eukaryota; kingdom Metazoa; phylum Arthropoda; class Arachnida; order Ixodida; family Ixodidae; genus Rhipicephalus; species Rhipicephalus annulatus. Next base: position 377,473 of record WOVY01011536.1, on the reverse strand, counting down.
GCTGTCAAAAAAAAAAAAAAGATGGGGGGGGGGGGGGCAGCGCACCGCCTGCTACGACTCTATTTAGTTTTCCCCGTCGTTCCTAATACTGAGACGCGATCTCTTAATTGCACAGCAGCGCACACAACACGAGAACGCGCGGTTCATTGCGTTAGTTACGTCGCACACACTCTCGCGGACAAGTTCATCGCACTCGCGAAATGCACGGCGGACGACTTGTCGTTAATTCCAAACTCTGAGACACGATCTCTTAATTGCACAGCAGCGCACACAGCAAGAGAACGCGCCCCAACGTCTGCAAGGCGCGGTTCACTCCGTTAATTAAAACGGCCAGCATGCACTCGCAAAATGCACCGCGGACGACACGAAATTCTTGCAAGGAAGCCACAACTACAGAGGCGAATGTCTTTATCAAATTTGGTGACAATCTGGCAACACTGAGATTTTCAGTCTGGCAACAAGTTATGCAACGCCAAACAGAACCATGTCGATGAGCCTCCTACGCGTAGCCATGTGGTGCAACGTCGCTGCTAGCGCCTCAGTATGTCGACGGTGCCTGCCACTGTTTACAAAGTATAGGTCTATATGCTACCATTAGTTAGCAGAGTTGCGCATTTGATAAAGCTCGCTGCTCGCACCCCCCAAAGCGCGCTCACATGCGCAAAAAGCATTCTTTTGAGGGGAAGCCAGCTTCACAGCCGCGCGTGTGCCGCTGACCACCGTCACAGCTGTACCGTTGTAAAGACGATAGTCTTTGTTGGGGACCTTCGAATGAATGAATGAATGAATGAATGAATGAATGAATGAATGAATGAATGAATGAATGAATGAATAAAGTTTATTTAAAGTCCGGCAGTTTTCACCGGGCGAGGCGGGGGAAGAGGGGATGAACCCCTGTCCTTTCCCACTCTCTGTCGATTATGATGGTGGTGCCTCAGGGGACCGCTCGAAGCCCTTGGACCCGGGAGGCATCTTCAGCTTGCCGGACGGCCCAAAGCTGGTCGGCCAGCTCGTCGCTGGTGAGTGCCGCCCCCCAGCGGCAGCGACGCAAAAAATTTGGCCTGTCTGTCTGACTATACATTTGTCTGTTTGTCCACACTTAACTGTATCCTAATTGGCACCAAAGTCGCTTAACGATACTCCAAACGGCCGACCCCATCCGCAGCGCCCACCAGTATTGCTCAAGCTTCAGCATTCATACTTGTGCGATTGGCAATTAAAAAGTAATTATTGCGCATATCTGAGGCACCACAACAACATGTCAATATTTTGTATGCCTGTCTCTTACTAGAAAAGGCATACATAAGTAATTCTAAGGATCGTAGCGTTTGTCACGTTGCACTGACCATGCAACGCTTGCACGAAAAGGCAAGTGTTTCTAACGCTTTGCCAAGGCGACACGGTGGTGGCACCTACCCTTCGCCTTGCCTCCTACACCTTATCACCTCCGAGATGGGCGCGCAGGGCGCGCGCGCTTCGCTTTCCAAGATTACTGCCGGATAGCGCTCATGTCTCACGTGTGACGTGACTTGATGCGCTCGTTCGTCTCCGCTTCACGCTGATTGATATGTGGGGTTTAACGCCCCAAAACCACCATATGATTATGAGAGACGCCGTAGTGGAGGGCTCCGGAAATTTAGACCACCTGGGGTTGTTTAGTGGGCACGCAAATCTGAGCGCACGGGCCTACAACATTTCCGCCTCCACCGGACATGCAGCTGCCGCAGCCGGGATTCGATCCCGCGACGTGCGGGTCAGCAGCAGAGTACCTTAACCACTAGACCACCGTGGCGGGGCCCGCTTCACGCTCGAGGCACTTTAGCGCAGCGCCTCCAAAATACGATTTACCGATTTTCTTGCGCAGAACAACAAATAAACGTTTTGTTCACCCTCTCCAGGCGCAAGACTATCGTCTTTCGACGACATTTGCAGTGTAACGAGCAGATACGGTGCAAATTTTTTTCCTTTGGTTGAGTGCTGGTGTTTTGTATAGTCCTTTTTTAGCGAGCATCGGTTGATGTGACTAAGTGCTGCGACAATGACAGAGTGCTGTGCTCTCTGCTGCAAGAACCAAAAACAAAACGAAAAGGCCTTTTTTTTTCATTATGCGACTTATTCAGCTAGCTATTGGGCATAGTTTTCGATGTTCAGCTCATACCAACTTGTATTTTCAAAGTACATAATAAACTTTGCCTTTTATAACGCGTGCCAGAAAAAAGCGACACTCGAAGCAGATTTGCTTCGAGTGTCGCTCGAAGCAAATCTGCCACGTGAGCTCGAAGCACTGACCACTTTCAATCGCTGATTGAACGTGGTCAGTGTGTAGAGTCGGGAATAATGTGATCACTGAAATTACCTACACTGATTTGTAGTTGTCAAGAATGAACGAAACATGTAATTACACTAAATGCTCTAGCGGAAATGTCTGGCTATCAGGTGCATAGACCTCATATGAGTACATTTCAAGTAATCGGAAAAACATTAATTCAGTGTTGCATATCTTATTGCTAGTGACAATAGACTCGTCGGCCGTTGTAGTTACTTAATTAAGTTATTACGCGCGTAATTCAGTACGTTCCAGAACACTCATCCCCGTACACATCACGTTCAAAATCTGACTACGTAGTGTGATTAAAAGTCTCATAGTGATATTTGTGTGGCTAGAGTAGACGGTAACAAATGCGATATGTATTATTTCGCGCCTATTTTATCAACGGCTGGGGAGCCGTTGGAAGATTTCGAACGGGACAGAACTATAAAATTGTGCGCGAGTCAGTGTGGGAATATTCACTTAACAGGTCTATTAGGCAGCATGATTCAGCCCGAGCACTTTCGGTATAAACGTTTGGAGCTTTACCTAGTGTTCAGGTTATCCCTCACCTACCTAGATATGCGTGATATTCTCGTGAACTTGCGTTATTAGTAAAACACGAGTTATAATTGTAGCCCTTGTTTCCTCGAACCACCTACGTTATATTTTACAGTGTGACTTTAGAAACTACGTAATACAAACGATTCGCTGTATTTAATTTCTCGGGCATCGTATCTGTCAGAGTTTTCCTATTTGCAATTTCAAAACAAAAGTATTACTTGCGATAGCCACTGCCATGAAGTGCAATCGAACGATTTACAGCCCCAGTTTCGCCTAACTTAGCTGTTTGTTCGAGTTTTGTTTGACAGAGGATGGAGGACCTATGCGCATGCGCATAGGTCCTGCATCCTACATACACGGGAAGCATGTGGAGCATACTTGGGTAGCATACACGGGCATACATGCATACTCTGCGCATACACGGCATACACGGCATACACGAGGAGCATACACGAGCATACACGGGCATACATGGGGAGAATACACGGGAACTCGAAGCTGCTCACGAGAAAAGCATCTGCTTAATTGAACCGTTCGCTCAATTTTCGTTTTTTTTTATCTTTGCTGTTAAATGGCCTCAAGTAAACTTGTGATCCGGTGTCGCATGCGTCTATAATAACTCTTAACTAGAACCGTAAGCATCGATTCTGTAGCAGTTTAATTTTAAAAGGGTACGTTTGTTTAATAAATGAAAAAACGAAAACAAGTGCTTGACCGGAAGTTCTAGGTAAGTAAACAGAAATTGTTGCTAGCTGCCCGTGCCACTATAAGAAGCCCCGCTGGAGCACATCCCGTTCGTTCTAGCGTGGTTACTCTCATAGCCACGCGTTCGCCATTCCGAGCAACAAGTGTTCAAGTGCTTTGTTTGACGTAGCGGTGATAGTGTGCGTGCACGCGTCTTGACGACGGGTGTGTCCCGTGCCAGGAAGTGTGTCGGACGCTGTGGTGCCGCCTGGACAACAAGTGCGTCACCAAAATGGAGCCAGCTGCACAGGGAACCGTCTGCGACAAGAACAAGGTGCGTTGATTTCTTCTTGTTGCTGTTGTTCGAGACGGTGTGAACTTGATGTGTTATCAGGAAGAATGTTAGTAAACCCGCATCTCAGCACGCTCAAAAGCGATCCCCCCAAAAATGTAAACGCCGCTTTGCGAGTATGGAACCCGCGTAATGTAGCGGAGCCCGTGTTCGCCTTCTAGATACATCTATTTTTTTTTCGTTGTCCAAGATAACGGCTGTAATAACAGCTGTTCTGAACGCGCTTTTGAGCGCGTTTTTTTTTTTTGTCACACTGTCGTGAAATGACGTGAGCTTCAGTGCGTGGCGCAGCTTGGCGAATGTGAGGATGTCGTCACATTGGGTCGTTTCATTCTTCAGCACGTAAATGACCGTGAGTATGCAGCGCCGTAGTGAATGCGCGCAACATTAAACTCGTAAACAGCCCGTTTTTCAGGCGCGCGGTTTACGTTTAAGTTTCTCATAGAATGCACAGAGCTATTGTGCCACACTGGTTATATGCGCCGTCGTCCTTGGCACTTTGCAGCAGCTGGAGTTAACAGCGAGAAAATGATGTCTGCATAATGCCGGTGTTTTTTTTTTTGAAATAGCAACAGAGCTGATGTTTGAGCCGGCCGCAAAAACTTTGGAGCGTGTAATACAAATGTGCGCAAAAGACTGTTATCATCGTCAATGGCTGTGAGTCATTGAAACTGGACGAATCCCACTATTCGCCGCTTGTCAACAACAACAAAAAAAATTTGAAGAATGGAACAAACGGGCGGCAAACACAAAATAAGATTTCTGGACAAACGTAACTGGTAATTTACAAAAGCTCCCCCCCCCCCCCCCCGCGATCAAGAAAAGCGTTTCTCCGAGAAGGCTTTTCGATTTGTCCGAGAAGAACGATGCGTTATGTCATCTGTACCGCTTCCTTCTCGTGTACGTGTTTCCGTGTTTTCGCTAGCACTCTGTCGTTATACTTCGTGACTTTGAGCTTCTTAGAACGCAATGTAATGGGTTTTCATCGATTAACAATTTTACATAGTCTCTCGGAAACGCCGTTAAACTTTGTGACCTCATGGCTAGCTGGTGCGTGAACTTCAATGCGCTGTTGCTGTCCTTATTTCATTTTTACTCGAGGATTTTCACGCTGTAGTGTTCTAGATATTGTGAAATTCTGATTCACGGATACGAGAAGATCGTTTTTATTTGCCGTCCTTTCAAGTGATGTACACGGAGATGACAGAATTGACAGAAGACAGATGTGACGTGGAGCGTGCGGGATTATCACATTGGTTTGTCATTCACAAAAGCAATATATTCAATTCTTTTTTTTTACACTCCGCGAGAAGATTGCATGGCTGCGCTTGTCGTTTTCTTCGATCTATATTTGTTCTTCCGAGACCGCGTGTTTTGTGTGTAATCGCGTGTGTGCGCTAGTGGCATGCTGCATCCGACTCTCCTTGGAGTAAGTATGCTTTGAATTCGCATCGGAACCTTCGAGACTTTCTCTCTCCAGCGTAGCCCCTCTATGCGCGCAGTGGTGCTACCTTGGCGAGTGCACCGAGATGGGTGAGCGGCCGGAGGCGATCGACGGCCACTGGGGCCCCTGGTCCAACTGGTCCGAGTGCTCGCGCAGCTGTGGAGGCGGTTGTCACGGTCTCCGAAAGACACTGCGACCACCCGAGGTGCACATGCTTGTTTCGTTTCGTCTCTTCTTGCTGGCTCTGTCAATGTCGCTTTATTTTTTGTTTGTTTCTCTTGCGAGAGAGATGAACTGCTGCGATGTACGCGATGCAACGTTGGGAAGGGATAAACAGTAGTGCTTAGTGTATACTGCCTAGTGGTGCTGTATATAGCACCCCATTGCGTTGTATACAATGCAGTAACTATTAGCGGGTTTAATGAAAGCTTACTCCGTTATATAGGGACGATAAATTTGAGATGAGGTTGCTCAATATATTGCTATTACTTTCAGCGCATTGCCTTTAAGGTAAAGCTGTCACGTGCCTTTTTATCGCTGGGAACCAGCTATGGTCAATTCGCTCTAAAACTATCTCTAGGGGGCAACAGAGGCAGGGGCAGAGGCAGCTTAGTAGGCGGTGGAGACAAACTTAGTCATGATCTGTCGTTAAGTGCTGCAGATATACGTATTACTCAACACTGGGAGGGAGAAAAAAACTTATTTACACTTACACAGCGTATAAGCCCCTTAAAGGGCCCTATACATACTGGGGTGGTATCCTTAGTCCGGGCTTACATCGGGGTCCGCTTTTGCTCGCGTCTGAACAGCCAGGCAGCGTCGCCTCTCAATACTGTCACTTAGAATTGGAGGGGGGAGGCAAGGCTGTGTTCAAAGGCCCATTACCATCTGGAAGACATCGGCTGCCTTCCCGCAAAGCTTGCGTCTGCCAGTGACCGCGTAGCCTTACTGTGTACAAATTCACTTAATCACACGTGCTGTTTGTTATGCACGTTAACTATCCTACGTATACGATATCGTTATGTTACATACTGTTTATATGCAGTAAAACATAACCGTCTTCTCAACTACGTCCGACTTGCCAGCGGTAGTTGTCTATTTCCCGGGCACACGACTTGTAATTAGGCGAACGCAGGACGTCTTCTCTTGGAGGCGCGTGTAATCAACATAATTCAATTATTCCGTTAAGTTCGTGAGAACACGAGCATGCTTTGACAACAAGACTTTCCGTGTACTCGACGTGCATACCCGAAGAATGGCTTGGTTGTATCGCGGTTATTAACGTCCCAAAGCGACCCAGGCTGTCGGAGTCGCCGTTGTGGAACGCTGCGGAACATTTCGACCAGCTGACGTTCTTTACCGTTCACTGTGGTCGCACGTGACGCGTGCCTCTGGCATATCGCCTCAATCAAAGTGCGACCGTCGTGGCCGGGTTTCGAACCCGCGTATTTTGGGTTGGCAGCTGAACACTGTGAACACTGGGCTGCAATCTAAACTCGTTGCTGAAAGCGCAAGGGACGCGGCGATCATTTTCTCCGATGCAACACTTCCAACGCTTATCGCGGGGGAGGAGTTTTCCGCATTAGCGGCGAACCCTCGCGGTCGAAATCAGCTGGGAGAATCTCTTTAAGTTACGTTTCGGGTTAGCTCCGTAACGCCATTCATAGAACTTCGCGAATGATTCCTTGGAAAAATTTGTGGGTGCGCGCGTGTGTGTGTGCGCGCGTACGTGCGCGCGCGTGTAAGTGTGCGTGTGTGTGTGTGTTCGTGTGTGTGTGCGTGTGTATGCGTGCGTGCGTGTGTGTGCGTGCGTGCGTGTGTGTATTGTTACGAAGCGCGCCTCCGACGACGTTACGAAGGGCGCCACGAACCTCGCCGCTGCCACCACTGTTACGAAAGACGGCGACGCCAACACGGTCCCGAAGGCGCCACTGCTTCGAACTCCGCCGGGAAGGTCACCAGCCGTTTGGTAGCGTAGGTTTCTCAGCTCGCGACTGCTTCGGCGCAGAGCTGATAGACGAGCGGACGAGAGGACGGGGAGTAAGACAAGGTTTATGTACAGCATATATACAGAGGCGTTACAAATTCGGCACAGGGGCCGACAGCTTAGAGACCCGAAGAGCCGAGCTCTCCTCTCTTAACACATAGGTCTGCTCTGACACACATGTCAACTGCTCGCGACGCGCCGCAGGGCTTCCTTTATATGCACCGGGTGGATTCTTTGAGTAACCAAATGTCCAACCAGAAGCGCCGCTGGTCGTGAGGTCAGAATCCTCCAATGGGGTCGCCGCTGGGCCGCGTCATCGAATCTGGAGCCGCTGCGCTGCACGTGGCTGCAGCCAAGGACGAGTGACGTCGCCACGCATTGCGTCAGACTCGCCAAACAGGAAGGCGCCGATTAATTCGACGGGCTCGCTGGCTGAGGTGACTCACTGTGCGTGCGCGGCAGAAAGGCAGCGCCGCGTGATGACGCCGTTGAGTTGTTCGCGTCAGGTGGGCTGGCCTTGACACAGATTGCCTTTTTCAGAGGCATGGACGTTCGCTGTGGACTCGCAGGCATAACAGTGTGCGTGTGTGTGCGCGCGCGTGTGTGTGTATATGTGTGTGCGTGCGTGTGTGTGTGCGTGTGTGTGTGCGTGCGTGTGTGTGTGTGCGCGCGTGTGTGTGTGCGTGTGTGTGTGTCCAGAGACAGGATATCTCAGAAATTAATAAATTAACCAACTAAATTTCTTGGCGGGAGGCCGGATTTGAACCATCTGTAGCAGCGATTATCAGCGACGCTCGGGTGATAAATGAAGACATAGGGCTTCCTTGCGACAGTGTAAAAGGGGTACGAAACTCCTGCAATGTTTTTTTTTTTTCGCGTCCGAAGAAAGCGTTAGGTAACGCGACCACTTGAACAGTGGCGACGATTTCCATCGATCGCGAGGCCGAGACTGAGGGCTGGTCTCAATATAGAAAATAATTAAGTAGGAAATTGACTTCGGCCATGAAATTCTATTGCGTGCTACAACAGTATTTAGTAATACGACCCATATATTCAGGAAGTAAGTACTTCGCAGTGCATTGCAGTACGCGCCAACGGTGGTCACGGTAAGGAGAATTTGCTCTGCGTCAGAGCTCATTACGCCTGCGTTGAAGGCGTAATGAGCTCTGCGTTGAAGGCGTAATGAGCATTGCTGGAACTGCCCTCCTACCGGCAATACCTATGTCGTCGTTGATGAGGGAAATGTGTCCAGTAAGCCTTCCTTGACCGTATGGTTAATAGACTTCGGCTGTTTCATATTTCTTTCTACATTTTGCCCATCGAGTGGATCGACTTGGGCGGTGTGTACGCGAAATAGTTTGCTTTGGCGACCTTTTACTTCCTGCATTTTTCTCCTCTATAGGTGAGCCGTCGTCGTGACTTTCGTCGCGATTCTCACTACGAAACCGATCGCCAACTATTCAGTATGAAGTGAATCTTCGCAGATATTCGTGATTTTCGTGTGCCACATTTTACTGAGTTAACTTGTTGGGCACTGGTGCGAATTGCACGGTGCAGTAGATTCCTTTGTGAGAAGGAAATAGACAACAGAATTTTCGGAGATTTGATGCTTCACAGACCCGATCCAAGGGTTGTCTGGTCGTTAATTACGAGACAGCGTGAATTAAACACATGACAAAGAAATGACACTGAAGCGCGGGGTGCACAGGTGTCTCTTGTTTATAGTATTATACCTCCACGGTGTTCGCACATCTTGCTGTGTTCAGTTTTATGCCTTGCGCTCTTTTAATACCCACTGATGGGACCCATTCACGCCTGAGCCCCCGGCAAGGGCAGGCAGTACCAGCAAATAAATTAATAACATTCGCGCGTCAAGAAGAGAGTGGCGTGCTGTTTATGCATCGTTTGGTTAATCATCAAAGAGCACAAAATGTAAATAGCACTAGTGTAAATTTCCCTGGCTAGTTAAGTTTACATGCAACCACTGCGCGTGTTCGTGGGCCCGATACCTCGAATACAACACACTCGGGCAGCTGCATTTCGTGAGTGCCTTCTCTCTATGCATTTGTCACCATGAAATAGCGCTGACTTGTAGCTTTCGCTGAGCCCGTCGGAGGTCTCTTAGCGCATAATACGACTGAGCGAGTGCGTGAACGAGTAGTCTTGTGTATGCGCTACCGCCGACTTTCGAAGCGCTCGTCTTGGCCGACTTGAAAAGTCACGGAGAAGATACTCAACTGGCTGTTCGCGTCTTCCTCGCTTTACTAAACGCTCGAAGCGAACAAAAAGGTCGCCACACTTGTCCGCCTCGTTCGCGCTCTTTGCGGAATGTTAACGGATTGTTTTCGTTGCTTCCGCTGACATTGTTTTGATGGAGCTAGGTAAATATCGGTTTTATGAAAATGTCCGCAGAACTTAAAAGAATGAAAAAAAAAGATGTTAGAAAACAAATTGAACGTGTGCAAATGGCTGTATAATCTATATCACGATGTTAACGACTGCCACTTCCATATTTGTCGCATGTCTGTAAGGGCAGAAAAATATACTATGGCGCCGTCATAATGTTGTATATATATATATATATATATATATATATATATATATATATATATATATATATATATATATATATCTGCGAACAATGGTTGTGTACCTTCTGTACGATTTTGTAATTTAACATGAGTTAGCGCTTTGAATTTCAATAATTTTAACAATTTATTGACATTTAAATGTCAATGAACGATATACACTCTAAAAAAGAGCGAGTAAAAAGGGTGTTTTTTTGTCCCACAACAATAATCGTCATCTATATTGCGCTCCGTCTTTGCGCTATCGCCCCGCGCCCGGTACATTCCGGTGACGATCGATATGCCCATTATCAGGGTAACATTGCATTCTCGGTAGGAAAGTGGCCAGCGCCGAGTTTTCAAGAAAGGAAGCGCACCGCAAGCCTGATGACGATTATTGTTGTGGGACAAAAAGACACCCTTTCTTCACTCGATATTTTTTTAGAGTGTATGTTTCGCTGGTTCTATTTGTCGCTAAATTACATGGGTGACACTTGGAGCTTTAGGACAGCTTCGACACTTGCAAAAACCGACGTCGCGGTTTTGATAACCTGAAGCATGAAGCGCCGCCAATTGAATTGAAAAGGCTGTGCGTATTATATATGCGGCCGTAGCGTTGCGAGTAGTCAAAGAGATCCCCCGTGAGCAGTCACAACGTGGTTTATTTCGACGTTTCAGCCAGAGTCTGGCCTTCGTCAGGAATGAGGGTACAGTTTGTTGGTGCTCAGCTTTATACAATCCTAAATTTGCGAGTGTAGGCGAAAAAAAGAGTAATAAAGAAAGAGAGGAAGAAGAAGAAAGCAAAGAAAACATGAAAGAGACCCCCCCCCCGGCCGCCCCTCCCCTTCCACTTTTTTTCCGACGATCACCTTTAAGATGTTCGTGGTTTGCGTATCCTTCCTTTCATGTTCCCAACCAGACAGCGCCGCATGGCTCTGGTGGTTCGGTGTGGGGAAAAAGATGATGATGATGATGAACAAACGTTATTTAATTAGCAGAAAGGTCCTCTTCCCCTTTTAGGTGCGAGAGGAGAAGGGAGGACCAAACCTAGACGACGGCCATGATCCCATGGGCCCTGGCGGCGTCTTCGGCCTGCCGTATTAAGCGGGCTTGTAATTGAGAGTCAGAGCTGAGGAGCGCGGCATCCCATCCACCCCCGTCTGGAAATTCGCCTCTCATGGGGGCCTGCGGGCATGCCCATAAAAGGTGGCTCAAGTCCGCCCTGTTGTGGCAAAATTTACACTTGTCCGAATGAAGTTCCGGCACGCAGCGGTTCATTGTTACCGGACTAGGAAACGTGTGGGTCTGGAGTAGGCGCCACGCCACCGCCTGTCCTTTGTTCTATGACGAGTGTGCGGGAGGATAAATTTTCCTGCTTAGCCTGTAATACTGTGTAATATCTCTGTAAGTGGTCATCCGCTCAAATCTCTCATCGTCCTCCCCGTTCGGCCAGGGCTATCCAGAGGCTCAATCTGTAAGTCCTCGAGCTGTCTGGTGTGCAGCCTCATTGCCGGGCAAGGAGGAGTGAACGGGTGCCCAGACTATTTCTATTGTTCGTTGGTCTTTGCATCCAGCCAATATTCTTGAAGCTATTTGGGATAATCGCCCTCGTGCAAAGTTTCTCACAGCCGTCTGCGAGTCGCTAACAATGAGTGAAGTCGAGGTGGATGCTATGGCCATTGCAATAGCTGCTTCCTCCGCCTCTTCTGCAAAGCTCCTTCTCACCGAGCCGCTGACCTTATGATTTCCTTTGTAGTCCACTACTGCTATTGTCATGTTGTCATTTCCTTTGTATTTGGCAAAAGAGCTTTTTCTTTTTCTTATGTGAGTCTTAAAGGAAAAAGAAGAGAAAAGTGAGCCCGTAACTGTCTGCATGATAGTGCAGCACCTCAACAGTAGCTCACAAAGAATGGGGATAAGGAGGTATTCAAAGAATAGGATATAAAGGTATATATGGAGAGAGGAAAGAGAGCGAGGCGCAGGGACAGCAAGCGACGGAAGTAAAGAGGAGATATGAAAGAAGGAAACGCCGTGGACTCCTGCGACCGTTTTAGCAAGAGCTCATGTCGGCGGCAAGAGATGGAGTAGGGGGAGCGCAGTCGGCCAGTACTGCGCTGTCGTCGGAGATCGCGGGGGCGCAACCGGTCGGCACGAAATCAAGCGAAGCAGCAGCGCCTCTTGGACGTCTCGTCGTTGAAAGAGAGGCGCCGCGTATTGCCGCAGAGGCTGGCAAGCGGGTGCAATGTCAATTCTGGCCCGCTCCTGTACAACGTAGTAGGGGCCTCAAGAAGGGTTGCTGTTGGACATGTCATGCTTGGTACAATTGATTGGATAGTAAGGTAGAAATAAGAACGGAGGACAGCTGTACTTATTAAGAGTAGTTACACTTAGAAGTATTTTCAGTTGTCCAGTGCCCGTCGGAGCTGCAGTGCCGTGAACTCAGTTTTTATTGTCAATATTGCGTTATTGTTTTCTAATGATTTATTTGCTGCAAGTGTACCCGGATTCTCATTTATTCGTCTATCGAAGGTATTAAATCGGTTGATGAGGTATGATGCAATGCTACCGCTACGGCCACTTCACCACCGTGCGTTCATATATATATATATATATATATATATATATATATATATATATATATATATAGATATATATATATATATATATATATACCTGTCTGATCAGTAACATGCAATGTAGCGAAATTGTCAATATGATGTCTGGGTGACTTCGTTTTAAGGTCATATTAATAATTCGATTATCTCACTGAGCGAGTCATTTTAATGGTGACCATTATATCGCCGCCTGTCTGTCAAACTCTTTAAAAAAAAACATTGGGGGACCCTTAAACTTCGCCTTTAAGAGTTCAACGCGATTGCGAAATCCCGCCCCAAGTACTCCCTTCAACTGCTAAGTGCATACTTTTTCATACGTTTTCTTACATACACACGCATGCACACAAACACACACACAGTAGATTGTACCAGCGCGCGCTATTATCACCGAATGGGCTCGTATTCGTCGTGACACCTGCCGAACAAAATGCGTTAAAAGGGCCCTGAAACACTTCCAAGTAACCATGGGATGAATTCACTAAAAGAGCTTATTGCCTCACAAATTCAACACCGAAAAAAATTTAAGAATCCGTCCATTGTGAGTGGAGTTACAAAGGTTTGTCGCATGTTGCAATTGCATTATCTCTTTTCTCGTCCCGACGAAACCGCTGGAAGCTAAGCAAAGAGTGGTGTCAGGGCAAAGAAACTACCATGCCTCGTGACCTTGAGCACTTTTTTTTCTCCGAATGCGCGGCTTTCTCAGTGTGATCGCGTGCGCACGCGTGGACAAGTAGCGGCCTCCCGTGCCTATTTCGGTAACTTGATTTTTCGGTCAAAGACGCGCAGACGATTTTTCGCTCACAACCAAAGGGGGTGACGCCGGCGGCGGGTTTTCTGCGACACGAGCTCTTTAAGGGTACGAGCACACTAGCGGGAAGCGTGCCGCCGCTGCATGACGCGCGTCTTCGCCGCCGAGCGGTGAAAAGCGGCACGCTGGCCACATCTGCGGGAGTCACGTGACAACAGTCTCGAGCGGTCTCGCAGCTCGCGATATTTCGCGCGCTTATTCGTCGTCTGTTCTGACAACGCCTCATGTACTAGGAAGCGTTGGTTCTGAGCTCTCCGACTTTACGGTGCAATCGTGCGAACAATGGCAGGCGACGACGATCTCCGCGCAACGCTCAACGTTACCGTGATGGCGTATCAGCTGTTGCTTCAGCGTCGCCGCTCTCGAAATGCGCCGCGAAGATATTGGGTCCATCCGCTTTGGAGGTACAGAGATACTGAAGGCATGAAACAGGTATCTTGCGTGCGCTGCATCGTTTTGTCGTATAAGAAAGGGTAGAGTCTAATCTCCTCTAAAAAGCGTTCGGTGTCCATGGTGCGTGCTTCAGAAAACGACGGCGTGAGAAAAATGACAGCCGAAAAAAAAACAAGCTTCGTGCGTTGCTATGGCGACTACCACGCACGTCGCTGATTGGCGCTTTGCTTGGGCGGCGGCGGCAGAAATAGCGCAAGGAGCGATTGAGTCGGCGGCAGAAATTCCTCGACGCTCGGCGGGAGAAAGAGAGAAAAGCGGCGTCTCGCGAGCGGCGCGCGGTGCGCGGCAGAGCGTGGCGCCGCTAGTGTGTTCGTGCCTTAACGCTATCGCGTTAAAACGTGATGCTTATTTACATCGCGTATATAGAAGCCATTTTTCTGGTTTATTTCTGGCGACGTGAATTGTACCTGTTCGTTCATATTGACGCTCAACGTTTTCTTCAGGCCGGCCTACGGCGGACGCTACTGCATCGGGGAGAGGAAACGTTACAGGATGTGCAACACTCAGGTATTGCAATATTTCGGCTAAGTTTTGATGAATCTAATTCTAGACTTCCATCATGTGACGTTGTACTTCTTTTCTCGCAGAGCTGCGCCGAGGATGCGCCCAGCTTTCGGGCTGTACAGTGTAGTCAATTCAACAACGTTTCCTACCAAGGAGAATTATTCAACTGGTCACCCGTATCGACTCCCGGTAAGCTATTCCCCTGAACACAGCAATCTCAGTGCTTGCTGCCATATTGAAAAGCGCGTGGCGCCGTCTGTTGCAAGCGCGGGGAAGCAACTCTCAACTGCCTGGCGAGCAGACGCTCTGCAAATCAAACGCGAAATTTCACAACTCGAGTCTGGCTGTAAGCATGTTTCGCGCTGTTCCTGTGCTGGAAGTTTGTGCTGATGGGGTGTGAAACGTCGACGAGACCTTCTTCGACAGTCCGGAATGTCTGCCGCACGTGCATTGCAGACTACGGAAGCAGCTTTTTCAGGTACTTACTATTGCGACTGAAAGTAACGCGTATAGCGGAAAGCGTTGCTTTCGACTCAGTCAAACTGTGGCGTACCATGGCTGTGACAAGTCAGAATTTGCGCTGTAAGCCGGAGTCAACGTAGCGCTAGAATCTGGCTCCAACTTACGCTCATGCACCGCATGTGTATCAATTGCCAGTCCTGCCGGGCACTCGGAACACACGCACGGTGCAAAAGTGCCAGCCAGAACAATATTTTAAAATGCTACGGTGACGCCGGTCGAAAGCACATGTAGATGCGCCTAGTGACAGTCAAGGCATGTCGCAATTTGACCTGGTCGAAAGTCACGCTTTCCGCGCCGTTCACGCATCGCGATAGTCGGCCGTTATGGTTGTACTAAACATGGGCGGTGCGTGCATCGACGCGTGAGTCGTAATACGTAAATCCTGTTATTCACATGCGGCCTGCGAAAGAGAACGGCAATAGTTTTGTGCATCATACTACAGGCATACTGCACGCAAATCGCTGCTGTAAAGTGAAACAGCTAGGGTCACGCTTGAATAAACACAATGAGTTTACTTACTCGTACATTCACAGGGCTCGTAGTTTTTCCTGATGATTGCGATTATATCCTAAGGCGGTGGAGCTCGGCGTTTTAGGGGCGAAGCTCCTTATAGCGGCACCCGCTCGTCCCTCGTAGTCTTAGTAGTAGTGTGTAACAAGTACAACATTTTGACCTCCAAGGTAAGGCCGGTAGGAGATTTCTTCTGTGCGTGGTTGAACAATAAAAATTTCCAGCGTGCGCGTTAAACAAAAGCCGAATTTTCTTGTCTCTCATTTCCAATCAGCAGCTATTGGCATGTACATTGAGCACTATCTGACAAGAAAGGGTTGTTAGATTATACTCGCTGGGCGTAACCTCCTTGGTTTTAGAAAAATTTAACGAGCGTTGGGCCGCAGTGCCATGAATACAGTGAACTAGTATATACCATGAACTCGAGATGGTTAAAGGTGGGAAGTAGACCCGAAGCGCAAGCCGTAAGAAAGTGTGCGTGTGCCACCTCTCGTTTAGTCCTTGGAATGTCCGCTGGATGGCGGTGCTTCTATATGAGGAATGTATGATGAAAAGATGCGAGATGGTGGAGTGTTGAATAGGTGGACGAACGGACACACAGACAGATGCATGGATGGACGCACGGATGGTTGCACGGACGGATGGACGCATGGACGGACGCAGGAGTGGATGCATGGACGAACGCAGGGACGGACGCACAGATGGACGTGCGGACGCACGAACAGACGCACGCATGGACGGACGGAAGCAAGAACGAATGGACGGACGGGTGCTTCGCCCCACTCTCCATCATTCACTCCGTGGATATGCTGCCATTTTTTTGTTGTGGAAGAAAATTTGTGTAATCGCAAAAACACCGCACCGGCATGCCTCCCGCGATGCGCTGTGAACTTCTCAAACAGTGCTCAGCAATATCTTCCTCTTGCGCTGGTTGTTGTCGCATCAGATGACAGCGCAGTGGTACCCAGATGACATTTTATAAGCAGGCGCAGCGTGAACACACGCTTTTTGGTATTTTAAACTCCTAGAGCCACTGCATTCCATGCTAGCGTGACGCGACTTGGCAGTTGTAAACAAATTATGGCGTCTCTGAGAGCGACGGTATACCGCCGAAGGCGCCTGGGTTTGAGGTAGGCGTGCTCTCGTCTGTAGGGAACCGAGGCTCAAGTTTGCGGAGTGATGACAACGCCGCGCCTGGCCCTGGCGCCGAGCTCCGGAACACTTGAGGAGAGACGCGGGAGAGGTCGCAGGCGAGTGAGTGTTTCGCCGAAACGGGAGCGCGTGCGACACGTGCGCAACGCGTTCAGCGCGAGACATACGTGCGATTTTCCGTGCGATGCGGCGTGCGGTGTCGCATGCTGCGGCGTGCCGCATGCGATGTTTCAGGACACACGGAGGCGAACGTGCTATCAGCGGCTGGCTCCACCCCCATGCGGCGCCTCGGCATGCGCGGTCGGACGACTTTGTATCCTCGTAGTGAAGCTCAAAACAAACAGCACTGCACAGCCACGCTTCGTTCCGTAAAAAATAATGAATAAAACGTCCTCGTGAATGACAAGCACGTCGCAACAGCGGTAACAGCTGATTATTCACGACTCCGACAGGTAGGCCAGGCATGGCGGGCGCCGGTAGTCGCCTACGCCGTTCACACGGGAGCTCGTCATCGAGCGCTTGTTTTTGACAACACTATTAAGTTTTGCACTCGGTTGTAATGCGTTTGCATACGCTATTACTTTCTCGATGCCATCGATGTGAAGAGCAAGGGTAGAAGCGAAGCGAGCCAGCGCAGAAACGCTGGTAGCCGTGTTTACCTGCGGAATGACCTTGTATCGCTGCTTACAGGCTCCGGTCTCGCTAACGGTTTCAAAACTGGCGTTGTCGTGCAGGACTGGCACACTTCAAACATCCCTTTATTCAATCCGGAATGATATCACGTCACCAGGGAAATAAATGTACTAGATGTTTGTCACGCCGCCACAGTCGGCGATGCCAGCAAAGCAACGCTCGCACCACTCCATAGAATCGCTTGAACTGGCCTGGATCACGGCTGATGGGAGCGGCTACAGAGAGATGGCGCCACTAGCAGAGTGACGTCACTCGTCTGCTCGAGTTGTGATTGGCTGCTGCCATGCGGCGGTGCGATAATAATATCTGGCCGGTTTGATGCTCGCCGCACCGGCTATGCGACGCGATGATACGTCACGAAACGTCACCGCTCCGGCAGTGGCATCGTCGCACCGCACGCCGAATCGCCGAGAAAACGAGACGCTCGCTGTGCGAAGTTGCCTTTCCGCGATGGAAGAAGTGGCCCCACGGAAGCGTCGCTGAAGTACGGAGTATTGTGTTGTGGGGTGCCACCAGTGGCGTACCAACTCTTTCGCGAGGGGGGGGGGGGGGCAAGTCTACCTCACTTGTCAGCCGATATATATATATATATATATATATATATATATATATATATATATATATATATATATATATATATATATTTTGTCACGTAAGAGTGAGGGTAGCCCGAAGACAGGAGACCGGGAGGCTCGTAAAAATAGAAGGAGATCCGTTATTTGGCGGACTTGCGCCCACTAAAGGAAAGTAGACACATCGGCTTAGCGGGTGGCGAACAGCGTGTTCGACGGCCGTCGGGGAACAGAATGTCCCACTGGATTGCAAGGCGCGTTCACCATCCGAGATACAGTCGTCGTAGAATCTGGGGCTATCTCGTAATCAACGAATAGTCGACGTGCGGGCCACGATCTTCGCAGATGAATCGCGGTGCATCCTGGACCACGATAAGGCCGCGTGCCGGCGGTATCGGCATGCGCAACGCTATCCGCAATACGCTTCGCGGATATATATATATATATATATATATATATATATATATAACTTACAAGCAAAATTATCAAAGCGGCAATGTTGGTGGAGAAATTTCACTATGTTGTAACATATATAGCCTCGTGACAAATTGATTCTTCCGTAGGAACATAATTCAGTAATTACTATTGAGACGGAAAACTACGCCTTACTTGTTCCTTTCCCCAGCGTAGGAAGGGCTTGCCCCCCCCCCCCCCCCCGGAGCTAGTACGCCTATGGCTGCCACAACAATGCAGAAAACACCAAGGGACGCTCTCCACGTGTAAAGCTGTATCAGTTTCCTATATAGTCACACCGGGTGAACACAGCCGCGTTCGCGAAAGATGGAGCAAGCATGGCACGAGAGCTTTAAAAAAGAAAGCGAGCACTTCAACTTGGCTTGCTCCTTCGCGGGGACGTCAGCGGGTCATGCGCGGCACGGAGGACATGACTCTAAAACTATTCGGAGATTTTAGTGCTATGGCCCTATAACTTTAGTTTTTATTTATTTTTTATCACGCCGCAAAGGTTTGCACATGGCAGTACACGGGCGCTACTGCTAAATACCACATCAAAACAACAATTATATGCTTTCCATAAGCGTCAACATAGCGCATCGATAGCGTACGCGGCTTCACGTCGGCAGAATGAGACACTACCTCGAGGCATAACGTCTTGCACGTTATTATCATGGAGGACCCTAGAAATGCATTTCGCAGTGACTCGGGCATCCTCGTCTTCCGTCGCCTGCTCCACATCATAAACTTGACTAACGAGCTTTACTCCTTTGGGTCGATTCGCTTCTCGGAAGTGCTTGTCCAGCTCAGAGATCTTGGTGAAGCCGCACTGCATGCGGTACATTGTGAGGTGACTCAAACGCAGCGCGCGCTCTCTGCACGAGCATGTAAGCGAGCGGCAGCACAACGGAGCGAAGAAAAAACGCGCCATCTACATCCCCGATTTCTACTTTTCTACCAAAGATGGCGCTGCCTGTTTGGAGCCGCAGCGCCACCATACGTTAATTTGGCTTCCTATAGCCAGTGTACCGTTGTTTTTCCAGAAAGGAAAGCGTGAAGCGTCTGCTTTGAAAGGCTTCCGCCACTCCTTCGTACCATTTCCTCGCTGTAGTAACTTAATTAGTAAAAGTTGTTGGTTACGAATTCAAAATGTTGCGACAGGTAAACTATTTCGCTGCCAGGTTCGAACTTTTAGCGGGCTATCTGTGAGATACCAAGGAGTGATACGATCAGTTAGTCTTAATAAGAAGGGTTTAAGTGGGGAAGGAGGAGTGAGAGAGAGTACTACACATAGTGATGTAAGCATAATAAAGGGGTAACGAATAGCGTCAAGGACTACTTGCTATCGATGAGTAGAACTTATCTTATTTTCAATGTGTCCAGTGCCAGTGCATGCGTAATCCTACGATTGACATCAGTGAAATGACTGTGAAGCAAGAACCTAAAGGTTATTTCGTTCTAGATGCACCGATAAAACACTTCCTTTTGTAAACTGTTATCTATTTATCTATCCGATCGGGTATGAGTCATCATAGCAGCTATATATGAAAACGTATTCCTTAACAGCCACCCGGAAGCATAATTTCGTAACAAAATTTTCTCACCAAATCGGGGGTTGATGTTTGCAAAGTAGATGTTTGAGATGAGCGATAGACAGTTCTGGTTAGAATTCGCTGTCAGAACCGATAGCTTCTGTCTATTGGCAGAGGGATCTCGGAAAGCGTTTCACGTAAAGATATGGCCGCGTCAACAACAAAAGTAGGACACTGGCCCCAGATAGCCTAATGGGTGCAAGGCACACTAGTGTGTTCGTCAAATCTCTCTTATCGCGTATAGCGTTTACGCTTTTCCCGGCCTGGCAGATATCGGCTATCGCGGACTAGGCAGAAGCACACTATCAACAACGGCGTAAGGTAAGGCGACTGGTGGTATTTCTGGCTGTCTTTGATTTCGTGTCTTTCGCTGTAATCTGTTGGACTCGCTTGAACGAAGAAACTGACCCATCAGTGATTCACTCATTTTAAATGCCAGAAGCGGGGCGAATCACAGAATAGGGACTAGAGAAGAGAACGATGACAAGGCGCACACTCGTAACTGGAAGTTCATTAAAGAGGCAACACATGTATAACTTACTGACTGTGTATATGGTACTGTTTCCCTCGCCTAAAAGCAGAATCACTAACTTCGTGAGACGAAAAAAAAATCATGAAGGCTGCATGCGTCTTACTAAAAAAAGGTTGCAAAAAAATGAGAAGTAAAGACGTGGCGGGAGGTGTGACAAAAACCAAAAAGTTTAGCGCGTCGTGCTGATCAGATGAGAGCACTCCTTTTCTGATAGGCAATAGACGGATGACTGACACATCGTTGCCCGCACCTCTTGTGCTACCATAGCTCGCAATTAGTCTGTGAGGAACTAAAGACTGTATGGTGTGTAAAGTCTGCTGGCTCAGCTTGTCTGTTCTTGTTGCGTGTTCGCAGCAACTCCGTGCCAGCTGCACTGCAAGCCAGACGGCAAGTTCTTCTCTCGTGTTCTCAAGGAGTCGGTCACCGACGGCACGCCATGCACTCCCGGGTCGCGGGACGTCTGCATCAACGGCAAGTGCAGGGTCTGTATGCAAGCTACCTGTTATTTTTTATGAGTTTTCGCTCAATGTTTTGCCCCATTCTTCATCTAGGTGCGTTTTTGGTTAATCTCCCTGCACATACCTCGTTGTTTCTAGCTCCTTTCGCTTTCAGTAGACAAAATTTTCCCTGCTGTTTTCTTTTCTCCCCTTCTAAACGAAACCATTTTTTAGGTCTACGACCCGTTGGTTAAAAATTGGCACCTATATTTAGAAAGAGTCATTGAATAAGTTGTTTACTGAGCATGGCACACTTTCGAGCTTTGACCGTCGTAAAATATACCTACGAATTCGTGCCAGATAGCTTCAAGCTATACGCAACGAGAAAATGGGCCTTGGTTGCTTGCTTTATTTGGTTTCTCCTGCTTTTTATCTCTGCGAGACAGTACAGATTTAAAGCATGTTGCTCAACGCTTTGCGGACGACTGGGCCGTTTTCCTTCCACAGAGATCCTTTATCATCTATCACTTTCTCTGATTGGCAAGTTTCTTGGACATTGGCCGCATCCGTCGATGGCAAGGAAGACTAGTAATAGGGTTTCACGTACTTTGCAAAGCCGCGATAGGATTAAGTGGCACGTCCCCGCTAATTTGGACAATCTAGTGACCTTTAACGTGTACTGCGTGTGGTTGAAGGTCACCAGATAGTAACGTGCACCGCGCGACCTTGAACGTGCATCGCGCAGAACAGGGGCCTCTTAACATTCCGCCTGCCCCTAAATACAATCGCCACGACCGATAGTGAGCCCCGCGACTCTCAGGTTAGTAGCCGAGCATTTTAACGACTGTACTATAGAGGCGGGCCGGAAAAGTTTGCAGTGACCCACTGCAGTTTACGGGTATACACCGGTCTCAGTGACTGCTCTTTGTAGACATTCAGTGGATGTGCTCACTGCTATACCCTTTCACTCTTTCTATTCTCTAGTTTCTCATCTCCAGTGAAGGTTAGCAAACCGGACCGTCTTGTTGGCCTGTCTTGCCTTTTCTCTCTCCACTGCATACTCATTTTTCTCGCTCCGCTTTCGTCTCAGTTTCTGTGTTTCTCCGAAACTGCATGCCTTCCCAGCGAGGGCTGAAATGTTGCAGATGCATTCACTCAGTCCTGGCCTTTCTAGTTTTCTCTCCATTTATTATTTTTTTTCATTGTACGTTGTGTTCTCACGGTTAAGACATATACAGGGCATGCTCGACGGGCTATTTTAACGTCGCAGCGCGTGTCCTGCGACTGGGGCATTGAGACGAGTGCCCGGGAGGACCGATGCGGCATCTGCCATGGCGACGGCACGCGCTGCATTACCGTCCACAAGGAATTCAGCCAGAAGGAAGGCATTGGTCTGTTTCCGCATTCTTTTATTTTGTCCTTGTTCCCTTTACTATTCATTGTTCAATATAACGATTCGAAGCCATGTGTTTCAGATCTTAATGTTTTTGGAGCCACATGCGCATTCAGGTATAGCTGTACTGTCTTGGATCGATACGTAAATGCTGGAATATACGTGATATTGTGGCATAGATATCATTGGTGCTGACTTCGATATGACTTAAAAGTCATAGAAAGTCAATTTCTCAATATTCATAAAAATAAAGCTGCTAGTAGGGCTCTTAAAAGTGGCATTTGTTACTAAAGATAATCTAGTAGGCTTTGTTGCAAAGTTCTGGGTTGTCTCTGTCATATATAGTTTCCTAAATGTGCACTATAAGGAACTGTGGCGCTAGTGTTTATGAGAGCTGAAACGCATGGTGCTTCAGCGAGCATAGGAATGATGGTTGGTACACGGATTTGCCTAATCTTCGTACTTCTGGCTCCGTGCGTGCTCGTTTGGCCTGAAGCTGTTTACTCACAAAACAAAAATCGCGAAATCTTCAGCGGTAGCGCTTCACCACCTCGTTCGTTCAGGCTTACCATTTAACATTGGGTCACAAAGTTCAAAAGGGTTCGTCCTTTTTTTCGAAAGAAAACCGAAACACAGCAATAAACGAAGCCACAAGTGCGATTCACCACCCGCAAGTTACGAAGACTAGGCAAATCCGTGTACTACCAATCATTCCTATTGTCGCTGAACGATCGCAGCGCACGAGTCTCCCCCTCTAGTTAATTTTAGGGAACCCTATGCTCTCTGTGTAATGTAAGTTGCATGATGAATGGACAATAGAATGGCAGAAACGTGAGCTAGCTAGTGAGAATGCATCGTGACGGAAATGTAGGATACGTGCACAGGGACACAAAGTAAGAGAACCGCGCAAAGTAAATGCGTTCGTGTAGTACGGTTCTCTTCTTATGTGTCCGTCTCCGTGCGCCTTACTCGTATTTCGTGATGAACAATTCGCTGGAGGTAATTAGTTCGGGGAGCGCTTCAGCTTAGCTTGTTCGTATCCGTTTCAGGCTATATACTCGTTTTCTTTTTATCCGGTGCACTGTATGTATTTTTATGACCTGGTGATTGTCGCTCATTCTTTTTGTACAACGCATTGAACTTACGTTGCGTTGACAGAGAACGTTGTTCTTTGAGAGACAGTTGCGTGGAGACACAATGAAAAGCTAACCGTTTATTTATTTATTTATTTATTTAATTATTTATTTATATTAGAAAGCAGCGCAGTTACAGTGAAGTCCATCTTCGACAGTCGAACTCGGCTCAAAGAACTTGGTGATGCGGTCACTCTACCACCTAAGCTAAATTGTTGGTTAGCACGTCGCAAAGCAGTGCCGCATTGGTTGGCAACACTAAACAGATGGACGGAACATTTATACAGACATTCCAGGAGCGAAATTAACAACGGGCTTTTCGCTCGTAAGTGACCGTTCCCGTTGGTTGGCCGACTTCGCTAATAATATGCCTTGCTCGGGGACCATCTGAACGTTTTTTTTTTTTCTTACGAATGAATCTAACCGTGAATACGGGCCTTTTTTTATGACTATGAACCCAGTTCCTACAGAAGTCCACTAGATGGAGAAACATTCACGAAAGCTTCAGAAAAGAAGCCTGGATAGATTTTTCCCATTCATCTTTAACGCTGCGGTTGGACGGATGCCAGTTTTTGCTCTCGCGAACTTTCCTCCATTTCGCGAGCTTTCGTGACTCTGGTTTACCATACAATGCAACGGCTTTATCGTCAGGCACGCTTGTGTCGAAACGGAGGCCTTGATCGGCTGTGTCGTGCGGTCGCAGGCTACACGGAGATAGGTCGTGTGCCCAAGGGCGCTCGCAACATCCGCGTCGAGGAGCTGGGCGCGTCGGGCAACTACCTGGCCGTCCAGGGCGCGGCCGACGGCGAGTTCTTCCTCAACGGTGACTGGCTCGTCCAGTGGAGCGGCGAGTACGCGGCCGCCGGCACCACGCTTTTCTACCAGCGGCAGGGCGAGAGGGACACGCTCCACGCTCCGGGGCCCACCAAGCAAGAGTTGGTGCTCTACGTGAGTGATCATATTACGCCTTCCGTTGAGCAAAATCTATCATAGACCTTGACCTTCCTCATAGACCTTGACCTCATAGACCTTTTGCTGAGCTCATAAGAGCTCAGCAAGAGCTCAACAAAAGGGATTGAACGAAGTAAGATACGAAGGCGTTGCGCTCGTATTTGTGCCGCGTTGTCTCGTCAGTAGACATGACCGATGCCCCCCTCTAACTACATGCCTGGAACGTCGCTCCGTTTTTTTTTTATATATAGAGAGCCTCCCGCCAAACCCGATCGCGAAAGCCACACCTCCTGGCGCGAGTTACGACTACGCGTCGTGGGAGAGCGCACGCCACCGTGCCGTTTAGTCACGTGACTTGAAGTTATCAGCTTCACAGAGGTAGCTACAAAAAGCTGTGTGTGTTTGCGAGGAAAAGGCACGAGAGGCGCTGGCCACTGTACCAAAATGGAGAGAACAACAGGAGAGTGAAGGGCAGCGCGTTCGCGCCTCATGTTCCAGCCAGCGAATTAAAGTAGGTGTTGTCATTACGTACCAACTATCCCAATCCACCACTTTTTCTTTTTTTACTTGCCAGAAAAAGTGCAGTTTCTGCGGGTTTGCAGTTAATTTAGTAGAGTGTTGTACACTAGCTTACGCATGCTGAAGCACATCTCACAAATAGTTGCGTCGTTTTTAAGTGCGCGTGTATGTTTCGAGTTCGTCAAAGCTAGCTTTCCTGCAACATTGGAACGCGTGTTGGATGAGCCAGCTTTAGCCGTGCAAATCTCTTTTGAGGGGTGATAGCCTCCGTGATTGAAACTGTATAAGCAACATGTAAAAGTTTCATTGCTTGGTTGAAACTTAAGATTGAGACTTACGAGGGGCGCAGTAGTGAAACATTCCGGATTAATTTCACCAGTCTGCGTAGTAATCTTCTACGTTTACGTAATGTGTGTCCTATAGTTATAATTCAGTGCGAAATGAATAATGGAAGAGCAGCAGAAAGATACGATAATGGAGCGAACGTTGCATTGCTAGCCGTCGTTTAATGCAAACTCACGAATTTTCTATTTGCATTGATTGCTTCATTAGCGAAAAATTCTCACTTGCATATATTTGCCGAAACTCGCACGTTGAGTAGCGCTTTGCTTTTGTGGTGCATAACTGTCGAAGGCGTCATGTTCAGTCGCCCATAGTTATTTTCCCCGTGTTTTGACGCCAGTCATGAACAACGGCGCGAAAGGAGACCAAGGGAGATCCACGGGATTGGGCATCATGTGCCGGACCCAGTTGGATCACTTGATGAGTACAAGTGGCGATTAGTGAAGTTTGAAGTGCGGCGCACACTATGCGGCTGGGCTATCATGTGCTGTAGTATTATTTTCTCGTTGCCCGGCGTTATACGCTTTATGTGCAGCATATTGAACGCGCGCTCACGCCAAGGCGAAGACTTCCTCCTCTTGTTCTTCGAGCGCCTTCATGATAATATCACTTATCATGATCAGCGAAGAAAAAAAATTGTGCGCTTGGCGTAACGCAAACCACTTATAAAGATAAAAGAAAATACAGGAAGCAAATGCGATATAGACAGAGAAAGCAGGAAATAAGAAAAATAGAAAGAGCAAGGATGAGAAAGAAGCAGATAAAGAGAGAGAAATGAATAAACGAATAAAGAAAGTAAAGGGCTAAAAAAAAGAAAAGGAGAAGAATAAAGGAAGCGACAAGCAAATAAACAGATAACCGGGGAGAAACATGCAAGGCTGCTCCAGTTCAAGCCTTCCTTCAGGCTTGATACCTCTAGCGCGAAGCTGTCATAATTTTTTTGGATCGTGAATTGCAGACGTCAACGCACCGGTATTGGAAGATTACAATAACCCAAGTCGGTAATTCTGGCTACGACCAAGGCTGTACCTCCTAATTGAAGGCTGCGCCTCCAAATTGTTGGGCGGTCGGTTGTAGTGGCGTAGGGTAGCGGAACATCGGGCCCGTACCACCCTCCCTCCTCCCATCAATCCCGACAATTTTCGCCGTGGCATACAAAGTGAATAACACCTTGAAAAGGGTGCCCCCTCTCCCCCTCCACGTGAAAAAATTCTGCCAACGCCCCTGGTTGGCTTTCTGGTTATGGGGCTGCACCTGTGTGTATCCCCACCGTCTTGTTCCCTCCTCATAAATCTACGCTCAACCCTTAATATATGTCGTACCAACAAGGCCAGAAGTCAGCCCTTGTAAAATTCATATGTGCCAACCAGTAATTCAGGCAACGAAGCAGTAAAGAACTTCCTTGTAATTTATCTTCGCGAATCACTTGCGATTGTCCTCGATAAGACTATATGTAGCTGACGACAGCTTTTCTGAGCGATAAAGACAAATGCCTCTGTATGAACTGTGAAGGCAGCACTTTTTTTTTCGCATTCGCCTAATGTTTTCTGTGATCAAGATAAAATTTTGTATTGTGGTGTTCAGTTCAGCGCGCGGATTGAGTTATCAAAGACGTCGTTTAATGGAGGGCTTCGGAATCGTTTTGACCGCTTGGTGTGCATAGACAAATACCCGTACACGCGTGAACTTATTATGTATTCTGCAGACGTGCCGCAACAGCCACATCTTGCGCTGGCTGAAAGCGGGAATTCCCGACCTCGCACGTGATCATCAACGTCCCGCCGCTGTGCGCACTCGTGTACATAGTGATCCGGGCATAAGATAACCAAATGTAGCTTTGTCACTCCCTGTAGCGCAGATTGTATTGATAATGACAATAATAATTGTTGGCATTCAACGTTCCATAAACCACCATATGATTATGAGAGACGCCGTAGTTAAGGGCTCCGGAAATATCGACCACCTGGGGTTCTTTAACATATGTACTTTAATCTAAGTAATCGAGTCTCCAGCATTTTAGCCTTCATCGAAATGCGGTGGAGGGACTCGATGCAGCGTTCTTCAGAAGTTCTACTGAGAAGCGTTCACCTAGAAAAAAAAGAAAGGGTGGGGAGGGATGTGAGTATCTTGTATTTATTTGTAATTATATCAGGACCTAATTAGGTCATGCATGAACGAACAGTTCAAATGGAATGAACAGGACTACGTGCAGGAAATACGAAGAAATAAATCCTCTGTCTTAATGCGAAACTTTCATCGATGTATGCAACGTAAAGGTCAAGCGAAAACATAAGACTGATTGATTGAAACGCGCAACTCAAAAGCAAAACAGTGACATTACATGCGTGCACGATAGTTCTACATTGAAAAATTCGCAGGTAGAAACATTTTTTTTGGTCCACAAATTGTACAATAATCATTTATGAACGCGTTATTCAGCGTAAAGATGGAACAATGAACGAGTAAGTCTAATGCACCACCCGAAAGCAAAGTACTAATGCGGCGTGTGGGCACGGTGGTTTGCCGGAGTCGCAAATTTATGGATATAAATTTACAATCAAAATGTGCAACTTGTTATAATTCGTTAGTATAGTGTACCTCCATGGAGATAAAGGGACGTCTTCGCCACACCCCGGTCTCCTTTTCGGCGGCGGCGCAGTTGCTTTTCCAGTCCGCGAACCCGGGTCTCAAGTACGAGTACACGGTGCCCGAGTTGAACGCGAGCCGTCGTCCCGAGTTCCACTGGCGCTGGTCGGACTGGAGCCCGTGCACGGTGACGTGCGGCGGCGGCTCGCAGGAGTCCCAGCCGCGCTGCTTCGAGAAGGAGGCCGGCCTCGTCGAGGACACCCACTGCGACCCGGCGTCGAGGCCGGCCACCCGCCGGCGACCCTGTTCGCGGCAGCCGTGCCCGGCGCGCTGGTGGACCGGGCCGTGGCAGCCCTGCTCGGCCACCTGCGGCGGAGTGCGGCGCCACACCGTGCTGTGCGTGCGCTCGCGCGGCAAGGCCGACCAGCTGGCGCTGCGCCAGGAGGCCTGCGACCCGGCCACCAAGCCGAACGACACCGAGCCCTGCCCCGACGACCCCCGGTGCCCCGGCGCGGCGCGAAACGGATCGGCCGCCACTGCCCAGCCGGTGAGTAGCTGGCTAAATCTGTTTAGGCCTTAGAACAAATAAAAAGAAAGAATCAAAAGGGAGAAAAGGTCGCTAAATGTGCGCTAGTCAAACACTGCAACAAATTGACAAATTTATAAGGCACGCTTTTACAACTCTGTTTTAATTCATTTCGTGATAAATGATTTCAGAAGCTTGGGTTGCTGTTGGTGCTTGCTCAGTGCTGCTTGCGATCATTGCGGCAGCGATGAAACGATAGGGCAAGTTCTCTGTCACTGCCCTCGTTACAGCGTGTAACGATGACAGCTAGCTACTGCGTTAGCATCGCCTTGATGACAGACCTTCGTCAGAACAGTCAGTGCTTGAAAGGCGACATGATCTGTCTTCGCACTGAAAATCAGTGAAGGCGCCTTATTGAACTTTTTTTGCGTATTCGATCATTCCAGCGACTATAGGCGGCGCAGCGGAATGTCGAAATGGCGGATGAGACGGAGATGTCGCGAACGTTTACGTCAGCGTCGCAGGGCATGAAGACGCGTTCATTGGTTTATGACTACTGAGAGAGCGAATTGAGTCGCAGTTTTATCACCGTGTGACAGCTCCGGAGCGCGGCTACACGGCGCCGCCTGCGTCGCTGTAATGACCAAATTGGGTAGCCTATAGCAGCCCAGCTCACTTGTTCCTCTTTCGCTCGTCAATTTCGCTCTTCGCTTTCTTTCTTATCTTCCTTCCCCATTATCCCTTCCCTTCGTGCAGGGTAGCAAACCGGGTGCTCCGATTTCTGGTTAACCACCCCCTTTCCCACATTTTATTCTCTCTCTCTTGGTGCTTGCTAACAAACATATCGTGGCAGTAAAACACGATATGTTTGTTAACGTAATCGACGCGAGAGCTCTCCAACCGCGCCTCCCCGGGGTGCGTTCTACCGGTGAAGGGGATTCTTGCAGCATATAACGAGCTCACTAAACATTTCTACCTGTCTAGAAGGATTTTCCCTCCTCCTTACAAACATCTAACCCGGCCCCAAGCACTTACATTAAGGCTTTTGCAAACGCGGATGTACCCTACTTTGAAAATGTTACACATCATGTACCCTGACCTATACCCAAGTAATCTTTGTCCACATTGTGGGGAAATAGCTTCATTAGAACACATGCTCTGGCAGTGCACCCAATTCGCTCATTTATCGAACATCACCTCGGCCAGATGGGAGGCGGCAATCCGCAGCTCGTCCTTGGCAGATCAGCTCTGGGCTGTCCACCAAGCCCGCGAGGCGGCTGAGGAGCTTGGCATCTCAGTCCCCACGTGGGAGCTGCCCGCAACACAGTGATCTGTGTTTTGGAGGACCAAATAAAAGTTTATCCAATCCTAATTGTTAACGTAATGGTTCCGGTTCCGCGTCCCGAAACCACAATATGATTAGGAGAGACGCCGTAGTGCACGGAGAGCTCCGCATTTTTCGACCCCCTGGCGTTCTTTAAAGGGCCAGTCAACAGGCTCCGAAACGCGCAGTAAACGCTCGCGCATCTTCCGAACGCTTGACCGACCTCCTTCCACGCGCAGTGACGTCATCTCGGCGAGCGGTGACGTTGACTTCATTACTGTTTGTCGAGACCTGGTTTAGACCAATCGACGAGCTGCGTGCTGCGTCGCGTCGCCGATTGCCGAGTTGACGTCACTGCGCATGCAAGGAGGTTGGTCACGCGGAGGAAAAAATGCGCGTGCTTTTCCAGCGCGTTTCGGAGCCTGTTGACTGGCCTTTTAACGGGCAACTAAATCCAAGTATACGCGGGCCTCTCCCCGCTGTCGAAGTGCGACTACTGCTACTTCGATCGAACCGGCGACCTTCGGGTCAGCAGTCCAGCCAGCGGAAACCACTATACAATCGTGGAAGCTATATAGCTGGAAGTGGCTGATCGAGGAAATGAAGATCGCGCTTTTAGGCTCGAGAAGGCGTGTTTTAGGGGCGAAGCTCCTTAAGCCGTGGGTCGTGCGTCCCCGTTGTATGTAGTAGTAGTAGTAGTAGTAGTAGTAGTAGTAGTAGTAGTAGTGGCAGTAGTATACATAAGTAGCCACCTCTCGTTTTGTCCTTGAGGGACTATGGCGGGGCAAAGAAGTGGGGCCATAGTCCCTTGAGGGACTATGGCCTTACTCATCATCATTCACTGTGTGGATATGCGGTGATTTTTTACTCCTAGCCGATGATAGCGAAGTGCAGAAACGTCCTTAGCAATGTCATTCAGATGAACGGTAATAAACGCAAGGTGGCTAATATTTCTTCATTCTCAATCCAGAAGTGTACCACGCAGACCACAGTCGCCGTCGTGACTTGTATAATAACCCGCATTATATTTATCCGCAGCAGAATACCGTTCTCTTTAGTCTGTTCTCTTGTTACCTCGTTCCTTCGTGCGTGGGTATATATTTAGGATTCTTGGAAATTAATCGTTTCAAACGGCGGGTTTTGTTTGGCACGAGTCTCACGTGAGTCTTCCATGAAGGTATACCGGTCGCAATGGGCTCTACTGACGTCAACGCGGAGTCGCGTTGATATGACGGTTACCTTTAAAAAAGCTAAAGCTAAAAAAAAAGGAAATATTTTATCCGTACTAATTGTTGCGCGTTGATTTTCGTTTGGGCCAAACAAAAGCGGCCACTTGTCGTGTTAATGGTTGAGCCTTCATACTACTACTACTACTACTACTACTACTACTACTACTACTACTACTACTACTACTACTACTACTACTACTACTATGAACGCCACTCTCAGGAGTCATTATTCAAACGACATACTCACGCTACGCTTGTGTGGATGTTCAAGAAGGTGCAGTGCGAAAATTCGCAGTGCTCAACTCTTTCTTCGTACAGTAATGCATTTTTGTTACGTAAGTGACGATACGATCTTCCGGCCCCGCCGCGGTGGTCTAATGGCTGAGGCACTCGGCTGCTGACCCGCATGTCGCGGGATCGAATGTGGCGGCTGCATTTTCGATGGAGGCGGAAATGTAGGCCCGTGGGCTCTGATTTGGGTGCACGTTAAAGAACCCCTGGGGGTCAAAATTTCCGGAGCCCTCCACTACGGCGTCTCTCATAATCATATGGTGGTTTTGGGACGTTAAACCCCACATATCAATCGACACGATTTTTTATTGTTTACTCTAGTATTTGTATTTACTGTAGTTTTTGTATTGTTTAATGTCAATTCAAATGTTCGGGTTTTACATTTCCTGATGGCATTATTGTCACAATTAATATTGTTATTATTAATCTCGGGGAATATTTCTTCCTCACATGCCGTAGTTGAAGCTCTGTCAGTTGAAAGTTGAGGGTCTGTCAACTTGTATGAACGAATAGAGTTCAGTGGCTCAAGTGTTACGTGTTGTCATAGCGCTTCATTGAGTGTGACCAGTCTGGAGGTTGTGAGACGGCATTGTCGGTGGTACATGTAAGATAGGTGCATACTGTCCTTAAAGGGACACTAAAAAAAATCCAAATATTAAGTTGACGCCAATTGTTGAAAATAGCGGTCCGGAAACCTCGCAGTGCTAGTTTTGTGCCAATGAAGCGCCTGTTTTGAAATAAAATCACGTTTAAATGGTCCGGATTGTGTTAGCGCACTTCAAATCGACCGCGCCTGAAAGCGGTCATTCAGACTTAGCGTGCCCGACGTTGCCTTTACTTCGCGGCCGCCGACACCAGTGGCAGCAAGCGAAAGTAGCGGGAAAGACAGTAGCAGCAACAGCCATTGAACGATTTATTGCTACCTCAGAGGCCATGATTCTACCATGGCCTCCGAGATTGCGAGTGCGCGGCGGGCTTCTCTCCGGCCGTCCCAATCGCCGCGCTCCGCAGCAAAACCAGCGAGTATTGCCTCACGCGCTCGGCTACCGCGAGGGAGCGCGTTTAATGTGGGTTCCTCGAGCGCGCGGAATTCCAGCGTGCGAATAATTTTTTTTGTCGCGTGTGAGCAAAAGCACTGACAAATCTTCTGACTGCACTGAAGACAAGTATTCTTTTTCTGTTACTGCTTTTATTTTGATCCAATTGGCGAATAAAGGCATGACAACTGCTGTATTTTTCTTATATAGATCATTGCAATGAGATGTTATTTCGTTTGTGACAGAGGCATTCTAGCATTCCCCCTTACTGGAGACGCGTATGTGGGTGAAGACTGGGCAAGTTATTGTCGTTGAATCATATTGCCCTCGTATCGGTGTAGATCGTTTTACTATTTTATCGCGTACCGATATTTATCAGGTCGTCAACCGAATTCCACTTACGCTCTAGATAATTAAGTGCGCTGATATCGTGCCACTTATTAATGTGATAAGTAATTTTTCTGGGATATTGTGAAGACTACGATTAGCCGACCTGCATTTACTCCCTACATCCTTCACAGTGAAAGTGCTTGAGTTATCATCGTCTCCTTTTTTCGTCATCTGTATTTTAATTATGATTTTGTAGCACAATGGAAATGTCAGTATCGTGTTCATTTAAAGTTATCTCTACTGCATCCAAATCAAAGGGTTGCACATGCGGCCGAACGGCGTCTTTCAGAAAACCAAATATTTGTCGAGGTAGACTACCGCAGAATAAAAAAGATCGGGCTGCCATATTTCTTTTTTTTTCGCCTGTGCCTCCCCCCCCCCCACTATACAGCCCGCGAAATTCGAAGTATAGTTTCGAGCACATGCGGATCTCTTGCAGAGGCATCGCAATTTTAACAGCTCTAATATGGGCGGCACCAATCTACAGCAAAATAAAAAAAAAACTCATTTGAAAATAAAACGCCCCAGCGTTCATTTGCCTCTCGTACACCTTGACGCGACATTCCCAAATGAACACAAAGTTATATAAAAGCGCAAAACCATCTTTTTCTCGCCACATAGAAGCATAGCCAACAGCGCTGCAGCCTTTTCGACCGAGAGACAGAGCGCCGTGGTGTGGAGAAAAGAGCGGGCCACGCCCACCTCCGGAAACATGCGCTCTCCGTGTGAGTGGGACGTCAAAAAAAAAAAAAAATACCCGCCGCGCATTTTCAATCTCGGAGGCCATGATTCTGCCTGCTTGGTTCAACTGGGCTCCGCTAGAGGACACTACCCATCCAGCCTAACCAGTCAAAAACTTAGTTTATGAACCACTCGTGCCATTTCCCATAGTAACGCCAGGTAGTTCTTTTTTCTATAAACAAACAGGAACAGATAAGCGGCATTTTACTACGTATTTTGATGCACTAAACGTTTTTTTATTGCTGCTAGTTTGATTACTTGTGATTAATTTAACTGTACATTCTCACGTCATCAGGATCATTTCGCAAATGTCTCACATCCTGGCGCACGTCTGTTGATGCAGTTAGCTTAATTTCTTGGTAAGTAAGGAATTGCTGTTGATAATAGTATTGCCGTTTTAGACGTTTCCATACATTGAGCTTTCACTCTGACATCAATTGTCAGTTGCCTTTAGTGTCTTTTTGAAGGAAACAAAAAAAGAACACCCTTTGCTTCAAAGCGCGTCAACTGTGTAAGCGTGCAAATCACGACAAAGACATGTCAGTAGTGTTTCGCAATGTATATACAAGAATATGCGTCTCCGAGGAGTGATATAATAAAGCTGCTCAGCACATTAGTACTATTATAGTTTCTCAGAGAAATATTTGATAGCAACGGCTTGTAGTCCACGGGCTCTACAAATTTACTTTCGAAAGATCAACCTATGCTTACAGTATGAACCATGGGTATCTTTAGCCGACAGTCTGCTGCGTGCCTGCGTCATGCAAAAAATCGATAACTAAATTTTTGATAGCAAAAGAGATAGATTCATGCCAAGGAACAGTAATGCGCGAATGGCAATTCATATAACTTTCAATGTCTGTGTTGCCTTTTCTTCAAATGAGTTTCAACTAGACGGCTTTCCAGCCGAACGTACAGGACCGTCAGCGTCCCGCAGCATTATGGCAGGTTTCGTCGTCAGCCAAGAGGAAAGAGTTCGTGGCGTACGCTCGGCCTGTATTTTACGGAATTTCCAGAGAATCGCTTAATAGACAGCGCGCGTTGTAGCGGATCGGGGCTGGCCCGGTTCTTTTTATTGCACGTTTGCAATAAATTGAGTCGTTGCTTTGTGTGCGTCTGGAGGGAACACATCGCGAAAGACGGAGACAAGGAAGAAAAACAAGTGTTATCAAGTCGCGCACATGACGCACACAACCGATTTGTCTGTTCAACCAATACGCCCAAGCTTCGACTCTTAATCGCTTTATTGCTGTTCATTGTTCAGTATCTTGATCTGGTTGTTAAGGTGACATGATATCAACACGCACGTTAAAAAAAAAGTCGGGCACATTAGTTATAAAAAACGGCGCATTTCACGGCAGTTAGATACTTAGTAAAGTTAATTGAAACAAGAATATCTTTTGCTCAAATAATCAGACCTGAATAGGAGCTGTCTGAACCTGGGAACGCGATGGCGAAGCGGCTCGTCGCTATACTTGGCTTAAGTTGTTGTACCTGTTCAATTTTCTTATTGGCGTCGTGACGATCGAACAGTGTCTACAATCTCGCAAACACACACACACACACACACTCACACACACACACGCGCGCGCGCACGCACACACACGCGCACGCACGCACACACGCACACACACACACACTCACACACACGCACTCACACACACGCACTCACACACACGCACTCACACACACGCACGCACGCACACGCACACACACGCACGCACACACACACACACACGCGCGCGCGCGCACGCACACACGTACACACACACACACGCACTCACACACACGCACACACGTACACGCACTCACACACACGCACGCACGCACACGCACGCACGCACACACACACACACACACACACACACACACACACACACACACACACTCAAGGAAAAGGTAAGGGTCACACTCGGTGAGAAAATTATGTCGCGATTAACAGCGTAGACGAAGGTAAGCGGATTCATCGCACTGCCTTTTCAGAAAAATAAACAGCACACATGAAGCCACAAGGTGTCTCCGCTGGCCCAGTCATTGCACCTGATGGAGGTTACTTTCAAGACAGGGCGCGCTAGTGGTCTGTGTGCTTGGCCGCGCCATCAATAGCAACGGTGGGACTGGTGAAGGAATCTCGAGCTCACTGACCCTCGCATTCTTTATATACTTTTTTGTGCATGTACACGTGATCACGGAGTATGTGACATTATCCACAATTGAGGATGGTGCGCATCAAGCAACCATTTCTCTCGGCTTACCCCGGCACGATGCCTCTAAGAACCACAGCATGAGTTGCGATCTTAGTGCACTTTATTTACTTGAACATCACGGCGACGGCGGCGAGTATTTGCCTCAAATGACCGTATGACTGGTAGTTAAAATAAAGAAGACAAGAAACGAGACATTAAATCACTGAACACGGTGTGGTGCTCGTTTTGACTGCATACTGCAGTATTGTGATTTTAAGTGTTGCGAGAAAGCTATACTGCTATCGACGCAAGCAAAATATAATATCGACCGCCGAGTGCTGTCATAATTGGAGCTACGAGACAAAATGGGGACAGTTCACTTCATATACGTAGCGATGCTTTCGGAAACATTTGGCTCATCTGTGGAATTAATATCTCACAATACACAGTATTGATTGATTTGATTGATTGATATGTGGGGTTTAACGTCCCAAAACCACTATATGATTATGAGAGACGCCGTAGTGGAGGGCTCCGGAAATTTAGACCACCTGGCGTTCTTTAACGTGCAACAATACACAGTATTGCAAAACGCTCTTGTCCTGGCGCATATGGTCTAAGGCATGTCTGCACGTGTCCGTTAGACACGTGCAGACATGCACGTGTCTAACGTGCATGTCTGCACGTGTCTGCGTTATAGTGACAACGGAACCAGAAAGCAGAAAGCAAAGAGGTGTGGTGATTTGCCTCGCGTGCGATCGGAAGGCAATTCGTTTCGCAGCACACCAGTCGTCTCTGCGAGAACAGTGGTCCAATAGTCACGCGCATATGCCAGCGTACGTGCATACGTGACGATGTGGCTCTACCGCGTGTGCAACAGGCGATGATGTCGTACTCTCGCCGGCAACGAGCAATGCGATATATACTACGATTGCTGCGTGCGTGCATGCGTGCGTGCGTGCCAGCAAAACTTGCGGTGTAAGCATCGGCGTCAGGTGGCGCTGGCAACAGCCCCGCCCTTCCTTTGCGTTCACCTCTCACCCTCCTGGACGACCACATACAGAAGATGGCGGGTCACGCGAAGCGCTCGTCTTCGCAGGGCTTCGCTCGCGTGACGCCCGCGCTTTGTCGAGATTCCTTGGGAAAGACCCTGGGCAGCCGCGTCTGGCTGCGCTAGGCAGCTGAGCTCGCGTGGCCTTGGGGATCGACACGAAGCGAATGCTGGCCCATCGACCCATCGTGCGCGCCACGCAAGCTTGTACGCTACGCGACTGCCGG
The DNA here is from genome assembly GCA_013436015.1 of Rhipicephalus annulatus. NCBI lineage: Eukaryota > Metazoa > Arthropoda > Arachnida > Ixodida > Ixodidae > Rhipicephalus > Rhipicephalus annulatus. The sequence goes on along the minus strand of WOVY01011536.1, from coordinate 340,798 downwards.
CGGGCGCGCTAACGCCGCTGAGGTGTTCTCGGAAGCCGCCAGTTTTTTTAGCTCTTTCTTCGTTTCCGAATGTAATGCTTGCAAACGTCTGGTATCACTTTACACAACACTCTACACACATCCTCCCCCGGTGACTAAGCGGCGTTATTTTGCATGCAGAGCAGGACGCCGGGGGTCGGGCAACGCTGGACCAGCGCGGAATGTTAGCTGTAGAGTCGGAATGTCTGAGCGAAGTGACGATAATTCTGCAGTGCTCCACAATCATGTCTCTTATAAGCCAGACGTCATGGGGCTTGCTTAAAAATTCATTCAGGCAATATCAATGGATGATATTGACCGACAGTGCCCGTAGGACACGTGGTTTAAGCATACTCAAGTCATAAAGATTAAAAAAAAAATGACCCTTGGTTTGCTCAATGTTGTTCTGCATGGAATACGAATGGCCATGTAATACGTAAAGCTGGTGTAGCCGGTGGTCATTTAACGTTTCTGAAATGGATGTTAGGGGACGGGAAGCACAGTAGACGACGGCTAATAATAAGATCGCATGACGAAATTATTAAATGTACAATCGAAACTTGCAGTCAGGAATAGGACAGGGGAATCGCTTGAAGATGCCTTACGTCCGGTAGTTGACATATGTGGCTACAATGATGACACTCGTGCGCTTTCTGCTTATCATGCTTGTTATGTTTTTAGGGGCGAAGCTCCTTATAGCGGCACCCGTTCGTCCCGCGTAGCATGTAACTAGTCTTACGCTTTGACCTCCAAGGTGGTGCCGGTGAGAGATTTCTTCTGTGCGTTGTTTAACAATAAAAAATAGTGCTCAATGTACATGCCAATGGCTGCTAATGGGGAATGAGAGACAGGAGCATTCGGATTTTAGTCAACGCGCATGCTGCGATCCCCATTAGCAGCCATTGCCATGTACATTGAGCACTATCGGACAAGAAAGGGTTGCTACATTATACTCGCTGGGTGTAACCGCCTTAGTTTTAGAAAGGTTTAGCGAGCGTTCAGCCGCAGGGCCATGTATACAATGAACTAGTATGTACCATGAATGAATTCGAGGTGGTTAAAGGGGGAAGCAGATACGAAGCGCAAGCCGTAAGAAATTAAAAGCTGAATCCTCCTGTCTCTCATTTCACATTAGCAGCCACTGGCATGTAAATTGAGCCCTATCTGACAGGGAAAGGTTGCTACGTTATACTCGCTGGGCGTAACCTCCTTGGTTTTCGAAAGGTTTAGCGAGCGTTTGGTCGCAGTGCCATGAATACAGTGAACTAGAATATACCATGAACTCGAGGTGATTAAAGGTGGGAAGTGGACCCAAAGCGCAGGCCGTAAGAAAGTGTGCGTGTGCCACCTCTCGTTTAGTCCTTGGAATGTCCGCTGGATGGCGGTGCATCTATATGGGGAATATATGATAAAAAGATGCGAGATGGTGGGACTTGGAGTGTTGAATAGATGGACGAACGGACACACAGACAGATGCATGGATGGACGCATGAACAGACGCAGGGGCGGATGCATGAACGAACGCAGGGACGGGCGCACGAACAGACGCATGGACGGTCACACAGACGGACGCATTGACGGACGAATGCTTTGCCCCACTCTCCATCATTCACTCCGTGAATATGCTGCAAACTTTTTTTTTAGTTAAAGAATGTTTCTGAAAGGAATACTCTAGCTTTCCTTGTTCGCAGAACGTTTCGGAAAAGAAGTCAGATAGAACAGAGCGCACAGTTACAACTACTTATAGCTCAGATGGTGCGCATGTATACAATCAAGGGGTTAAGGAGTTGACACGCAGAGAAAGGGAAAAGTGATGGCGAATTTGCAAAACAAATTTCTCGCATCTCGCAATCACATATTAACTGAAAAATTTAACAGATGGTGACAGTTAACAGACGGGGCGCTTACACACTCACTTCCCGCAGAACCGTCTAAGCGGGACGTAAGGTGTTCTCCGAAACATTTTTCTGGGGGGTGTTGATTCTGCGGAGCAGAGAACCTTGCTTGGCGATGACATCACTATCAGAGACGTGCGCAGTGGTGCAGTCACAGCCTCCGAGATTGCGGGAGCGCGGCGGGCTACGCCGCGCGCCCGCAATCTCGGAGGCCATGGTGCAGTTGGTGTGTTGTCACGTGCCGTCGCTGAACAGACAGGCGCTTTCTTCGTCCTCTTCTACCTCGTCGTAGTATTCTGCTACGCTCCCAGAAAGCGCGCGCCGAATTTTGCGGCGCGGAATGCGACAACTCTGATGCGCAATGTAACGAGTACGGAGAGAATGCAATAAAGATAGAGAAAGCGATAAATTTTAGAGCGGCAATTTCTTTCTGGAGCTCAGATTCGAACCCGCATGCCTACGACTCGAATGCGAGCGTCTTAGTCACTCGGCTATCCGTATGTGAAACGCTAGCTGTCCTTCATGCTTAATGTTCCACTATAATTGCCAAGTAGAAACCATACCGCGTTATTTTGCACCTTTTCAAGATGCTCCCTGTGCACACAAATACAACCGTAATCAAGTGTACTGCGAACATTATGCTAATACAGCTGTTCTTAAAAATTTTCCGGTAGCTGACTGAAATTACGGCGAAGAAAGCTCAGTGAACTTACCGCCTCATTCTTTATGTGCAGAATATGTTTTTAAAGCAGACCCTAAATGACACATAAAAATACGTAGATATTTATATTATTCAGCTTTAAGGTCATCTTATTCAGTGTATACGTGCCAGACTGAAATAAGCGTTTCCTTGAAAAGGGGATGTGAGCACGCTTCTGGAGGACATTTCCTATTAATCACACCTTGATCCCAGAATGTCTAAACCAGCCTGCAGTAAAATGACCTCACTCTCTTCATGTCTACCTCGCAGTAAAATAACGTGGCTCCCTTTATGTTTAACTCTTTAAATGGCCCAGTCACCTGCGAAAATTCTGAAAGAAGAGTTGACACCATTTGAAATGTCGTTCATAAAAGGCAAAAACAAAAGGTGACCCAGAATTGATCCCTGCGGAACGCCTGAAGATACTGGAGCACATTGCCGCGCGTATGTGCCAGTGGCGGCGACAACAAAGCAGCGCGAGTGTTATTGGTCGAGCGCAGAGACGAAGAAGACGCTCCAGTCTTCTCTGTGATAGGCTCTTCCTTCCTTCCTTCCTTCCTTCCTTCCTTCCTTCCTTCCTTCCTTCCTTCCTTCCTTCCTTCCTTCCTTCCTTCCTTCCTTCCTTCCTTCCTTTCTTTCTTTCTTTCTTTCCTTTCTTTCTTTCTTTCTTTCTTTCTTCCTTTCTTCCTTCCTTCCTAAATAAAGCGATAATCTAACTAATGATTTCAACACTATCTATTAGTTACCATTTTGACATAATGAACAAATTATTTTATAAGCAAGGTACTGCTAGTTTCATTGCTATGATGGGTTGCGCCAGGATAAAGAGACAATCAATAAATCGACCGCCGCGGTGGTATAGTGACAAAGGGAATCGGCTGCTGACCCGCAGGTCGCGGGATTGAATCCCGGCTGCGGCGGCTGCATTTTCCATGGAGGCGGAAATGCTGTAGGCCCGTGTGCTCAGATTTGGAGGCACGTTAAAGAACCCCAGGTGCTCGAAATTTTCGGAGCCCTCTACTACGGCGTCTCTCATAATCATACGGTGGTTTTGGGACGTTAAACCCCGCACATCAATCAATCAATCAATCAATCAATCAACCAATCAATCGATAAAGGGTATTTGTTTGCGGTTCTTAGTGGGCTCGTCAATCCCGCGTCGTCCTACTGATGGATGTGCGAGGTAGTCCTTATGCTTGGCACCCCTTTGTAGAGCCGACAATCGAGCCAGGAATCGCTACCACGCTTCGACACACCGGTCCACTTTTTCAGTCGCCGTCTACTAGGCCTGATGCTCGAGCTCAATCTCCTGCGAGAAAGTACCAGCAATCGCTTGCCTCCTTCAGCCACCATGGCCACTGCAGAGGGGGGGGGGGGGGGGGAGGTGACTCTTAAATGAAAATAACATAAAAGTGAACCCCGTAACTGTCTCTCAGGGGTAGGACACCTCACCAGTAGCTTACGAGGGATGGGGGTAAGGAGGGATTAAAGAGGATAGGGAGGAATTAAAAGTGTAGAGATAGAGAGAGGCGCAGGGACAGCCACATACGGAAGTAAGGAGAAGATAGGAAAGATGGACATGGTTGCATAAGTCCGAGGACGGGGCACCACTCAGCGAGATTTCTTGTCGGCGTCAGGAGATGGCGTAGGGCGAGCCAGTCGGCGAGAGCTGCGCTGTCCTCGGAGATCGCGGGAGCACAACCGGTGAGAATGAAATCAAGTGAGCGAGTCCCCGCCACTGCAGCTCCATCCCATATGACACTTCAGAATCCCATGATTCCTGATTGTTTTCATGGTGAGACGTATGAAAACCATCAAGACCGTCTGAGCGTATATACCCATTACATGTATGTAAACAGTGTGGGTGCTGTCGACATACAGGGTACAGTGTGGGTGCTGTCGACATACAGGGTACTTGTAGCGACGTCACGCACGTAGGCTCCGCCCAACCCAAAGCTCACCACCGTCCTCTATGATCACGTGATTACTGACACAGCAGCGTCGGGGAGCTTCTTGTGCTTTTACTCCTTTTTATAGACGTCGAAGCTTTTTTACAAAACGCGCAAGACGCGTTCTCCGGACTTCATACGCGTAGCTACATTGGAGATTGGATAGATACGCTCGATTTCGCCGAAGTTCGCTAAGAAATGCTTCGCATTTAAAAGTTGTTTTTTTTTAGGGGGGGGGGGGCAGCATACTTTACATGTAGTGTATAGCGAACCCATGCATGTGCTGCGACTATTCTAACTAAGCAGAAACGTTTTTTTTCCGGCTGGTATATTTTTTTTATTTTATTGCTAAAATATTCACGGGCGGGAATTGGCCTCTAAGGGTGTCTTTGTAAACTTTTTTTACGAAAGTGCGTGCGTGAGCGCTTACTCTTTAAAGTCTTAAATAGCGAACGAGGTGACTAAGCTAACACTGTCTGTATTTAGCGTTACCACCACCCACCACTAGGTTAATTGTTCATAATGGTGAATTTGACCCGTCAATAAAACTAGATGACCCAGAAGAGTGCCGAAGGTTATATTGAGACATTTAACACAAACGATGAGAGAGAAAAGCGAGGAAAAGGCAGCCCTGTCATATAGCTCCTAGGAATGTTTTCTTTTGTTGCTGCATTTTTACTGGGGGGGGGGGCGATGATATTTAGGAAACGTTATTCGTGGGCTGTTGTTTTCTGGCTGCGCCCTAGTATCTCACGCAGAAAAAAAAAGAGAACAAGAAAATAGCACTTAGTAAGATACAAAGGGAGCTAACTATTCAGCGAAAGGGAATTACGGTATGTGTGTGGGTGTACCGAAACGTAAATTGGCGTATCATAGTGACGTAGCACGCATCATTATCACAGCGGAAAAATCACAGGTGCGTTTTCTAGTCAGGGCAGGGACCACCTGTACTTATGCGTCTAATCCGTTACCCTTTAGGCGTTATACACTGAAGAAAGCTCGAAGATTGGGGTGAGGTGCGGAGATATCGTGAATAGGGAATGAGGCTGAGGCCATCGTTTTGTCAAACGTGCGTTTTAGTCGGCGCAACAACTTTTTTGCTTGATATATACTGTACACCAACGGACAAACTATTTCATCCTGCGCCTAAACGTGACAGGAAAAGGAGAATAAGCTGGTGGGTTTGCAAGATTGCCTGAGTACTCAAATACATGCACTAGTGAAGCATGAATTATGTGGGGACAGGAAGCGGAAATGATGGAGAAGGGGAAATGGAGCTTTGGGGATCATGATCATGACAGGGGCACGGCTGAGGGAAATTGGTGTTGAGTTCCTTGAAGTGCAGATAAAAGCAGGAAATGGCAGGAATATACGGTGTTTGCGTATACAGATGCTACTATTAGCGAGTATCGTTCAATGCTATTGTATCCGCTGCTTGGAAAATTTCCTCAATGACCAGAGCCAATCTGTCGGCTTAGGCCCACGTCGTACTAGACTAGGGGCGTCGCCCACCTTGGACGACTGTGCACTAATTGGCTCGCTCTACTAAATATTCATTATTACCCCTTCGCATATCCAGCTAAGCGATTTCCCTCCACGTGATCTTTCTCAGCATGGCCCTAAAAGTCGACGTTTGCCGTGTGCCATAGACAGACAATTATCAATATTCTTGGCGAAGTTAGTATGTTTTCGCCTAGGCGAGATTCAAACTCGCGTGCCTACGATTCGAGTGCGAGCGCCATAACTACTCGGCTACCCACGCACGCTGGCATATCCCTGTATAGTACAGCACGGCGGTGGCGAAGGGAAGTGATTGTAACGAGGAGAGAAATGGGGGAGGGGTTGGGAGGATGCGAGAAGGAGTACAGAGAAAGACAGAAACAGCTAGTGGAACAGATAGAAAGAAGAATAAGAGACAAAAAGAAAAGATGTAGAAGGTGAAGACCGATTACAGAGAGGGAAAGAGAAATAACTAAGAGAAGAACAAAAGATCAAGAGATAGGAAGTGAGAAACCGACTACAGAGATAAAGAAACAAACGCATTAAACGAAATAGAAAGAGACAGAAAAAAAACATAGCAAGGGAGACAGATACGAAGCAACATCATGAAAAAAAAAAAGACAGGAAGAAGGATAGCCATGTATAGTATGCAGTATATAGTTTGCCGCGTGGCGTATAAAAATGATCATCATCATTAACCCGCACGCACTCTCTTAGTTATCTTCTTCATCTTCGTTCTCTTCTACGTCTGGTTCACCAGCTCTGCTGTGACCCAGCCTTGCACGACTTTTTGCAAGCTGCGCTGTTCTTATTTTCGTGCTTTCATTCCGCTAGGAAAAAAAAGCGGCAATATTCTATGAAAAGGAGTTATTGTGAATGATTTATTGCATTACCTATAGGCTTAGGCGACATGGGTTCAGTAAAAACGTCGCGGTACACGAATAGGCGCAAACTTTTATGGTTTTGGGCATCGTAAAAGACTCTGCCTTAGTATCCCCTACATATTATAAAAGCGAACCGTAAATGGTCTTGCGAAGCCGCTTGTGTGGGTCTTTCTGATATCTGCGTGCGGGCAGCGAGCGAAACTCTGAAAATATTAAACGCCTCTCTTCTTCTTCTTTTTCGGCCCCTTACACGAGGCACCAGGTGAGATAACGCGTGCCGTCGCAACTCGGAGCCTCGCGAAACTCGTTGCCGTACCACGCGTGAATATTGAACGACGTTCCCCGCGCGCAACTCGACGCGCGAGTGATCAATGTTACATTGCGTTTCTCGTTATCTTCCCGCATTGCGGTGCCGTATAGTCGGGCTCTGCGTGCAGGTTAGCGCTTGGACAGTTGCCATGCTGCACGTAGGCTGGCAGTCTCCGCGTGAAATGCGGAAGCTGTCGTGGAGGGACTGTAGTCGGAACGTAGTGAAATATATCGCCCGTGTCGCTCCCGTGTATATCGTCTTCGCCAACATTTGCAGCGCTTCCGACATCTCAGTTTAGTTCAGTTTATTACCTTGAAGACTCCTCAAGGGGCTATTACATAAGGGGTGGTTACGCGAAAAACGAATATAAAGGTGTCCCTTATACATCACGATAAATTTGTTATTATAAAGTGTTGCAAATACACTATAGCGTACTATTTGCTGCGAATCGCTATATAGTTTCCAAATATTCTGGCAGACGTTGCAGAAACTAAAATAAGAAGGTGGTGGCAGTGATTTCCTCGGCAAAGCTGTTACGGACTGCGCAAGTTTGAAAAGAGAGAGAGAGAGAGAGAAATAATGAAGATAAAAAGCTGTGGTTCATGCACGTGCACGCAAAAATTGGTGATATATTTAAAAAAAAAGATGCCAGTTTGGACCTTATGTGAACTAAGTTTTTTCCCTTTATAATAATAATAATAATAATAATAATAATAATAATAATAATAATAATAATAATTGTGTGAGATTTCTGTCCCGAAGCAAAGATTTAACTATGACGCACGCCACAGGGGAGAGCTCCGGAAATTCGGACCATTGTGCGTTGTTTTACGTTGACCAAAATCTAAGCACCTGGGCCTCAGGCATTTCACCTTCATCGAAATGTGGCTGGAGCAGCCGGTGCTTTTCGACCTGTTTTTCATCCTGTCTGTAGGTCATTGAACTTTTTTTTTTTGTTTAACGTGGGCTGCGTCTTTCTCGTTCGTTTTTAAACAGAATGATGCGTGTTATGCTCCGTTAGGCCTGGAAAGAAGGAGTAGGAAGTATTGCACACAATGCCAAACGCTCCTGTAAATAAATTTAAGTAAGAAAGAAATTACAAAGATAAGCTTGGACAGTGCGGTAACAGACAATTGTATACAGACACATAGAACATCTGCATACGTGCCGCACGTTTTCGTGATGTACATATAATTCTCAGTCGTGTTGCGCTGTAAAAATGTGTGCTGAGGAAACAATTGTTCGTCCCAGATAGTTTAGGTTAACGTTAAAACGGTCTGGTTGACGCCATTGTATCCTACAGTGACCAGACGTGGCATCGACGCTAGCCTTGACAGAAGGCTTCCTAAACGAAACCAACAAGAAGCAAAACAAAATTTATATAACGAAAAAAAAAATATCAGTACACTGCAGCTATTGACGCCTTTCTTGAAGAGCTGCCAAAAACGATCATCGCTTGCATCTGACATATACTTGCGTAATCTCTATCGTCGCACTATAACTCTTCTGTCGTATAAGTGGTGCGGGGCGCGAAAAAGCGATAAAAATCGTTGAAGTGCATGGGAACCACGACAGACACTGTACTCTCGCGGGTCAATTATCGTATCAACGAGTGTCACTGAGTTTTACACCGTGGTGAATTAGAAATAAATAAATAAAGAAGAAAATCGCCAATGATGACAGCACAAAAAAAAAAACAGAGCTCACACACCGCGTTCGCGTTTCCAGCTCACGTTTTCCGATTACCATCACATTGGGTGTGCGTGGATTGAAATTAGCGTCGTTGTCGGTCAAGAAAGATACAAATTTGCCGATCAATGCTCGTTTACATGGAACACGTTCCTCGGCTCCTCACCTTTACCACGCTTCCCGCCTTTCCGTTAGGAGTGTATCTGCAGGTAATCCAGAATGAGCGAGAGAGGGTCGAAGCGACACGTATACTATACCGTAGAGCACTTACACAGTGAAATGTATCGATAACAAACGCGATGTCAGCTCCGATACGTGCGTGCTTCGGTTGTCACCGCCTCTGCGTAACGCAGTCGTACGCTTCATCCATCTCCTCGCCGTTGCCGGCCTCGCCTGAGTGCGAACCGGATTCGAAGGCATAACGTTGGCAGCTTCCTCCGATAGGTGGTGTGTAAAGCGCGGACGCGCGCTTACACCAGACTCGCGAGCAATGTGGAAGTAGAAGTCCGTACGTTCCTGTGTACGTACGTATCGCGATCTTATGTATACCCTGATCCGACGCCGTTTTGTCACTCCCTTTTTTAACAGCGTAGCTATTTCAGCCCGTCCTAAATATACCTTTGGTATGACGATAGTTGTAGCGCGAGAACAAGATGACGACACAGAGACAAGAAGGACACGAAAGACACGAGCGCTCGTGTCTTTCGTGTCCTTCTTGTCTCTGTGTCGTCATCTTGTTCTCGCGCTATAACTATCGTCATGCCATACCAACTAGCCCAAGCTGCCACACTTCTAAGATACCTTTGGTGCTCGCGAAAATCTGCAAGTGGATATGCGGCACACTAATTGGGTAGGCCTCTTTACCTAGTACAACGAATGTGAGAGTTAAGCAAAAAAACTGCTCGGTGAAATGGAACATGTTAAACATGCATAGAGCGACAAAGAAAGAAATAGAAAGCAAGATATGGTGTATGACCAAAGTTTACATTACAAGATGCTTATCGCGTGGTGCGACGGGCGGACAGTGTACCGATCCAACCCGACTACGCCAGAAAGACTGAGCTCAACCTCGAGCATGTGTGACCTGTTGCGACAGCCATGACCGATTCGCTCCTGTCTTTTCCTCCTCCTCGCCAGGAGGTGTGTGGACCGGAAAGGCCCGACCTCTGCGCGACCACGGAGACGACCGTTGTTGCGACCGCAGCGCCTTGCAGCAGCGGCGACGCAGCTAACGACAGCGTCTGCGATTCGAGATCGAGTGACGCCCCTCCGCGGCCCACCGCGAGCGTGGTGGACATTCAGTCCAACACCGTGCTCGACATACCCCTCGGAGACGCGCCCGGCGACTTCTGGAACCTGTCCGGCATATCGGGCCTGCCCCAGATCCTGGACCTTCCGGTGCCCCGCAAGGTGGTGGTCCTGGAGGACGCACGCTACGCCTGGCGGGCTTCTAAGTGGTCCAAGGTGAGTCTGGCTACCGATACTTGCCAGTTAAATTCATTTAACATGAATAGAAGTTGAAGCCGCGAAAACCTAGTACGTGATTTGTGCCGTTATTAGCCTGACTGAAGGTAGTTATGAGGTAAATGAAAATCAGAGTGGATGAGAAAATGAAAAGTTTGCCGTTGGTAGACAGCGAACCCACAACCTAAATGGCAGCGTAATTTCTTTAGTACTTATGTGTTTCCCTGAAAGAACAGTGTTTTCTATATACAGATAATACTGTACAACATTAACCCTGATTGTGGCGCTGATCATAGCGGTGAGAGCGTCACTTAAATGGTCATTAAGATCATGGAACTTCTGAAAGTCAGTAAATTCAGCAGACAGCTGCGAAAAAAAAATTTTTTTGAACCGTGGTTGCGCTTTCCATCGTGGAATATTCTCATTTTCATTACCTGCACTGTAACCGCTACTCAACATTTTTATTGTTAATTATTACTCAACAATGTTACCTACACCTTCTCATACCCTAGTTACGTTTGTTATGAAACAGAGAGAAAGGCAGTAGTAGCCTATATATGCAGCATTCCACTCCTGCCATCGCTGTACTGCGAACAATCGATTGTTCGTCCCGAAGACGCCAACTTCACCGAGCGTCAATAGAAAGTTATAGTATACCGGGATGCCGGGTGTACCGTGATACCGGAATCGAAGTGCACATGCGCAGATACGTACGTCACCCGTGCCGCTTCCCGTATGTGCGGTATTTTTCAGATTTTACGCTACCGTGGTAGCGTAGGTGTACGTAGTGTACGTAAACATGGCGGAACTCGCGGACGTCCGCTTCGAAGTGATTTTGGCGTAGTTGTTGGAAGCCTCACCTTGTTCGCAGCAAATGACTGTTCAAAGGGGCTTCGCTTGCCTCCAGTTAGCTTCGATGACCGAGTATTACGGATAAGTTGGCGTAGTTTTTGAGATAGCCTTCCATTTCGAACGCGTCTAGGCCTAACTACAAGATCAATGTAAACAAATTGGCAACATAAATGTTTTCTTGATGGGTGCGGGGTTCATATTTATTTTCTTTTATTATTACTAAAATAAACTTCTAACAATGCTTTGCGGGGTGGCATAGGCAAGCATTCTCGTTTTCTTTTCGTATTTACTTTTTTTATCTTTTTACCTACCTAATAGGTGGCGCCACCATCCCAGCTGGGGCACGTAAACGCCATCCCGCTGAACTATAAGACGCTGCCCACAAAGAAAGTTTGCTGCACCATTCCCTTAACCTACGCTATCACGCTAACGCTAAACTATAACTGTCTAATTACAGCCTCCGCAATTTCGTGCGAACCTGTCGCAATCGTAAGGCTGTTCGTCAATTAACACGAGCGTTAGCGTATATATTCACCATGCAGCTCGAGCAGCGCCCGCTACCCGAACGCTGAGCTCAACGCTATAGCTGCAGGGACACAACCTATTCTGATATCATCGGTGATGTGTCTTCGAACCATAATGACTGGCATTACGTCGTTCCCGCTTTTCGCGACTATTCCAGTGAAAGGCGAGGTGAGTAACACTCAGTGCCGTTAGTCCAAGCCTATATACTGTGACAGTAAACATCACGTTCACATTTGTGGCGCAACGGACTGAGACGCTGTTTCTGTACTCCAGAACACTGCTCTACGCGAAACGGGGAGAACGAATATGCCAAGTGCTAAATAAATAAATAAATAAATAAAACTTGCTCTATTGCAGCCAGTCGTCTTCACAGGCCGCGCACCGCCGCACTTGTATTTGAGCGATGATATCCCCGAGTGCATTACAGAACTCGCACTTGTGGCGCCTCGCACATGAAACGTCAATATATTGTGATTTATTTGTAAAGAATGTAGCATGCTCGCACTAAGCGAACTTTCGCGTCAGGCGTCTTAGTACATATAGTAGATTCCGTTAGTTGCCATTACGAACCGTCATATATGCCGGGGGAGTGCTCAAGATTTAACAAAAAAAAATGACAGCATATTTATGGAGTGAGTGATGATGATGAGTGGGGCGAAGCGTCCGTCAGTTCGTCCGTGCTTCCGGCCTTACATTCGTCTGTCTGTCTGTATGTCTGTCTGTCTGTCTGTCTGTCTCTGTCTGTCTGTCTGTCTGTCTGTCCGTCTACCCATCCGTGTGTGCGACCGTCCATCCGTACGTCCATCCAGTGAACATTCCAAGTACCACCATCTCGCATCTTTTCATCATATACAAGTACCGCCATCCGGCGGGCATTCTAAGGACTAAACGAGAGGTGGCTACAAACACGGGACGTACGACCCATGGCGTAAGGAGCTTCGCCCCTAAAAATTTAGCGTCGGGGTCACTTCAAAAAACCCACGCTCCGCTTCTCCGTGCGCTCGCGTTAGTGCATTTGCAGCCTCTTTTCGTGCATTTGTACGCCATGCCGATAGCCGACGTACCCTCAACTTTAAGTCCTTAACCCATCACACATCTCGTTGGCGCCCGTGAGTGACCTCTGTAATGTGTTGCGTGTGTGTCGCTGCTTGCACAGTGTTCTCGTCTGTGTGGAGGCGGCGAGCGGCACCGGCGGGTGAAGTGCGTGGACAAGGTGACGCAGAAGGAGGTTCCCCAGAAGTCCTGTCTCCTCCACACGCCGCAGCATCTAAAGCCCCCGGAAAAGTCTCCGTGCAACATCGACCCGTGCGTGCAGTGGCAAACGTCGGAATGGTCGAGGGTAGTTGTCATTTTCCTTCGATATTCACCGAGATATGGGGACGAGCAAGTTAAGAAATTTAGCATGACGTTTAGTCCACGCGCTTATTTACCCACAAGTTATTCATGGTACAGAACACCAGGGGGTCGACATCTGCATGCGGTGATGTGATTAACCCTCACGCGCTGTGGCACAATTATATTATCCTTCACGCTTCTTAGAAGTAGAAAGGGGCAGAAAATCTACGTTTAAGCCATTCAATCATGGTTGAATGAACGAATGAATTAGCGTTGCATTTTTCCTTCCATTATTCACATAGAAAATCTGCCGTGATCGTAAAATGACGCAGCGAATGCGTCATAAGGCGCCAAATGGAACAGCCGATTTTTTCAACGAAGGCTGACGCTGTGACGTCAGCGTACGTCAGCCCTTGTATTGCCATTGTATAATGTCTATAGTAAAGAGAGAGAACCATCGCTGGAGTTTCCACGATGAGGGCAGCGCCGCCCTGGCCGTCGAAATGCTCACTTCTCAGCCGCTCCCGCAGACGAGTGTGGCGGCCGGTAGAGGTGGTGCGGGCGCGCATCGCGGTAACAAAACCAGAGGGCGCTGGTGGTACTGCTGATGTTGTGGGATATATTGAAAGGAATGGGCATGGGCGACGACTGTATACAGCTTTTGAGGGAGATATACCGAGAAAATACAGTTTGCATAGAGTGGGAAGGAATGCGTAGCAAAGAGAACGTTGAGGTTAGCAAGGGTCTGAGACAGGGATGTCCTTTGTCCCCGCTGTTATTCATGCTGTACATGGTGAGTATGGAAAAAGCGCTAGAAGGTAGCAACATTGGTTTTAATCTGTCACACAAACAGGGCGGCATGATGATTGAGCAGAAGCTTCCAGGTTTATTTTATGCGGACGATATCGTCTTATTTGCGGACAGTCGAGATGATATACAGCAGCTGGCGAATATATGCGGAAGGGAAGGTGAAGCTCTTGGACTAGGATTCAGTGTAACGAAGTGTGGATTGATGGTATTCAATGATCCCTGTGATCAGACGGTGTCCATACAAGGCCAAGAAATACCGAGGGTAAGCGAATACAAGTACCTTGGAGTATGGGTAAATGAGAGTGATAGATACATGGAGGTACAGGAAAAAGCCTCGGCAGCAAAAGGAAAGAGGAATGCGGCAATAATGAAGCACAGAGCGTTGTGGGGATACAATAGGTATGAGGTGCTTCGAGGTCTGTGGAAGGGTGTAATGGTTCCAGGGCTTACTTTTGGGAACTCAGTGGTGTGCATGAGGGCAGAGGTGCAATCGGGAATGGATGTAAATCAAAGGACTGTGGGACGCCTCGCGTTGGGTGCTCACGGGAAGACGACAAACGAGGCTGTAAAGGGCGATATGGGGTGGGCAGGTTTTGAGGCGAGGGAAGCGCAGAGCAAAATAAGGTTCGAAGAAAGGCTAAGAAATATGAAGGAGAGTAGATGGGCAGAGAAGGTGTTCCGTTATTTGTATAGGAAGAGCGTGGACACACAGTGGAGAAAAAGAACTAGAAGACTCACTAGTAAATATATGGCTGGTACTGTAAGCCATATGTCAACAAAGAGCGTTAAGGGAAAAGTCAGGGAGGCGGAGAGGATTTACTGGATGGCAGCTATGGAGAAAATACCGGCTTTGAGTAACTACCGAAAGGGCAAAAATGAAATAAGGAGGGAGGCATTTTACGATAATTCAAGGGGAAGCGCTTTACTGTTTGAAGCGAGATCGGGTTGCCTTAGAACGCGTAGTTATAAAGCAAGATTCAGTAAAGAAGAAGAACAATGCACATGCTGCGGGAAAGATAAGGAAACGGCGGAGCATGTTCTGATTGAATGTGGAGATATCCACCCAGGTGTACGTTTGGGCACGAGCCTACAGGAAGCCTTGGGTTTTAGGGACAACAATGGAAAGCTGAACACACCCGCGATTGAAATAAGTAAGAGACGGTTAGAGTATTGGTGGCAGAAAATTAGAGAGAAAGGACAAAAATAAATATTGGAAAAATAAAATATGGACAGTGTGCCGTAAATGGCAGAGAACTTAAGCTGAAAATTTACCTTTTTTTCCATTAAGATAGAATTTATCGAAGTAGAGGCATTAGGCCAACATCAAAAAAGAAAAAAAGGTGTTTTTTTTTTGTCGAGCCTGGTGGCATACTTGTCACCACCCCGTTATAAAGGGGACGCTCATAGCATCCATCCATCCATCCATGTAGAGTTACTGTGTGTGCTACCTTTAGGTAAATGTAGCATGTACAGTATCTCTATGCTGATGCGAGAGGCTGCGGTGAGCCATTCTCGTGTACGATAGTCGCAACTATCGGAAAGCAGTATGTGGCCCACTGTTTCAGCCGGAACTTGCCGAGTCAAGAATTAGAATATCTTGACACAGAAGGTAACTTATTGATCGAATTATCGCTTCCTATTTGCGTTTTGCGCGCGGTAACCTCCTCTGTGGCCAAGTTTTTTTTTTCTTATATGGTCGCAGTCGGCCCACTCGCGCACTGCTGCGAACATACTCGTGCGCACGTATCGTGACATACATGGCGAAGTACGATTCGGAGGTACTTCGTTTGGCTAAATAGCAAGACAAATTAAATAGTATTTCACTGTTACATTATGTACCGTACCCCGAACTTACCGTATCTGCAGAAGAAAACAGCCTGTCGTGGCGATTATCCGGCTGATTCGCGCCGTTGCTCTTTTGCATTCAGTGAATTAAACACGAAGTGCAAAGCTGCAAGTTTATTGTAGAATCACTATATGAGCCGTAATGAGGTTGCGAATGTCACACAGGCACTCCACAAGCGAGTATTTCAGCACGTTTGCTCATAATCAGCACAAAAGTCTTGCTCTTCCAGCTCGTATATCGTGATGGCGGTGCCATCCGGTGCGTCCAGAATCGGCTTGCCTCCCTCTCGCTGAAGCCCGTTGCACATGCGCGAGCAGCCGTAGCGTGCCCAACATTGCGAGGAGGAGTCATCGACTCTTCCCTGGTTCTAGCTTCAGAAAATGTGACGTAACGGCCTCTCATCAGTTTATTCCTTCCTCCATGGGGCGAACGGACGAGGCGACAGCTGCGGGCGCCGCGGCAGGTGAGAGAGAGAGAGAGAGAGAGCACTGCGAAGAGAGCGTGATGTCAACGCGCAGCATCGGCGTGAGCTACTTGGCACCGCGCCAACACCTGCGGCGCGTTTGTACGGAGTGACAGCGTTACACAGACCAGTCAAAGAGCTGATTCGCGTCTAATAAAAGCACACATAGTCGAAACTCTTACTCAGATTGAGCCTACGTTATTTCCCGCTTTAGCTAGGCCTGGTCTATATTACATCGGTAGCGTGGTTTAAAAACGTTGCCTGCTGCGCATTGAAATATTAGGTTCAAATAACCCGCGCACGACTTGGGAAGTCGATTTAGCAAGTTTTGCGCGCATGCGTCTCGCGACCTTTACCTTGCTCAGATAGCAGCAGTTGGCTCCACTCTGCAGCGTGCGCGATTTGCTTTATAGACGAACCATTGCATGTGCTACAGCATATCCTACTTGTCGCTTGTATCTTCTACACGTTAGGCTTGATTGAGTGATTTAGTAATAATAAAATTGCGGTGGTGCCAAAACCACGACACAATCATGAGGCACGCTGTAGTGCTTGGGCAATTTTGAGCTCGCAGGGTTTCTTTAGCGTACACCCAAGTGCGCGGACTTCGTTCATTCCGCCTTTGTCGAAATGCGACTTCTAAGGCCGGTATCGTGCCCACGTCCTTTGTTTCAAAAGCTGAACATACTAACCGGATTGATTGAGCTATTGAAGTAAAGAGATGGATCATTATTGACCTTAAATAGTACTGACGCATCATTTACTTTAAATAGTATACTTACTCATCGTTTACCTTGACCAGCACTGACGCATTTTTCCAACTTTGAAGAAGCTGTAGTAGCATGTCAAAGAATAATACTACAATTCTCAATAATTTGATCGCTAGACGCCAGACCTGCTCTAAGAAACACTGCTGTAACGTCAGAACACAAGATGACGTCATGAAAAAGCGACCAGGTTACAGACCCGATGACGCTAGTGCTGCGAAAAGATAAGACTGGAAACAAAAGTGGTACTACGCGGCTTCATCGTCTGCGCTGCGCTTGCGTTTTTGGTTGGCTGTGGACTTATTCGCAGGTTTGGGCCGAGAGCACTCAGGATTTTGGCACGAAATTCGAAAACTCGAATTTTCACTTTTCTTGTAAGTAGTGGTGAATCCCTTGCAGGGAAATTTATGAAGACACTCAAAACTTTCCAATGATACTGTCTTAATGGTCTTTGTTGTAGTAATATAGTAGTAGTAGTAGCAGTAGTAGTAGTAGTAGTAATAGTAGGAGGACGAGGAAGTGGTGTTTCTCAAGTTACGTTATAAAGGTACGCTGGGGGAGGAGTGAATGAAGATATAATAAAAAGGTGGTAATCTTGCTAAAGGATTATGATGACACACCTGATCTCGCCAGCCAATCACATCTATTTGCGTTCCTACAGCCTCTCTTTCCTATGGTCTTCACGGCCTCGAACAGGATTAGTTGGTGTGCATTAACGCATTTCTGAGTGCTAATGCAATATCTCGTCAATACATCAACACCCTTGACCCCCCCTCCCCCATTCTTTCTGTCTGCCATTTTTTTCAGTGTTCAGTCAAGTGCGGGCCGGGCACGCGACAACGCGAAGTAAGCTGCCCGCTGCGCGACCGGTGTGACCCGGCGCGAAGACCATCCAACTCGAGCGCCTGCAACCGTGGTCCGTGCCACGACTCAACACCCTCGACGCGGCTGGTGCCTTGATCGCGAGCGACGGCGTACAGACACCCTGTGTCGGGACTCTCTTGCGACCCGTTTGTACCACCTTCGGCCTTTCGTCCCCCCACCACGGGCCGCTGATTCGCCAACACCCGTGTGATTTCGTGTTTTGTTTCATTTTTTTTAGATTGATCAGTCGGATTGTTGTGGAACGCCGTTCGCGCGCCGCCGCTGGTACTAAGCGCCAGCGTGTTCACACCAGGTACCACGGCGTGTCGCTGTCCCTGTCTCTCTGCGTTTTCAAGTAGCACACCCATTTTTCTCATGCACACGTCTTTTACAGATACTGTAAGGTTATACAAACCAAGTGCGTAGAGGCTCAATTTCGCAGCGGTAAGTCCGTACGGTGAGTTTCCGATTTAAACATAAGATTACGTGTCTTCAAGTCGGTCACAAATGCACATTATAGTGCTTGCCAAATCCCTCTTCCCGCCTCATCGTACTGTCTTCTCATCGCGCTTATAATCATGAACCATATCTCACCAAATCTTTTTACAAACGCCTCCCCTTTTCCGTTGTCTTTTTTTTTTTTGTCTGTCTGCCATTATGATCAAAGACACACTACCAATGCCAAATAGTATTGCGCCTGACATTTAAGGCGTTTACCCATCTCCCCTTCGCCACCGACTGTCCACCAAAGGAGCCACCTGCCCTCTTGTAGCGGGTGATGGACGTTATTGTGCATGGTACAGCGAAGTACTGCATACTTTGTACCTGTGTCTCCCCTCGAAACGTTCAATCAATGTTTGTTGCTGCGTCGCAGTTTTTTTCTTCTTCTCGAATTTATAGCGTACGACTTGACGAAGAAGATACGTCGCAAGTGCGACGGGTATGATCGAGAGCGCGTGTAGTGCGTTTACCTCCCTTTGTATATTTATATATAAAAATGGCAACGTTTCTCGACTCGTTGCAGATGTCTTCCTTTCGCTTTTTTCCCCCTTTCTTCGCTCTAATTTGTCACACGTGTTATTGTCTTCTGAGTAGAGAAAGATGTCCGCGAGTCGCATTGTTGGTGTAACGGGCAAAACACAGCTGCGGCTGCTTTTTTACCGCGCGGTCCTCGCTAAAGGGCGCGGGTTGCGGCACGGATTCCGCACGCATTTCATCGGACGCTCACGAGGAAAGGTGGGTATATTAAGTACGGAGAAGAAAATCGCGCTCATTTCAGAGTCGTACCAAGCGTCGCGGCCTTGACCATAATCAACAAATAAGTCGGCAGGAAGAGGCAGAACAGTAGTTCAGTTGGAACCGGTTTTTTCGGAGACTTTCGTTCTTTAGTCCTTTTTGTTTGCTTCCCCCGCCACGGCGTCTTGGAAGACGGCCAAAACACTGCGCGCGCGCCCACGAATGACCCCACCATAGTCCGATAGCATCCGGCGTGCTGGAACGAGCCACGAGAACGCGCCCCGGCTGCTGTTAGCGAAGCGGCAAAGAGCCTGCCGCCGCAGCCGCGGTTCCGTGCCCGTGGCTGGCGGCGTTTTCTAGCATCGGTGGCTCGAGACTCGCCAGCTGTGCTCGCGCGGGAAAGAATAGCAAAAAAATACAAGCTTTTTTTTTTTTCTTTTTCCTTTCCGGGATCTCCCCGAGCGCCTGCCTCCACGACAACGCAAACCACGTTCGGTGCGACTACGGCATGGTACATCGCTCTTGTCAGGCCATCACCGGTTCCTTTTCCAGCGCTGAATTTTCGCGATTACGTCGCTTATTAACGACACGCCGATCCAAGCTGTGTCCACGAGTTTCGGCCGCTTATGAGTCGTGCGCCTTCGCAGTAGCGTGTGTCACGCAGTCGTACAGCTGTGCGCGCTGGGCGCCCATTCAGAGAACAGTGCTGGCGTGGACCTCCGCGCTTTGAGCTTACTACACTTTAGAGACGTCAGGTGGCGCTGTCGACGCAAACGATGTGCGTGGCGCCTCGCTCTCGGAAATTCTATTGGTTGTGCGGTATTTGCGTTTTATTTTTCTCTAATGGTCCGAGCGAGGTTTAGGAAACCCATAGTGTAGATTTGCGCCGTTTCGGCTGGTTGTCATTTCAGGAAGTTTAGAAAAAGTGGAGTGAAGAAATGACGACAAAACCGAGGATTGCATAAATGTTGCTATAGAGGAAGTCATGCTAGAAAAGCGTGCAGGGGAAAAAAATTTCTTGCTCAAATTTGTGAATCCAGACCTGTGCTATCTCACCACAGGCACATAGGAGACTAGCGTGCATAGAAGGAAAAAAAAGGCGTTTTCCTCATACGCCCAACGAGTTTGTTATGGCAAGTTATTGCGGACAGATTCTGTTCAACGTGTGTCTATATGTTGCCGATTTCCTCAACAAGCTCAAAAGTATTGGCAAGCTATTAGCCCCGAGAAGTTGGAGTGGCGCCACCTGGTTGAAAACTTGCATGACGTCACGGCACGGACTTTTCGAATCTTGGTGTGGCGCGCGTACACATAACAGACGCTCGCTTAGAAGGCCGCCGCCCTGTCAGCGTTCACTCTTTTTGCTTGCCTCACACCTAAAATAAATGACTAAAGCAGCATCAATGATGTTTCTGGTAAACAGCGAAAAACTAAACGTTTTTTTTTTTAGGGGCGAAGCTCCTCCTAGCGGCACACGTTCGTCCCTCGTAGCCGTTGTAGTATGTAACAAGTATAACATTTTGACCTCCAAGGTGGTGCCGGCAAGAGATTTCTTCTGTGTGTTGTTGAACAATAAAAGATAGTGCTCAATTTACATGCCAATGGCTGCTAAGGGGGAATGAGAGACAGGAGAATTCGGCTTTTAGTTAACGCGCACGCTGCAAATTTTTTATTGTTCAACAACGCACAGAAGACAAGAAAGGGTTGCTACGTTATACTCGCTGGGCATAACCTCCTAGGTTTTAGAAAGGTTTAGCGAGCGTTGGGCCGCAGTGCCATGAATACAGTGAACTAGTATATACCATGAACTCGAGGTGGTTAAAGGTGGGAAGTAGACACGAAGCGCAAGGCGTAAGAAAGTGTGCATGTGCCACATCTCGTTCAGTCCTTGGAATGTCCGCAGAATGGCGGTGCTTCTATATGCGGAATATATGATGAAAAGATGCGAGATGGTGGTACTTGGAGTGTTGAATAGATGGACGAACGGACACTCAGAACAGATGCATGGATGGACGCATGAACGGACGCAGGGGTGGATGCAGGGACAGACGCACGAACAGAAGCACGCACGGACGGGCGGATGGACGAATAGACGAACGAATTGCTTCGCCCCACTCTCCATCATTCACTCCGTGGATATGCCTGCCATTTTTTTTTCTTCAGTAGTGAGTGAGTGAGTGAGTGAGTGAGAGAAGGAAAGGCCGGGAGGTTAACCAGATATTGGCATCTGGTTTGCTACCAGCGCTGGAGGTGGGGAAGTAGGGGCAAGAAAGAGGGGTTAGAGAGAGGGAAAAAAAACGCACGCGCACTCATAAAAAAAAAAAACGAAAACACACACTGGAAGGCGTCCCAGCTACAAACCGTTCAGCAAGGCCGGTCAATCGCAAAAAGTTCAGCAGCGCTTTCAGGGCCCTCTTCTGTGAAGTCGCATCCTGACGATACTGCAGAATTTCCTGCTCCGACAGAGGCTGATCATCTAATTTGTTGAGTTCCCTACGAAGGCATAGTCGCCACCTACTATACGCTAGGCACTCACAAAGAACATGTTGAATGGTTTCCTCCTTGCCACAGTGGCCACAGGCTGCGGTGTCGGCCATCCCAATGCGGAAAGCGTAGGCGTTGGTAAATGCAACGCCCAACCACAGCCTACATAACAGGGTCTGGTCTGCTCGGCGAAGCCTCGACGGGACATGAAGACTTAGCGTAGGGTCAAGCGAGTACAGTCGGGCATGCTTGAAGTGCGGCTGATTCCATTGTGATTTTCTTCGGTAGAATTGCAACAGTGCCTAGCGCTCCAGCGTACACGCTTTGATGAGGTTTAAAAACCCCAGGTGGTCGAAATTTCCGGAGCCCTCCACTACGGCGTCTCTCATAATCATATGGTGGTTTTGGGACGTAAAACCCAAACATATCAAAATCAGCTTTGACGAGGTTTGTTATGGCGTCCCGCTGCTTACCTCGAAGATAAGTTTGACTATCGGCCACGGCAGCCGCACTCCGGCTGGGGTGAACAGCAAGACGATGCCTGTGCAGCAGATTAAAAAAGAATACAAGATGACAACAATTACTCTGCAGCGTGCCTCGCAATATTGTCGCGCTTCTGAAACGTATACGACAGCGCACTTGCATATCAGGTGGTGTTTTGTACGGGCGATTCCTTTAAAAGATGCGATTGTTTCGCTTCCAATGTTGGTATCTGTATCGGACGCATCGGAATAACTACTGACCGCGTTTTTTTTTTTTTGCGCTTGCCCGATTATATCGCCGCTCGTTAGATCTTATCGTGTGTGGTTGCTCATATTTAAGCACGTTATTTAGCTTCATGTTTTTTTGGTATTAATTTAGGTACTCACAGTTTCACTACAAAACCAAGTTGAGGTTAATTGCAGAAAATGGTAGTGATTTCAGATAGTGTCTGCGTGCAGCATCCTAGCAACTGTGTTGTCGCGATTAAGTACCAGTTTAGATAGCCACCTGATGAAAAACAAATTCTCACGGCTGATTACCCCAGAACAGCATCAATCTGTATATGAACATGACGTGCGAGACTAATCGTTGCGACATTGAGGTAAAGTGTGCCATTAAAACAGTTCATTTCGACTTTCTGGCGTTTGTTTTGCAAACGATTGCTATCAGCAGTGCTCCCACGGGAAGGGACGTTTATGACGTGGTGGTAGATGGAGTCAACTATTCACGTAATCAGGGTATGCGACTACGTAATCCTGACGACTGATGGAAGAAATTTGTACACGAGATCCGAGTATATCGACGTCTCAGAGTTCGGGAACCATTTTGTAGTTTGCAGCGTCACTTTTTTTTTCTGTCACAATAAGTCATTGTGTATGAAAGACAGATCCATTTAAAGTCTCCTGCATCCCAGAGTGGATTTCTGTTTAATGAGATACATTATTTGCACAGGAAGACATAACGTGCACGTTAAATCGCAATGCTGCGAGAACTGAAATACGTCCTTTTGTAATACTTCGACTTAACAAATGTTTATCTGCATTATATATGCCAAGTTGTAATGAGTTCAAGACCCATTAGCGCGAATATTTTCTTAGCATTGATTTCTTCGAGTACGTGCACGCGAAAAACAACTAATGGGTCGCTGTCCCTGCACTCTCATTTTCAATGTGAATCCATACTTTCTGCAATAGTTAACTTTAAACAGCAATAAATACCTTTACTTTGTAGCTTTAGTGATCTACTACTCGAAGTTAGAAGAAATGACCACCGTATCGCTGAAGAGCGGCTACACGCGGGCTCGGAAAAAAGCGACCATCCGCATGCGTCGGCGGCGGAGGAGACGACATCCTTGCCTGTGACCGTCATTTCACAACGCGACTGTGGGCCGACGCCGGTGTTCGCTTCTCCGGGGCCTTAATACTCATCCAATGCTAATCGCGATAGTTACGTTCGCCAAAAACAAACATCTTATTTTGCAAGTAGTCTAGCATTTACATAACCGATTAAAACCACTTCGTCTTCAAGCGAGCACCCCCGACAAGGCTATCGTTTCCGAAATAAGTAGGGCAAAGCCTTGGCTTTCCCTTCCTGCCGATAGGGTGGTTCGTTAAACAGCTTCCATTCCATGGATGTTGTTTTTCGATTCATCTTCTTCCGGCCAAAAAGGATCGCTGATGCACTGAAATTTAAATGTTGCTGAGATACTTGACGTTTAGCAGTCGCTTCCTACTTAATAATGACACAGTGTATTTACAAAAAACCGGCAAGAAATATGTATTTCTGAAAGTGCGAATACTTTCCGGGGTTGCTAAAATCTAGTTCAGTCGTTTTCAGAAGTTAAAAGGTCGTTTTTTATGTACTACATCATGCCGCGGAATACTCCTCCGAGCAGTGCCGTCTATTCCCCTTCATTTTAGGTGAAAATGAAAATGCTGGGCCTGCAGACAGTGCCCAGCATGTTCATTTCGGTGGGGGGGGGGGGGGGATATTTATAAAATAATGAATAATGCCGACATTTGCAATAAAGGTGAATATGAATAATGCGCTAGAAAGAAGGGGAAATAAAGAGCATCCCAGGGACACTGCGACTAAACGCATTTTCTTACTTGGCAAATAAGGAACCACACCAAATGGACTCGCGCAGTAGAGACTAAGCGGATGTACTAAACTGCCAAGAGAAAGACCAATAAGTGTAAGTCCAAATAAAATATTTATAGGAAAGTATTTTTGATTGGCTTACAGAATTAACAGAGGAAGATATTTAGTCGGTAGGATCACGCATGGTTCTTTTGGATAGTGATGATTGCTATACCAAGGTAAAGTGTCCAAATCGACTCGGACTGATATTTGAGAAGGTGCGTAACAATGCGTGTAAACCAGTCCGGTGCAAACGCTGGGAACGCAGGACGCTGCGTTAAACACTTGCAATTCTGCAGTGCGTAACGCCATTTTACGGAAGAAAAGGATCCAGCTACGCTGGCTGAGTGCGTCTTCAACACAGAAGGTGTTGAAGGTGTGTTTTTTTTTTTAAGGATGACCAGGCTTAGTGAAGGGCTTTAAAGCAAAACGATTATTCGTGTAAGTATATAATCTCACAATCAAGAAAACACCACTCTAACCGCGATATCGCTTGATTAGAGAGGAAACGCGCGAAAAGAAAATGTGGCTGGAGACGCCGTCTTGAGATTGCCGCACCAAGCACCGTGACGCGATAAGATTTGAAGGTGTATAAAATGTCGTGCGTAGCTTGTAATTAATAAAGGTTGAAGTACAATGTCATCTGTGGGAGCTATGGACCTTGCACTCGAAGCTTCAAAAAATTTCATAGAGCAAATGTCGTGTAAATACGACAGAAACATTTTGAGAGTTTCACACGTCAAGCGCGAACATATCGGCGCGAAATTTAAAAGCGAAACTTTAACCTTGATTGTCTCCGCTAAGTTATGATAGTCAAACAGAAAGTTAGGTGGGCAGATGAGATTAGGAAGTTTGCGGGTATAAAATGGCAGCAGCGAACACAGGACCAGGTTGACTGGTGGAACATGGGAGAGGCCTTTGACCTGCAGTGGACGTAATCGGACTGCTGATGATGATGAAAGTCAAACATATGGCATTAGTACTCTCAGAGTGCAGTTTCGTCAATTTAAACGAAGTGATTGTTTCTCTTTAGTGTTCTTTTAAACAGAGCCGGAATCTTCGTCTTTTATCTTTTTTATTTTTGTTTTCGAAGCATCTCCTCTGTTTTCTTTCAATCGCAGTTTCCCTAGCGCAGGGGTAGCCAGCCCTGTCTAGGAACTAGTAACCTCCCTGTCTTTCGCCTGTTTCACCCTTCCTTCCTAACCCCTATGCCTGCCAGCGCCTTTAATTGGGTACACGTATACCAGAGGGCAGCCGCATAATTAGATACGATACTGACACTTGGCAGCGTTCACCGTTCGGGTTTGCCCGAGTGGCCGGTAAGCTGCAGTATATAGCGTCGAGTGAAAGCGATGCGAAGGCGAATCCAGTGTAGCATAGCTTTTTTTGACTTCGGTTCATTCTAGCCGTGAGGCCAAAGGTCACGTCAAAGCCAATTTCATCCAGACGCCCTGTGCCAGTGGTCTACATGGTTCAAACCAGTAAGTTATTGTGCACAGTGGTGCCCCGTTCTTGGAATCCTGCAACTGTGTCCATCTTTCCTGTCTTCTCCTCAACTCCCGTCGTTCGCTATCCCTGCGCCTTGCTCTTTCCATCCTCTCTTTCTATCTCTCTACCTTTCAATCCTATCCTTTTAATCCCTCCTCTACCCCCCATCCCTCGTGAGCTACTGTTGAGGTGTCCTCCCTCTGAGAGACAGTTACGGGGGCTCACTTTTATCTTCTTTTCATTTATAATCACCTTCATACCACACGAACGATCTCAACAAAGAGTTCACGTCACTTGTCGAAAATGGTACGTTTGCGTCAACAAGGGAGTTCAATGCAGGTTACTATTTTACTGACTACGCAGCTACTGAATTTGTATACTACATAAATTCGCTCACTAAAACTATTCGCAACTCCAGAAAATGCTCCGTGTGCTGGCAAAACTGGCCGAAAAAACAAATATGGCTACAGTAAACAGTGTCAACGCGGCACTTTCGCTTGGCGCTGGGCTGAAGCTTCTTTATTGTGGTGTCGGATCGCGTTGCCTCGTTGAAGGGAAAAGGGTGCTGGCTATGAACCGCCTCATTCTCATCGGCAAAAAAGATTTCACTAGTGGAAATAATTGCACTGTGCGCGCAAACATCAAATCTCAATTTTCAGCGAATTGCATCATTTGCTTCAAGTTGAAGAACCTGTCAAGCAAGCTCAAGGCTGAAGAAGGCAACTGCCCATGTGTAGCGGGCCTCTCCAAAAGGTGGTGGCACTTATGCGCTGCTTTGCTACAGGTAACTACGTTGCGACTCGTGCTGACGATTGCGTGTACGTATCTCATTGAGTTCCGTTGTCCCGTAAAAAGCTGAATACGCATGCCGCTTACTTGATTACAAAATGGATCTATGCACGGGTCAGTGTATCTTGAGATAAGGCAAATCGTCACTTCGATGGCAATAGAAGTGCTCCTTTCTTTTCGTTCACCAATCCATGTCGCGATGGCAGCAGTTGATATTCAAAGCAGATATACGCGCGCGCACTACGAAATGCACGGACGTGACATACATAAGCACGAACATACATACACGCACGCGCGACCACCTGTGTGCGTGTATGTATACGCACATGTGAAATAAAAAAATGTTCGGGAGGGGGGGGGGGGGAGGATTACCACAGCTTAAGTTGAAAATGGGTAGCACCATAGAGCTATTTTTTCTCTCTGGTAGCACTGCGACTTGCGCTGTAAACGAGAAGATGCGAAAAATATACTCACACACGTAACGCAACAAATTTTTACAAAGCACTTGCATAAACAAATTTGTATACTCCGCGATTAGACAAGCCCGACTATAGATAATAATGCACACACGTACATAAATAATGGCGTACACGCCGATAGAATTAAGTCGTCTCGTGCGAATCGATTAGTACGAACTGCTGTCAGTGTCAGGTCGCCTCCCTTCACAATGCGCAAGTTTCTGGTTCGCGTCATTCTCCGTTCGCGCGTCGTCTGCATCCTGCGGGAGGGATTTGAACAATACGTCGCCATCTTTCCAACACGATGCCACTCATTGCGGTACCTTGAGATGATATTTGGACATCGCTTTCTTCTTTTTCGGGCTTGCGCGTGTGGCATGCTGAAAATAAAGGAATTACGTGACCGCTTCTCAACGTGCTAACAGCGCGCACGTGGTAACATATTTCCTTTCACTGTTCGTCCTGTTAGTGCCGTTTCCAGGTGTGCCCTCCCGGTG
Organism: Rhipicephalus annulatus; assembly: GCA_013436015.1. NCBI lineage: Eukaryota > Metazoa > Arthropoda > Arachnida > Ixodida > Ixodidae > Rhipicephalus > Rhipicephalus annulatus. Next base: position 313,353 of record WOVY01011536.1, on the reverse strand, counting down.
GCGAGCGCTCAGTTGGAGTTGCGAATACACGTGCCTTCACTGAAATGATCGAATACATCCATGCACATGTGACATGTACTCCAACTTTGATTTGATGATAATGTGGGGTTTAACGTCCAAAAACCACCATATATGATGATGAAGACACGCCGTAGTGGAGGCTCCGGAGTTTCGACCACCTGGGGTTCATTAACGTGCACCCAAATCTGAGCACACGGCCACAAACACTTTCGCCTCCACGAAAATGCAGCCACCTGCGGGTCTGCAGCCAAGTACCCCTCAGCCACTAGACCACCGCGGCGGGGATATGTATGTATATATATATATATATATATATATATAGATATATATATCTATATATAATCTATAGATCTAGATATCTATATATATATAATATATATATATATTATAATGTTTATTTTGTTATCAAACAGTTTGATGAAGGACAGCTGCAGGCTAAAATCTGCTCTTCAAAAGAGGCAGTTTCATCAATCAGCAATATGAATTCAACAACAATAACAAAAACACCAAATAGATAAATAAATAAAAATAAATAAAGGTATAAAAATGAAGTCCACATTCCAAAATTGAAAAGAGCAACCATGATAATACAGCAACTGCAAAGAAATCTTAAAAACTAAACATGTGTAATCACGGAACAGAATCTCTGTACAATGTAAAAAATGTATGCCAGATTTCACATATTTATTAAGTAACGTAGGAACTATGTAGGATAACTTATCTGTGGAGTAGTTTGTTCTCGAAGTTTTATTTGCTATTATTGATATATATATATATATATATATATATATATATATATATATATATAATATATATAACCCGCAACTTATGTGCTACTGACAATTTTCCCTCCATGGGAGACAAAAATTACGCGCTCTCGACACAGTCGCGCACGAACAACGCGATGTGTTTGTTCATCGTGGCTTCCATTTCGTTTTTCAGAGAATTCCAGCGCAATGATCACGCATCTAGGACCTTCTTGCCGTTGCGTGTTGCCATTTATATTATTCCACCGATCACTTTCTCGTAATTTTCAGCACTCCATCTCCGCCCCATTGTCTGACGGTTTGAGCCCTCAACCTATACTGTAGACTGAAATGTTAATCTCAAACACGCACTTTCAGTGACAGTCAGGGAAGCGATTGAGCGGCAGGCTTTCGCTCAGTATCCTTTGGTGAGTGTCGGTTAATGTACAAAAAAAAAGGAAAGCGAGATGAACTATCGTGATCGTTGCCAGCTAGAGGTCAAGGTGAATGCCCTCGCGTTTCATATGTGTTAAAAAAAAGCAATTGGCATTCTACACCGATGCTGTTAAACGAGAACAGTCGCATAAATGACCTAAAAAAATACACAACACAATTGCATATATGCTGGCTTTACCTTTTCCCTCCATAACGACGTGAACAATTAAACGAAAGCGGCGGGGAAGGAAGAAGCTCAAGTAATCTGTGATAATTGCACGGACACATTTTGATTGTATTATTTGGTAAACGTATTGTTCCTTTCATTTTGTTCTTGCTGGCCAAATAGGGACTAAATAAGTAGTGTGTGCGAATCTGGTAGAAAGGCATCTCACACAGGGACATACTATTTTTCCTTCACGTTTATAAAAAAAGTATATATATATATATATATATATAGATATATATATATAGATATATATATATATATATATATATATATATATATATATATATATATATTATATATATATATATATATATATAGCGACAGGTAGAAGAGACAAAACTTGGCGGTTGTCTTTCGTATCTATTCTAGAGTTGATATTGTGAAGGAGGATTGCGAAAGCGTAAATGATAGGATATGCACAATCACCACAGGCGTGCGCCATGGGCGGGGGGGGACGAGGGGGGCAGGGGAGGCGAGAGGTGTGCGGCTGGGCGCAAAGTCAACCACTAGGCACTGCGCCGTGCTCCCGACCGAGTTGCAGAAATTAGGTGCCTTTTCTCATCTTCTAACCAGTACCACCACCAACCACGCCATACATCGATATGATAGGAAAGGGAGGGGTGCTGCGACAAACCTTCGCCCCCCTCCCCCCTACTGAAGGGGTACCCTGCGAGCGCTTATTCATGGACTCCACTGCAGCCGACTGCAGCACCACACTGCTGGGAGAACCCTATACTTGTATAGTCTATTTTCCGCAAGACATTGGAAGCCGCCATCTTGGTAATATGGCGACGTGAATTAAAGGCCACGAAACGTCGTATCCACAAAGCCAACTGTTTTAGTTCGTATATGCGTCTATACTGTAGCGCTGTTTGTTTACAGTTGTTAAAGAGGCAAAACACGAAGGTTAACTGTCCATGCACTATGGCGACACTCAAACCAACTCGTAATAGTCCATATCCTTCCTCCATCACTTGCTTCATAGACCAGAATTATCATGGCTTTTAAGAGACAGCAAGGTTTGGCCGGGGACGTCGGTTGTGGCGGAAAGGAAGACCACGGCAGAATCACCTCTGCCCTTGCCGATCACCATCAGCTGCGACAACCAGTGCGCATGTGCTATGCATACTTGCTCGAAGCGTGGCTGCAAATGTAAAGTTACCTTGTCAATAGTCTCTCGTGGCAAACAGTGGCTGCTTTCTTCAAGTGATGGCAATTCCGCAATATGGCCCACAGTGAGCCGGTCGGCTTCAATCTAAAGCACGTTTCTTGAAGTGGTTTCTTCCGTGCACCTCCGACTGATGTGGCTAAGAACGAGCTTTTCATTGCCTTTGTAACGCTAACAGAGTCTCACCGGCTTTGACGCGAACTATGCTGGTTCACGCATTAATATTAACGCATGGCAAGTCTATAGGCAAAGGAAATGCCGAAGTTTATTTATTCACGCTTCAGGCAGCGCTTACGCGGGACGACTGGATCGGCGCATGCGTTCTTGCGATCCCCTCGAGTTAAACGGCATCACCCAGTTCTTACGGCAGCACTCCATCAAATTACCGGCAGTGGGGCGTGCTTGGCATTCAACTCGTTTACTAACCCTCGCTCATCATTGGACCGAGCGAAGGCTTCACCCGTTCGCTTGGGCCACTTCCTATAATAGACTGTGTTGCGAGGGCACCAATTGCTTCGTCTTCAGGCGGCTAGCTCGAGTTCTGCGCCCGTACACCGACTGTGATCTTATACAGGCAAATACGATTGTTTGTTGAAACACGTGTCATATAGACTGACCTTTCCCTCTCTTCATAATCTTGACATGTATATCCGTGGGCGCAACCTCCGTTTAATTCGTTGTGTTGTTGAATAGCGATTATTTGAATGACTATATCGTCGTGGATCGTGACGTAACTGTAAGAAATAATTGGTTGATTCTAAGGAAATGATTGAGTCACAATCGGGATACTGAGAACGTTTGGTTTGTGTCCCACAACGGTTGCTCTGATTGCGAGGTGGTCGGGAAGTCTGATCTACAGGACGCTAAGACGGCCCTCGCCCGCCGAGCTCAGCGAGACACTGTATTCCGATCTGAAGTCAGAAAAGCAGAGCGGAAGTCAAGTTACGAATGGGCTCTCACACGAACCATTCGAAGCAACCGCGTTCCATGCGCGGATTAGAATGAGCACCTCAAGAGAGAATGCGAAGGAACACATGCTCTGCCTGTGCAGCATTAGCGTAGTGAGGGTGGGGAAGGACCCCGTCATATCCGCCACACTTTAAAAATTTGGCACATACACATGAACCCCCTCCTACCTACCCTCAAGTAAAAGATTTCTGTCTACGCCCCGCCAGTGTAGCGTGGAAAAGGGCAACATTCTGTGGTGGTGGGTAGTGGTTAGAAAGAAGACGAAAAAGGCACCTAATTTCTGTCTGCCTTCAGGCGACACGGCGCAGTGCCTTATAGGGGGTGGGGGGGAAGGAGGGATAAAAAGAATAGAAGGAAAATAGACGAAGAAGAAGACAGGCAAGCGACGGAAAAAGAAGGAGATAGGAAAGTGGGGATCCGGTCGAAGCAGTCCGAGGGCGGGGTGCCACAATGCGAGAGCTGCACGGCGTCAGAAGACCGCGGAGGGCGAACCAGTCGGCGGGAGCTACGCTGGCGTCGGAGATCGTCGCGGCCACAACCGTCCAGCTTGAAATCCTGCGATTGAATCATCCAACATTCTGTCGCTGATGAAAACAGCAAGCTCATGATTGAGTAGTCAGGGCCGCGTCACAAGTGAGAGTGCTTGGACGTGCGTGCAGCATCTACCTCAGCGATTCCCCGTCGCGATCGTTCGTTCGTTGCTGCAGGGCCTTGCTGCTTTTTTTTTTTTAGAACGAGGCGTTTGAAACATTAGCGACACACACACACAACCCGAGAGAGAGAGAGAGAGAGAGAGAGAGAAAGAGAGAGAATATTTTGTTATCGACTCTAGCATAGCAAATTTTATTACGGATTTCGAATTGAATGGGCGCAGTTCGAAATGCGAATACATTTCGAATAGTTCGCGGATATTTCGAAGTGTCGATGGCATACAGGGAAACACAAAATTGGTGCGACCGCACTGAAATTTCGTTCCCGCGGGATGAAGCATGCACTCACGTAGTGCGACAGGCTACGCCGATTGGGGAGCCCCACTTTGTAATTCGTATTCTCTGAAGAACTATGTCTGCGAAGAGTCGGCTTCATCGTTTATTAATGACCCATTTGTGAAAAAAATGTTAAGGGTTATGAATGCTACGATGTGAATATCGTTTTATGTTGTCACGGACAAAACCACTGTGAAAATGGTTTTAGGGGCGAAGCTCCTTACGCCGTAGGTCGTATGTCCCGTTACTCCCGTGTCCTCGTATAGTAGTATACAGTAGTAACTAGTTGCATTGCATTGCGTGTCAATAAAAACGATGTCACAGCATATCCACGGAGTGAATGATGATGAGTGGGGCGAAGCGTCCGTCAGACCGTCCGTGCTTCCGTGAGTTGGTCTGTCCGTGCGTCCGTCCGGCAGTCCGTCCGCATCGCCCCACTGGTCAGCATTCACCTCGTGGATATGCTGTGATTTTATAGCGAAAGCTGTTATGAGGCCACAACTCGGGTTTCGCGCAGCGCCGTTGTTGTCCGCCGCCGCCGGTGTCCGTAACCACATCACGCGAAATTATAAGAAAAAAAACTTGGCACCAATGACACAGTGGGGCTCGAATCCGGGTCTGCCATTGGTGCCAACCCAATATTCTACCACTGAGCCACACCGGTGTTTAGACTAGTTGCTAAACTTGCCTTAGGCAGGCTTGATGTCGGTAAGCAATCACGTTAATACGACTTATAAAGCGTTTTAAAACAGCGAAAGAACAAGCAGTTGTGATGCAATAGCGTATCGAGTGCGTCGTCCAATGCTAAAACCCATTACAAAAGCTTGTTTTTGTTCAGCTATTAACTGTGGCGCATACCCACTTCAGGCATTATTCCTCATCGTCGTTAACCACTGCGTGAACGATTGGCACAAAATTCCTCGCAATAGTTTAACGGATACCACGCTTCTCAGAAAAATGACGAAAAATACCGTAGCGCATAGCGAATGCCGGCCTACTTACCCTAATATTTTCATTATTAATGCCGTAGTGGGCATCAAGCAAGTGGGCTTGCAGCAGTTGCCCAATGAGTGTTTAGAAAAGGCTCTGCAAGACCGCACTTATAGCTTTCGCTGTGACTGTGCTGTGTCTTCCGCGCGGGCCTGACGTTTTATTTTTTTTCAGCATCGGAAAACTATTCGAAAACATGTTCCCTTTAATTTGATAGCCAGTCGATCGTATTCTATTCGGACACAAACACATCACCATTTACACCCGCCTACACTTAGCGCCATCATGTGGAACAACTCAGTGTCGCCAGTGCAGTGCCCGACATATATCGGCGCTTGATTTGACTTGGAAATTAGGCTATAGCAAGCGAGGAAAAAAAAACTCCGGCTAATATGTGAATACCATTAGGAAGCATCGCCACATGGAATGTGGTAAGGAAATAAAATGAGGGAGTAGATGGGCACTGCTGAGTGTACCAGCCGTCCAAACGTCTGCGTTTTCATAGCCACGAATGTCGCGTACACTCGTAAAGGTGACACCATGCGTGTAACAGCCGACTCTTGTCATTTCTATATCTCATCATCCGTTTGGGGACGCGAACCACCAGGCGCAAAACAAAAAATACAGATCTTTAATGGAAAGAATGCAAACGGGTTGTGAATGGGCTTTGGGCAAGCTTGGACAGTGGTCAGGTGCTGTGTTGAGTTTTTTCTAAAGCTATATGTGCTAATACTATAGTATACCTGACATCGGCTTGAGTATTCTTAACAAGATTTTTTTTTTTACTTCGGTCTTAATTAGATTAGAGGAATCACTCTGCGAATCAAACTGTCACATGTCACTACGTCTACGGCGGCAGAACTTGCGGCTTTGCGTGGCGCCCTAGAGTACATCAAATTCCGAAGACCGAGTAAATGGGCTGTGTTTTCCGACTCAAAACCAGCCCTACAGAGCATGAAGTCAGTCCTTTGAAGAGGTTGCCATGAACAATTAACTTACGAAGTTGTCAAGCTTGTTCACCACGTCACACAAACAGGCCACGAGGTCAAGTTTCAGTGGCTTCCTGGCCATTGTGGGATCAGTGGCAATGATTCCGCAGACAACGCGGCTCGCACATCGCACCAAGAAGAACACGCCCCTCCCGATTCCTTTGTCAAGGACTGACGCTGCAAAGCAACTTCGTCACCTGGCACGTAGTCTGAGTCAGCAGGAGTGGAACACCCCAAGCATAAGACATACGAGACTATACCAAATAAACCCTCGACTGCAACTTCGACCTCCATCCGGACTTCGTCGACGTGAAGCTTCACTTCTTTGTCGCCTTTGCTTGGGGGTTGCCTTCACAAAAGCAAATAGAACCCTCATCGGATTGACCGACAATGCGGAATGCGACGTCTGCTGCACCAAAGAAGACATCGACCATTTGATATGCCATTGCCCTCGATTTCACTCAGAAAGACAGAAGCTTTCGGACGCATTGCGACAATTGGACGATCGGCCACTCTCTGTGCAGATGCTACTGGAACACCGCCATCGCCTTTCGTCTGCTCAAAAAGCAGTCGAAGCTGTCTTGTGCTTTTTGAGGACTACAGGCCTACGTGACAACTTTTAACTTTTGTGTAGTGCCACCACTGGATACGCGCCAGCCGATTGACTGACAATCCTCCTTTTTTTCCTCTCTCTTTATCTTCTCTTTCCTCTCTCTCTCATCTTTATTCCCCCTTTCTATTCCTCCAGCGTAGGGTAGCAAACCGGGCAAGTGCCTGGTTAACCTCCCTGCCTTCCCTCTTGTTGTTTATCCCCCCCCCGGTCTTAATTGTCATCGCCGTGGAGGAGGCAGCAATCCCTTCTTCAAGTAATCATGGAACGATCTATTCATCCGAGTTTATTGCCTCACGAATCAACCACCGCCAAAAGTGACAAAGGAGAAACAAGGTGCGACAACGACGTCATGAAACGCGACCGCCCTCTTCCCGCGTGCTTCCGGTGCGCGGTAGTCTCGCTACTGTGTAACATTAGCACACAGCGGAGCTCCACCTGACATTTGCCATTGATTCAAATAAAACATTTTCTCTCTACGGAGCTCGACACCGGGACGTGGCGGTACCACATGACAAGTGACGCGGATCTGATCGAAACGGCGTTACTGAAGTGTCTTCGGCTAACAGCAGTAGTCTGCTGTATGATGTCATGCAGCCGCCACCGGCCGTTCCGAAGAAATGAGGGCGTTTTTGCGAATAAATTAAGAGAGGGCTTTTGAGAAGTTGACAACTTCCCGTTCCACTAGTTGAATCTCCTCGCCACGCACGACTGCAGGATTTGCCTGTAGGTGTTCCAAGCAGGGTGTGCTTATCGCTGGATCATTTCGCTTATCTCTTTCTGGGAGGTTGTGCTTCCCGATGCGACCAGGCCCGTCGAGCTCTACCACAGAACACCTACCACTTTTATGGACCAAACAAACCTGGCCACTCGTTTCTAGTCGATATATATATATATATATATATATATATATATATATATATATATATATATATATATATATATATATATATATGTGTGTGTGTGTGTGTGTGTGTGTGTGTGTGTGTGACGCTACAAAATGGAGACACGTCGTGGTCCAGATGCCATGCGTGTATTCTAATGCACGCGCACTTCCTCTTCGTCGGCTTCTCCTAGAATCACCTTGTGAATGCGTCACACTTCCCCCTCCCCTCAAGAAAGTCTCAGTTCAGAAGGTTCAAAATAACGCCGCAGTTTGCTAACATGCACAATGTCAGAGTTTCTACGTAAGGGTAGCACGGAGCGGTTGATTTCATAGTTCACTGTTGAGACCTTGCGTAGAATCTTGTAGGGTCCTTCCATAACAGAACTCAGTTTGCCGTTGTTGGGATGCCATGGTGTCTCGTAAAGGACAAAGTCACCGACTTGGAACTCAATCGGAAGAAATTTTCTATCATAAATGACTTTGTTCTTATTATGGTAGGCAATAGTTTTTCGCGCTTCTTCGACGGTTTCTTCTCGTTGTTCCAGTACAGTAGGATAAGATGGAATTCCATACATCAGGAAGGAAGGTGCGTAGCCGGTCACTTCGTGGGGTGTTCTGTTGTATTCGTCAATTACCTCCGGAAGCAGCTTAGTCCAAGACTTCTGTGGTTCGTCATTGATCTTACATTTAAGTCTCGTTACGATAGTCTGGTTTGTCCGCTCGTTCATGCAGTTGCATTGTGGATGATGAGATGAGGTGAATAGTTGGTGTATACGATTATGTTTTAAAAACTGCTTGAATTTTCCTGCGGTAAATCCTGTTCCACGGTCTGAAAGGAGCTTCCGTGGTTTTCCAGAAGAAAAAATTGTTTTTAAGCATGAAATGTAGGCGTCGCTGTTCTCACTTTTATGAGCAAACGCCCATACGTAGCGAGTCGCATGATCAATAACCAAGTGTATAAACCTTTTTGACGAGCCATATCCAGAAAATCCTCCTATGGTGTCTATTGCAAAGAGGTCGAAGGGCTCTTCAGCTGGAGGCAGTGATTCAAGCGTCCCAAACTTTTTTGTTTTCGTCTTCTTGCATCTCTGGCATGTATCACAATGCCGAATGTAAGTGGAAACATCGGTTACCATATGCGGCCAATAATATTGCGGAGACAGGAGTGATAGCGTCTTCTTCACACCGACATGCCCAAAATGTTGATGTGCATTCTTCAGAATGGTTGGGCGTAGTTCATGGGGCACGTATATTTTCCGTAGTCCTTTTCTTTTAACGATGATGATGTTATTTTCCAATGAGTGCGTTCCTTTTGGACGCTCATTGTTGCATCGCTGAAGGTCGTCGTGTGATAGAAGATTAACTATTGGGGCTCTGGAGAGCGCATCTGCTTCGACATTACTTGTGCCCTTTTGATGTTTGATGTTCACATCATACATTGACAGTTTCAAAGACCACCGGAAGAGACGACCTTGAGGAGTTTTAACATTCTTCAGCCACTGGAGTGCAGAGTGATCTGTTACAACAGTGAATGACTTTCCATGAAGGTAGCAATGCCATTTATCAATGGCATCTACAATGGCAAGACATTCTCTTTCTGTAATAGCATGCTTAAGTAGTTTGCGGGAATAGTAAGCAACAGGATGTTCTTTGCCTTTGTCGTCAGGTTGTTTCAGCACTGCACCGATGCCTTCGCCAGATGCGTCACAGTACACAGTACATGGTCTCGAAGGGTCGTATATGCGAAGCACCGGTTCTTCAGTTATCCGCTCCTTCAGTCGGTAGTGAATGAAGAGACGGAAGGCATCTCCGTCAGTCGAAGCAAAGCGGGCTTGCATGTCACGCTTGATATCGCCCCAAGTTGTCTCGCCGTTGCCGAAAATCTCTGTCAGGTACCACTTGAACGCTTCCCCTTCAATGTATTCGTTGAAGTGAGTGACCCGATCGCGGTGAGTCCATGATGCCTCGGCTGCCTTCATGTCGAAAAGAAGAAGCCACTTGTCGATGGGGACGTCTTCTGGTGTTCCCTTGAACTTCTGTATGTTGAGCGGGGGCTTTGGCTTAGCCATGGCACGTTGATGAGGTCGATCCTGTCGACTTGTGTGACGCTACAAAATGGAGACACGTCGTGGTCCAGATGCCATGCGTGTATTCTAATGCACGCGCACTTCCTCTTCGTCGGCTTCTCCTAGAATCACCTTGTGAATGCGTCATATATATATATATATATATATATATATATATATATATAGATATATATATATATATATATATATATATATATATATATATATATTATATATATATATATATATATATATATCAACTTTACATGCCGTAAGTCTTCGTATCTTTTTCTTTTCTTCCCTCTCTTTTCACCTCATTCTCCCCTCCCATCTTCCTCTCCTCTGTTTCTTTCTTCCTCCCGAAAGAGCGAGCAGCCGTTGTGCCCCTCCAAGAGGCAGTTGCCAGCTTGCGCCCTCTGAAGGAAACGAAGACTGACATGTGCAGAATTGGCGTGATTAAGAAGTCTGCACTAGAGATCTATCGAACTTTTAAGCATAAATTGCCAAAGAAAGGATGTATAATAATACTCGGGGTAGTTCTCTACTGTTTGAGGCCAGGACAGGAGTATTGCGAACCAAGACATATCGGGACAAATACGAAGGGGTAGACACGGTATGCAGTGCATTCGGAGAGGAGGAGGAAACTGCCGAACACTCGGAAATGTTCTGTAAAGGGCTTCACCCTATAGTTCAGGATGATGGCGCAGAGTTTTTCAAAGCACTGGGGTCTAATTAGAGACAGGGAGGGCAAAATAGCGGGTAGAATTAACTAGTAGGAGGTTATCTGATTGGTGGCTAAAGTCAAGGCGCGAGTGAAAATTAAACCATTCACTGCAAAGTACCAGTCCTATACTTCACTATTTAAAGAAAAAAAAGTATAATCTAGTAGGTGGTTCGCTAAGTATTACGGCTAGGTGGCGTTAGTCGCCGCCCGATCCAAAGGGTACAGCCTCATCAATCCAGCCATCTCCTTCTGTCCTCTGTGTCCATGTGTGTCCGTGTATGCAACTCAAATAAATAAAAAGAATGTGACGGTTCAGGAACCTCTTTAAGCTTTTCGTAGGAGGAATACCACGGTAATCCTGAGGTTGTACACATCAAATACACTTGACATACTTATGGTAGTATTTCTGTCCAACAGCCATAATCGTCTCAGGCTTGCTATCTTCAGTCCACTTTTTAAAAGTTCATTTGCGCTTGCTTTCTTGAAAACTCGGCACTCGCCTCTTTAACGACAAGAATGATTTCCCGAGCTGATAGCGCGTAAAAGCTTACGTCGTTCGTGACCTGATGGTACTGGGCGCTCGGCGGTAAACAAGAAAAGGCCCGACGATCGGTCGGGAAGATGCCCGAAAGGGTGCAAGTGTTTTTTACGGTGCAGCGACAGTTGAGCCGTTAGATTGTCAATGGTCGTTGAACGGCACGCTAACAGCGCGACATTCTTGACAGGAAAGGGGAGAGAGCTTGGAAAAGAAAACGCAAGCAGTTTTCGGTGGCGGCATTCACAAGCGATCACTTTCGGCGATACTCTCGTGATTAGCGCCGGATGCGTCGTTGCATACTTTCAGCAGGAAGTGGGGGCCTGGCATGAAGGAAAAACAAAAAAGAAACCACAGGAGAAATCACTTCATGACTTCGCTAGCTTCGGGAAGTCGACCTTCTCTGATTGTGCCCCTCCCGACCCGTGCTCGGTACCTCGTGAACTCGCAGCGCCCGCAGCAGACGCAACCAAAGGGAGCCGATCAATAGTAGTGACAGACTGTCACGCAACGGGGGTCCATTTATGGTTATGGCTAAGTTTTCAGTATTGTCATGTGACGCTCACTGCTAATTTTACTGCGATACGAGTTACATAGACACTTCAGATTTTTGCCGTCGCCGTCATGTTCCATATAAAATCCAAATCGATAACATCGCCCCGCAGGTCGTTGTTCCACGCGCGCCTGAAAAGGCTGCTGACGGATACGGCTCAAGCAGAGACGAGTGAAGAAGCATGAACATAGATGATCAAACGGAGAATAATCAAACCAGCTGGGCGTGAAAGAATTCTGCATCGGACAAAGCAGTCGATGCGTGTTGCTGGGACATTTCTTTCCTGCCATGCAACACCTTTCAAAAAGAATGACGGAGTGAATGAGTATCCAACTATTTTCGAAACATAAAGGAGCTCTCGGGTGAAGGAGCATGAACCTTAGGGTTGAAGTGCTGTGTTGCTCATCAGGTAGCAGGTTTCATCAAATAGCGCTTTCGCGTCATTTCTTTATGGGATACATATACGGTTCTTACCTTATGACAACATGCCGTACCCGTATGCGATATTTCGAAATCATGAATTGGTCTTGTAATCAGCACCAAGACTGAAATCCAGAAGTGCGGAGACTTCCAGAATCAGTGAGGCTAGCGTAAATCGACTTCGCTGTGTGATGTGCGAGCTACTCTAGCAATTATAGCACGCATGTCACACATCCGTTAAAGAACGAAGAATAACTATACACCGCTGTAATCGTCGTCTTGAACGGTGAAATTATTGCGATCGTTTTCTTAGTGCACTCCGTTGATGCGGTGGTTTCGGGTTTTCTGTCGAATTTGGTTAAATATCATTAGACCACAATAATTACAAGACGCCTCTTTTTCATGTCTTACGCCATGTTGGGTGTTCGCACAGAAATACTTTGATTCTCCCGTTTGACATGACCACCTTACTCTAACTTTGAGCTAATTGTTTATTTTATGAACAATCTATATATATCTCTCTATATATATAGCTATATATTATATATATATCTATATATATATATATATATATATATATATATATATAAAGCGAACGAAGCGTATACCCTAACAGCTCGTTTTTTTGGCAAATAGCAAATTCTGTGGAACAAAAAAAGGAGTCTCTAGCTGACGATTGTTGCCCCGTTCTGATTGGTCAGGATTTGGAAACCCGTTACAGTAAAGAAAAAAAAATGTCGAGGAGTGGATGAGCAAAAAAAAAGAAAGGGAAACAGCTGTTGGGCAATCCAAACTTCAAACGTTGAATGCGTGCACAGCTTTCATCAGCTGAACTGCACATCTGTTGCTAGCGCCTTCATGAAGGGCAACAAATGACTTTAGCGATTGCAGCGCTACATTATTTTGGTGTGCAAAATGAAACAAGCGAAGAACGATGAGCCTACTCACTGTAAGTTTTAGTAGCTACAGCCGTCGCGCACACTCTTTGCTGCTGTTGCATTTTTTTCGCGCTCGCTGCGCACCAGTGCGGCCAATGGACGCATTACCTACCGCCGCTGTGGACGGGGTCGAGGGTATCGCGTAGTAGCGAGGCGCTTTTCTATCATGGCGAATCCGAGGAAATTCAGCGAAAAGATCGCTTTGCACAATCAGAAACAAGCTGAAGAAACGGCGGCGTTCGAGCAGATCATGCGTGAAGTGATGGGGGCAACCCGAGTAAGTGTCCGTTGTCATTCATGCTGTGCAGTGCGGCGTCTTTGCGGCGCGCCACAACAAAAACGCTCACACTGCGACTACCAAGAAAACATCGCGGACGGCCGTTTTCCGTTGCCTCGGACATCGCTCGTCGTCCCTGTGAATCGTAGCTGGTGTATCCGTGCGTTTCTACGTCGCTCTGCAGTGCCCTGGCGCGCTTATGTGAACCGTTTGCCGGACTTGATCGTTCCTATGATACGCGTCTGATCCCAGGCGCTCTGCTGTCGCTGAAATGTATTGCTTACGAACCAGTTGGATCGCGCGCTGACGTTTCAACGTGCCGCACGGACCCACACCGCTCGCGTTACTCCGAACGACGCGGCAGTACGCTAAATTCGAAACGAAACGCATCGAGGTGTCTGCGCGGCTGGCCCCCCTTACAAAAACAGATCAATAGATACCCCAGCAGCACACCACTTTTTCTAACGCTTGCGTTGCGGGGAGGAAGGGGAGAAGCGACCTCGGTAAACGCCGTACGCGCGCTTTGTTTTTCGCCTCCCGTGGTGCTTGCGGGTCCTTACGGAACGCTCTGTTAATCCCTATACCGCTGTCCTGTGGTCCTGGGCGAGCCTACAACATGTATCGTTGACAGCCGCCCGCGATAACAGCTGCGCGCGATGACCCGTCTTATCCCCGTGTGCGCCGCGGGCTCCCCCTTTAGCTACCAGACCCAATGTTTGGCAGGTGACGGAATTTGTGAGCCTTCTGTACCTGCATGCTACCTCGATTGGGCTACGTAGTGTACTTAGTCGACACCGTGTTTCGCGCTGAGCGCTGGCAGGCAGCGACCGTTGTCGCGACTCGGGGGCTATAGTTACGTAACGCGTTTGCCGCATTGTTTTGGAAGGAAACGCAATCGCGGACGCCGCTGTATGCGTGCCTCGTGCCGTATCGGAAATACGAGTACCGCAGTCTGTCTAATCGCACCTCGAATGCAAGCCTTGTAGGTTTGCGATTGGCCCGCCGTTCAACGAAGTCTCAGAGACGATGCGTGATCGGGGATTCCGTGAACGCTGGTTATTCGCGGCGCTTCGTTGCGCGCTGTCAGCTGCGCAGATGCTGAATGCATTGCAACTGCTGTTTCTGATGGGACGCGCTCTAAACGGAACGCTGATTGCTGCTGTAAGGGCTAGCGCATTCAGTGGCCCACTGGTCCCACCGAGTGGTCCATCTTGGCAGCTGTGATATGAGCGGCAACTGAGTCTCTGAAAACTGCTCGTACTGTGATTGATTCTCAAGAGCAAGCCGTCTTTGAATGTCTCGCAGCGTGCGTGGACCTTTCCACGTTTTGTTTGTTAGCCTCACGTTACTTGTGTTTACCTTGACAGCTAGAGCTAACGTACCGAGCATCAAAAAAAAAAAAGCATTGTTTGACAACCGATGCTAATATAACGCGCAGCAAGAAAAAAAAATGGCGGTTACATTGGACTCAAAGGAACCAGCCTAAGTTATGCACAGGTGTTTTTGAGGCTGCTCACAATAAAGTATTGGAAGTGAAAGGGCAACAGCTGCCATCTGTGAGTGGTTGCAGTGTGGCTTGCGCCTCCTTCTTGCCTTTAGCATTTCTTGCCAGTGTGTGGGAAGGTGATTACTACCGGATTGACGTTAGAATGCGCTATTTTGAACTGCCATTATACATATGAGCTTTCAAGAAAAAAGAGCATATACACTTTGTTTTTGTTCATTATGGTGATGAACTTGTCATCTATTTTCCGACAGCTTATGCTGAGATATTGCTCTTACTTGTCACACTGTCTTTTTAACTGTTTCTTCCCGCACATGAGCAGCCCGCTTCCACTGACACAGCTTCAGAGGGCATTATGTAGTACTACTCACTAAAATCAGTCATATGTTTACTATTCCTTGTTTGTATTTGGGCACCATCTTTGTTGTTCCGTGCAAAATGTTTACCGACATTCAATAGAATGTGGAGTTGTGTTTTGTGTTGCTTATGGCTATCTTTCCACTGCTTATAAATGTGATGCGTCTAGTACTGCACTTCCCCCAAAATAAGGAAAAGCATAACTGCGCAACATGTACATGAGAATGTCTGGTGACTTCACAGCTCTGTGATACCTACACTCAAGACAGTGTTAAACATAAGATAACTTTGCAAGCACGACTAATGGAACCTATACGCACGTTCAATGGTGTCATTTGCAAGCCCGGAATGAAAACGTTGTGATATTAATAGATGCTTATGAATGAATTTAAGTAATTAATGACATGATTGTGCTGTCAAAGTTACCTACTCCCTTGTTTCTGGTGTCTTGCATTAGTCTGCTGATGTTTAAAGCGTTTGGACATTGTAGCTGCAGTGTGGTTCTGTTGCACTGGGACATTTATTTATTTATTTATTGAAGCGAACATCTTGAACTTAAACAGTTGCCTGCGTCTAATTAAAACGTCAAATGTCCCCCCGAAAATCTGCTTAAGGTGTGAACTTGGTATCTACATATGGCTTTGTGGTATAAATGGTAGCTTATAATTGAGGGTATAAGCTGTAAAGTACAGCATCAGTGAGTGGGCTTCCATACATCTGTGTTATTTCGGCTCTAACATGCTGGAATGACAAGGCCTTTAGTGCTGGCTGCAGCTTACAATAATGGCTATAGAATATGGAAATGCAAACTGCAGTTCTGAGATTTTTTTTTTAGTAGATACAATAGTGACATGCTTGCTAACATGACAAAGTGCACTTTGCAGAAGGCAGGAAAGTGTAATTAGTTTTTTTGTTCCTTCACTTGCATTCGCATTCATGAATAGTAATTAAAAAAAAGGGAATGTTGCAGAGCTTCAGTGGGGATTTCCTTGTCATGTGTTAAAAAGTCAAAGGTGAAGAACACTGTGAAGCAGAGAAGCAACAATGCACACACACACACTTCACTTGTGAGTCAGATGTATAAAAATTCTGCAGCTGCTGTCCTGTGCTTGAAGATGGAATATTTCAAGAAGTGTGTGTATTCAAGTGGTTTACTTGTGAAAGCTGGCACAATTTGCCCTATTAGCTTGGTACTATAGCAGGAAAGCCCTTGTAATATCAAACCATCTGGGATTTTTTCGAGTGTTTAATATAAACAGGCTTGTTTCAAGTAGGGTCACCCTGCACTCTTTAGTTACACATGCAGCATAGCTCCAACTTGAATTGGTGTATTACAAGCAAAAAAATTAAAACTTGAGTTTTAGGTCAGAGGTTTGAGTTCTTTCGCTTTCTCTTTGTGCTTACGCTATCTTTGGGCATGAAGTAGCACGAAGCTCTGTTGCTAGGTGCATGGAGTTGTTCTTGTGCATAACATATCACTTAAGATGAAGAAAGTTGGAAGTGGCTCTGTAGGTGACAACGAAGAAATCAATCGCTTCACTTTGTGGCATGGGGTCCGAGTATCTGCCAATACGGGTAGTCTAGTTTCGCACGCACAATGAATATGGAATCTTTTACAGAGACCATACAAAATACTCTGTGGTTGGTGGCAGCTGCTATTTTGGTCTTTTGCATTGTGCCTTTTTTTTGGTAGTACAATTACTCTCTTTTCATGTGGAACAATTAAGGAGATGATTTCTCTGTTTAGACACGATTCATTTTCAGAATTTTGTTTTCATGAATATGTGCTTATGCTGCAAGTGGAACCAATGTGTGCTTTTCGGTTACTGCTCAGCCATTATGAAGCTCTTGCACGTGTAGTAGCGCAGCTTTGCAGGAGGATGTTCTCTAGATATCTGAGGTTATTGGCTATGATTAGTTCTTGTACTATTTGTGGCACCTATGAATGCTTTTAAAAACATAAGCGACTTGGAAAAAACAATGTTTAGTACCAATTGCAATGAAGTTTCACTTTGTCTGAATTATTTGTAAAGCCCATGTACATATGTTTTTTTGGCTAATTCTGCATTGACGGCTAAACTAAACTGTGTGCACACCTGGCAGATAGTTGATGTCAAAAATGATCCGAGCACTGACTATTGATCATTTTTCGCATGCCTTGGGCAGCTGAAAATTCTCTGTGCACTTTAACTTGTTTCTATCATTCAAGCAGTAAATTGTTACATGAGGATAGAAAATTGTATTTATGAGCTAAAAGAAAGACAGGCAAAGAGGTCGTATATTCTGGTGAGGTATGTGCAAGGCAGTCTTGAGGTGGGAACCCAGCCCGTTAACCTTCAGGAAGTGAATAAAGTTGTTCACTCACTCACTCACCCATTCACTCACTCGCTGCCATGCAGGCTGAACTGGCATCTTTGTAGCTCTCACCTACAGCAGTTCCAAAGTTCCCAGCAATCGTAGAATTTCCTAATGCAGTTATTAAATGCATGGAATGAAAAATGTTTAATCAAAATCGTGCGACCAGCTATAGAAATCACCAACCGTGCCATCACTGCCATGCTGGCTGATATGCAGCGTTAACCCTGGTTAGAAGAGATGTCATGTTGATGACAAAATTTAAGCTCACTTTCATATTATGTTGTCCCTTTTGCTTCTAGTATCCCAACTTTTGTGTTTTAACAATAGATAGTGTTTTGCTGGTTTGTGTTTTATTGCAAGCATTATGATGTGTTTTTATCCCCACAAAGCTTAGTTGTTTATTTCTCTTTCTTTTATTGTTATTTATTGTAATTTTCAGAACAACCATGGGCAAGAAAATATGCAGGGTTATGCAACTTCGTATGACAGCTCTTACATCCAGCAAGCTGCCAATGTAAGCCGTTTTGCCACCCAAGTTATGTTTGCATGCACACTCCGGTCGTTTGAGAACAATGGCACACCGAATGGGCTGATATTGAATGGCAGTTCTGTGTTCAATTATTGTGGCCATGCTTTGAGTGCAGTTTCAGGGTCTGCCTTGTTCAAGTTACTGTGAAAACTTGTCGATTCGACACTCGGTAATGTGAAGAATTGGATAATCCAGATATGTTTTTTGATCCTGGCATATAACATCGAATTCTCATTAATTCGGTCACATTTGGCCGCAACCAAGTTGGTTTGGGTGATTCTTGAAGTTTTCTGGGCATGTGGTACTGTAAATGTGGTACACAGAAGTGCGAAAGTGGCATTCACAGAGAATCGAAATCAGGCGACGCTATCCACATTGCTCTCTTCATCATTTAGTGACCACGGTTTTATCCACATGGTGTTGTGGCACTTGGCAGCTGTTATATTGTTTCAATTCATGCGCAATGTCACAGAAGTTAAACATGGCAAAAAAGGTTGAAGACGAAGAGTTTTTGGCTACAGTCCATATGCTGGCATGTTGCTTGTTCTGTAGATCGTGATTGAAGAAGTGTGAGTTGCTGGCCACTTTACCTGTGAGAAAGTAATTTCATGACACGCGTGTGGTGTTGATGGCAATGCATATTAATGATGAAGTGCAGAGCATGTTTCGAGCTAACTAAGCATGGGAGTCTGGCGCAATTCAGTGACGAAGTCACTGGATGACGAAAATTGTGGCTCTTACACAGCTTTTATACCAAATAACTATAGGATTCGCATATTTATTCATCAAGAAAATGAAAGCATACTGACGTTAGACATTTTTATTCTTTTCTTGATACTTTTGTTAGTGTGGAATTTGATTAATTCAGACATTTCTTGTGGTCCCATGAACACCGAATCAACAAGGTTTTGCTGCAATTGCCTATTCTGGTTTTGAAGGCTTGTTTTAAAGCGGAAGTTGTTATAAGATCAGAACATGGATCAAGTGTGCCGCCATAGTTGTCTGTCGCCGCGGGTGTCTGTAACCGGTATTGCAAGAAATAAGAAAAAGTCGGTAAATGAAAAACACCAAGGACGCAATGGGATTCGAACCTAAGTCTGCTGCGTGCCAGCTCATTATTTTACCATTCCGCCATGCCAGCACTTGGAAGTCGTTTCCAAACTTGCCTTAGGCAGGCTTGATGTCGGGAAAGGAATCACGTTAATGTGAGTACTAAAGCGTTTTAGAATATGAATGGGACAGCCGGGCGTCACACAATGCATAGCGAGTGGGTCGCCCAATGCTCCAACCCGCTATGAAAACTTGTTCGTGATCACCTATTAACTGTGGCGTATACCCACTTCAGGCATATTTCTTTTTTGTCTCCAACAATTCTCTGGACAACACTTCAATGAGTGCTGCTTTTGCATGCATTTGGTTCCTTTGGAATGATGCTGAGTGTACTGTTTCTCAGGGTAAAAAGTAGCCTTGCAGAGTAAGTTTTAGCGGTCCAGTATTAGCCATTAATTTTCAGTCGATTTGAAGAGAAGTATTATTTCTTGTTGCTACTAGCTTCCACACATGCTGCTTGGAGCTGGTACGTATATCTGCACTGGTTTTGGCGTGCCACTGTGCAGGGGGCGTATAATTCTTTTTTTGTCTCCACCAATTCTCTGGACAACACTTCAATGAGTGCTATTTTTGCATGCATTTGGTTCCTTTGGAATGATGCTGAGTGCACTGTTTCTCAGGGTAAAAAGTAGCCTTGCAAAGTAAGCCTCAGCGGTCCAGTATTAGCCATTACTTTTCAGTCGATTTGAAGAGAAGTGTTATTTCTTGTTGCTACTCGCTTTCACACATGCTGCTTGGAGCTGGTACATATATTTGCACTGGTTTTGGCGTGCCACTGTGCAGGGGGCGTATTCGAAGCACCAGCTTAGCATCTCGCCTTCCCTGGGTGCCTATCGAGGTGGCTCATTGCCCAATGTGAACCAGATGAGTGGAGGGCCGGCCCATAGCATTGACCTGCAGGGGGCGCTCAGTCACCTCGAGGACATGCGGCAAGGCCGCGAGGCATCTGCAGTGCTTCCTGACCGACCACACGTGCGTGAACGAGGCCGTCATGCCACGGCTCCCCACAAAGGTCGACAGATGGCCTTCGACAAGCGTGTATCCTTCTGGGTATATGCACTGTCAGGCACCACGAGTCAGCCCACTGTGATTGACACCTTCTTAGAGCAGATAAGAAATAATTGAATTGTTACAGTAATGTCGAAGAAAGTATGATCCAAGCTTAACTATTATTTTATCTCTGAGTAAAAGAGCACCTAGGGGGTCATACCGTGCTCGTATCTATATTTATTACATTATCTGGTAGCAACATATTAATTATTGCTATACCTTTATCTGATGTATGCAGATGAAGCATGCATTCACGAGCCTAAGTCAGCATATTTGTGTGTAAAACTAGTGGAACATTGCAAAATAGTTTTATTGTTCATAGTCATAGCGTATCCTTTCATAAAATAGCAGGTCAGCATTCTTAACTTCTACCATGAAATTGATTATGCAATTCATATTCTGATCCTTAAGTGCTTGAGAAAGCTTTTATTTTTTAGCCAATGATATTTTGGGAAAGCATTTTTCTATATTTAATTAATGAGCTTCATATATAATATAATAGTTACTTCTGATTGCGTTCAATACCTATTGACTTGGGCAAAATGTTTCTTGTAATTTGTTTGAATTATCACTAGTCAGAGTTGTCGAAGTTCTGGTTAAGACTATAAGCTAACTGTCTTGTTATGTAAGTTAAGGGCTCTTATATCCTTGACAGCTTGGAGCTCAGGCCGACGTTTCGCCGTACAGCTCGTCTCTCTACCTTTCCCCGCCACCTGACAGCAGTTGGAGAAGGTGAGCATTTTTTTTAATGCTAATTGATTCATGAAGCTGATGTTAGCCGTATTAATATAGGAGCGTTGAAAATGCGACAACCACTGCCATTGTCTTCCCAGTGGGTGGAAAACTGCAAATCGCTAACTTTTTCTGTGACAATCGCGTTCTCGCACATAAGAAAAATGTGACGGCAGTTTTCGTTGATTTGATTAAAGAGGAAATGGAATGATGGCAAGTCTTTATTGGGTAAAGGGTTTATAGATCAAGTACTCAGCAACTACAGTTTATATGTACTGGCCTGCGAGGGAGTTTTTTTAATGGGAGCGCGTTGTTAGACAAATACCTCTACATAGGTATGTTCGCCACATGTGTGGAGTTAATTTGTTTTTTCCATGGCTTGCCCTGCTGTTGATGGCCTTGTCAGTGGCAAATCATTTCTTGTGTACAGTTCACTGACTGTTCTGCTTGATGGGTCTTGTGTGTCAGCCATACCGCACGTATTGCATTGATCGCAAGTCCTGGACGACAATTTTTTATTTTTTCATACCTATGGTAGCCAACTCAGTTTTGCGATAGTACGGGGGACAACATCGTGCTCTTCATTTTGACATAAGTATTTAATAATATTTATGTGCAGAAAGTGGCGTTCTGAGCACCAACACAGCTAAGTCTTTTTTTATTTCATTGATAACGTAAGCAGGTTCCTTCGAGGTTTTGAAACTTGAAGTCTTCATTTTGGCTGTTTGAGTTTGCATAATTTTTATGCTTGCAGAGTGCCCTCATTTGCCTAGCTAAATAGTTGAGTTGGTGTTCGTGCATGTTGTTCGCTTTGCGTGCTGTTTGAAAAAAAGGCATTTTATTGTTATTTGTTTCTCTAACACAAATATAAAAAATTTGGAAAAGCTGCCTGTGTGCATGAGCAAAGAGAGGTTGAGTGCATAGGGGAGGCTCTGTTTTAGATGCGTTTAGCACCTTGCTTTCCCTGTCGATTCGCAGGACCAACTCGGACTCGGCACTGCACCAGAGCGCACAGACTCCTCAGGAAAACTTTCCCGGAGTTGGGCCTGCTTGTGGGCAGCGCAGAGGTACCGGTACGCACCGGGGGCTTCCCTTTCTCTCTTTCTCTGCCCTCTCGCTTGTGTCTTCTCTCTCTTGCCTTGCTTTTCTCTCTCTTTCTCTTTTCCTCTTCTCTGTGTCTGGCTGGGGACTCAAGATGCTGGGACATCGTGTCAAGAAGGGTTTGGTGTTGCCATCTGTACCCTACCCATCTGCCTACTGCATCGCCATTTGCATGAACAGAGAGGACAGCCATTGGTGATGGAAGCATGGTGCTTAACGCCTGCTCTGCATGCAAAATTTGTGCTGGTATGGTGTGGGAGGACTTCCTTTCTGGACATTCTGCACTTTTTGTCTTCGTTTTGTGTTGTGTGCACATTAGACCTTTGTTTTCATCAGTGCTCTCAGGAGGCATTTTGTCTCACCTGCTTTGACTGCCTGCTACAAACTTAGGGAACACTAAAATTAGATAATGGTATCAATTGTGCACCTGGACATAACACTTAGCAGCCTTTTCATTGCAGTCTATCATCATTCTTATTATTGTTATTATTAGTCTCACTCAGCACTGCAGAAGAACAAATAGGTACACCTGAAATATGCAGGCACAATATATTTTCTTAATTCAGACCATCTCTGTAAAGAAAAGCCTCTTTACAAGTGAAGAAAGGACATAGTGCAATTTCTTGGCAAATTAGAGTGTATTAATATGGTGCCATATGTTGGAGCGTTAGAATGATTGAGGGCACTGTAACTTTCAGGCTTCGTATATTCACTTTAAAGTTTGTATTGTTGTCTCACAGGCAGTTTTTTCAATAAATCGTGATCTGCGTTAAAACTTTCTCATACAAATGATAAAATAAGTGGTTAAGTTCATTCATAAAATGCTCCAAAACAGAAACTAGTAAGGCATGAATGTGCTTCAAATTGAATAAGAACAGCATCAAAGGCAATAGTGTTCTGGACGCTGCTGTTCATTTACTAGTTGTGTGCAGTACGCAGTTGTGTGGGTTGTGTGTTAGCGTAGTCTGGTGTGTGATAATATTGGAGGCTAAAATGTGAATTCGCATAATTTGTTAAGTGAGATAATGTTAAACAATACTACTTGTTCATTCTTCTTTGAGGTTATTTTTTGCACCTTGTTTTTTCGCATGTGTCGGCTCATTGAGCTCGAGAGTGTGCATGCCAGCATTAGGTGGTGCTCAGTAATTTTTCGTGTGTGTATTTCAGGAAGCATGTTTTGGTTGAAAAAGAGCTAGGTCAAGCAGGCTTGTTGCTCGGTAGACGGCTCCTCAATGATACTTGACCTGTGTAGGGTTCAACGGTTTGATCGCAGTTGACGTGATCTGCAGGAAACAATGCTTGTGCAATAGGCGTAAATTATACATGAATATTGTTTAGCATATGAAGTTGTCGGAGTCATGTTTGTGCGATTGCTTGCAACTGCCGGCAGCGACTGCTTGCATCTGCCGACTTGTGTCATAATTTGATAGTGCTAGTTTGTTGTCATATATGTCATATTTCAAAATTTTATTTGCATTAAGTCATATCACACGTTACATATTCCTTTTATTTGCATTAAGGCATATCACTTGTTACATATTCCTGCCTACTCATGCAAATTACATATTACAATACATGTTATAGATTGAAGCATATTACAAGTAGTCATAATAAATGCTTGTGGACTTAAACCAAGAAAGTGTTGGAGTAGGGCTAGTAATGAATATGATGAAAACAAAGATAATGCACACTAACCTGGCAAAACATAAAGAATCCACGATTCAAAAATGCGTACGCCTACCGTAGGTTCATCGCTAGCATGGAAGCCTAATCGCAAAATGGAAAATCATCGAAGGATAGGGATAGGCTGGAGTGCATACAGCAGGCACTCCCAAACAAGGAATCTGCTGCTGTCCTTAAAGCAAAAAGTGTGCATTCACTTTATTCTGCTAGTTCTAACATATGGGACCATGGAGTATTACATGGAGCATGGAGTATTACAAAGAAACTAAAGAAAAGGTTAAGGACCTTGTAGTGTGCAATGGAATGGAAAATGGTGCACTGCAGAAAGGATCAGGGAACAAACAGGGCTCGCAGATACTCTAGTTGACATCAAGTGAAAGAAATGGTCCTGTGCAGGCCATGTGATTCATAGGACAAGCAGAGGGACAGTTAAAGCAACAAAATTGTTGCCCAAGTTGAGAAAGGCAGACAGTTGGTACAAGTGGTGCTTTTTGGCAGGGATAAAGTAGAATGAGCTCACACAGGATAGGGTAAACTGGATATCATTGCAAGAGGCCTTCGTCCTGCAGTGGACCTAATTAAGCTGAAAGTGGTGATGATCAATGATGAAAATGTTTAAGCATAAAGCTTCAATACATGCATAATGTTTAGTGAGAACATTATCATTATTGTAGTTGAATTTTTCGCCATTGTCTTAGCTTATTTGGGGTGTTGAGTGCTTACACAATGTGTGGCCATTTCATGTGAATGAGTACCGAGGCTGTCAGCATGAAGAGTAGTCGAGATTGGAGTGTCAATATTATTATCATAACATACTTTAGATACTTCAATCTCTTGGCAAATATGGTGGGAATGCTTTGTGGCAAGCATGTAATTTGGCTTATATGAGTGCCATTTCTGGTAAAAACACACGTATTTAGGCCATTTTAGTCTTAAGACTTTTGCTCTATCTTTTGTTAACTATGAAATTGCTTTTCTTTGTGTAACAGCTATAAGAGTCGTTCAGCAACGACTTCTGACCTATTTGTCTTCTAGTTCGGGGTACGTTTGGAAAATAGCATTACCTCTTTAAATTAGGTTTTGTGTGTTGCAGCAGATGACTTAATGAAGCAGGTAGCGGATGTCACGAAAAAAGCCAATGTGCGCATTTAAGCTATGTAATGGAATCTGTTGAAGCTTTTTGTTTGTTCCCGTTTAAATTAGCGGTACAGGCTACAGCCATAGGAAGCTCAAGCAATTGTCATTGAACAACCCTGCTTTGCGTTATGAACACCTGGTTTCTAGAAGCCGCCAAATCATGCTGTTAGCTGTTTAGTATGAGACACCTGTTGGGGGCAAAACAATCCCTTTAGCCCACCAAGTTATCTGTCTCCCTTGCAGACCCTGTCACAGCTCGAGAGTTGGACCAGATGTACCGCGACTGTTCCACACGAGTTGATGGCTTTGGGCAGGAGATCATGGGTATGTGAGCTTATGCGGGTGGGCTCATTTTTTTTTTGTGTATGTATATAAAGCGTGTCGTTGTTTAGAGTGCAGTGCAATATGAAACAGGCTAGTCTCTGAAATTGTTTTGTTTGGATGTAGGTATAGTTGGAACAGCATTTGGTTCTCAACTTATTTCTGTTAGAAAGCATGAATGTTGATGTGTACTTTTTTGCTACACAGATGCCAAAGGCAAGACATCGATTTAGCCAGCAATATATACGTCATAGATTCCATCTTTGAACTGCAACAGATCGCAAAGGCCGTGCTTTTGCTTGTGGGAAACTGAAGGGATTCCTCTTCCAAGCTTTTTGTCGTTTCACAGTGCAGGAGATATGCCTGTGCGACTGCGATAAAATCGTTAAAGATCGTTATTGACCATTTTTCAGTGAGGTTTTCTAGAATGGTGGGCATCATTCCGTGGGTAGCTTACTTCTTGTTTGAGGATTTGTTGTAAAATGCTGAGCAGTTCTGCCTCTCCCCACTCAAGTAAGCTGAAATGACCGGCCAAGTGTAGTGGAGGCACTACCCCAGAACGGCACTAAAATTTAATACGGGGGGGGGGGGGGCAAACTTTTTCTTTGAGGAAAAAAAAGACAGCACCTAAACTTCCTCGGAGGTCTTCTGGCTTTCGTTCATGGTGCAGTACAACTCAGCATTGGCTCGCACAACAAAAGAAACAAACGGCATGCTTCTTCTGCATTGCCCCAGCCACAGAGGCAATGCTCTATCACCTACTGGGGACTTGTCTGGGCGTTCACAAGGCACGCACTTGCCACCTATGCGGCCTTGACTATGACCTTGGTCCACCATCTGGCATAATGCCGGACGCATAACATGCCGGACGCATAACATGCCGGACGCATAGTTCTCTGCATCAACCGCTCCTAGATTTTCCTCGTCTTGATTTTGTCCAGGAAGCTCTATCATTTCTTTTGGTTAGGTCATTCCATAGGGCCTACTGGCACCAAGGAAAAAAAATATAAAAGAATGAATGAAAAGCTTGGTGATCAGACAGTGGTAAACGTTGAAGGGAAGCACTTTCGATAATGAGTCCACACCAACGTAGCCGCAGCACTGGACAAGAGACATCGATCTTGAAGGCCTTATTTTTGTTGGCTACGTGCGCCATAATCTAATATGTATGTTCATCATAGACGCCATCTTTGAATTGCAACAGATTTCGAAGCCTGTGCATGTGCTTGTTGGAACCTAAATTATGTCATGCGTGCGGTGTGCCAAGTGTGGGGTGCTACAGTATGTGGGAAAATAAAAAAAAAACGAATTCTGAATAGTTTCTGGCACAGAGTTGACTTGCATGGAATCTTACGTAGTAGTGACCCCCAGCCTCTCCCCTATTTATGAGAACTGAAGAAAGCTGCTACATGAATACTTTGTCGCACATACCTCAGAGAGCTGTGATGGCCTTCAAAACTTTTTGAAATAAAGGATGGGCTCATGCATATGCATGGGCCTAGTGTCCGACAGAATCGCACAATTTATAATCATGAGCAGTGGGAGACTGTGCTGTCAGCTCAGACCCAGAGGAACAGCTCTGGGCAATTCGACGGGCCGAGGACGCCGCAAGGGCCCAAGGGCTCCTGGCTGACACCTAGGCGTGGGATCCGCACCATCGAGGCCGCCGGCTTTTTTTTAATAAAGCTTTTTTCTCCTCCTCCTTCTTATGCACGGGCATGAGCAATAAGTGGAAGGCGATTCTTGGAATGTTTGCCAAGAAGTACCATTCTTTCTACCGAAGTGGAGATGGGAAAGATTTGGATGGAAGATATTGGGTGGGTAGGGGAGTGGTAGGGTAGATAATGTGAGGGGTCATGTGCAAGCAGATAAAGAATAGCGACATTACATTTCATATGGATCATGTGAAAGGCAGCTGAGTATTGGTGGTAGTTACATCCTTTATATATACAGTACTCTCACAAAGGCAGTTGAGGAGTGGTGGCAGTTACATCCTTCTTGAAGACAGTACACTCTCTGAAAACTGGAATTTTTTAAACAGAATGGTTGCTTAGACGGAACAACTACACCTACTGCAATTGGTTGTTTCGTACCTGACTAATGTAACCCTCTTCATTTTTGTAAATGGAGCTCCTGTGAAACTGAACATATTTTCGGTATCCCTTCAGGTTCCGTGTAACTAGAGTCTACTTCATAACCTTTTAACTGAGGGTAACATTTGCCACATCTTTCATGGAGACGAAACGTCTAGCACAATTGTAAACACAATATATTTTATTGTTTCAATGAACTGATTCACTATATATAGAAGGTTGGCTTGGAGGGAAGTATCGTAAAATACGGTACATTCCCGTTGTGCCGCCAGGTTGCCGTGCACCTCGGCATGCTCGATAACTTTTCTTCTAAAGGCTGTCGTAAAGTGCCGTCAGCTAGCACTCATTTCTGAAGAAAATAGAAAAAATAAAACTGCAGACTGACAGCAGATAACCGAGGCACTATGGCATTGCTAGAACACTGTAGGCCTTGCCTAGCCTTACCCAACGGCACCTCTGCTGATGCTCTCGATAGCAATGAAGGCTTTCGACTCCAGCTGCCGATTGTTGCGAGACTTCCATATTTTTTTTCTGCCAATGACCGGTATATAAGACGAGGGTCGACCTTTCATTTTTTTTTTTAAGTTTGACATATATTCCCGCTTTTACGGTAGTTCGAGACAATTCACGCCTTCTGTTTCGAGTTCTAGACGTGGTGTGTACGCACTGTTTGAATTAAGCCTTTGAATTTCTCCTCACTGCACTTTCCCTCTGTGAAGTGCATTCATTCTGGTTGGATGAGCGTTTCTTGTGCATGTGACTGAATACCCTCCTTGCATATTTCTCATTATGCAACACGAAGTGGCCTGTTGCTATTGCAATGTAGCCTTTCACTGGCTTCTCCCCACCTGAGTGTTTTCAATGATTGTTTCCACACATTTGTGTTTTCCACCACAGGTATGCAGGACATGAACAGTATGGCCATGGATGGAATGAATATGAAGGGCTACTGGGATCCCAAGGGGGGAGGGGGAGGTGACTGCTATGGGAACAGCCTTTCTAGTATGGGATGTGTAAGTACTACAGCTTTCCTTTCTTTTTTCCTTTTATGCACTCAAACAGTATGCGCTGTGAACACCGAAAACAAAATTGTTTTTGTTGTGTGTTGTGTGCTTGTCAGTAGCTATGTGCATGTGTGTGTGCAGGTTGAGCTTTCGTATTGCTGTGCCAAGTTATGAAGGGGGAGGGTGGAACATTATGTGTGTAATGTGTTACACTACTAGCAGGATTATAAAAGATGGATTTGTGGTTCTGGAAAAGTTTACTGACGTTTTTTCAATCTGGTGCCTGACTTATGGCTTGTTGGTATCAAGGAACACCACTGTAGCTGAAGCCTTGCTCTTTGCCTTACTTTATTTCACCGACAGGCCAACCAAATTTGATTTGATTTGATTGATAAGAAAAGGAAGTCCCAACACTTAAAGTATTTGTTAAATTGCTAGCTCTAGCACATTTTAAAGTGTTCACTGACTTGTGCCTTGTATACTGGCTTTACACAGGGAATTTCAACCCAGCAGCAGCATCAGCAGCACCGGCCGAAATCCTGTGATGTCCCTGGAATCAAGTCAGTTTGCTATAGAAAACATATTCACATGACAGTATACTTCTCTAATTAATGGCCCGGAGGGTAGAGATGGCAGTGCATGTTCTTCTAATGTGGCTGAAGTGCAGATCACTGTATAGAACACTGTTGATATATCTGTTAGGGTACCACAGATAAAGAGCACACGATACAAGAAACCATGAGATATGGCCCACAAATATTGCTGTGAAAACAATATGTCGCTTCCAGAAAAATAATTAAGGTTGCTTAGGAAGACATCATGCTATAGGAAGCAAGCTCGGTAAAGCTTGATATTGTTGCCGCCTGGTGGTTAAATTAGATGCAAAATGCTTTCATAGATCGGTTAAACAAATTTTAATGCTTTATGAAGCTTTAATGAGGAGAGTGAGAGGATTCATGGGCCTTGTTTTAGGTTAGCCACAACCACATGAAGAAATAGTGAACTAAGAGAAAGTGAGAGCAATAAAAGGTGCTATCGGTAGTTAAGGTAGACTGAATTCTAGAGAACTTGTCTTTAGTTGAGCAGGGCACATAATTGAAAAAAACTAAATCTAGTGAATACTTTAACAATAAGAAATACATATGCAGACAATAATATGTCAAGTTTCGAGAAGTTATTTCCACTTACAGCGTATTAGTTATGTTTACCTGACCTGCTTACGTCATGGTGTGAATGTGGGTGTTGTCTTGCAGTATTTACCTGCCTCAGGACGAGAGTGGCGACGGGACAGCTTTGGCATCCAGTCCCGGTGCAGCGGGTGGGCCTCCTCAGGGGGCAGGGGGACCGGGTGCAGGAAGCCTTCAGGCACCTCCCATGGGCAATGGCAATACGGGATCGCTGCCTGACTTGACCAGCCTGCACTTTCCTCCACCTCTGGCGACCCCACTTGACCCCTCGGAGGAGCTTGCTCATCAGCAGCAGGGAGCCAGCCCGGGGCCTCCGTCCCTGCCACCCCTACATCCCGGTCAGAGCCCTGCCTCTGCGGCGCTTGACAGTGCGAGGCTTCTGGTGCAGTCGGCTTACACTAAACAGGCATTCGTGATTCGACTCCGTTGCTTTACTTGTGTAGAAGCCTAGTATCTGATTAAAGGTGAAGGGTGGGTGGAAGGGAAGGTGCTCCATAAAGAGACTGCTGGTGATAAGACAGCAAAAATGAGTGGTGATAAATAGAAGATGGTTGTCCAAGCCTGAACCTTTTTGAGCCTTTAGTACTCTGAGGTACTTCGTATTTATACGATCACCATTCTTACATTAAAGGGCCCCTCACGATGTTGGGTGTTGAAAATGAACCAGCTTAGTAGTTATTGTGTGTGCAGACTTGACATCTTTCTGGGGGGCAAGAAAAGTTTAAATTTTAAACATAAAGTTGTGCACTCATGCTTTCCTTTGAGAGTGGTGTATTTAGACAGAGTGTGGAAGCCACAGTCATGCATGCCTATATGACAGGTGCTCCTTGTAATGAAAATGACTGCTACCTGTGTCAGTTCGGTTCTTTATCCAGTGTGGATCGTGCAATGCGACAGCAACAAGTTTGTCACATGGCAAGTGAAGGCATGGCAAAAAACTGGAAATCTTGTCACGTAAATTGGTCTTATTTCCTCATTTCCACCTAGTTGAACTTTTCCAATTGATTCTAACCTGCTGAATAATAAAACGAGTAAAGAACTCTTGATGTAGAACGCTCCGTACGAATTCCAATTGTGTAGTGAATATCTGCAATGGACAAGGCGAGAAGGCTTGCGCAGTTGACATCTGCGAACTTCACAGTCGACAGATGCAGAAGACATCTGTTTACTTCAATCCACATAATTGCATCTTTTGGTTAGCTTTAATCTCAAATTGACGTGCCAGTCGGTACCTGTGTATTTCTATGTTGCAAAACTTTTATTATACAAGTCCTGTAATTCTCCTTTGTTAGATAACATGAACATGGCTGTTCGCTTGCCAAGGTTGTGTCGATAATGGTGATCGAAACAATGTCTCCAATCGTGGCAGGGTCAATTTGGTTTTGGAAGCATAGGATGCAGTAAGTGTGTTAAATGCACATCATATACCACTAAAAACTGCTATCTTTGGCCTGCCCTGTAAAGATTTTAGTGGGAACAGTAGTTCATGATGAGTTGTCACTAGAACTGTGTGTATAGCAAAATTTAGGTGCGAAGCAAATTCGGATATTGTAAATTGAGGACGAATTGAATCCAATATTTCTCGAATATTTCTAGAATATTTCTTTAATACTTTGAAGTGAAATTGCAAAAAGAAGGTTAGAGAAGATTTTCAAGTCTATTCTTAAGAGACAGCAACATGGTAGTGCTCCTTATGGCTAGGTTGATGATGAACTGGGTGGGTGATGTTTCATAATTGTCTTATCAAGAATGAGGCAGTGCAGAGGCTGAACTGTACTATTTACGTACATAATTTGGTGCAACCGAAGTGTTACCGACAACACCGTATAGTGAAGAAAGGCAAAGATACTATTTCTTCAGCCTCTCCTTCTCTTTCGATTTCTGTCGAAGCCTAATTGATGTGGCTGACAATCACGTGCTCCCTTCGAGTCTGAAGCTCCAAATCTACTTGTAGATGTCAATACAGTCGACTCCCGTTCCTACGAAGTTCACAAGAACCGCGAAAAACTTCGAAATAAATGAACTTCCAATTAAACAAAATGCACAAAAAGCTTCATTGCTTCAAAGCTGACAGTTCTCTGAGAAAGCAGTCTGTCTTCTTGTCTTGCCTAACGTGGCTACAGCTAGCTAGTTTTCCAAGCACTATACACGTCGAAGTGCTTCTTCAGCATTGTATTCAACAAAACATAAAAGCCGCAGCGCTAGAGCAAAACCCGCAGGAACATCGGTAGTCCTTGGTGGCGATTTGTTTCTATGTCGTTGTTCACTGGCCGAACCATCTGCACAATTTTTCTGGTTGTTAGGTGACCACATGCAGCGACGCTGCTGTCCACGGCAGCAAATTTTTGAGAACGGACGTCACTAAGAACGGTCCCAAAACTACTGTTGTCGAGTTCACTTGTTTGCACTTGATGAAATTCTTGAGCGAATTGGGCTTAATGCCGTACTTTCGTGCGAGGTCTTGCTTGGCAGTGCCTCCCTGGTTAACTTCTTTCAAGACTTTTGTCGTCAGGTCAAGCGATCGCTAAGGGCCGCGAGTTCCCATTACCATTGCCACCACAACACTCAAAATTCTGCTGTGGAACACCCACCGTGCATTGGCGAGCTAGTTGGTTTATCATGCTATGTTTGAACATTGCAACTGGATGCGGATGGAGCACAACCCAGAAACACACAGCGCTGTGTGTGTGTTTGAGTGCTCTTTTTCGCTAGCATCCAGTCGCGCTCTTCTAACCTCAACCAGACTTTAACCCAGCATGCGGCTGAAGCACTTGACACATCACAATGAAAAACCTAGTTAGCTGATGCGATCAATGCGATATGCCGGTGTTGACTAAACAAGATGGCCACTTCATAAACTGTGGTGCTGCGGGCAGTAGCAATAGGAACAACAGTGCTGTCTTTGTGGTCTTGGTACACGAAAAATTCCCCGCTTTATTGAAAAATTACGGTCTCCTTGAGGCTTTTTGACTGAAAATACCTTCTAATTAACCAGCATTACAGGCTTTTAACATTAAATTATTGAGCATTTTTTCCTCTAAACGTGCTTGCAAAAGTGAAGGGACCACTTGTTGACTTTTAATTAACTGAAAATTCTAATTAAAAGACTTCAAATTATCAGAAATAGACTGTATATAAGAACATCCGAAATTCTGAATGCTTAAAATTTTTGCTGTTTGGTTTTTTGGACTTCCTGCCCAAATTTGAGGTCCAAAGCAGCATTGAGCCCCCATCTCTGCCACATCTATCGCCTCCATATTGGAACCAGCGTTTTCTTGAGTGAATTTGTTTCTGCAGCAGAGCCTGCAAGGCTCTGCTGCAGAAACAAATTCTCGCTCGTGTCTTTCGTGTCCTTCTCGTTTTGTTCTCGCGCTAAAGCTATCGTCGGCCTGCAAGGCAGTTTTTGCAGTAGTATGTGTGTGATGGGGTGAAGCATATTGAAAATCTGAAGGGGCCACTACAAATTGGAAGTTGACCATATTTGTCTTTGGGAAGTTCAAATAGTAAAGTTTCTGCGTGAATCAAATCGAATAGAAAACACTGTTAGAAAAATATTTGAAATTTCGAATACTTGCGCACCCGTAATTGTCTCAGTATTTACATAAAGAACATGCACCTTTCTGTAAAAAATATTTCTAGAATATTGCTCAAGCAGTGCAAATAATTTAAAACGAAACAAAAAAAAAACTGCTCATTACAGCCTACTCTCGAAGCCAGCCTAGCATGTGTCATTGCCATCACAACAACCATGGAAAGTGACAGCAAGATGACGGTGCAGAGCTTTCCATCTGGTTGCACAGAAGCGCATTCCATTGATAATTGTCTTATGCTCCAATCTAGCACATTACTGCTTCTTTCTGTAATCAGTGCAGTAGTTGTTAAGCCAAAAGAACTGACCAAGTCAGTATGGACAAGCCGTGTGTGCTGTGCGTATCTCACACGTCCTATGTTTCTTGCTTCAAGGTCTCGTGTCATCACGAGACCTTGAAGGTCATCAGCCAGCTAGGCACTCAGTGTCCATGTTTATGTGAGCTTGATGAAGCGAGGGAAGAGGCGGACAGGAAAGTTTCCGAACTTGTGACCACTCTGTTAGAGGAAAGCTCTCTATTCAGGCTGCCGGAAGATTCAAATTTTGTGTGAGCTCTATCTTAGTTTCACCGGTCTTAGTGACAACATGAGGGCACCCGAAATATTTTTACAATGTCTTGTTTGGCTATGATGAGGCTCAAGTCCACAAGGCACGCTGTAGCGGAAGGCTCCGGATAACCTTGATCAACAGGGGTGATTTTATGTGCGCTGACATTGAACAGGGAGAGCAGAAAGGTGGGTCTTAAAATTAATCTGCAGAAAACGAAAGTAATGCACAACAACCTCGGAAAGGAGCAGCGCTTCGAGATAGGTAATAGTGCACTTGAAGTTGTAAAAGACTATGTCTACTTAGGGCAGGTAATAACCGCAGAGCCGAACCACAAATTGAAGTAACTAGAAGAATTAGAATGGGGTGGAGCACATTCGGCAAGCACTCTCAAATTATGACAGGTAGATTGCCACTATCCCTCAAGAGGAAAGTATATAACAGCTGTATCTTGCCAGTACTTAGCTACGGAGCAGAAACCTGGAGACTTACAAAGAGGGTTCAGCTTAAATTGAGGACGACCCAGCGAGCAATGGAAAGAAAAATGGTAGGTGTAACCTTAAGAGACAAGAAGAGAGCAGAGTGGATTAGGGGACAAACGGGGGTTAAGGATATCATAGTTGAAATAAAGAGGAGGAAATGGATGTGGGCCGGGCATGTAGTGCGTAGACAGGATAACCGCTGGTCATTAAGGGTAACTAGCTGGATTCCCAGAGAAGGGAAGCGGGTTAGGGGGAGACAGAAGGTTAGGTGGGCAGATGAGATTAAGAAGTTTGCGGGTATAAATTGGCAGCAGCAAGCACAGGACCGCGATAACTGGCGGAACATGGGAGAGGCCTTTGTCCTGCAGTGGACGTAGTCAGGCTGATGATGATGATGATGATGATGACATTGAACAGTAGATGGGGCGGGGTCGTTGAAGGGGCTTCAACCTCCCTCTTTCCCGAAATTTTTGTTCCTATTGTATGCATATGTATTGCACAAACACACATATTCATGAAGATGTGCTCCCTTCTTCGAATGAAAATCCTGGCTGTGCACCTGTAATAGACCCTGAGAACATGCCACTACCCTAGATGACCACCTCAGTTTGCAGATACAGTAGACTCCTTTAAAACGAAACCTGAAGGGACCAGAAAAATCTGTTTCCTTTAAGAAGAGTTTCGTTTACTGAGAGATAAACAGGGGTATAATATTCAAGTACGAAACCAAACCTATTAGTGGCAGTTCTTTCATTTAGGCAGAAATTTCATTTAACAAGTTTTGTTTCATGGGAGTCTACTGTACCACTATGTCTGCAAGTTTTGCTGATGAATACTTTCCTGTTCTAACTAATGCTAGGTTCACTGGCCACCGCAGGTTCCCCAGGCTCGCCACGTGGCTGCACCAGCCCATCGGGGGGCCGGCATGCGAGCCCTGGCCCTGCGCCGTCGCCGTCGTCGCGGCGCCGGGCGCACCATAACTCAACCAGCATGGTGCTGGGATCAGGCGGTCGTCTGCACGGGCCCAGCGGGCAGCAGTCTGCCACGGTGGGCGCACCCCCCGGGCAAGTACGTGCACACTCCCCCCTGCACCGCCGACACCAACGACCCCACCCACCCCGGATCACAGTTGAGGTAGGGAGGAAGGAGGAGCCCCCTCCGTGGGAAACAACACTTGACACATCACGGGCTGTAGACC
Organism: Rhipicephalus annulatus; assembly: GCA_013436015.1. Taxonomy (NCBI): domain Eukaryota; kingdom Metazoa; phylum Arthropoda; class Arachnida; order Ixodida; family Ixodidae; genus Rhipicephalus; species Rhipicephalus annulatus. The sequence continues at coordinate 277,830 of WOVY01011536.1, read as the reverse complement.
TTCTTCAGGGGGCATTGAGGAAGCTATAAGCACAGCACCGCGCTTGCAGTCATGAAATTCGGTTGGGCTTATTGAAAGGACTCATTAAGATTGGCTATAAGCGGGTCAATTGTTTTTTTCTGTTGTCCTCGCCGAGTGAAGTGGGGAAAGAAAAATGCTTGCATTGAATTTTCGGAAAGGCTTCGGCACCGAGTATTTGTTAGAAACTATTCAAGAAGACTGTTACAGACGGGTCGATGGCCGGTCCTCTTCTTATAGGCAATCCTGGCCACAGCCAAGCAGTTCGTCACCTTTTTTCTGTTTATTTTGGTTAGAGTACAATTTTTTTACGACACTTCTCTAAGATTGTGTCCTATGTTTCTCACAAAGGCTGTGATACCCCTCCATTATGTCTACAGTGTTCATTTGCAGATTGAACACATGGGTTACTAATGTTTCATGGGTTAGGGATACAAAGAACAAACCTGGTAAAAAAAAAAGCAGCTTTGAGTTGCACATTAGACCTTCTGTTTCCTTTCTTATATCACAGCTGCATTTTGTTTTTATTGCTTAATGGTTGACATAACAATGAAAATTATCTTTGTTATTTATGAAGCTAAAGGGATGAAATTCGGCATGCAGATGTCATTTGTTCTGCTGATATCATAACTGAAATTGGTTTTGAGCTATGTAATATAACTTATGAGTTACAACACTTGATAGACTCTCAATGTCATGCTAAATTTAATTAGCTAATTAGACACAAGCTTATCAAAATTTTTGCATAAGTATATTTACAAGGGTCCATTTTGTGCTGTAATGCTATTGGTTTATCTTTAATATTTAAGTAAGAACATAATTTTTTCTGAAATGTCCTGCTCCTACTGTATTATCAACATTTACAAAAAGCCAATTACGAAAGTCTGTATGATGTGTACACAAATATGGACAGCTTTACGGCGCTCACCAATGCCTCAGAATCCTAAGTGCAGGAAACAGAATGGCTATAGCTTAATTTGTTTGAAATGGCACAGGGATGACTGACAGCAACTGCTCAAAAAAACGAAACCTGAGAAAATGGAGCTCAAAGAAATCGGAGCTAGAAGCTGATAAAACAGAACTCTGAAGGAAGCTGGCTTTATTTTTTATTGGAGAAATGCATCTTTGTGGCTATCTTGAGCTACAATCTGTCCTCTTTATGATGATGCCAATATGTTGGCACTTTGCCAAGGGAAAGCTACAAATTGCATTTTGCTAAGCCCAATTTTCACATAGCTTTTGACGACAGCCCACCAGTAAAATGCTTATTTCTCACCTTAAACTACTTATTTTGATCTAAAATCCCTCTTTGATGTAAAACATTGTCTCAGGATTACAGAAAAAAATTAATTGAAAAACTGAACATCTTGACCAAATTTACAATTCCCATTGCCACGTCCCCCCTTAATGATCACTGCCACATCTGTATGGGGACAGCTTTTCGAATGTCCTTGGTTATTTGAACATTTTCAAGGCTTTGTCACTTTTGTTATGGCACTAATGCATTAGTTTAGCCAAAAATTATATTGTCGTACGGTGGTCTGTTTATTTTGGGCACAGTTTATGCCTGTAAGGGTCTGATATCCCCACTCGATTATCAACGCAGCTGCACTTTTACTGTTTCACCGTTGCCTGTATAGAGCATCCCAGATGTTGCAATAGTTGGGATACTTTTACCCTCTCATTGTACTTTTTAAAACTGGAAAACAAGTGTTAGAAGGGGGGGTGGGGGTATTTTGTCCTTATTTTGCCCAAAAAATGTCTAGCTAATTGGCTTCACAGAGATAGATGCTGTGCTTATGCGCGTACCATATTACATGTTGAGGAAATGAATTGTTCTCGAGTTTTGCATCCACTGAAGAGGGTCTCCGTGCCTATCATTGGATTAATATGCTTTGTGTTTGACCCTTGCTCCCAATGGGTCCTCTGTCATTTAGGCACCTGCTTGATGCTCACTTGCTACTGTACTCCCTTTGCTGCTTATGCATGCCTTAGTGCTGTTGCTTAGTGGACCCAACTTGCGTGCTGAATCGCAGAGTTGCTGTACCATTCTTGCATGATTACTGTGGCCTTGCTGCTTTGTGGATGGAATAGATATGAATGTGTTTGTGCAAATACTGTTAGGACGTTGGTGGCACAATTTTCATTGCATAAATACAGATTGTGCAGTTCGTACCTCGATAGTGTAATGAACAAAAATGTGAAAAAGGGGAAGATATGATGTTAGACTACAAACTACCTGGTAATTTTGTCTTAGAGTAAAGATATGCTTGAAAGATGTCTGAACAATCCACAGTGATGCTAGGTGCATTGCTAATGTTCTTTTTATTGCCGCAAAGTTAGGTTGTAGGTGCCATCAACAACAACAACAAAAGAATGGAGGGGAACAGCGACTTGAGCATAGGCTAACATTAGACTAGGCTTGTACCAATATTTGTGCTCATTGACTAATCGAATTCGCTTTTATTCGAATTTAAATTATTGCAAACATAAAAGTATTAGAAATAAACAACTCAGTACACTAATCTCCATAAAGGTGGCTTCACTGCAGTGGAAGCATGCCGTACACATCTATTTAGGGGAAGTCTGCACTGCTGCAAAGCCTCACTTCAAGGCAAAATGAACATAATAGCTTCACATCGGTTTATGTTTTTCAAAGTTTAAAAGCTTGTTATACCAGCTTATATGGTGGAATTATAGTAAATATTGAAGCTTAACATGTTTTCTGGTTATCACTTGCTTTCTACTGAAAGTCAAATCCTTCTGCTGTACATAGTTTTCACATGATGTCATATTGTGGCTATTGTGACTTTCTTTACCTCAATAGTAAGTGTCAGTTCATGGGAGGACAACCAGTCATTCGGTCCCCTTGTTTTTTTCTGCTCTCCGCACTTTCTTCTCTCTGCCATTTGTGCTAAGGGGGAACACAAAGGAACGCGATGGCACTTCGACACCAGTCTGGTGCCACCGTTTCCTGCTCTGCGCATCCAAAAAAGTGTGCGTGCAGTTAACCAGCTGGTACTCCAAGATTGTAACCACGTTGATGAAAGTGAAAACTATGTATTCAGAATTGCTTCTACTTCCTTTGAACCAAATGGAATCTGTTTGCACATTCCTTGTTTCAATTTTTAAGAAATATTGTGCAGGTTAGTTGCGTCATAACAAATATACTCATTTCCCAGATAATGTGTGATGCATACTATTCGAACTTGATTTGAGATTATTCAACCAAGTCACCATTCACTTCGAATTCGCTTCGGCACTAAAATGTACTATTCGCCCAAGCCTACCTTAGACCGTTTCTTTTTTCTCTGTGATAAATGTACCTAAGTGAAAGATATGCCTACACAGGCCAGCTTCTAAAATAAACCTGACTCGCTGCTTGTAGGGACAGCATCCCCACACCTCTCGTAGTGATCAAGCCTGCTTCCCAACGGTGCACATTTGCTGATGTGCAGCGTCATCGGAATGACCGCGTGTGCATTGCACTGTTGCACGTATTGTTGTAGACAAGAGCCACCTTGACACTTTGCAGTGTGCCACAGAGGTCTCACTCACTGTGCATGTGGTCTGTGTTAAAGATTTGCTGTGCCCATTTTGTGCCTTTAGTCGAGGGTCGTTAACCACCTTGTAAAAAGTCTGATGCTTTGCAACTACAGTGAAACCTCGTTAAACCGTACCCGCGAAAACAGTAGTTTCGTTTTAAATGTAGTGAAGTCAAATCCCCGACTCGGCGGCCATTGAACATAATGCATTTTGTATCCGCATAAGCCGTACCAGCTTATCGCGTATGTATCGGCTAATAAGTAGTTTTTCCAATTTTCGTTGCGCACTCGCCGCAGCATGTCGTCCCCCACTGGCGTCCCGACAGAACAGCAAGCCCCAGAGATCGAAACACGCCTCGCTTGTTTGTGTTGATGATGATGGCGGCTGTGTTGGTGAGCGCCATCTCTTGGATTTTTCTGCAACAAGAAACACTCGGCCGGCTAGGCTTCTTGTGTTGTCGACGCGGTGGCGCTTTGCACAAACACGCAAACACGGTGTGCGCTTGCTTTGCTTTCTTTGGTCCTTTGGCGCCGTGCATAGGTGTTCTCTGGTTGATCAGTGTTGTACAGCTCTCGTGTCGTTTTTCACGTGTTTTGTATGTGTGCTTGCGCTGCTTCGTACTTGCGTCATGCCGAAGCTGGTACAAAAGCATCGAGTGCTGAAAATAGAGGAGAAATCGGACACAATTCGTGCTATTGAAAGTGGCACGCAAAAATCGGCGCTGGCGCGCAAAAAGAACCTGCCGTTAACCACGGTGTGTGGAATTTGGAATTCCAGAGAGAAGTTGCTCGGCAGTGCTGCTGCAACTGCGAAAAGGTGCCGGCTACGTGGTTCGGCGTTTTCGAATGTAGAGGAGGCGCTGGTGAAGTGGCTAAAAGCTGCACGATCAAAAAATCTGCCTATGAGCGGACCCCTGCTTGTGGAGAAGGCCCTGGTTTTTGCCTCGCAGCTCAACCATGACAACTTCGTGTGCAGCAATGGCTGGCTGGCCAGATTTAGGTGAGGCACGGCATTACCACGAGGACTGTTTCGGGAGAAGGTGCTGCTGCTAACGTGGATGGCGTGGAGCAGTGGCAAAATAGTCAGCTGAAGAACATTTTGGAAGACTACACACCTCATGACATCTTTAATATGGATGAATCGGCGCTATTCTTTAAGCTGCTACCAGACAAAATGCTCGCGTTCAAAGGTGAGAGGTGCACTGGCGGCAAGCATGCAAAAGACAAAATATCAGTGGCGTTTTGTGTAAACATGACTGGAACCCACAAAACTCCGCTGCTCGAGATTGGAAAGTCGGCGAAGCCTAGATGTTTCAAAGGCGCCCGGTTGCCATCAGGAGTCAGCTATCGCAGCAACACCAAAGCATGGATGACGGCAAAACTCTTTGAGGAGTATGTGCGCCTTATCGATCGTCGTTTTGCGGCTAAGAACAGAAGAGTTGTTATTATTTTAGACAACCCTTCGGCGCACGTCGCCCTGGACAACCTGACGGTTGTGAAGTTGGCGTTTCTGCCACCAAACACAACAGCGATTGCCCAGCCCTTGGACCAAGGCATCATTCGAGCTGTAAAACAGCTCTGCAAGAAGAATCTGCTGCGCAGATTTCTTCTCGCCATTGAATGTGGCAAATTATTCTCCATCGACCTGATTGGCGCGATTCACCTGCTCGAATACTCGTGGTGGCAGGTTGAAGCAACGACAGTTCAAAATTGCTTCAAGCGTGCTGGCTTCAGTGTGTGTGTGGGCGACGCAGATGACGCCAGTGACACCATCGACCAGACTTCGGACATCGTAGACGAAGCTTGTAAAACTCTACTAGCTGAAGTGCTGGAGCGGCAGGGCGTTACGGAAGGTATTTCCTTCCCCGACTTCAGAGACGCAGACAGCGATGTGCAGACATCTCCGGACATGTCTGATGAAGCCATTGTTGCCTCGGTTGTTGAGGTGTCGCCAAATGATAGTGATGAGGACGACATAAAAAGCGAAACACGGGTGATCCAGGTCCGACAGTGGCCGAAGCTGCGCATTGCGTCAGCGTCATGTGGGTATTTGCCAAGAAGAGGGGGCTGGCGGAAAACCTGGCTCACAGCATCAGTGAGTTTGAGGCCGCTGTCATTGCTGCTAGGCCGCCGCATCGTCAAATGAAGATTACAGACTGTCACGCGAAGTTAATAAATTACTGCACGTTTTTTGTTCTTTCATCGCACTCCCTGAAGGTTTCTTTTTTTGACAGGTAAGTGAGCGACCTGACACTACTTCGGTTAAGCAGTACTACCGTTTAGTACATACTTTTTCCGAGCTCCGGCCAACTACGGTTTAACGAGGTTTCACTGTAGTTAAATGGTGTGTTTATAGAGGCCCTAATAAAAAAATGTTTTTCTAATATAAAAATATGTTAGGAAAATATGCTCCTCAAAACAAAAAGTTTCTTTAAGCTATAGCCTAGGGCAATGAAACTTTTGTTCTTTTCGTAGTTTTTATGCTGTTAATAAAATTGTAATCAGTATTATAGTAAATAGCATAGTTTTTGTTTTGCATAATGACAGTGTGAAGTATAGCCCTTTTTGTGGACACGCCTTTTCTGCCACTAAAATTTTACGGTTATGAGCCATTAACAGCTCGTATTGCTCTGCATTAACTGTAGAATGTAAATAACAATAAAAGTGTGTATAATGCATTTAAATTAACAAGAAAAATTGTAATGTGAGGAGTCTTTAAATGCTCAACCCATGCTAATTGCTTACTTTATGTTAATTATAATTATATAGGTGATGTAAGGTTTTAAAGGATATAAATGCACTCTTCACATGTTCAAATATATGTAAAAAAATTTTGTGCTAATCTGGCAATCATTAGTATACCAGAAACATGGTGCTCAAACAGAAGTTGCTCAAAATTGCATTCTGAGAAAACACATTTTAACTGTAGAAATGAAAGCTAATCGGTGTAGGAAAGATTGGCTTTTTAAAATGGTTTCTCCCATCATTGGAGCTTGTGAATTATGGTTATTTTGAACATGTGGCTTTGGTGAACTTCTCATGCGAAATGCAATGGCAAACAGCCGGGTAACAATTTTCAGGGGACTCTAGACAACGAGCTCTTTTCATTTCCTAATGGCCACCTTGTGCTCTTGAAAAGTGATTTTAATCTACTTGGAGTTTAATTACAACCTTGATTTTTTTCGTCTTTAAAGAAGAGAAACTAAAACTTATGAGAACTAGCAAAAAACAAAAACATAAGTAATTTTCGAACAAGCTTTAGTTTTTCGGGTAGCATCTCCCCTTAACGGCTGTTTGTTTCATTGTAATGTATAACAGCCATTTAGTGTGCTTTCTTGAGTTCATTGTACCTTAAAAGTTATGATATTAGTAGTATTTGAATTTAGTTCTGTCTTTCCTTAGCTAAGATGTATTCGCAATATTAGCCTCCTTCAGAAACCGCATGCATTGCTGTTGTCTGCGTGCACGCTATTTACAGATGTCTTAAGTGCTGCAGTGTTTATTAAATTTTGTAACTATGAGTGTGAGTATCGTGGTATGATCGCGAGGTGCCATCGTGAGGTCATTGTACTGATAGCATTGTTTAAATCATAAAATGTGGGCTGTACAGGCCCACAAAGCTTTCATCTACTTACTTGACCTGCAGCTTTGTTAGAGTGTACATTCATAGTACTTTTGAAATATATCCTAGTTCGAGTCTGCCAGCATCTGGCTAATTGTTTAGTTAACAAACATAGCAATCTTTAGGTTGTCCTCAACAACTTCAATTAGTTGCAGTAGAACCTGATCACTGTGTGTGGTTATAAACATTTGGATCTGTTTGGCTGTCTCCGCTGGTTCTAGTCTATGTGCAGGATGTTTACGTAAATTGGGACTGTCCCTCTAAATCTGAGATGGTTGGCGGCTCTACGCATGCCGGTGTATTCAGAACGTGTGGGCTATACTTATGGCAGTCACCACTTCTAAAGCGCGCAAGCAGTGCCGTGTCATGACTGTGGTAGATTTTACACTATATAGACTGAATGGGATTGAAGGCATTAATTCAGAGAAAGGCAAAGCTTCCATTCTCTGCTCACAGTTCTTACAAGAAAGTCTTTGCTTTAGAGAGCAGTGGTGAGAGGCAAGCCTCTCTCAGCACTGTGCCTGACTATCTCTAACATGCATGTCTAGGGCATGCCTGTGGAAAATGAAGTACACCACAACGTGGAGGGACACTAATGGAGACTGCTGCATATGTGATGTAGCATATTAGTCACATTTACAGAGAACTAACCTTAGTATACCTGAAAATGGCATGATAATGGAAGGCAGTGTCTGCCTCGTTGCCAGTCCCCGTAATAGAGAAGCTTGACATCAAGGCACCCTTGAATTTTGTTGATAAGAGTTTGATGACTGTTTAACGTGGTTACTGTCATGGTAACCTATCTAAACATTCCGACCTACAACTTGTTAGAACTCTCAATACTCCAGAATGCATCTTTAGAAGCTTTTGCCCTGCGTCGATGATCGCAGGCTGAATTCTGAGTCAAATGAAACAAAAGTGCAATCATTGGGTGAGTAAATAGAGTAGTCATGTCACCTTGGTGTGCTCCTATGCAAACTCATATTCATAACAATAGATTGTTGATATAGAAAAGTATTTCATCTTTTATTTGTTTGTAAAACAATCAAAGTATACCTGAGCAGCTTTGCTACCTGCTTTTGACAGAATAGAAATGAAGTCGGGCTGTATTTGTACTTTCAGTGCAATGCATAAATGCCGAGAGCATTGTCAAGGAGCTGTTGCATGCATTCAGTTGGCGTGCTGCCTCGGGTGTCCCTTTAAGTTGCAGGGCAGGGACATTTTGTGCTAGAGGCTGAAACTTTTGCTGACACTTCTGCTGCCTGTTTTTGACCGGATATTGCTCTTTGCCTGCTATGCATGAGAGTGCATTTGCACGTATGCAAGCATGTGTTGTTCTGGCAGGGGACTTGGCGGGACTGAAGCATTTTATGTCCCCCCACCCTCTGCCATTAACACAGAGGATGGTGGTTACCAATAACACTGGGCTCTTTGTGACGAAGGGGCTCTTTTTCCTCTCTGTACTGACCTTCCTGTTCTCCCTCCTGTGCCAACCCGCGCGCCCGTAATGCTGTCTCGCTGCAAGGCGCCGTCTGCTTTGTGGCTGCAGAAGTGCTCCCTTCGCTAACGGCCGCTGAGGAACGTCGCCATCTGCTTCTTGTTTCGTGAGAACTGTGAGATCTTCAGTGCTTTGTGTTTTGAGAACATGATTGCTTAGTTTTCTACCATTTACAGTTTGAAGCAACGCTTGACATCTGCCACTAAGTTTGTGATGTTTAACATTTCCTTACTTTGTCCCGTAGTGAATTATTACATAAACAAAAATAACTTTTTCAATTTGTTCAGTAACACACGTACAGTGGAACTTCGATTATATGTTTCCCAGTTTTGCGATGACTCGCATTTTATGGCGAATCGGTTTGGTCACGGCACAATTTCCTTAGAAATAATGTATTAAATGTATTGGTTATACGCAGCAGTTCTATGCAGGCCTCACATCTTACAATGAGTTTTTGATTCCGTCTGAAAGGAGAAGGAGAAAGCCACCTTTCGAATTGAACATCAACCAAATATACACGAGTACAAAGTATGAACTTGTGTTCCCCTAGGTGGACTATTGGAAAAGTAGACAGTGAGAGAGGATGTTAAAATAGAAAATTTATTCTCCTGACAGTTCATGTACTTCTGCATACGCCTCGATGGCGTATTTAGGGTCATTACCTATACAAGCCTTATCCACACAGCTTCAGCTGGCCGAAAAGCCCATCTCCTAGAACATGATATTTTCATGTTTTCAATCTGTGGAAACTTCGCCTGGTTGAAATGCGGCTGATTACCTGCCTTTTGTTTGGGGCACTCGCAGCAACAGGTTTGAGCACGCAAAAGGGCATGATGCAGCTATTTTCACCGTGCAAGATAACTTTCACCTGACGTGAATGTTCATCATAACAGCGGGACATACTTCACCAGGCAACAAATTGCAATGCACACTCCTCAGTCACGCACGAAGGTATTCTGAGCAAACTCGTGGTCCGTCACCAGTATGTGATGGCGATGCCACCGTGTCGGACTTTTCTGACGGGAGGCTGTGGGCAATAGGGTTTTGGTTTCATTTTTACACGCAGGAAATTTTCGGACCCTATTTATGAGGAGAAAGATGTGTGTTGGGCTTTTTTTTTTTAAATTTAAGAATAAAGATTTGCTCACACCTTCTTCAACTAATTAATGCTGCCATTGGCAAGAATAAGTTGGTCTGCCTTCCTTGGACAAGCACATGGTCAGGCTGTAGGCTTATTCAGGTGGTCTGTACCTTTTTTCTGGTCAAGGCTGAGTGTCACTTCCTATATTGCCTAATTCTTAGTTTTTCGATTTTACGATGCCTGTATTATACAATGCTTTCACGTGGTCCCCTGGAAGTCATAATCGGGGTTACACTGTACTTGCTTCACGCTTCTAGCTTTTGCTTTGAAGTCAACAAACGTTTGTAAGTACCGTAGTACAGCCAAAGGAAGGAATCTGTGAAGAAAAATATTGTTTTTTGTATATGAAATTTCAGCTGCACAGCCTGTACTTTCATGTTTGTGTGTGTTAGTGGGTGTGTATGTGCTCGTGTCCATATAACTCTGCCTTGAATTAGAACAAAAACAAAAAGAACCAAAAATGTGCTGTGATATTTATTGGTGTTCCGAATTGTGTTTCTGCAAAGGGTTTCTCCAGTTTTTTTTAGTAGACATTAAAGGGATACTGAAGGAAATTGAAATATTGCGTTGTGAGATCGAGAAACACAACCTTCGCTTCTGGCAGGAACTACAGGGAAATAATGAATTTTTCACAAACTGCCGTGTTTCCCGGTCGCGCCTTCAACTAGAGGAAGGGACATTTGTTTGTCACATACGCTCGGAACTGGCGAGAAAACAGTGCCAGCCGTCGTCCGCTTCTCCCAACCCGATCAGTTTATCTTTGGTTCCCAGAACTACTGTGAAGAGCACCGGTAGGGAACATTGCTCCATGCTGAGATAAGCATTAACGCTTTTGTAAAAGGAGGGAAGAGGGTGATGAAAGGAGAGATGGATGAAAGGAAGAGGAGGACTGTAACACGTGCACCCTGTGTGCACATTGGTAATTGTGACGTGTGTAGCCGTCGCGCGTTGACAATCCACCAGAAATATAGCCAACTGTTCAAAAATAGGAGAAACAAACTCTGTTTATCGGAATAGTCGCATTGTCTAAGTAGAGCTTTGATGTCTTCCTCAGTTTTTCCAATTTTAGTTCAGTATCCCTGCAAAGCTATGAGTATAGGCTGGCTGCATGTGCAGTTACAAAACATGTTTGTACTAATACAGTGGACTCCTCTTAAACTGAACTCGAAGGGGCAAGAAAATTCGTTCCATTTATGAGAAGTTTCATTTAAGCAAAGCCCACAAAATGAATGAAATATGGCTTTATTTCAAAAGCATCAACTGTGGCTGACTGAACAGAATCATTTTGAAATATGCAATACTACTATAGCTGATTAGAAAGAAAAATGTTGCTAATATTGCTGACTCATAAAAAAAGGAGGTGATAACAATTTGCTTGGCATTGTTCAAGCGCTTTCTGACATATTAGGAGTGCATTGCTGAAAGGCTGGGCAGGAACCCTGTGTCACCATTGTGTTCAAAGTAGCGCTGAAACAGGATGACAGCATCTCCACTGAAATGGGCTTGGGATCACACACCGCCTCATTACCACTTGAGCACAAGTCCTCATCTTGAACTTGAGCTATAGGTTCCTCAAGGCTGTATCCTCGAGTTCACGACGAGACGTCAATTGCTTCTCTGCGTGCGCGGACATGTGCAATCGCTGGATTGGCTTGGCTAGGCTAGCTTTGACATTTGTTCTATGGTTGCTAGACTGCCGTGGCCACTTCCCCCATTCATGGACTTGGGCCGTTTTAGTTTCATTTAACCGATGAAAGCTATGAAAAATGTTCCGATTACTTGAAAATTTTTAGAGTTAAATATATAGGAGACCAATCAATCATGCCTAGATAGTTTCGTTTATGTGGCTTGCTTTTCCGTTTAACCGAGTTTCGTTTAATGGGAGTCCACTGTAATGAGGATGATTAGTGTCAAATATCATTGAAAATCAAATCACATTGGTGGATTCATAACTTCTCGTCTGTTGCTACAATTCTTGGTGAAGAAAATGATCATTTCATCCCAAATTCTCTGTTTATTTGAATAGAATGGGAAACATACACCGCTGTAACATGTGGTGTTTATTTGTGCGACTCACAAAATAAACCTTGACTGGCAGAGCCTCTGCTTTTGCAGGGCACTGACCTACTGTGCTCTATCTAGTATTTGTCAGCGCTTCAATTAAAATTGCTGTAGTATACTGACTTTCTCAACTCGATGAGCTACACACACTACTAACATGTTCTTAAACTATTGCTTCTGATACAGCTGAACCCTTTTATGAAAGAGACTCGCACCTGAAAGTAGTTCTTGTCTCTTACATGAGGTGTCTCTTATAACCAGTTGTCTCTTACATCAGTGTCTCTTATAAAGGAGTTCAACTGTATTAAGTGTATACCCATTCCGAGATTGTGCCGTCGTAGTACTGAGTGCTCCTTTTCCTTAGTGGTGAAGTTGGTAACGTTTGAAAGGTTTTTGATGTGTTGCAGATGATGTGGTTGATACTTTAAGAATTGCTGACATTCATATTATGCACCTTAATGAAATTCATGGAAGTTTATGGTAGGTGTACTCAAAGGCATCGGAGGTTGCACATGCAGAAGGTAGAATAATTTCCAACCAACTTTTCTTTTTCTTCACATATTGTTTTAACTCTTCGAAATTTTGTTCTGTGTCGAGGCACACAAAACGAAACTCTGCATTCTAAACAACAGTTCTGGCAAATCATTTTCGCAGCTGGTTAAGTGGGTCAGAGAAGCAGTAGTCTTCAAAAGACAGTGTAAAAGAATGAGAGCTGATGCTGGAATCTTAAATTGCTCTTTGAGTGCAGGGAAGATGTGCAGTGCCATACAGAGAGGCTGTGTGAGCCAGATGTTAACATGGCAGCGTTAAACAGCTCATATAGCAGAAATTCCGGCGTTGGCATTGGTGTCTTGAGTTGTGAGCGAAAAATCATCATCTTATGTGTGACCGAAAAATTGAAAATGATGCAAATAAAATAAATAATTAAAAATTATGGGTCAGAGTGGGGATTGGACCCGGGTTGTTGGGGTCTGACTGGGGATCGAACCCACATCGTTCATGTGGCAAGCGGGTGTTCTACCACAGAGCTATGCTCCGCTTGTGGATACATTGAAAATAACTTCCTCTGCTTGGAAATGCAGTGAGGGTAAATTTCATGCCTTACAAACACATGCGTCCTGTATACGTGCTTCACAATACATTAACCATAGCAGTAGTAATGTGCGCTACAAGCACCCATTGCCAGCAGGTGTCAGAACGTGTGATTATCATAATGACTTCATGGTTCAAACCCGGTCACACACTACAAAAGGCACACATGCTACTGTGCCTATTCTCTTAAGGCCAGATAGTGTGTAAATAGCAAGTTGGAAAAGGCTTCATGCACTCATTGTTTGAAGTATGCACTAGGGACAAGATATCGCTATTGCGATGAATTCTTAAAGGTGAAGCTTTAGGGTCCCCTAATTTCTTAATGGGAGGGAAGAATAGTTGAGCCACGCCAGCTTGAAGTTCATGATTTGGACGGCCTCAATTTTAATGCGATAGCATATAAGAGCACATTTTGAATTTGCTATGACTGCTATGTGGTGTCGATGACTTCCTTGTGTTTCACCTGGTTCATTTTTCTTGAATAACTCCCATGTGTTATGATGCATCCTCACTGAACATGCACGTGCTGGCACACTGTTCATCGATGTGCATACTTTACATAACTTGCTCTTTAGAAATGAGTTACTGAACTTTGAAGCACTTACTGGGTGTGATTGGCTCAAGTACGCTGATATATACAGTGGAATTTCGATTGTACGTCCCCAGGCTTTGAGGCAACCAGCAATTCATGACAGATCACTTAGTCTTGGCAAAACCCACAAAAAATAATGTATTAAAAGCTTTAGTTATACAATGCAGCCTCCGCCTACCCTGCGTTGTATGATCACTGTCAAATTTTCTCTGTGAAAGATATAACTTTTTGCTTTAATCTAATGCCACCCAAATATTCATGAGTGAGAAGGAAAGACATGCCCCTATGTCAATGATCAACGAAAGAACACTGATACAGGTACCTTATGCTTTCTTAGAATGGAAAACTTATTCTCATGGCAGGCAGTTAAATGCGCTCCTGTGATCTAGTTTTCTTGACTCTAATATTGCTTCCTAATACGCCTCAATTGCGTGTGTATTCAAAGCCGTTGCCTAGACGAGCTCTATCCTCACTGAGTAGCTTGAGCTAGTTGCAGAGCAAGTCTTTGAGATTACAATATTTTCATGTTTTCGACTTGTGGAAACTTTCCTGGTCGACATACAGCTGAAGACCTCACTTGGTTTGCTGTGCTCAGTCAGAGGCTGTGAGCTAGCAAAAGGACATGTTGCTCACGAAAGCATCCATCTTATTCGAACTCTACGAACTCCACAAAATATGCTCCATGGCCATTATGCTATGGAAATGACAAGTGGCAAAGCATTTGTCTTTCCATCGGTGTATATGCCAGTCCATTCGAGCATGCATACATGCATCAGATCGCGTTCGAGAATGTAGACAGCGCGCGGGTAACACCGACAAGACGTGAGCTAAAAAAGAGGAGTGCAAGCGTCTTCAACGCACCCGCCGCCCTGCATCGTCTATGCCCCGCCAACGATCCGTCGCGTATGCGACTATCTAGGAGGCTGATAGAGGCACTCATTCTCTGCGTACCCAGGCACACCCCGCACAGCAGCCAATCGGAGAGTAGTAGTACAGCGTCATCTAAAATATCCTCACTAAACTGCAGTTTGTATGTACTTCTATGAGACAGCGCTGTCTATTATACTATTTGGGAGATACTGCCTTCTTTTATTTCTCTTTTCTTCTTCTAGAGTTTACGCGTGACGCAAGACAAGGTTAGACTAAGACGAACTTCGCCTCTAAAATTCCAAGGCACCCGACCTGGGAATCGAACCAGTGACCCCTCGCTCTACAATGCACTGCGTTAACCACTCATAATAACAGCAAACTATTTATAGATACCATTTACTGCAGGCAGTATGCAGATCTCGAAGGAGCTGGAGCATGTTTTCCACTCCACAGCGCTTTTACTTTTTTTTTTTAAATTGAAAACTGCTCTGGAGATGTGCACGAAAAAGGAACCCCTTTCTGTATCAACTCGTGATGTGGAATGGAAAAAAGAAATAAGACCATGGCCCATCTTGCGTCTGATGCCACCAAGTGCAGGGGATGTTGACGGGTCATTCTGCGCGCTGCTTTTTAAAATAAATATGGGAGAGCGTCGTGTTCTGCGTTATCGACATTTGCAGCACGTTGCTCACACAATAGCGTAACAAGTAGGATAGCTGTTAGTTCACGCTTGTTTTGTCTCTACCTGCGCGTTCTTCTTGGAGATCCCTTCTTTGTGCTTCAGCGGGAAGTGGCAAGTATCAGCTGCTAGTTGATCTTTGTGTGACATTCCAATTTCTTGCTATCGCATTCGTTGCTTTGCTCTTGAGGGGAAGCTGTGACTTTTTTTTTAGAAGACTGAACATTGGTGCCTATATTCTTAGTTTTTTTTTATTATGCAATACCCGGATTACAGTGTAGGACAGGTGTGTGTGGTCCCCACAAAGTCAGGTAATCGAGATTCCACTGTATCTTGAAATATGTTGTCACACAGATGTCATTAGCACCACAGTTAGGGCACGTTTTATTGAAAGAAACTCTGGCCTTTCACTTTCTGCGCTCGTTGACATTTTCAAAGTAAGGTAGAGTTTTGTTAGGTTCTTTTACCATTATAAACTACTGTACAATACCTAAACTAAGAGATTTTTCTGCTTCCGCTTTCCTGGCAGGGCCTTACCATGGACACAAATGCACTTTCCTTGGATGGATATGGCGGTAGTCCCCAGCAGGCCCAGCAACAGCAACAGCATCAGCATCAGCAGCAGCATCAACAACAGCATCAGCAGCAGCAACAGCATCAGCAACATCAACAGCAGCAGCAACATCAGCAGCTGGGATACTACCAACCGCATTCACCACAGGTCCTCGGCCAGAATCCCGGATCTCCTCTGGGTTATCCCCCCTCATCACCTACCCTATCCCAAGTAAGTGACCACTTGTAAGTTGTGAGGTTCCGGTTGGCAGTTTTGCATAGTCTCTTTATCCTTGGAACTTTGAGGTATGTGTGGTGTTGAAAATGTAATGAAGCCAGCTTGAATTTCTCATCTGGAGGCTGTGGTCCCGATCGGGAAAGAGAAACACTTTTGCTTTGTGTGGGAGCACAGTATTTGGTTCTCAAGCATGACCGACATTCATGAATGGATGGGGTTCACATTGCATTCCGATGCATGCTTAGTAGGCTGGATTGCATGTTTATTGCTATACTTCTTTTACTTCCACTTTCCTTCTAATGTCTTTTTTAGGCTTTGTGGAATTAGCAGTGTCTCATTGCATTTACAAAAAAAAGAGGAAGCATACTCGGAAGGTTTCTCAAGAATCTGTTTTCGTGTGCTTGCATAACGACGTTGAACACCATGCATGTAAAATGTTCCTGAATGATCTTGGGATGGACATCAACCACTTAGAGGTCTGCCAACCTTTGTTATAGTGCATTCAGTTCTGGTTTGTGCAAGCTCTCAAAGGCATATATTTTTTTAATTGAAAATTCATGGTTTTCCACTTGCTTGCTGTTGGCAAGAGGGGAGGGCATGTTACCCTGGCAGTATTGAACCAGGTCCTCCTGGTTGACTTTAGCTTCCCTGGCTTGCATGTCAAATGGCCTTTGCGCCAATAAACATCACATATCATCGTCAACATGGCTTTCATGTCTGACCATGCACAGTGCCTGGGGTGCATTAAAAGATGGGATGACAATGATTGTTAACAAAAGCCACGTATGATGAGCTTCCTCTGCCTTTGGAGTCCTTGTAGCTTGCTGTGAATATTGGCACATCTTTTTGATGTTTCTTAACGTAGTTAAAGCGTTGTTAAAAAGTGGGGCAAAGGGGCAGCAGGGCCTTGAGAATGACTGGCTACAGGTAGGAATGGGACGGAGAGAGGGGATAAGCGTTGATATTTGTTGGTAGATGAACATCCGTATGCTTCTTGGGAGTTTTGCTTAAATGTTTACCGTCGCCAACTGATAATTTTGACTTGATAGAGGCATGAAGTGCGTATTAATTCAAAGTCTGAAATAACGTAATTTACGGCCACTTGTGCTTTATTGCACAAGTGGCCGATAACAGGTTGCATTGGTGTATACACACATGCTTGCACAAGTTATCTGGTCAGACTTGTAAGTGAATGAAGCATGTGTGAATTATTAAATGTTGTTAGTTGTATTTTTTGGGAGTTTTATAAATTATAGGTTTAATTTTTCTTGGCAAGGCTCACTGTAACTAACTGCTTTCATCAGTAAACAGTTACATGCAACCACTTCAGTATTTTATTGAAGAGACAAGATATAATGGATGACACGGCTTAGAATGCTTAAATTTTGTTTGAGATAATGAAAAAACACAATTATGCCATGCAGCAGCCTTATAGACAAACATGTTAAGACGGGCAAACCCAAGCACTTGTGTTTGTCTCCTTATTTTGTCTCCTTATTTGAATTTTGCAGCCAATGTTGACGGGCGGTTTAGACTGGCACTGCTATAGCTTGATAGCGATGTCCACTTTCTTCAAGTTGACTGTGGAAACTCAAGCATGAACAGTTCTTTCAGTTTTTTATTGACCCTATCTCGAAGATCTAGCAGTGAGGCATGACAGTTTGAGACAGGACTCTGATGTGAACAACACTGCATTGAGTAAGCGCTGTCTTGGATAGGTGGTCATTGGGGAGATAGCCTGACTAGACTTTCAAAAGTGGAATAGGTAAATCTGGGTCCATCTGCGATGAGGTTAACGTTACTGTAGTACTCTTTCTTCCAGTATTTAAGTAGAGCGAGTCAACTGCGTTATTGCTGATTCGTTCATAAGAAAACGAAAGAAGGTGATCGTCACATGAAACCGTAGAAAGCAATAATCAGTGAACACAAATATATGAATCGCGGCAGAGGATACACTGAAAGAGCCTGGCAAGAATGTTTAATTCCGTCTGCTTGGGAAGGAAAATAATATATTTTATTAATTGCTAAATGTGATAAAATTTTGTCACATGCATAACCACTTGTCTCTATAATCGGCTGCATGAAGTTTTATTGTGCAGTGAAACCTCGTTGATACGTACTTGGCGGGAACAGCGACGTAACTATGCATTAAACGTACTACGCATTAACCACCATCTACAAATTTGTATCTCTTAACGCATGTGCTATCGGGGCCAACAAAGGAATAATTAAAGTGTCGCATTCTAATTCTTTCTTTTGCCCAAGCTAATTCTTTCTTTTGCCGAAGACTAGAAATGATTCTCTCCCCCTGGCACAACCGGTAGCACGCGGTGGCGATGCCAAGGAGCATCTCGAAACTACTGCAGGGTTCGATATACACGGTATAGTATAGCGACAGAATGAGCATAATCGGCTGTCTGCGATACATGTGTTCCGCAGTCTGCTTTTAGCGAAAACTTACTCTGTTCTTTCTGGAACGTGGTATGGTCACAGAGAGCTAAATAGACTAATGGCTAGTTGCGGGCAGCGCTTCGTCTACCTGGCCCACGCTGTGACTGCTGATCCGCTTGCTTTAGGATACACTCACTCCACTTCAGACCATGCACTGATGCGGCAAGTAGCCTGTATGGTTAACAGGGCAACGACGAGTTTTCTGCAAGCGATGCGCGCTTTGCGATGCTTTAGCAATACTGACAGTGAATGGAGGCATGTTTAGCTTGTCACTTAATAAAAGCATGCAGTATGGTTACAACAGCACTATGCTTGCTGTACTGTGTGTGTGTTAGTGTCATTACAACAAGGTTTCTCGGAACCTGCGACCTGCGGAGCTAAACTCAGCAACAGTGAGCTGCTTGCATTTCTGCAAAGTGGTGTGCACTTGAGCACAGTTCGCACAACAAGACGGCAGCGTTTGCAGTCTAGCACGTTCCGGTAGCTGTTCATTAAAAGCGTGCAGTATACTTGAAGTGGCGCTATGCCACACATGTACCTGAGCATAGATAGCTGGGGATGCTTACTGTGAAAAGGCTTTTCATTGGCGATAAGTCATACCGGTGAATTTTCGTTGGTTGCCACCTCACCTTAGTTTTTTTACTGGAGCTGTGTGAATAGTAAAATCTTGGGTCGTGTTAGCTTAGCGGCGTCCTTGATGCACACGAGACCTCGTAATAAAAAGAGTAATTTACTCACACATGCCACACAGGCTATAGTGAAACGCCACACAGGCTACTAAATGCCACACAGGCCACAACTGCTGAATGTCTCTCCTTAACGTCGTTGCCCTCTTTCACTGTCCAGACAAGGGCACGCGCATTTCTAACATTCGGTCATCCTGCAACGCTTAACGTCCTCGTTAAGTCTGTCCCAAAAATGTTCTCGGGACTTCTCGGGACATACAAATCTTCGACCATCCTCTTACATGAAATACTTAGTAAGTAAATGACACACGAAAAAAACAAGATTAAGAAGAAACAGAAATAACAAAAAAAAAAAGCAGCTATACCTATACACTGGAGCATCAAGTTCTTCATGGCACGCAGAAGTTCGCCCGTTTGAACCATGAAAGTTCCAAGATGATGTCGTACTTTCCGGCCATCTTGACTGGCTTGACCTTGAGGAAAGCCACAATATGCAGAATCCCAGTGTCCTTTTTCTACACTTCAGTTTTGACGCTTGGTCCGGCTCGGGCTTCGGCTTTTTGCCTGTCTGTGGCCAATTTTCCTCGGATTTGGTTCGGCATTTCCAATGTTCTTGGTGTCGTCTGCTTCTGTTGGCTTCGGCTCACTATCTTTGTTCGGGTTGGTCCAAGTTTTCACCCAATTCTTCCAGTAGCTTGTTTTCTGCAACCTTGCTGTCCTCCTGTTTATCCTTTTCTGTCGCATTTTGTCCGTTGGCTGCTTCTTCATCTTCTTCCTTGTTCCTGCCTTCGGTTTTGTTGTCTTGGCTTGGCTGCCTGTTCGGCGTTTTGCTTTGTGCAGCCTTGCTGTCCTCCTGCTTATGCATATGTCTCGCCTTTGTCCCTGGGCTGCTGCTTCGTCTGCTTCCTTCTTTTCTTCTTCACTGCCTTTTACTGTTGCTTCTTTCTCTATTCGGGGTTTTTCCTCGCTGTTTTGTTTCATATCACCAGGTTAGGAGTGTGCTTTTCTTTACCCTCACCTTTGGCTTTGTTCTTGTCTTTTGGTGGCTTTTCGTTGGCTCTGGCAGATGTCTTGGGCTTTTGTTCTTTGCCTATCTTTGCAGTCGCTACCTTACTATCTCTGGAGTTCTCGGCCTGTGACGTGCTTCGTTAGGAAAACAGGTTCACATGTCTTCCGGGGGTTGCAGCAGACGCAACTACGGGTTGTTGTAGACTCGAGGCGTTGTCTGCTTCTGCCGGGGCGCTTCTTCTTGAGTGAAGACGACGACCTGTCACGTAGGTGTCGGTGTCTGGTTGTGACGTGCTGGTTGATGAGCGGTAATAGTTGGCATTGTTTCGTTCCTTGCTTCGCGTCGGTCGTCAATTTTCTTGCCGTGGTAGGGGGCAGGCGGCGATCTGAACCTGAAGGAGGTTTTAGGCTTCGGTTGCGTGTGCCGAAAATCTCCTGTCGTTCCCATTCAATGCATTTGAGCGTCAAGATGTCGTGCGGTAGGTCGTCGACATCGTCATGCATCCTACTCAAGAGCATGGTGCATAGTTCACGAGACCTCAACCCCAAAATAACTTGTTCTCGCGTATCCGTAAAGTCGAGATTTACTTCGTGGCACAGATGCACCTTAGAGTGGAAGTAGGCGGCCGTGCTCTCATTACTCTGCTGCACGCGCTCTAGCATCCTACTCTAATGTTCTGCAATGGGAGTCTGGCTGACGAAGGTATGACGGAAGCGCACCTCCAATTCTTCCCACGATATGATCTGGGAACTCCTTGAGCGGTATCAGCCCTTGGCAGCTCCTACCAAGTGGGCCGTGGCCGTTTCCAGAGTGTACGCAGCTGGCCACCCGTGAAGGTTTGACGTGGGACGAATATTCTCGATCCACTTGCGTGCCGGTGTAGCATCCTCGGCGCTGTCAAAGGCACTGATGTTGGGGCTTAAGTTGGAAATCACCTGGAACGTTGGCGTTGGTTGAGGTTGTGCCGTGCCGGTTACAGACAGTCGTTCCAGCAGCGTTGATAAGAGGGGGTCTTTTTGTTGGAGCATTCGTAGAAGGTCAAAAGCCGTGATCGTGTCTCCGTGGTTGGAGACTGCGTCCCTACCACCAGTAAGGTTGATTCGTGCGTCGGTGCGTTTCATTAGGGTTACGTTAACAGGCTTTGTAGACTGACCAAACTCATTTTCTCACCGTGGCGATAGGATGGCGATACCACTTCTGAAATTGTTAGCTTCGCAGCGTCCTTGCACGCGATCTCGTAATAAAAAGAATAATTTACTCACACATGCCACACAGGCCATACTAAAACGCCACACAGGCTACTAAACGCCACACAGGCCATAACTGCACGAATGTCTCTCCTTAACGTCGTCGTCCTCTTTCGCTGTCCACAGAAGGGCACGCACATTTCCAACAGTCGAAAGTGAACTCGAAATCTGAAGTGCCGCTGTGAATCGAACAGAATATTTTTCACATATTTCTAGAATATTTATCGAATTTTTCCAGAACATTTTAGATGTGGAGCATTTCTTGGTCGCTCGATGTCATGCGTCGTGCGTCGGGGGCGATGTCCACCCCACTGTGCATGCTTGCGCCTGTCGTATCGAGCCGCATGCTTGCATCTCGTGCCGTTTGCCCCCAGGCCCCCCCCCACCCCCCTTTCTGCTTCGCTAGGCCGACACAGGCAGTGTCTGCTAGTAATGCTAGTAAAAACCAATTGCTCTAGCTGCACAACTGTTGACTGGCCACCTCGCATATGTAGGCACTGGATCGCACATCAGCGTCCCACCATTCGTTGAAGGCAATGCTTCTCCTTAATTCAATACGTAAGAATAATACAGACAAAGTAACAATTAAGCATTCCCAAACCATACCCAATTACGCAACATTCACGTGATACTCCCACCACTCTGCGATGCATTTACTCGAGTTCCCCCGTGGGAAGATGCATGTAGAATTTTTTGAATACTTCAAAGTGAAATTGCAAAAAAAAAAGTTCGGCAGATTCCACTTACCGCGGGAATTGACGTTATGCAGAGCATGCCGAGGAAAGTGACTATGTTGTAAGTTTTCGTTTAGCAACTCGTTATGAAATGACACTAAATATACGTACAAATGTTGCATGCACAGACATATGTTCAACTGTTACAGATCTTTATATAACTAGTTGCTTTCACTTGCCCAATGTTGTCAACAGGGACACAAGTATTAGCAATACTGGAAGTTATGAGTTGATGATGGAATGCCGTTAGCGGTACATTGTGGCATCTGCAAGTTCAGCGGCAAAGTAAGCATTTATGGCAGAAAATGTTATCGTGGTACATAATTGGTACGCACGAAACCATAGGTGTAGGACGAATGACTATGGCTTTAGCAGTCCGCGAATGAATTTGTGTCTATGTGGCTCGGTCGGAGATTTGTCGCAGCGATATTTTAACAGTTGGTACAGTTAAAGCGGTTACGTACTGACGAGGTTTGACTGTATTGGTTACAAATCTGGACAGCTCATATTTAAACTATTCTCATGCTATCGCTAGAGATAGATAGAACAATGACCATATCCTGCTCAAGTTCTCTCTCTCTTAACGATTTGGAACAGGGGCCAGCTGTAGTGGGTTCATTCACAACATTTCTTATCCAGCTGTTCCATGGCTTCATCACCAACCACTCTTGTCGGCACAGTGATCAAGCGTGTACATAGTACACAGTATTTGAAGCTGCTTGGCGGTCCTAAGTGACAGCAAATTTGTGACATGTCACAACAGCTTCCCAAGGTTGCGGGACTATTGAAAGTGTAAGTAAACAAATAATAGATGCCCAGAACACACTGCAGTCTGATAATGGCTTGTCCTGGAAACTTGGGAGTCGTCAGTAATTGCCAATGGGTTAGGCTTTGCTACTTCTACTTCCAAGGAGGTACTGGCGGCATAACAATGTTGCATTGTGGCTGAATCGACCAGCGGTCATAAAGGCAGGGTTCAGGTTATCAAACAGCATGTTGTAATGTATATGAAATTCTGGCTGTCCATGCACATAATGTTAATGGGAAAAGTGGCTGTGCCCTGAAGCTCTCGGAGCAAGCACTCATGTTTGAATTATCGGCGTCCAGATTATTGGTCGGCAACTGTAACAGGAATTGTCTCTGTGATGAGCATCGATTTAGCATTGCATAATATTGCCAGCTGCAGTTGCTTGTCTGCGTAGGCAGTGCTCATATTTTGACTTAACACTAAGCATAAGGTTACGGTGCTATGTGTGCTCTTATTGCAGGCACCATATATAAGGCTAGCAGTATTGAACTGGTGGCATGAAGCTACTTGTAATTCATGAATGTTTCTGCAATTTAAGGTGTTGTAGCATTAGGAAAGGGTAACTGGGGAGCCACACAAAAAGAGACATCCTTGGTGGTGTCTTTTTTCATGTCCTGTGTGGCTTTGCGGTTACCTTTCTTAATCATGATTCACCAACTGGCCTACTCCTACACTTTTCCATGTGCTGTAGCAGTTAGGTTTATCGTCTTGTCTTCAAAATTCTTACGACGCAGACTTCCACTGTAGCCAATGCGAGTGCTCTATAAAAATACTTGGAATCTAATGTCTCTTGTAGTAGTGCAGCTTTATTATCTTGCTAACCGAGAGTTGAGCGCCTCTCGGTGGATGCACTTACCTCCTCTAACTTTCCAGGGAACATTACACGTTGAAGAGCAACCTACTACATGCGGCTTTGAAAGCATGGCACGGTGACATTGTGGGTGGGCCAGCTGTATAATGTTCAGGCATACACATTTGTTTGTTTGCAGTGACCCTCCACACCTTGGGTCCTAAAGGGAGGTAGCAGCAGCCGCAAGCTTGGTGCAGGCCCTGAAGGATATACATTTAAAGTGAAAAACTGACCAATGACCTCAGTGTCAATGGGACACCGATACATGGGAACACGTAGTGGGTTTTAAAAACAATAAAAGCAGGAATCGCATGTTTGCTACTTTTGTGCCATTTTGTTTGCTTTCTGCACCAATGCTGCCCCTGGCGTATGCTTGGTGTGCTGCCTCTGTGCTGTCCTTTTGCATGAAATAACTGCTTCCTTGTAGTCTGCAACCTGCTTGTCATTCTCTTTTTGTTTGTTTGCTATTGCTTGACCATAACCTTTGTTGCTGCTAGAGCTTTCTATTAATCATAAGAGACAGTACCTTATACAGTCGCTGACCAAACTTATGGACGCCAAGATAGGGCCACAAAAATGTCAGGAAAGCTGGGCAATTTGGAAAAAAAATTGAGGTATTCTTTCACGATGCTTGCAGCATAAAAAATTTGTTTGCTGACATTCGCGTGATGTTTGCAGACATTTTCTTAGTAACACTGAAGTGATATACATCCAGAATGTTACACAAGTAGGTGCCACAGTGGCATTTCACATGCTGCCTTGACTTTGTGATTATCTTCACCATCTTCTTCTTCATCATCATCATCATCATCATCATCATCATCATCGTCAATATCATTCAGGAAAGGAACCGTCGTCGTTCCATCGGTTTAGGCTATATTGCAGAAGTTCACTTCAGAATTTGTCTCCCCTTTTTCATCCTGTGAGCTCACAGGGGAGCCTCCTAGACACGCATGCGGCAGCTTATAGAGGTTGCCCACAGAGCTAACAATTCTGATGGTGCCGCCAGTTTTCTATATTGTGTGGCTTAGTCTGGGCTTGATTGCTGATTAGCCACTTGTAGGAACCTCACTGACTAATAGTAAATACTTATTGTCATTGACACTTTCTGACTACTCCTAAGGCGATTGTGCCTAACAAGGGCTGATTTTCGGACGGCAGAAGTTAGGTTCCTAGTCAGTGCATATCTAATTTTAACAGCTGCACAGTGCCCAGAAGGCTGCTTGTAAAAATGAGCTAGACAACTTAGTCCACGTTAAATTTTGATTGACCCATTCCATTGGTACACTGGTTCTATGGAGAAGGTGATGTTGCTGGAAACAAAACAGAAGTTGGGCGTCCAAAAAGTCGGTTGGCGACTGTATAGACTGCAGGATAACTTTGGCTGTTAATAAACTTTGTTGCAAAGATGCATGTAAGGCACACTTAGACACGCATGCGGCAGCTTATAGAGGTTGCCCACAAAGCTAACAATTCTGATGGTGCCGCCAGTTTTCTATATTGTGTGGCTTAGTCTGGGCTTGATTGCTGATTAGCCACTTGTAGGAACCTCACTGACTAATAGTAAATACTTATTGTCATTGACACTTTCTGACTACTCCTAAGGCGATTGTGCCTAACAAGGGCTGATTTTCGGACGGCAGAAGTTAGGTTCCTAGTCAGTGCATATCTAATTTTAACAGCTGCACAGTGCCCAGAAGGCTGCTTGTAAAAATGAGCTAGACAACTTAGTCCACGTTAAATTTTGATTGACCCATTCCATTGGTACACTGGTTCTATGGAGAAGGTGATGTTGCTGGAAACAAAACAGAAGTTGGGCGTCCAAAAAGTCGGTTGGCGACTGTATAGACTGCAAAATAACTTTGGCTGTTAATAAACTTTGTTGTAAAGATGCATGTAAGGCACACTTACATTGTACTATTTCAGAATGTTTATACATAAACTGTACTCTATATTTGTTATGGTAAAATTATGATTAGATTTTCGTTTTACAAATGCCTAACCATGCATTTACTCACACACACAAGATATTGCTGAAAATGTAATTGCCGGCTGGCTTGAGTTGGGCAAAGAGCATGTGTCAAAAGTAAGTCATCCAGAAACGTTGCATTTAACTAAATAACATCTGTGTGGAGGTCATGATACAGGTTATTCAGAGAAGCTCCGAGTAATTTTATTCAAACGGGGTCTCAATGATAGCACATATTTGTGTCTGTCTAAACAATGCAGTGACACTACAGTGAAGCAGGAATGCCTATTACATAGCAAATACACATATCATATGAAATTAAATTCAAAGAAAAAAAGAGCAATTTTAGGAGGTTCTATGAAGCTGTGTACTCCCATCATGCCACACGCTCTCCGTAAGCGTTCCGTGGGAGAAAAGTAATATCACGCAGTCATAGCAAAGAACCAAGGAAGGAGGTCATTAAAAGCGAAAGGGGGAAGCAGATGTGCCTGTTAGCAAGTGCACTGAGCCTCTACTCCAGTTATTTTGTTTATTCAATGCATTTTTTTATGCCCAAGAAAGATGCCGTAACACTCCAGCTTGAAAACGGTGTCCATATCTTTGTAAGTGAGCAAGTCATCTCACAATAATGCTTGCTCTCATTTGACTGTTGCCTTATTTGTAGAAGCATAGCAAATGGGCACTGCTACCACTATTTGTCATTTTTGGCTTGCAAAATCATTACTAACTTATGGTGAATTCGAATGGCACATTGGAGTGGCGGACGGACTCTGCGCCGGAGCACTCTACTCTGGCAGAGGGCAACAGAAGGAAATTTGCCAGTGGAACATAGGCACTAAAGCATATGGCAGGGGGGGCTAGTGCACATCCATTTCCGGAAGCGCCCAGCATTTCACGCTGTTTTGCTTTCACGGGCTTGCTCGACAGCGCGTTGCATCAGTCACGTCATATGCAATGCTCTGCGCATGTGTGGGGTGCCTGCAACTTTTGGACGAATCCGCCCCTTTTCGCGGAGTAGAGAAAGCTGCTCAGTGGAGTGGATGTGGCGGTGGGTCTGCCAATGCAACATACAGGGAGCACTCTCGGTCTGCCAATGGAACTGACTTGCTCCGCATGGAGCAGCAGAACTGCTACAAATATGCCATTGGAATTCACCGTTTGCTTGCGCCTTTCGGAGCATTCTCGCACGCGAGCACAAAATAGACAAGTCCTTCTTGCATGCTTATTTCCTAGTACAGCGACACGACACAGAGGTGCTATTTTGCTTGCTGCTTTTCTCGCCAAGGCTGCTATAGTGCATGGGCATTGTGTGAAGCCTGTTAAAATAAGGACTTCAGTGCAAGGTCACTTTTCTTTGAAAATGAAAAAAAGGCAGTAAAACCTCATTAATTTGAAAGATTTATGTGGTCCCCGCACTTTACAATGTAGATTTGAATGGATGACACTCTGCACCAGCGCGGTTAGTTCGAAAACCTTGGGTGCCATGTGCCAATCCCGGATCCTGAGTTTGCCACAAATCCGCAGAAACAACAGCTCTTAGGGGCCACAATGCTATGCAATGTAAAGATACTAATGAGTGACAGCTGAAGCAGCCCAGCCTCGCTGCTGCCAGCGAAAAGAAAAAGTAAGAAAAAGAAAGGAAGAAAGAAAAAGTAAAAGCAGTCACATGATCAGCTGAAATGTGCGCCTGCAGAAAAGAAGACATGCTTTACTGCAACACAGCAGTGA
The DNA here is from genome assembly GCA_013436015.1 of Rhipicephalus annulatus. NCBI lineage: Eukaryota > Metazoa > Arthropoda > Arachnida > Ixodida > Ixodidae > Rhipicephalus > Rhipicephalus annulatus. The sequence goes on along the minus strand of WOVY01011536.1, from coordinate 250,440 downwards.
CACATGGGAAGCACGTTGTATGCATCTCGCAGTGTCAGCACGTCACAGTTTAACTCTTTCGTTACCACGTGAATAATTATTTTTCATATGTCTCGGGAGAATAGTTCTTGCCAGTTTCGAAAGTACTCGAGCACGCATTGCAGCATACCAAATTTAGCTCAATGAGAACCTCTTTCCAAAAATATATGTTGCAGAGCAACGAAAGTATTTTGCAATGAATAAAAATGTGAAAAGTTTGTAATTTTCGGTTGCCAGTTAGTAAACAGCAATAAGAAACCCTATATATGCCAAAATATTCAAAACAAAGAAAATTCAGAATATACATTCTGAGGATAAATGACCCAAGAACAGTATAAAAATATTAAATGTTGTACAAAAAGTTTTTATTCACATAGAAAAAGAAAATAAGAATTGGGTACTGCTTCATTGGTCGTGGCATGAAGTGAAGCATTGCTTGGTTTTTTTATAAAACACAAGTGAAGTAATACACTTTTTCCAGTAAATTTGTTTTTTTTTGCGATAAAAGCCTGCAGGTGTTCCAAAATGATGGATGCCCGTGATGTGAATGATCCTTCTATATATCAGGTTTCTATGAACTTTGCTATTCCGTCTAGCGTCAGCTCTTTCCATGAGCCACTTCACTCAGGATAGGTTGGCGTTTCAGTAAACGCATCGAAGCAAATTTATTTGCATAATTGGACATCATAATAAAAAAATGAACTATATTGCTCTCAGTTCTAAAATGTTTCGCGCTGCTTCGTAGTCAAGGTCAAGATGTGCTCCGGTGGCCTTCGCCAGCCTAGTGCATTTTCCCAACACACATTGGTTCCCATAAAAGTCTGCCAAAAATCACTATGCTGCCAAATCGAGCAAATCAAATCGATTCTGAAAGTTCAGTGACTGTATTAACTACTAGAAAGTCATCCGTGCCACCACCAAGCGCACCGAATTCTCTCCCACTCTACCACCTTCATGAAAGCCAGCAGCGAAATCTGGCTCATAGTCGTTTGTGTCCCATTTCTGAGGAGCTTCACTCATCGGTTGTATTCATACATGGAACAACTGCCAGTTCTCATGGCGTATCCAAAGTTATTATCTGGCACAAAAGCCCGCTAGGAAACGGTTCAGGATGGTGCTTAACTTGACATCGCTCTAAACACAAGTCATCATTTTATCTATACAAGCACATCAGTGTTCATCTTCTGGCTAAGGATTGATCAAGAACGAGGTGAGAAGTACACTCAAGCCTTATTATAACAAAGTTGCATCTTACTCGAAAATAAGTTTATGTCCGAAAATTTGTTATAAAAGATATATTCTTAACACTATATCTGTTTTAAATCTATTTTTCATTTACTTTTTTATAACAGATGTTTCGTTATATCTAGGTTTATTTTTATTTATCTATTTATTTACGGATACTGTCAGTCCTTACATTGAGCTATTACAGGAGTGGAAAAAGAAGTACATGAAAACATAGCGATCTTTCTAAAAACAGAACATAGCTAACAAATATAATCAAAAGTAACAAATTAGAGGACAAGAATGAAGTCATAAAAAAACGCAACCAAAAACGCAACCAAGAACTTGATTATTGAATGCACTACAGCATGCTGAGACAAATAAAGCATTAATAATTATAAACGGGGATACGTGTTAGGTGTTTTAAAAACATATCTATGAATGAACTTGAAATGGCTTCATCGCTCAACGAATTCCATTCGTTGATAGCTCTTGGGAAAAAGCTATACTTAAAACAATCTGTGGAAACAGCAGGTGCAGGAATAAACATTGAATGGCGATGTCTAGAAGTTTCAGTACGAAAAATATTGAAATATTCAGCATACCTTATATGAACACGGTCATTAATAATGACGTAAAGATACTTAAGTCTTTCGTATTTTGTCCTAGCTTCAATCGTGGGTAGCTCTGCTAGTAAACACAGTCGAGTTGGGGAATCTGTGCACCGATATTTATTAAATATAAACCAGACTGCTAAATGCTGAATTTTTTCAATTTTTGATATGCTTGTAACCATGAATGGATCCCAGACAATTTTTGCGTATTCAATTATTGGTATAATAAGCGTTTTGTAGGCTAAACATTTGGTTTCTTGTGTCGCAAATGGCAAATGGCTGTTTGCAAAATAAGAAACAAAACTATATGGTTCATTATAGTATCAAGGTGTGAGTGTTCACAAGTCCACCAGCCATATGTGTCAACGCTGCCCGCAAACAACAAAGGGACAAGGCCTCGTCGTCGACATATTAGTGGTAGCGATGCCACTTTAGGCTCTGTAGCACGCAGCGGCTTCTTTTGGGCAAAACGCAAGAAAAAAGGTAGTGTCTGAGATGTGCATTCTAAAACCAAAAATATACACACACACAAAAAAAAACTTGCAGCATATCCACCAAGTGAATGATGAGTGGGGCGAAGCGCTAGAGGGTTTTATCAGTAAACCGTGACTCGTACATCTGTCTGTTCGTTTGTTTGTCTGCCTGTCTGTCTGTCTGTCCATCCGTCCGCACGTGCTGAGTAAGTCATCAAACTAGGCAGTCACGAACAATGATGAGCTAGGTGGGATAGACCCACACCTTTAGGAGCTCTAAAGAAAATGTCACGAGGTTACGCATCTCTAAGGCTATGCGTTTAGGCACTTCATGCCATTGTACATGAGCAAACAAGGAAGGGAATGCGAGCATTGCAACCTCTCCAACGAGGTTGCCAGGTAACTTTGCATTCTCATCTTGGTGCTCTTGGCAATCGGCCTTTTCGTAAAGTACTCTGCTCGTGTGTCGAAAACCTGGAGAGCTGCAAAGTGGGCGTCATACATATTGCCACGTTCCATTTCCCAAGTTTCTGTTATCGTCCCAAAACACCACACGATTCTCAGCGCAAACCGCGCCTGCAGTTTTCTAGAAGGTTCCGGACTGTAGTAGATCATTTCGATAAGATCACGCCCACTGTGCGAACGGTGCAGATTATTCTGGAACCTACGCCACCGCGAGCGATAACGCTAGAACATTCGACGGCAAGAGTATAAATGCCGACGCGCTTCGCCGCTTGTCAGTTGTTGATCGAAGGCCGATGCTCCGTTCGCCGCTATCAGTCCGAGACTGCTATCTGTGCAAGACTGCTGCTGTAATTGGACTTTTCGTTTACCGGGCACAGGTTCGCCCAAATAAACAGTTAAATCCCAACACGAAGTCTCCTGTCTTCGGCCACGTCACGACCCCGTGACATCTGGTGGAGGTGCTGCTTCGTTCATGTATCGGACGCCCCCGTCAAGCCGTGAACCCAGCCCACGTCGCGGAGAAGACACCGACGCCAACCAGGAGCAGCGAACAAGCCGCCGACAGCAAGGGCTACCACCGGAGTACGGGCTTCTGCAAGACAAGGCGCAGAAGACCAAGGCCATGACCGCGACTGCAGCGACAATGACAACCGCAGCGTCCCAGCCCACAATGGTCATGCACCAACCCAGGGAACCACCAATTTTCCATGGGTCATCGTTCGAAGACCCGGAGTCCTGGCAAGAAACATACGACCGTGTGGCCGCCCTCAACCATTGGGACCATGACGAAAAGCTGCGTCGTGTGTTCTTCTATTTGGAAGACACCGCAAGGACCTGGCTCGAAAATCGGGAGTCCACGCTCCGAACGTGGGATGTTTTCTGCGGCGCATTTCTGCAAACGTTCGCGAGCGTCGCTCGCAAAGAGAGGGCCGCTGCTTTATTAGAGACCCGGGTTCAGCTACCAAATGAAAATGTCGCCATTTTCACAGAAGAAATGACCCGACTATTCCGTCACGCTGACCCAGACATGCCTGAGGAGAAAAAAGTTCGTTTCCTCATGCGAGGGGTCAAACAGGAGCTCTTCGCGGGACTGATGAGAAACCCACCGAAAACCGTCCAAGAATTTGTAGCCGAAGCGACCACTATCGAAAAGACCCTGGACGTGCGCACCAGACAGTATAATCTCGCCTGACTGCAGACTGCGCTGCTGCTCAAGCCAGTAACTCCGGAGACCTGCGTGAAACGATCCGAGCGATCGTGCGGGAAGAGCTGCGCAAGCTGTTGCCTTCGGCGCAGCCTCAAGTGGATTCAATCGCCGACATTGTGCGAGAAGAAGTTCGGCAATCGCTTCAAATTCCCCACGCACCGCTGCCCGAGCCGGAAGCTATGAGCTACGCCGCTGCACTGCGCCACAACGCTCCTCCCCGTCCACGCCAAAACGCCGCCCCGTCGCACTTCCGTCGACAGACGCCACCGCCACCACCACCCCCGCCGACGTCATACCGTTCGCCAGCGGCCCAGCGCAGTGCACCGAGGAGGACTGACGTCTGGCGCACCCCTGACCATCGCCCGCTCTGCTACCACTGCGGCGAGGCCGAACACACATACCGCCGTTGCCAGTACCAACAGATGGGACTGCGTGGCTTCGCCGTCAATGCACCGCGTTCACAGCAGGGAGAACCACGTGACATCGCCGACTACCTGACAGGAACTCGGTGGACACCACGTAGCCCTTCGCGTTCGCCGTCGCCCAGCCGCCACACGTCACCGCACCACCGCCAGTACTCTGGCCCTACGCGGGGCCGGTCTCCTAGCCCGTATCCGGGAAACTAAGGGCAGCAACCGGTGGAGGTGCGGTTGCTGTGCGACGAACTACCGAAGATCCTCCGACGACGACGCCGCCGCGACGGAGCTTTCCGAACACAACGCCAACCAGGCAAAGCCCTGACAGCGAAAGCTCACTTACCGAAGGTGGCCTGACGACGCAACATGGAAGCAGCGGAACAAGCCGACGCAGCCGTGACCCGACGCCACGCCCTAACTGTAATGCGAGACGGCGAACTAGCGACCTCGACATTCTTATCGACGGCCACAGTGTGACCGCTCTCGTCGATACTGGAGCCGACTATTCTGTCATCAGTTGGTCGTTTGCCGCGAAGTTAAAAAAAGTTAGGACAGCTTGGAAAGGCCCTGAAATCCGCACAGCCGGAGGTCATCTCGTAACGCCTGCAGGAATCTGCACAGCGAGAGTCACCATTAACGGCCATATTTATCCTACAGACTTCGTAGTCCTACAGCGTTGCTCGAGAGATGTCATTTTTGGCATGGACTTCTTATGCCTCCATGGTGCTGTCATCAACCTAAAAACAAAGTCGATAACGTTATCCACAGAAGAAGCACTACCGCCACGCACGCCGTCAGGACACCGTGCCTTGAATGTGCTGGAAGAACAAGTCACCATTCCGCCTCGCTCAAGCGTCATTATTTCAGTCGGCGCTCCTAAATCACCTGACTTGGAAGGCGTCATTGAAGGCAGTCAGCATCTGTTGGTCACCCGAAATATTTGCGTCGCAAGAGGAATTGCAGAGCTGCGGGGAGGCAAAGCAACGGTTATGCTCACGAATTTCAGCAATGAGTACAAACATGTGAACAAAGGAACAACGGTCGCATACATCGAAGAAATTGTCGAAGCCACCAGTGCTTTCGCCCTCGCCGATTCTGCGGAACCTGCTCAGAGGAACCAAGCCCCTCCCATAGCTTTCGACGTCAATCCCAGACTTCCGAACGATAAGCAAGAACAGCTCAAGGCCCTGCTCCTGCAATACGAAGATTGCTTTTCGTCGTCATCGAAAATTCGGCAGACCCCAATCACGAAGCATCGCATCATAACCGAAGAAAATGCCAGACCACTCCGTCAAAGTCCGTACAGGGTTTCGACGCGAGAACGTGAGGCCATGAAGAGACAAGTTGATGAAATGCTGCGGGATGACATTATCCAGCCGTCCAAGAGTCCATGGGCATCCCCCGTGGTGTTAGTGAAGAAAAAGGATGGGACTCTACGTTTCTGCGTCGATTATCGCCGCCTGAACAAAATCACAAGAAAGGACGTGTATCCTCTCCCACGAATAGACGACGCACTTGATCGGCTCCATAACGCCAAGTACTTTTCGTCAATGGACCTCAAGACTGGCTATTGGCAAATCGAAGTCGACGAAAGAGACCGAGAGAAGACGGCGTTTATAACACCAGACGGCCTCTTCGAGTTTAAGGTGATGCCCTTCGGCCTTTGCTCAGCGCCTGCAACTTTTCAACGCGTTATGGATACAGTACTGGCAGGATTGAAGTGGCAGACTTGCCCTGTGTACTTGGACGTCGTCGTCGTGTTTTCCTCGAGTTTCGACGAGCATCTTCGGCGCCTTGAAGCTGTACTTCAAGCCATCAAGACTTCCGGACTCACACTGAAGCCAGGAAAGTGCAGATTTGCGTACGAGGAGCTCTTGTTTCTGGGGCACGTTATCAGCAAGTCTCGAGTTCGTCCCGATCCACGGAAAACAGCCGCCATCGCCGACTTCCCGCCGCCCACTGACAAGAAAGCCGTACGCCGATTTCTGGGCCTGTGCGCCTATTATAGGCGGTTCGTAAAAAACTTCGCCCGCATCGCCGATCCTCTCACTAACCTTACCAAGGCCGACGTGGAGTTCAAGTGGGAAATGCCACAGGAACACGCTTTCCAGGAGCTTAAACATCGCCTCCAGACGCCTCCGTTACTTGCCCATTTCGACGAATTCGCCGAGACAGAAATACACACTGACGCAAGCAGCGTAGGTCTTGGCGCCGTTCTTGTGCAGAGGGCTGACGGACTTGAAAGGGTTATTAGTTACGCCAGCCGATCGCTATGCAAAGCAGAAGCAAATTATTCCACAACAGAAAAGGAGTGCCTCGCCATCATCTGGGCTACGTCGAAATTTCGCCCCTACCTCTACGGCAGGCCCTTTAAAGTTGTGAGCGACCACCACGCCTTGTGTTGGCTAGCCACCTTGAAGGACCCTTCAGGTCGCCTCGCACGATGGAGCCTGAGACTTTAAGAATATGACATTACTGTCATTTACAAGTCCGGCAAAAAACACTCCGACGCCGACTGTCTCTCTCGTGCGCCTGTCGACCAACCACTACCTGACGACCCGGATGACGACTACTTCTTGGGAACGATAACTACCGACGACTTCGCTGAACGACAGCGGGCCGACCCGGAACTTAAGGCCCGAATAGAATACCTCGAAGGCAGGACCGCCGAAGTCCCGAAGGTATTCAAGCGGGCACTTGCGTCGTTCTTTCTACGAAACGGTCTTCTACAAAAGAAAAACTTTTACCGCTTCGAGCTAAGTACCTCCTTGTGGTGCCTTCAGCTCTGCGACCAGAACTCCTGCAGGCCCTGCACGACGATCTGACGGCAGGGCACCTCGGTGTTTCTCGCACGCTCGCGAGGATACAAGAAAGGTACTACTGGCCACGTCTTACCACCGACGTCACTCGTTATGTGAGGACATGCCGGGACTGTCAGCGACGCAAGACACCGCCGACAAGGCCAGCGGGACTTCTGCAGCCAAATGATCCACCTTGCCGACCTTTCCAGCAGATCGGTATGGACCTACTGGGGCCGTTCCCGACGTCGGCTTTCGGAAACAAGTGGATCGTGGTAGCTACCGACTACCTTACCCGCTACGCCGAGACAAAAGCCCTGCCAAAAGGCAGTGCATCCGAGGTAGCTAAGTTCTTCGTCGAAAATATCGTCCTACGTCACGGCGCCCCGGAGGTCCTTATCACCGACAGAGGAACGGCATTCACTGCCGACTTAACTCAAGCGATCTTGGCATACAGCCAAACAAACCACCGCCGGACGACAGCGTACCACCCACAGACCAACGGCCTCACCGAGCGGCTTAACAAGACGATCGCCGACATGCTGTCAATGTACGTCGATGTCGAACACAAGACGTGGGACGCCATTCTTCCGTATGTGACCTTCGCATACAACACGGCGGTGCAGGAGACGACGCAGATATCTCCATACAAATTGGTCTACCGAAGGAGCCCGGCAACGACGCTCGATGTCATGTTACCCAACGTCACCGACGAAGAAAACCTCGATGTGAGCGAGTACCTTCAACGCGCCGAAGAAGCCCGACAACTTGCGCGTCTCCGTATCAAGAATCAACAGACGACCGACAGCCACCGTTACAACCTTCGACGACGCTTCGTGGAATACCAGCCCGGTGAACGTGTTTGGGTGTGGACGCCGATACGCCGACGTGGACTAAGTGAAAAGCTTCTGCGACGATACTTCGGACCCTACAGGGTGGTTCGACGTCTCGGCCCACTTGATTACGAGGTTGTCCCCGACGGCATCACGAACTCTCAACGACGCCGATCGCGATCTGAAGTCGTCCATGTCGCGCGCCTCAAGCCGTTTCATGCGCGTTAACAAACTGAAACAGTGTTTTTTTGTATTATTGTTGTATCGTAATTTATTCATTGTACTTTCTTGCATTGTTATTGTACCTTCATCTTTAGTTAAAGCATCGGATGATGCCTTTTTTCAGAGGGGGGCAATGCCACGTTCCATTTCCCAAGTTTTTGTTATCGTCCCAAAACACCACACGATTCTCAGCGCAAACCGCGCCTGCAGTTTTCTAGAAGGTTCCGGACTGTAGTAGATCATTTCGGTAAGATCACGTCCACTGTGCGAACGGTGCAGATTGTTCTGGAACCTACGCCACCGCGAGCGATAACGCTAGAACATTCGACGGCAAGAGTATAAATGCCGATGCGCTTCGCCGCTTGTCAGTTGTTGATCGAAGGCCGACGCTCCGTTCGCCGCTATCAGTCCGAGACTGCTATCTGTGCAAGACTGCTGCTGTAATTGGACTTTTCGTTTACCGGGCACAGGTTCACCCAAATAAACAGTTAAATCCCAACACGAAGTCTCCTGTCTTCGGCCACGTCACGACCCCGTGACAATATTGGTAGACTCGCAAGCACTGCGTAACGAACCAAATCACCGCGATAAAGTAACACCACCTTTCGGTCACTAACGTGCAAAGTGTGATCGTTAATTGCGACAACGCGGCCGAAAAAGGATCGATATTTGTTGAGAAAAATGGACGACATTCCGACTACCCTCGGAGCATGCTGGGTATCGTGAACAAGCATGCCAAAGCTTCGCTGCAGGCCCACTGAAAAATAAGCGCTGAAGCTTTGCACTACCATGGCCATAGGTGAACAACAGGAAAACCACGATGCTTTTTAAGGCTTTGTTGCGTTTAATCTTTGGCTGTGTTAGCAACATCCCCCGCAGAGTATTTGCTATCAGCAATCGCAATTAGTAGTTTCCTGCGCGGTGGTTGAAGAAAACGGTAGTTTCGTTTTTAATCTGTGCATGCTGGTTATGCCCATGCTAATGAAATGTGCAATTTGTGATCGCGCCTATACGGTTGTGTCCGCAGCGTTGCAGCAAGCAGAATATCGTACACATGAATCCAATGTGCATTGGATTCATGTGTACTTCTGTGGTCGTGGATGATTGCATTGACATGACTGCGTTAGTGTTTGCAGTGAATGGAACAGTGTGTAGTTACACTTTGGCTAGGTATGAGCTCGCCGTGCATGTGCTGTCATAACTCCGTGATTGTGATTCGCGATCGCAGAGCTAGTGACGACAAGCAATAGTTTTGTTTTGGATGCTATTTCAATTACGCAGTGCTAGTTTTTCTATAACGTTTATGTTGCAGCCAGCACATGCGTCAAGTCCACCTGTAGTATCATGGTGGATGGGTGATCTGTCAATCTCAATGGCGAAAAATTTACTGGAATACATGTATGGTGGACGAAGATACCCATGCTGCGACGCAGCTGCATGGCTGTGGAAGTCACAAGCCAACGAGAAATTGTCGAGTTTCTAGTGTAATTTAGTGGCAATCCTGGGCAAGTTACTTTTCCTTATGTGGTAGCACTCGCGAAAATTTCCTTGATGCGGAAGTATCCAGGAAAGCATTTGCTGTGACGAGATTTTTCTCGCATTGTTTTATATGGGCAGCTGATGGGTAATCGAAAATTATTCGTAGTGGCGGGAATTTTATTGTAGCAGACTTCATTCTAGTGGAACTAGACTGTGCTACTACACCTTACTGAAAGCGACAACTAAAATAGCTTCGTGAAAGCGAACCAAGTTGACGTGAATGTCAGATATCTGTACACGCAGCGCGTACTGTAGCTGCGCCCAGACAGTAAAAACATAGTGGACGATGAGGTTGTCTGCTATTGCTGCAGACTTCCCAAGTGGATGTGTGGGAGACAGAGGAAGTAAGATAAGCAAGGAAAGATAGGGTGCTTACTGAAATACAAGAAGATACGTACAGTCGAGGACGCCCTTTCTGGTCTTCCCTTAATTTTTTTTCTTAATGGTACGCTTCTTATTGTATTTCAGTAAGCATGTACCAACTAGCCCCACAAAATGTTTTATAAAAGGTAGCGGGGTTGATGAGATGCTTGTCTGGTTTCCTACATTTCTTTGTAATAAAAGATTTAAAAAGGTTAAAAGAGATAAAGAAGTGAAGAGAAAGATAGGGAGGGTTAGTTGTCTGCACATCTAAGGGTTCATATCAAGTCTGCAAAAGCTGCATTTTTAATGCTGCGTCAGCAAAAGTCCTCTTCAATGCCCATTATGTCACGCATGAAGCCTAAAGTAATGTAAGTGCAACACAGTGTGTTGATATAGGTTAAAGTGTTCCTGAGCCACTTTTTCTCGTAATCATCAATTGACTTCGATATCAGAGTTTATTGCCTTATGAATTAATCACCACAAAAATTTTTTCAGTCTGTCAAGTACAAGTGAAGTTAAACAGATTTTTCACATGCTCTAAATTCTTTCTTGGAATGCCAAGGGGGAAAAAAGCTGTCACACGTGCATCATGAAACGGGATCGCTCTCTTGTGGTGGGATTCTAATGCATGTTTGTGTTGCTATTGTGTAATTTTAGCTCACAATAGCATGTGGTGGTAGCCCATGGCAAAAAGTGCATCTGATCCAAATGACGCTCTTGGTTTAAGTCAACCATTGGCTAATACCAGCAGTCTACTGTATGACGGCCCTCTGAAGAGAATGTGTAAACCTCTCTTTCTATGGAGAGAGGGTGCAAGGTAAAGTTGCAGCATTGCGCTCTTCTTGTGAGCTCTCCTTTCTGTGCATGACTGCAAGATTTGACTGAGCTGTTCACATCAGTGTCTACTTTTCACTGCATGTGTTTTTTCAGCAAGCACAGTTGTTGTTCAGGCCTGCCTTAGGTGAAGCTGTTGAAACGATTCTTCCAAAGTAGCTCGTCGGCGATACCTTGGGTGTTGCTGGGACTGGTGCAATGCCTATGCTATCGTATTAAAACTCAACTGCTTATTTCATCTAAGTGCAATGAACACGCAGTACGGAAAACTGTTGCACGCCACAAGTGCAAGAGAGCTTCCATCTAAAATTGTGTGAAAGCAAAGTGGCTAGCTAAGTTACGTCACCTCCATGTGTTCCGTTTTCAAAGATTGAGCGTCCTAAATTCGGTCGCTGGTATGCACTGGTATTGGCTCAATAAAAGCTTTGTAAGTTGGCTTTATAATGGAAAATCCGCATGATTTTGTAGAAATGGAAGTGGTGCTACTTGTAACTGGGCGAACTGCGGTAGTTGTGAGAGGCTATGGTAACTGTGGGAATGGCCAGATGGACTGTTCCAGTGTGGATCGGTCCACTTCGAGCCATCTTTGTGGAGAGAACTCCAGTCTTTATGGAGCTAGCATCGACTGGTCCTTTCCTAAGTTGACACCCTGGAGATAAAAGCTGTAACTTTTAGAACAGGCTGGTTATGTTAGCATCAATGCGCGGCATTGATAGAACGATCCAAGGAGAAAGTGAAACTTGTCAGTGGATACCTGCTGATGTTCCGGGGCTATTTATTTATTCGATGCTTTTTCGCCATACATACTCGTCTTACGAATTGAAGTTGTCTTGAATGTGTGTGCTGCTGCCATCCAGAGATTTCAGCTTATGTTTGCATAATCTGGGGAAATTTGCTGTTCCTGGAGAACATGGCGAGCAACGGTCACTCCATAACTAAACTATGAGCGTGCCCCTCGTCAACTGTGTAGGAGCTTCAAAAATCTTCTTGCGGTGTAGAAAAGAAACTCAAAAGTGAAAGGGATAAAACACTGCCTTTTTCACCCTTCGGATGGCACTAGTTGTCCATAAGCACTCGGAGAGCGCCAAAATTTGAATTTGTATTCATCAGTAATATACTGTCAATGGGAATAAGTGTGGTCACGAAAGCATGAACTGATCTTGGTGGATATGGCCAGCAGGAATAGCTACTCCGACACATATGCTCAAGCTAAAAGCAGGATAGGTCCTTCACTGTGTGCCTTAAAGCTGGAAGTCAAACCGGCACATTCTTTAAACAAATTAACACATTGACTCCGGCGCTAACACTACCACTTATATTAGGCTGTACAGAGACAAGGTACCGTACTTAGTTGAAAATAGATCGAGCAAGAATACGGCTCGACCTCCAATTATAGCGCGCTCTACGAGAAATAAATAAAAAATGTATGTGCATAGGTCGACTAATATTTTTGCGAAACAAAAAAATTGAGACATATCACACCTTTAGTTACAATAACTTTTCCTCAGTCCTTTTGTCGCTGCCAGGGATGTCGCCTTCATTAGAAGTGTTGTGAAAGTTCATTGTCTGGTGCTTCGCTGGCGTCCTCGGCATCGCTGCTATCGAACGTATTCGAAATGCGATGGTTCTAAAGCCAGTAATGTTTATTCCTGCTGGTAACTCCTTCCATGCTTCCTTCATTCACATCAGAACTTCACTGTGGACAGTCTTCTTGCGGCGTCTCATCTTTGTCATGGTGGCGTCATCCTTCATAAGTCACATTATGTAGAACTTTGCAACCCGGTCTTTGCTGAAAACCAAAAATTAAAATGATTAGAGTTGGACCTGTATATATAAAATTCTTTGCGTCAATAGTGGAAGGCAGCCGAGATCGTTCAGTTTTGTCAGTGCTGCTGCTACTTTTCGTTCTAATGTCTGTGGATCTAGTGGTAGGTCTTGTAGCAGCCCTCATACAAATAATCATCTGGTTAGACCTCACATCGTCTGTTTGGTATTATTATTTACATATAGCTTTGAGTCTCAATTACAGCAAAAAATATGCATGAGGTAGCAGCGTGCTGAACTGTAGACTTGTATGAATGGTGAACTTCAGGTTTGAAGTGAACTCAAATCAGATAGTGATTTTGGTAGAGTAATTTAAAATCGAATTTGAATAGTATATATCACATACCAAAAAAAAAAAAAGGAGCATATATGTCATGACTCAACTAACTGCACAATATATTTTTTTTTTAATTGAAAGAAGGCATGTGCAAATGTCATTCTTTTTTGGTTCAAAGGAAGTGAAAGCAATTTTGAATAGTAGCATCATTGGACTTTTGGTGGAATGCAAGTGATGACCTGTAAAATATGACGTGATTAAAAGTTTACTATACTTAGAGCATATGAGCCGGTATGACAAGCTTTTAAGAACGGACTTATGGCTAAGGTTGACTTAAGTCATAAGGATAAATATAGGTAAGGTTTGTGAATACAGGGGTAAACGAACTGAGCATGCTCATGGTCACTTTAGTAGTAATGATGTGGACAAGTTCAGCTTCTCATTGGTGTGTAAGGGGTTAAATCAAATGGAACTGTCTTGTACTAGAATATTTGATTGGTGCCTTAGGGCTGCAAGAATTCTATAATTGTTGAAATGTTTGCAGACCCTATGTTCACACCCAAAATGTTTTTTACAAAGGCTGTGTATGGTAGCTAACTTAGCAATACAGCATACTGATGCATTCTAAACAGAAGTACCACCCAAATAGCGTGTTGCAGAACTGGAAATACCATATTCCTGCCTAATACAGTTGAGCCTCATTATAAACAACACAGATATAATGATTTATCAGATATATTTAATTTTTCATGAGGCTATCAACCCCAATTTCAGAATGTAGAAAATACATTTTTACAATGAATATCAGTTATAATAATGTGGCTAATCTGTTAAAAAATGCAACTTTGTTATACACCATTATTTCTAACTAGAAATATAGATGGCATTCATTGTGCAGGTATGAATGCCATTAGCTGTGTAAGTGGTGAATTGTTGTGGCTATTTCATCAATTGCAAAAGGGCTGCTTGTTTGTTTTACTTACTTGCTTGCAAGTGGCCTAACTAATCCTGCAAACAGCAACATCACGTCTTTATTGTACAAAGAGATTAACTATCCTTCCTTTGATATGATCATTTTGTGATATGCAAAATTTAGGACACTGCTCTTAGAGAAGCTACAGTAGCTAAAACATTCAAGTGAAAAGGTCCAAATTACACACGCAACAAAATTGCTTCTTCATTTATGGTCTCATTGCGCTTCCTGAATATGTAACACATTTCTTGTGGTTTAGAAAATAATTTTGTTAAACAGTCGCAAAGATTTTGTTCTCTGCAAAATGGGGAACACATTCGAAAAAAAGCGCACCAACTATAGTAGACTTTTTGTAAATGGAGATCTGTTAAACGGTACTGCTGATTAAATAGAACAACTGCCTCTAGCATGTTCGATTTCATACTTGGATTCTTGACCCTTGTTCATCTTATAGCAAACGGAACTCCTGTTAAACACACATCTTTCCTTGGTCGTCTGACGTTCCGTTTAACCTGAGTCAAGGAAGGAAGGAACACCTGCTGGAAGGAAGCCCTGATTTCCAACAACAGCACCTTGTCCTATATTGTCTTCTTTTCTTGTGTTTATTCAGTGTGCATATGTGTTATTCTGTGTATTTAACCAAAAGGCCCACCTAGCATACCTTAACAAGCAAATACATATCTTTTGAATAGACTCAAAACGATCTACTGTCACTCTGATTCAATGTGGCACTGTCGAAACACATAAAATTTAAATGCTATCGCGGTGCTTTGGGCCTATACTGGTACAACCCAAGCAGCATTTCAGCACAAATGAGGCAGCCATTTTATGTGAGTTGTAACCTGGTGCATTTGCAAGTGTGCACGGATGAGGTTCTTAATTTAGTTTATAGGACTGCAATATGTTTTGCTGGTACAAAGTCCTCACCCGATCTGATCTCTGCAAGTTCTTGAAATATGTTGCGAGAGGCCGTGTATGTTTTGAAGAGCCGTTATACATATTTTTGAAGATGCAGAAACCTTGCCACATGTTTCTGGCACATGAAAGAGTGCCACTTAACAGAATTGAAGGATGGGAATTGTATATGTGATATGCTGATTTGATGGGATAAGTTGTTCTTAAAATGTTCTGTTTGGTGTCATTGATAGTATCTTGATGTCATGATGCGCAGCGAGATTTGTCAATGTCGCCCAGCAATAAGGCTAGATATTATGATACTCCTCACAATATACGGTAAGCAATAAAAAAGCAGCCTGCATGCATTTTCTTTTTTTTTTTGCCTGTTGTCACGCACTGTGGCAGTAGCGTAGTGACCGCACTAACAAGGCCAGCCAATTTATGGTGATGTTGTGATGCGTCCACCTGTTACAAATAGGGATATTTTATAGAATAAAGAATAATGGTAAACTGTCCTGGCTCGGTGACATTTGCCAGTAGTTTGTAAAGGTTTCAGTGGAGTCTAAACCTTTTCTTCTCTTATGTCCACGTTTGCATGCCTTACCTTCTTTTATGATGGCTGATGATGGCTGACTGCCACTTCAGTAGGCTTGTGCGAATATTTCAGCATTTCAAATATTCGAACAAATATTGACGTATGTGACTTCACTTCGGCTCGAATTTAAATGATTGGAAACTTGGAAGTATTCTAAATGAGCAAATAGGTGTATATTGTTTTCTGATTATGCGACCAGTGTGCTGTAAATAACAAGAAAAGCGATGCAGAAATGCATGCAGAGAGCTACAATTGGAGCCGTAACCACTAAGAAAACTTCTGTAAGAGTCTAGGAACACAGTTTAACATGTAGTTTTTTCTTTAGTTCCATTTTCTTATGGTACCTCGGAGTAATGGCGTCACCTACGAGGACGCATACGCACATACTGTGAAGTATACAAATAAAAGCGTTTTGAGAACCTACCTTGTACTTGTCGCGGAACTTTCCGCATACTCAAGTAAGGCTCGATTAAGGTAGCTTATGACCTACCTTAGGGCTTTTAAAAAACATGGCGGGGAACGACAGCCTTGTGTATTCTGTTGACACGTGACCCACTAAGAAAAAATGTGGAACAGCGAAGCGTACGCGTACACGTAACCACTGTGGCAAGTCCTCAACCATCAATGGAACCCGGTGGAGACCTACGATAAGCAGGAATTTTCGTGCCGCTCCAGCTTCACGAAGAGTGCCATGAAGAATTTGCTCACTGTGTCCCATCTCGTGCAGCTGCTCGTCGCTCGCGCTTTCATGGTGTTGGCTTGTTTCATCTTGGGAGGGACGGCCTTGTCAATGTCTCATAGCCGACCGTGTCACGAGTATACAGTCCAGCAGATACGTTGCCAAAACACTTCTTTCCGTACCGGCAAAGCTTCCCGAAGTGGTGCAAGTATTTTTCTAGTTGTTTGGTTAACCATTCACGGATGCCCATTGTGGCGGCTGTTGAATTCTATCGCCAGCTGCTACGACGTTTTTCGTTTTCACTAAAGGCATATGGCGTCCGTCTTGGTACTTGTTGACAAAATATGTCAGGACGTAGCCACTTCGTTGGTGAAGTGAACTTCAGCGCACCGTTCCACAATAAATGCAACTTTGTAAAGCAATGACCGTAAAACTTCTTAAACTATCAAAATACAGCAAGCGTTGAAGCGAGCACAATAACACTACCGAACGCAGTAAAAAACATGCAAAGCGTCGACAAAACAAAAGTGACCTGGACCACCCCATCACGTTGACGGGAGTTGTAGAAAAGGGGCCAGACGAAAAACGTTTATTCACCAAAAAGTGCCGATGCCTAAGCAAACATTTCTGCTGTTCACGCTTGGCAGCTTCTGCACATACTGCTGTTGGTTTCTTGCCCTAAAGCTAATTTATTGCTGCTTAAGGTAATAATTTTGCAGCAAAAATGCAGCCAGTCTCGCACCTGGGGCCTATACTTGACTAATTGAGGGTGCCTTTCATAAGGCGCCTTTATGTCAGGATAAGGCAGCTTTAAGTATATAAAAGTATAAGAAAAGCACAATACCTTGTGCTTTTCTTATACTTTTCTCGTCCTTTCGTAAGTAGCCTTACCATAATAAGTTAAGGTTAGTTTATTAATAGGAGGCTTATAATAATATGGGGGTTATAGCTCTATCTTTTGTGTGGACTGCCATGCACAAGCTGTTCTCATCTTGGCGTTTTGCCGTACTCTGGTAAATTGCAGCACATATCTCAATGGGCAGCGAAGTCATGGGCAAGCTTGTTAGCGAAAACGAATCAGTAAAACATGTTGGGAAGTGTGGTCTACATTAAAAAAAAATAACAACAATTGGGCCACCCGTCGTGAGAATTCAAGATAACAATGGTGCATAGAAGGTCTCACATCACTGTCTACTGCAAAGCAAAGTTCTGTGTTCAGTTATTAAACCCCTTAACCATTTAATTTGTTGAGAGTTTTTTTCTTTGTCTAAAATGTTAATTTGTGTTTAACTTGATATAGAATATTTAGCTTCAAAAAAAGTGTCTTTTGATTGACAAAATAAAATTAAAGTGTATGTTAGGTCACAGTAGCATAACGAATTTCATTCTGAGATATACCAAAAGGATCAGGTATACAATTTGTACTGCTATCTAATAGGCACCATCTCTGAGCAATTGGACTTCTTTATTGAACAGTACTTTCCCGACAAAAATCTTACTATAAGGACAACAATCAGGCATGCTATGGGGCAAAGCAGTTCCTCAATGTAGAGCAGTATAACATCTCTTGTCTTGCAGTAAACTCTTCTAGGTTTTCTATTCATACTTTTGTTTCTTACAGTTTCTGAGAGTTTCCATCTTGGAAAGCTACTGCTGGAACTCAAACTGAGACAACCCAAAGCAGAAAGCGAATTTGACCGATAATCCTGGCTTTCGATAATCCTGCGTCGTTATTGCTCTCAGAGCCAAGGTCTGATAAGAAAGTGGTGCATGACTGCTACTCGTTAAAGGGACACTAAAGTCAAATAACTGTTTACGTGAGAGTGAAAGCTCAATGTATGATGATGTCTAAGACGACAACGTTATCAACAGCAGTGCCCTACTTACCGAGAAATTAAGGTAAATGCACGAGAACACGTGCGCCGCAGTAGGACATTCTCAAAATGATCCCTATGATGTCAGTGTTACAGCAGGGTTCGTACAGGTCTTTGAAATGCTTGAAAACCCTTGAATTTGAAGAATGCATTTTCAAGCCCCTCGAAAGTCCTGGAATTTTTCGCCATCCTTGAAAATCCTTGAATTTTATGAGCAGTGCACTCTCGTATCAACATCACGACCTTCTAAATGTAGTAGATCAATGCGTCAACCTGTCAAACTTCCAATTTCCAAAGCAGTAATGTGGCATGGGTGCGCATAGTCCTATTTTGCAAAAATGCATGGGGAAAAAAATTAGTTTTGTGGCGAGGGTGAAGCAGTGAATGTGATAGCAAGAAATTAGAATGTCACACGAACAAGGGCAAGCAACTCTATACATGCAACACACCGCTCAAGCACGAAGGACGCACGAAAAGAAAGCACACAGGACGAGTGCTGATGAACAACTGTCACAGCTCGACACTGGAAGTGTGCTGCTTAAAGGAGAACTCCGGTGCATTTTCGACCATACTGAGATAATGCTGCTTTCAAATAGTATTGATAGTCCCGCAAATGCTTGGGTGGTTCATTTTGCCCAGGCAGTCGCCAGTACATTTAATTGAGCGATAAATGATAAGTCAAAAGAGAAGCCATACAGGGAGCTGCTTCGTCACCATGGTGGGTATCGAATGACGTAATGAGATCCGCTACACCCCGTCCCTGCCACGGCTGGCCAGGGTGTAAACATAGCTCACGTGCCTCTTCTGACGTGCGAAAAGCAAGTTGGCGATGTCATTCGGTGCGGAATCAAGCTGTGCCAGCTCGTCTAAACTTGCCAGTGACGAGTTCAGCGATGATTGCAGCTACTCTGATTAGGGAAGCATTGCTTTTCGGTTTCGCCCCACCAGTGCGTGAAGCATCTGATGTGCCCCAAATCGATTTCATCGTTGCTCAATACTGTAAGACCCGACGTCAACGCCTACTAACATGCTGCTGTGTGCAACTCACAAAACTGAACTGTGCTCGCATTTTCCTCTCCTCATATAAGAAAGCGCGTGCTGCATCCATCTGCTGGGAAAGGCGGGTTTTTTGAAGAGTAGGCCCTTTCGTTACATACAACGGGTTGCTCGTATGTAAGAATGTGATTGCACAATTGGCTACCAATTTCGAAATGTTTTTTTGGAAAAACTAAATGAGTTACGCTTGTATAATTTTGCACATATTACCACTGTACCGACGAGGCACACGTGCAAAGTTTTATTAAAATCAGTGATTACCAAAAAAATGGCGGAGTTTTCCCTTAAACACCAAAAAGGATGCTAGAAAAGAACACACATGTATCCACAGGATGACTGTAAGTTAACCACTGTAACAATTGTTACTCCTTGGTGTTCCAGCAGCGTGCTGCAAGTGTCAACTACAAGCCTACAAGCAATCACTAGTAATTTAACTAGCTGCACTAAATAAAGAACCTTCTGTGCATCAAGAGACATAACACATAATAAAATGTTGCTTGTTCGTTTCTGTTTCATTCGCGCAAGAAATAACCTTCGGACGTTACTATGGGGGAATGATGTGAATGGTTCAAAAGTTCAATTTCAGCCTGGTTAAACTGGACAGGTCAGGCCATCTAGCAGGGCCCAGTTGAACCAAGCACGTCTGCCGTCTCGGAGCCAATAGCACAAAATTGTTCAATGGCTGTTGTTGTTGCTGTGTCTCCCGCTGCTTTTGTTGTGCTGCTACTAGTGCCGGCGGCCGCACAGCAAGCCAGGCAACGTTGTGCAAGGCAACAGTGATGTGAGACGTCCTGCTTGAGGCGGGTAATTTGAAGTGCGCTAACCCGATGTAGACCACTAAAACGTGATTTCGTTTCAAAATAAGCACTTTCTTTGCACAAAAGTAACAACACTACGAGGTTTCTGGACCGCTATTTCAACAGTCAGCATCGACTTTATGGTTGCATTTAGTGTCTCTTTAAATTGGTAAAATTAGCCGCAAACACACTGGAGCGCTGATAGCTGTAATCTTTCAAAGAACGTGTGCGCCACATCCAGCGGCAAAAGTTTTTGCTTTCCACTTTAACGATTGTGCAACAAATCAAGGCCATGTTTGAAAAAAGAATAGCTACATACAGAATATAAAACTACAGTCCTCCTTCATGACAGATGGCCCCGCCACGCTGGTCTAGTGGCTAAGGTACTTGGCTGCTGACGCGCAGGTCGCGGGATCGAATCCCGGCTGCAGCGGCTGCATTTCCGATAAAGGCGGAAATGTTGTAGGCCTGTGTGCTCAGATTTGGGTGCATGTTAAAGAACCCCAGGTGGTAGAAATTTCCGGAGCCCTCCACTACGGCGTCTCTCATAATCATATCGTGGTATTGGGACGTTAAAACCCACATATCCATCAACCTTCATGAAAGATGGTGTAGTATGTCTGCGAAGGGTGTGGAATGTCTAGAAAGTGGCAATTCAAGCTATCTATAGTGGGCTACTGATGCAGTATGGGCACAGTATGGAGACAAGATTTGCTAAAAAAAAATCTTGATTTCTTTCTGTGCTCTTTTGTATTCCCCAAGATGTCAAAATAAAGAAAAGCCTTCTGATGTGGTCTAATCACTTTGGCACCAGCTTGTTACGACCCATTTGTTACGACCCATTTGTGGGCTGTGTTGATGGAATTAGTAACCTTCGAGATCTGATTTTCCTTTTTGTGAAACACATCTCGAAAAGGTGTATGTTTTATTGCTGAATTCCTTAATCACTTTGATCTAGTCTGCATTGTCGTATATTTTGAGATGTTGGTCATTTATGAACATCTGAATCTTAACCCGTAAGTAAATCCTTGCATGATGGGCTGACGTTTACATGATAAAACGATGTGGCAGTCAATGGGCGACTGTGAGGAATTGCTGCTAGACTCAATTGTGGCAGAGAACCTGGTGTGTTCTTCTATAGGGAACCAGCAAAATGTGCAGGCGAGCACACTGAAGAAAACTGCATAGTTGTGAGCACATTCGGAAAGCAAAAACAAATCTCAAACCTATACTAATCATTCATTTTGTTGTCAACAAGAAAAAAGTTGTTTTTGTGAGTCCCTGAGAAAGAAAAAGCAACCACTGTGTCAACGTTAGTGTCAATCAGCACCTGCAGAGAAACAGGAGTAATTGTTTACAAGTGAGCAACAAGGTAGAGAGTAACAAATCGGTCACCTTTTGAAAGATTCTAAACTGAAAAGCCATCAGTTTTGCGGGTGTAACAAGAGGTAGCCGGCAGAAGAACAAAACCGAAAGTAGCTGATTCACTGCTGTAGTAAAGCATTAAAACAAAGGGGAAGAAAAAAAGAAAGAAAGAGCCAGACAATAACGCAAAGAAAAAGTTCCACATATTCCCACAGTGTGGCAGTGCATGGCAGGCAAGAGAAATGATCGAATAGGGCATACGTTTTAAGGGTACGGGCGAAGATGTTAATGTAAGTCTTTGTCTTATAGCTGTTAGTGGATGGCGTACATGTATGTTTTTGGCCTTCGAAAGGTTAAGAGAAAAAGACATAGTTGGAACACTCATTTGTGATTCTATGTCCACAATTTTCACCTCTGCCATCGTGTAATCAATGGCAGGAAATTGTTCAGTGGCCGTTGTTGCTTCCGTGGCTCCCACTGCTTTCGTTCTGCTGCTACTAGTGTCTGCAGCTGCGCAGTAAGTCGGGCAACATTGTGCAGCAGAGACACAACGTTGCCGGCTGGGGGTGAGTGATGAGGTTGGATGAAATGTGCAGCCAAAAAGCTAGTTCGAAAAGCCTAGTGTAGTTGAGTTTTGTTCCAAGTGTTTCCAAGTTACAAGTCTGACTCGACATGGTCATTTTTTTTTCTCTTTCCATTCAGTATAGATTAGTGTGAGAATTGTGCATGTAGTCATGTCTGCTCAAGTGTCTCACTCGTTCTATGTATCTGGTGTTAGAGGTGTATATTTCCTATTTTCTGAAGGTGAGAAGGAGTTGTACGACTCATAGTGTTGCCCAGCTGGGGGTGAGTGATGAAGTTGGGTGAAAGATAAATCTTTTTGAGGGAGACCTAATTCTGTCATTGTTGAATTCAACATCTGAATGTTTATTTATGCAAGGTTTACTGCAAGGCTTCCCCCCCCTTTTTTTTCATTCTAAAGTGGTTTGTATCGAAGCTCTGGTGCAGCTTTGGGAAACCTAATCGATAAGCCTGTCAAGTGAGTAGAGAATAGAGAAATAACTTATGTTTGTTTTTTCTCATCATTTTTGCTGAGCAGGCACCTACCAGTCCTCGGCCTCGACAGTTGTACCAAGGTGGCGCGCCTCCATCTGAGCGGTCGGGCAGTGCGCCTGCATCCCCGGCGTCTCATGGTGCGCCCTCTCCTGTGTCTTCTCCAAGTGCCGTGGGCAGTCCGTATGGGGCCGGTGGCTACCGGACGGGATCTGCCATGGGCAGCACGTCACCCTTACAGCAGCAGATGGAACAGTTCCGCGTTGCAGCTGGCAGCACTGATGACTCTGCTTCGCCTTCTGCCGCTGCAACACAGAGCCAATACTTTGTGGTGAGTGTTGGAAGATGTGCCCGTAAAAGTTCCTAATGCTTGTTATGATTTGGCAGGTATGAGCTTTGCTGCAAATGTTGGGGCTGCGTATTGAATCTTCTGTCTGCAGGGGCCATTGATTTAGACAGCTACTATTTGGTAGCTGTGGCATGCAAATTTTCATGATGTGTTGCCAAAGTTGAACAGTATGTCGCTTAGAGGAAGGAATCTTGGCACCTTTATAGCTGAAGGCCTGTTTGTGCACAGCTAGTAAAGCATTGCTTTGCTAAACATGTGTGCGTTTGCAAAATGATGCATACATGCACCCTAGCTAGCAAATAAATAAATAATACTGTTACTAATAAATATAGCGCCTAGTACTATTTATTTAGGGCGAACCTGTGCCCGTAAACTCAAAACTAAAAATGGTCAGCCAAAATGTCCCTTGCTCGCTTACTCCAACTTCGTCTGTCTCCACCTCTGCCCCTCGAGTCTCATGCCGGTCCCGTGGCGTAGCCTTGTGGCGCGTGCAGGACGGTGTTCCATGGCGCAGCGTTCTTGCTACTTGTGTGGCGGTTTTTACGAACGCAAATTGTTGCACGCGTCTTTTGCGATGGTTGAACTGTGGCAATATAAAAATGAAGGCAGGTAGCCCCCTGCCTGCATATATCTGTTTTCTTGGCTGTTTTAAACGAGATTTTTGTATATGAGCATTTGTGACAAAAGCTTCAATGTGGCGTAGACTCTTTGTCATCTTATGTGTAAGCATTTTTTGCCGCCATTCTTTAACAGTGACGTTGACTTCTGCCCATTCTAGTTAAGTTACCTAAAAAAATAAAAAACTAAGATTAAAATGGCTCATATCTTGGGTATGAGGTTGGATGGATGAAATGTGCTGCTAAGATGGTAATTAACTATTTAAAGTACCAGAGTCCACATTCTTTTTGTTTATTCAGGTTTTTTATATGCATAACTATCATAGTAGCTGCCAAGCTCTATATATTGTCACTTTTTTGCCTCTTTACCTTTATTTAAATGAATAGTTGGTCGCTAGAGTCATTCTCTTATTGCCTGCAATGATACCGTATTTACTTCGCTGTTATACGACACAATTGTTAGAATTGTAACAGGAGGGGCGACTTCTGTGAAGAAAAAATACTTTTTTAAAATGAAATAGTTTTGTGCATCATTGAATTTTTTGTTATAAGACGAGGGTTGACATCAGGTAGCAGAAATCTGGAGAAAAACAAAAACAAAACTAGCGTCACTTTAGAGTAAATGCGGCACATGTATTGAGCTAATACAAACATTTCCATGAAAAATTGTTTCCTGCTTCTTGCAATGCTGTTGTTTCCTGCCTTTTGCAATGCTGTAGCAAGTCACTGTCTTCAGTAAAAGCGACCTTTGTGGCATACTGGAAGTGTATATTACCTGTCTAGTCAAGTTCTTCATTATTGTAAAAATTCGCATATAATACGATGATTTTTCCTGTTTTCAAACATTTAGCCTTTCGAATATCCGCCTTGTACTATTTGCGTATACAAACTAAAACCGACTTGAAAAACGAAGTGTTTTTTAAGTTTCAGTTTTGTAATTGCTGCGTGGCTGCAGATTCGCTTTGTTATCTTCACGTAGCAAGTGTGAGTGTGAGCGCTGGAGCCATTTATTTCTTTGTTGCTGAGTGTTTTGAGCGTGTTCCATGACAGTGGATGTGTGCACGTGTGAACCTCGGAAGCAGTACTTGGCCGATTTCAATAGAAGTGGCGTCGCAGCTGCTGTCAAAATCCGCCGCATTGCAGCCAGGAGGCAGTTTGGCATCTGTGCTTGGCAATGACCGAAATGAGCACCCTTCTCATGGGGTGGAAAGCAAAAAAGCTTTTGCGGCCCAAATAATGCGGCAT
The DNA here is from genome assembly GCA_013436015.1 of Rhipicephalus annulatus. Classification (NCBI taxonomy): domain Eukaryota; kingdom Metazoa; phylum Arthropoda; class Arachnida; order Ixodida; family Ixodidae; genus Rhipicephalus; species Rhipicephalus annulatus. Next base: position 225,833 of record WOVY01011536.1, on the reverse strand, counting down.
TCCCAGAAATGAAACTCGCCCTGACTGAGTTCATTCTACGGCAATGAGTCGTGTATTTGGCAGTGAGCATGGAACGGATACAGCCTAAAGCGAGGGAGCTTGCAAGCGAAAAGGGAATATTGAGCTCAAAGTGAGCAAGCAGTAGATCCACTGTTACATGTGCCACACTGGATCTTCCCTTCGCCGGCAAACCTCCATTTCTCAAAAGCTCCCAGAGTCGTTCGACAAGCTTCTTGTGTTTTTTCAATGCCACGTTATTTCGTTGCACAGATAAAAGAAATTTCAGCTGGGCGAATCATCAATGCCGTACAAATGCCTGTGTATCTGTGCATGCCATCGCCCCTCACTGTTTACCAAAGGGGCTAGAAACAAGTTCATGTCCTGTTGGGTCTCGAAATGGTGAGCGAGCGCCACGCCACACTCTTGGAGTGAAAGAACACAGCAGACACAGCCGGAACGAACCAAATGATACACACATTTATTTAACGACGATATCGTCAACCGAATAATTATAACACCGATCGTGACGAACACGCTAACACATCCTTACACAATATTACTCTGCACGTAGCAACATAACAAACACAAGAGCACACAAAAGGCGGCATCGCCAACGCTTGACTCACCGCGCGAGCCCCCCAGTCAGACTGCCCGCGGTGCTGTGCATCGGGCACACGTTGCGAGAGCAACCGTTCACGCCAAACGTCACCAGTCGAAAAGACTCTCTCCATTCTCTCACCCGCCACCAAAGCTTGTCTTCTGCCAGGGGTCAACGCCGGCGCTACCGCTCTACCAACCATGATGATGATTAGAGACCTGATTCAAGGCAAATGCCTATTTCGTTCCTTGCATTCCTGTCATGCCATTTTGATATATGAGCATGAATTAGAGGTTAAGAAGGGCTTTTATAGTGCCTATAAATGCCTATTTACAAATTAGCACCTATATGAGTGCTATTCAAGACCAAATTTTGTTTTAGAGCGTGGTGTGAAACCGTTATTCAGGTAAAAAAGGCAAGATTGATATTTCCAAATACTATAACGTTCAATGAAAACAAAGCTGACATGCAGCGAGCGATTGGAGGAGGAGCATGAGGAGTGCAAAAGACGGTATTTCTGCAGCCCTAAGTGGAAGCACGTCTCAGTGTCTGCAAGGGAAGGAGGAGAGAGAATTAAAGATGGGGTAAGAAAACAAAAGTGACGTCTACAACTGAGGACGTGGCGACCGCCTTCTACAAAGTGCCCTGAAGGAACTGAAGAACCGCCCTGAAAACCTGGGTGTTGCGTTGGGAAAGGAAGAGCAGGTTTTTCAGGGCAGTTGGGGGTAGCTGGAGAATGAATGAAAAACCATGGGGGGCCACTCATGGAATGCTCTTGTTGATTAGGGGGTGGCAAAGGTCACGAAATCGTTGTACTTTATACAGCAAAGCCTGAGACAGCTGCCGTCATGTTTAAAATCAACGGTATATGAATATGGGGGATTCCATAGTGGAGCTATCCACTAATTTTGACCATCTGGTGTTCTTTAACGTGCACTGACATCCCGCAGTACACGGGCATCAACCTTTTCGCCTCCATCTAGGTGTGACTGCCGCGTCCACAATCGAACCCACAGCATTTGGGTCAGCAGCAGAGCACCCTATAGCAACTGGTCCACCGAGGCGGATGCGAAACGAGGGCCGATTAGTAAATAGCATCTTGAGGCTATTCAAAACAAAAATGAAAATAATAACAAGCTGAGAATGTGTTTGCCTGTTTTATTATTTTTCTCAGCTTTCACTCATTATACTGATTTTGAAAGGGCAGTGCTAAGGCAGAGGGAAGAGAAAGACATAGTGACAAAGAGCGCTGTCTTTCTTTTTCCTTTGTCTTTGCGCTTGCCTTTCAAAATGATATGAAGCAGCTAGCCCAAACCAAAGTTCTCCTCATTCATGCTACACAACAGAACACATAATTTGCACCTGCCAGGTAGCGTAATGTCACGTGCAATGCTCTTGATGACGTACTGTTTAAAAACAGGATATAATCAGGAGGTGGGACATTTTTCATCTGTTTTTCTAGATATAGCTAACATTTAATGAAGTTCTGATGAAGAGCGTACGGTATGCGATGTCAGTCCAGCAATGTCAATGTAAAGGATTGACGCAAAAACAGGACCATTTCTTGCTGTACGTCACTCCCTAAATCTTGGGGCACACATGCCCGGGAGAAGGGGAAGTGGCATTAATTAGAAATTGAGCGTTTTTCCGTGAAATGTAATTTTTCAAATCTTAACAGGAATGATCCGGAGTGCCCAGTGCACCATTACGCTTGTCAGCTCGAAATTCCCAAACCCAGTGAGGGACTCTTTAAGGCGTTCTTCGGTAGGGGAAAAATAGGTCCTACACGATTAGACCTAGCATCCCTCTCTTCTTGGGTATCAGTGGTCTGGTTATTTGCTCCTGCGCTGCCCTTCCCAGCCACAATGAAACAAGAAAGACCCGGGAGAGTACTAATTGAATGGTGGACACTTGACGCATAATGCTAGACGATAAAACGAAAGGCCACCTACTGCAAATCATGCGGGAAATGCATGCCAATTTTCAATCGTTAGTACCTTTCTGCTATCTTAAACAATATTATTTTTTTTTGCTTCTTGCCGTAGATGCAAGTCACCGACGTTGTTGTTTTGGTATACTTAAATTTTTGTAGAAATTTATTGTGCCTATAATTATGATTTTGAGGGCCTAAAATGTATTTTACCTGCCTGTCTTCAGCGCCTAAAACACACTTTTTTAGTGCCTAAAAGTTCGGCCACTAATGATGACAGTCGTGATCACCGCTCGCGAACACACCACCTATCGCTAAATAGTTGTCACCCCCGAAATACGGCTTCTGTGAGAGACACGTGCACCACGCGGCGCAAACAACTTTACAAAGGGTGTCAGCACCCTCACATTTCCCCAACCTTAATTCAAACCATATTCCGAAAAGAGAAGAAATCCACTACACAAGTTCTAACAAAAAAAATGACAACACATGTCCTTTCATAATGTCCGTGCACCGCGACACTGCCGCCGGTCGACACTGCTGCACTGTCCGGCTCGACGACTTCACCTCAGTACCGATCCCGCAACAGCAACGTTGCCGTCGCTCACGCCGACACGTCTGCCGGTTGCGACCAGCGCTCACGAGGGCGCCGGACTGGAGGCAGTTGCGCAGGTCCCAGGCATCCATCGCCCGACCTTACGACCGCATTCCTGGCCAGCGGCACTGACGATGTGCAGAAGACAGCCAGCCGAGTGCTACATCACTCCCACTGTGTACATTCCAAAACACTCGAAAAAACAATGCAGTAGGCCAAAGGGAAGGGAGCTTTGGGCTCCTCGCTCACATGGTACGATGGTCTCTACTGCTAGCTAATACATCGGCGGCAGCCGAGACGCCCATCAAAATAAAACAAAAATCACTTTTCTTAACTGGTGCATTACAACATGAAAAAAAAAAGTGAGGGAAGCAAAGTGTAACACCTCCACGCCACAATCCACCTAGTTGTGCCACATGCGACAGGCAGCTGCGCAGAGCTTAGGCCTAATGAGTCGCTCGACAACAACCGGCATCCACCCAGCACCCAGCTTAGGCGCAGAAGAGGCAGCCGCAAGAAAACATCCACTCTGTAAGGTGGCCCTATGGCTCGCCGCACATAGCAGCTTACCGAGCGATCGGCGTCCATCGTTTCGGACGGTGTCACAATGCCCCGGCGTCGAGCCGCAATACCAGACAGCAACGACGCCCGACTCCCTTAGTTCAAAAAGATTGAAGAAGCTATTTACAGAAAATCGGATCACCCACGAGTCTTCCGTACTCACTCGTTTTGGGCTTGGTCTACAATCCACGTGCTCTGAGCCTTGCTCACCCCAGGATGCAGATCACATGGCTCTGGTACTCAACTGAACAACGTTCTTAAAAGCCAACTACAACAACAACAAAAGCACTTGCGAGCAAAAAAAAAAAAAAAAAACTCTAGTGCCGACAAGTTCAAACACATCACAACAACCGATCTCCTCGCTCTTAACAAAGCACACAGCCGACGCTAGCAATGAGGAGTCCCCCAGGCCTACTCTAACCCGACTCTAACAAAAGCTTGCACCGAACTGCGAAAACTGTTGTCCGATGCTGCAAGAGCCATGTTGGGCGCCAGTGTGGTGACCTCGCTACTCACCGTAGCGGATGATCACTGCGTGTTCAGGCTTAGCGAGCCACAGGGCCACGTCTCCGTCGCCTACTCATGTGTAGCGCACCGCTCCGTGCGTGCTCAACTAACAAAGCGTATAGCGCCACGCAGCAAAACAGACAGTGTTCGATTAACAGAAATACACAAACACTTTATCGACTTTGGCAACACCCCGAACAACAGTGCAACGTCCGCTCCCGGGACGCGGAGATCAAAGGCTCCCGCACACAAACGTTCACGATAAGGGGAAACCGCGAGCACGTCGCAGCTGGCAATGGCGAGCTTTGACACGCCAGTCAAAAAAGGTCCCTCGCAGCTATGCTGCGCACTCTCACCATGGCCACTGGGCTTGGTTGCGAGAGTTAGGGCAAACCTCGTAGGCGTAGACCTACAAAAAGTGCGGCTTCGTGTGGTGCGACCACTTCAAGCACTAGGCACCGCTGTTGTTTAGCGTACGGTGCCGAAGCTAACACTTAGGTAAATAAGCCTGCCGGGGATGCCAAAGCACCCATGCTGGTTACAGTCCGGCGGTACCCAAAGGGGACGCAGATGAAGGAAACACGTGCTTACCAGGCGCTGACCAACGGAGGAGAGACCCTTTCCGGCGCGCACGATTCTCGCAGCCTTTGAGCACACGTGCTGCGCGTGGCGCCATCTATCATCATGCATTGTTACCAAAGCACGGGAAGGGAAAAGGAGAGCGGCCGTACGGCGGAATGCCTGCGAAATGGTCGCGGGCGCGCCTCAGATCCCCACAGTCGGTACCACTGACAATGAGGAGACGCAAGTCACAGTAACGTTATTATGCTCGACGGAGGACCGCACATAAAATGAGCACCTAATGCACAATTTGTCAAAGAAATGCTTGAAGAAAGCGCCGCAGAAGATGGCAGCAATTGAAGCGGCAGTCTCGAGTTCAGTAATGGTTTCTCTGAGCATTTCCAACTCGTATTATACGTGAGTGATACTTTTTTACTTTGTTCTCCATTTCGTGTCTGTAAAATTTGATCTCTTATTATATTTGGATTTGTATTATACGAGAGTATTTGCGTAAATGGAACGCCTCATAGTCTTCCAAAGTGATTTTGCAAAGGGGAGTATACAAAGAAAATGAAAAAAAGTTGAGGTATAAATAAGTTAAACATTTGTAGTTTGTAACGATGAAAGAATTTGCTAAAAACGCAATAAAGAGACAAAAATAATGTATACAACTTTTCAGTGCTAACTTAAATGTATGGCACAATTAGCAAGTGTGCATTACAGAAATATCACACTTTAATATTTTTTCTTGCATCCCTGAAATATAAGCTTATGTAGGCGCTGTTATGGATCACTTAAGTCCTTGCTACGAAATTGGAATATCACGTGATTTTCATTTTTCATTAACTTATTTTAAGCATATCTGCTTGCCCATTTAATGGGGGACGCGGCTTTGGGATCGCAAAAAATGGTAAAAAAATTGATTGTTTCAAAATCAAGTTTTCAGTTTCTGGAACCCTTTTTCTATCCAATTCCAAAATATCTACACTGAAAACCGTGCAGAAGTGCTTCGGAAAGTTCGTTTCATCCAGCAAAAATATTTTTGGAAATTGCGAGAAGACAACGATTTTCAAAAAATTATAGCTACGTTACGTTTTCACGGCTTGATGATCACTTATGATATAATTACGCGTTAGTTAGGCGCCGTAAGCGGATGCGCGATCGGGTTACTACGAGCGGGCGCGTGGTCTACTAGCGCGGTGCATCATCGGAGTCGTTTTTAGCCCTAACTCCGCCGACAGCGAGACAGCGGGCAGGAACGACGCGCTAGCGCACTCGTGGTGACGTGCTTCTTTCCAAGCAACGAAGCCGTAAGCGGTGGCACGATCAGCTTACTACGAGCGGCCGCACGGGATGCACGATCAGATTACTACGAGCAGGGGCGTGGTTTACGAGCGCAGCACGTGATCGGAAGTAGTCTTCAGCCCTAACTTCGCTGACAGCGAGACTGCTGGCAGGAACGACGCGCTAGCGCACTCTTGGCGACATGCTTCTTCGCAAGAAATGAAGCACATCACTCGCTAGCTCCTCTGAACCACGTATGGGCATTTTATGCATTGGCAGCGGACCACACAGTCAAGCACGGCACCCCCCCCCCCCCCCTCTTCACTGACAACGATTGCTCGGAACAGCGGCTAGCACTTTCACGCGTCGTCACTCGAAAATGTGATGCCGAGCGCAGTGTGCGCCGATTTTTTTAACGTAATTACACATTTCGCGCATCGTCACCAAACGCCGCTGGCAGGTGCACTACGCGGCTGCATTGTCCACGCGGCCACGCACTCGAACGGTCATATGGAGTGCTGTCAATAAGCTTTTGTGATGCGATTCAGACATGTGTGATGCGATTTATACGTGCTTGGAGCCGTGCTTGGCATCGCCACGAACTTTATGAATGTTCTGAGGCAACGAAAACCTCGTAGATTAGCGTTTTCGTGACCGGCTGTATGATGATGCGTTTCACGGCTAGAGTGGCAAAAGAACATGTATGAATCAGGGGCGCGAATTTTTATATGCCCATTTCGCGTCATTAAATATACCGCTGAAAATTCCTGTGCCACCAGTCTTCTGCTCATAACTTTGTTATTTGAAAAGAAGGCATAGGCCGTCATGGTGTGATCCATTTTTCTGATGCAATAAACCTCTCTTCAAGTAAAGAAATGTTCAGTGAATATTTGTAATCAAGTACTTAATTATGCTAATTACAACTTCAGCACAAGAAATATGTGTAATCATTTCAGTATATGGTCTTATTCAATTACAAACTTTTCTGTCATGACTATAACGCCACTCCTTCATATAAAGAACTTGGTTTGAAATCCATACTTGTTCTTTGTAAAACATGAAAAGGAGGTTATGGGGGGAAAAAAGGGCAACCAAGGCACACTGGTCAGAGACCAAATACCTGAGAAGTAAAATATCACAAGACAAACTTAAGATCACAATCATTAGGTGTTTTAGAGACATAAAAAGAAGTTGAAACTTTAAACGCAGTTTTCTCAATACTGTTTTTTTTGGCATTATACTCAGCTCGTGGAGGAGATATTTGGGTAACCACTGTACAGATTTTGATTCCGTTTATTTTGTAATGCTCCTTGAACTGTGCTGCAAGGGACTGCGATCTTAGTTTTTTATTTTACTCTTTAAAGAATTTTTTATACGGTTTCTTGTTTGTAGTGCAAGTGTGCTCATTGCAGTGTCACTGGAGAAAACGTTAAATAGAAGTTTTAGTGCTGCGAAAAAATTATTTTGAGAACGCAGCCCCTTTTGCCATACATTCGGCTGTGCATACAGTAATTACCAACCATTTTTGTCTTTTTATAAATCCTCCAGCCCCTCCACAAAGTTCAATTGAAAAATAATTTGTCTCTCATTAAGTATTTGTGCTATCGCCTAGAAATTTTTAGGATGCACGGTGAGGCCATTCTTAGTGTTTGTGCCAATTTTCATCATCCGATCTAAAACAAAAAAGTTCATTGTCAAAGGCACGTCCCCCCTTTAACAGTGTTCGCTCAATCAAGGGAAAGATGCACCATTGTGAATGGAGTGCACATTGCAACATGTCACAACCATATTGCATGGAACAGTGCATGGAGAATGGGGACAGGGACCTGCGAAATATGCTCGACCTCTGGGGAGGTGCTATCTGCCATGTTTCAGCCAGTATACATCTGGCTATCAATGGCCTGCAACCTTGGAGTTTGCGAGAGTGGAATTCAGCAGAAGTGACGGCTTGGCTGATCCTTACTCCAAACCCAAGGAATAGGCCCACCTTTTGAATGCTCGTAGCCTCTTGTGCATGTCTGATGCTTTGTTCAAGGTGGCTTACTGACATCACAATCGTGGGATTTGCAGATGCCTGACGGGAGGTACTGCAGCAACCCAAGCATCCCAACCAGTGCTTCCTCGGGGGGTGTGTTCTTCCCAGACATGGGTCCAGGGTCAGGAATGGCTGGTGATGCCTTAAGCTGTTCCTTGCCTTATTCTCACGACTCTATGTATTACACGGGCGACTTGCAGTACTCGGCAAAAACGGCTGCCAGTCCTTCGAGTGGGGCTCCGCAAACACCCCAGACGCCTACCAGCATCCCAGACATCATCCTAACAGGTGCTTTTCTTTTTTTTGTGTGAGTGTGTGCGTCTGCTGAAGGCAGCAGCAGTAGTTCTGTGATTCTTTGTTGTTGCCATTAATTTAAATGGGCATTGAATTCAGATGATTCGATCTAAAAGATAACCTTGACTTTTTTAGCTTGGGAAACAAAGACAAACTCTGTGTACAGTTGCCGAATAATAGTTGTAACTCAAAGGGTACTGCCAAACATTGTGGTAGTCATTGGAAGTCTGAAATACATTCTGAAATCACCAGAAAAAGCATCATTGCATAGGTTCTCTAACTGGGTTCTGCGGAACTCAGAATCCGTGAAGGGCATTTGAGGGTTATACGAGCAGTTGGTGTGATCTTCTCTTGTTTTACCCCTCATTAGCTCGTAATTTATCACTTTGACGAGAAAACTTGCAAGAAATCTTGCATTTAACGAAGCCATCGCATGTCTCATCCGCAAATTGGGTGTCTGCAGTTAGTGAGAGACATGTTGGATAGCAGCACTAGAGGCTCGTTGTTTAGTGCGCGCCATAACATTTGTCATTTGCGGCCTTGGTGACAGTGAGCTTGGAGCGCTGGTAATTCATACTCGTGAGCACAGTTTGTAACACCTGTGCGAGGACCAGTTCAGTAATTCTGTTAGTTGAGATATGAAAGATATTCGCTGTTGAAAGTATGTTAACAAGCATGCGGTTGCTTTGTGGATCATGGCGCACTGCCTTTCGTGTGGCTGTTTTGATAAATGTTGATTTGCTACTGCATTATGTTGGCCATTTGTAAAAAAAATGTGCAATGAGCACTTCGATATGCACAAGAGGCATCACTTGGTGCGGGCTGTGGTTAGTATATTGATAGCTGTTTCACAGTGCAACTGGCACGCTTTCTTTTTTGTTATGCAGGAGATAAAACAGGCTTTTCTGCATCCGGTGTTTTGTTTGCATGTACTAAAGCACGCAACACTGTATGATGGGCAGGAGCAGTACACGACTCGCGGAGTGGCACGTGCATGGAGCAGCCTATTTATGTATTCTCACAAATTCGGTATCAACAGCCCTGATCTTGGAGATTAAAGATAAGAAGCCATTGTGTAGCTGTTAAGGCTGTGGTTGCACACATCAAGACAGCCTGCCTCTCCCTGCTGCACATTCCAATTTTCCTCATGCTAAAGCTACATGAAAATTGGAGGGTTCTGCGGCACTCTGGAAAAGCTCATCATGCAAAAACTATCTTTGAAAGTAGTTATCCAGGAATAGGTTCCAAGTTTTAATTGCCTTGCTGTGTGAACATGCACTTACCTATGTTTTATAGATTTGTCAATGGCTGCAGTTTTGCAGTGGTGCATTTTTGTGGGGCTATTTCTTTTCACACTTTCTGTGATTCGTAGCTAGTCAGAGCGGCACTTCACCCACATCATTGATGCGGTTAGTCCGCTACAAGATCATGTCCTTTGTGTCATTGTCGCCACATTGCTACAAATAGGGTGGTTGGTACACGCTCAGCAATGCCATCCTTGAGAGCAACACTGTAAGCCTCGCTCTGATTACCAGGTCATCTCGTGCCTCTTTGGAGTTGTCATTGTCTGCCGCTTCCTTTACCACACTTTTTATGGTCAGGCATGGAGGGTACCCCTTGTGCCACGTGAAGCTTATTGAATGCAGTGTCGCTGCTTGACACATGAGTTAGCTATTGTTGGACAACGAAGAAAACTCGCATGATATATTGTGCAAATGGAACTTTTATTACTTGGTGGCTTGTGTCTGCTTGTACACAGCCTAGGTCGTAGTTGGCAACTACTAGACCGGTCAGGTCTGTAGGGTCCATAATCAAGTGGTACTGGTGACGTATCTAAACTGAAAGATCGCTAAGTCGACGATGAATTTTCTGGCTACTGAAATTCGGACTTCATAAATGCACCCACAAGGTTCTCATAGCACTCATGCATTCTTGCAACAGGTTTTTTTGGATGAATTTGCGCTTTAAAGTTTAATTTTTCCGACTAAATCGCTCGTTTTGTGCCATGTCACTCAAATTTAGAAAACCACGAGGTTGGATTTTTCATTAGCTTAGTAAAGTTCAGCTCCCAGTGGCTAGTTGTGTAGCCTCCAAGATTGGAAGTAAGCGTAATTTCCCAGTCTCGGATGCCATGTCCCATCTTCTTTGGCTGTCAAAACTGTCTGGAAAGGTTTCTAGGGAATGCAACTTTTCTTTTTAAGTCAGTCTTATCATCATCATTAATACACTGGTAGGATTTTCTTGTGTGTGTGTGCAATTGTTTTTTTTTGTCATTTAGAGAATGGTCATGTGTCGAGTGCTTTCAAGCCATCGCGTGTGGCACAGTTTCTCTGCTGTTGCAGTTTCTCAGTAGCTCTCGGTGGTTACAGTGCTCAGTTACTAACCAGAAACACGTGAGTTTGAATGCAACTGGGGCGATAGCATTTCGATGAAGGCAAAATGCTGAAGGCTTGCGTACTGTGCGATGTAAGTGCAGTTTGAATAACTCTAGATTGGGTTTTTAAATTCCACCGAACAGAGGAGACATCGCATGCATCTTTTTGTGACCAGCATCGAGTCTTGTTTGCTTGGTGCCATGCAGCCACCAACCGTGCCTCCCACAAGGATCAGTGGCAGCAGTTGCCAATGCTCTAACGATATCATCGTAGCCCAAATACAACCAAATCTGCTCGTCTCCAAGTACAGCATGAAGCATGTCATTATTGGGGACCTTTTTTGACTTCTTTAATCCAAATAAACTTTATTTTCATGTCTTAACCACTTTTTCAATCTGTGCGATTTTTCAGACTATCTTGCGGTCCCCGCCAGGTCTTGAAGATCGGTCAGCGATTGTATATCAGTTCTACTGTCTGACAGAATTAGTGCATAACTGGGAACCTGAAGTCAGATTGGTCACAGTGCTGTATATTAACTGAAATTTCGGTCTCCTCATACACCAAGCTTAAGAGTAAAGTTGAGGTGCAGCGGAGCTGTTCAAATCATTAGCCCTGTCTCAATTTTTTGGCACCTGGATTTGCAGTCGGTGAATGCACTTGTCTTGCAGTAATCTTCTGTGCATCTGCGGCTCCCCGCACATGTTATCTGCTTCAATTGGTTGTGCTTAGACGCTGCAATGCACTTCACAGGACCTGGCACTGACGATGCAGCTCTGCTGAAAGGGGCGTTGCAGCAGGCTAAGTTGGACGGCCAGTCTCTAGGCTCGTTTGACTCAGCTGACCTTTTCTCTGCGGAGGAGGCCCTTCGTGCAGGCCTCGACCCCATCGACATCGATGGTCTACAGATCCTGACTGATCCCGACATGGCAGTGATCAGTGACCCCGCCGCTGAGGAAGCCTTCCGCCTCGACCGGTCGTAGTGGTCGCCACAGCTATGGCCGCCCCAGGAAGAGGAAGAGTACGAGGAGGAAGAAGAAGTGCTTAGGGCGCCAGAGACTCCGCGGGCGCAGCCTGATGCGGGGCGAGCCACGGCTAGCGAAGACCGCCACGATTGAACCGAGGGCACACACAGACCTTGCACTCCCTGCCGCGCTCTCCCTGTATCTCTTGTTGTTGTGCTCTCGACTTGGGATGTTTTTCCCACCCTGCGCATTTTTATACCCATATTGGTGGCACCTTGCGTACTTTTGCCTACAACCGCAGGTGATCTTGTCTATGTGGGAGGAAGGCCAGCAGCAAGTATAGAGCAGTCCAGAGGGAGCCAATCGCTGTATGCCAAGCGTATGATGATAGTATGCTGGCTGTGCGTTTCATCTTGACAAAACCCATCACTGGCGTCGCGGTGACTGCTAGTGACCGAGGTCCCATTCGGTCGGGAGACAAACCTCTGCGTTGGAATATTTGTGTGACTTGCGTACTTATGATTTCAGTGGCATAGAGCTCGTGAAGATGGGAACGCAGCACCTTTAATGCAGCGAGGTGAATAGTGGGCCTTGACAGTGTTCCAAAAGAGGCACGAAAGGCACTTGCCCTTCTCTTCTTTTTTTTTTTGTCCCCCTCCTGCACAGTGTTTTGCTGTTGGAAGAAATTTTGGGATCACACATGTCCTACTGCCTACATGCCTCAACATCAGACAAGCTAATGAAAAGTCTGGACCGCACCCGTTTGACCCATCCTAATCGGAGGCTAAGTTTGTCTTCGCATCAGCCAAGAAAGTACTGATTGGCATCCATTTGAGCTAATTGAACCTTAAATGCCTCTGTCCTTTTCGTAAGTGTTTCAAATAGCAGCTGAGACAAACATAGCTACTGCCTAGCAACACTGATGTTATGACATCCTGCTGTGACTTATTAGTTTCAAATTGCAGCACATTAGTTGCTGCTTTCTTGTAGCAGCTGCTATCAACGCTGTTCAGATGAAGTGGCAATTCCTGCACACAGCAAGAGATCGTAAGGCAAGAGGCAATAATGAATCAAACTTTTAACTTCTGTGCACTGAATATGCCCAGCAGTTGTGCCATGCTTCTTCATGTATATTGGCATATCGGGCCTCATTTTATCGATCTTCTTTGAAGCAGGCAACAGCACTCATTAAGTGCGCATCTACCTACCTTCTTACTGCAGCAGAGTCACCAGATTGCTCTCATAGCACTGTGGGGTTTAAGTTTGTTGTGTACAGTATGATTTTTGCTTTGCTAGCATCCTGTTTGCCAATCCAGAAGCCCTAGACCTACTGCTCTTGGAGCAGGCACAATCATGGCTAGGCTGGCACCTGTAGAGCCACATTGTTTATTGTGTAAATACATGAGCTCCTTATCTTTGTTGTTATTGTTTGGTGTGCACATGTGCCCAAGTCTTGTGGTCCTTTTACTTCTTGTTTACTGATTATGGAAAAGGCATTTGGGTCTTGAAATTGATAAATTGTGTAAAAATATATATCTGAAAACAGACATGTTGCAACGTTAGAGTACTTGCATCTTCACTTTGCATGTTTCCCATACTCTCATACATTTGCATACGAGCTGCAAGGTAAGCTTACGCAGTGTTTTCTTGTTTTTTATGACCTTAATGCCATTTTCAGACCTTCGGCAATCTGCAGGAACAGTACTACAACATAGTTTTAGGTAGTACAACATTCTCTTTTCTTCAGAATGAATCGAAATGAGCTGACCACAGTATGTTATAATTGAATTGTTTGATTTTCTGGTCAAGGTTTAAGTGGTATGGCAATTCTTATCATCATTGTGTCATATTGTGGGCACCGCTTAACACCAGTGCTTTAAAGGATCAAAATGTTTTTACTTGATTAGTGCTTCCGGAAGTGTGTTCCTTTATCAGTGGCCTTCAAAGTTCTCGCTCTTTGGAAATTCTCTCTCATAATCTTTACTTCAGTAGCCAACATCACCCCAAATAAAGAGGTGCAGAAGGTTGAGAGATTGCCCGTTCAAATCCAACAACTCATCGCGGGCTGAAAAAAAAAATTTTAAAAAGGGCACTCATGTTATTTCATTGCAAGCCAGCTGTCAAATATTACGTAACCATTACTCACCTTTGTTTAGTTTGTGGAGGGTTTTCTGTTTGGTTCCTATGGCAAAATTAAATTGTTTTTTTTTTTACGGTTGTTTAATTAGCCTAAGCTTCATTTTCTTTTTCACGCCCATTTCTGTTGGCTAGGTTGAGTGTCTGCAACCTGTGCTTGTCCTTTAGGTTTTGCTCTTGCTCATCTCATCGGGTATTGGCGTTGGTGTGAAAATCAAGTCGTCTTGAACGAAAGATTTGTCGTCTGCCCCCCTGCTAAAACTGCTTTGAAGTGTACGTGTGTGACAGTTGGCAGAGCAGAAATTCGGGAAGCAGACGTCATAAAAGTGGATATTGCAGAAGCGAGGCTAATTCGGGTGTGAAATCACAATATGGTGTGGAACATCAAAGGTTGGCACAGCTTGCCAACAGCAATGGTGATGCATAGAGGGAGGGGCATTAGACTGATCTGCTAGCAGGATGTTGGCATAATGAAGTGGCAAAAAAGGAGACTGAAAAAAATAAATGTACCAAATCTGTTAATTTTTTTCTGTAACTTTGGTAAATTTCCACAAATTATGACAGCTGTGGTTGTCGCTTATGCTTCCTTTTGATGTTATCAGCTGGACTTAGGAAAACTGATATCATTTCTCATTTTGTCTCCTACACGCCATATTGTCCAACCAGCTTTCTGTGTGTAACCTGTACTTCGAGCTTCATAGATGAAATATGAAACAAGATCTCCAGGCAAAGATTTGGGCCGATAACTAACTGCCTACAGCAGCACTGTACTCTTTCTATGAAAGAGCACCGTGGTACAATTCCTCACACAATGAAAAGCTGTAAAAATGTTTTTTTTTTTTTTTGTCACATCAGAGTTTTGTATGCAGCTGACGGAAGCATGCTGGGCATTGTCGTCAAACTGAGCCTGATGAAAAAGTAGTTTGAAACTCACCTCTAACATCGTACTTAAACATCTTGAATTAGTGTCGGTTATACAAGTAAAGAAGTGGAATGTTCTTACCTGTGCTTTTGTACTGTAAAATAACTACCACCACCTTTTTCTCCAAAGGCAGTTGGCACAACAGTGTCACAAAGTGGTAGCTGTTTCTATTGAGATTAAACTTTTATTTCAGTGCGTAACATTGAGGTAACTTGCTTTTCATGAATGCCATTGCAATATCTTCTTGAAGCTTATAATAATGGCTGTATGTCTAGTGTGTATATGGGGCATCTAGAAATGGAGCATCTATATTGATGACATTGTGTCATTTTTGTTATGGCTACTCTGCAAGTTGAATGCAGTGGCTATTTTGCTGTTTTCATAGCCTAGTCCTTGCCACTTCATTAACCCCTCGTGGTGAGATTTCAGTATTCAGCCACCACTGCTTGTGGTACATGTACACCATGATTTTGGTTCATGGCAAATTTCTTTTTATTGTTATGTTTTCTACATTTATCGCGTGCGATATCACGTGCAGTCACTCATTGCTGTTTCACACGAGTCATTTCATTATAGGCCTATAGTATCAATATTTCTCGATATCAGTCATCAGCAAAATGGTTTTGCATGTCTGTACGCACAGTCTGTGTTAAGACGTCGGACACGGGTGTGAAACGAAATTGACACAGACTAGCTCAATGTACTTACTGGTCATATAAATTTGATTCTGCTTATTTTTAGGAGGAAACATTGTTTGAGGTATATCATGTCAGCCTCTAGAAGTGCCAAGTAATTTTCTTTTGGGAGCTTTTCTGGTGACTCTGCACGTGGATGTGGCTGGCAGTATTTCACTTGGTAGACTTGGAACTGAAGCTGCGTGAAAAACGAAAATGAGAAATTGAAAATGAGATGATACTACTGTTGTGGAAGCTGTTTATCTGTTTTTATGTAAACGCAGCGCTCGGACCTCTCTGGTGTGTGTAAACGCAGCGCTCGGACCTCTCTGGTGTCCAGTTCGTGCTCTAAGTACAGCTAGGCTTCCGCGCAAGCATTTACACTTGTGCGCCGTGGGAATGTGCAATCAACTTGTGGTGGTGACGCACACTTTTAATTTTGGCTACATGACTGTCTTAATTTGTTACCACTGTAGATTACAAGCGAGTTTCTTGTTGGTACCTAGCATTCCAAGCAATGTTCTGTACACAAAATTGATGCAGTTGAAATCCTGTCTGTTTACATAGTCAAGCTGGCAAAAGTGTTGACAGAAGCACTTGTTGAATGCACGCCTCTTGAGTGAGTTTTGGGGACTGCTTGTTAGTGATGTCAAGGCTTCTTTGCCACAGCAAGTTGGGAGCACTGATGTGGTTTGTACAAAGCAAGGAGAAGCGCTTGGAGCAGGCAGGCAGTGTGCTGGTCACTGCACCATAGCTTTGGTTCTATTGGGAAGCTTTGCATTTGAAAGAGTTACTTGAGGGCATGTGACGACACGTGGAATAGCATTGAGAGCTTGAAGAAGGGGCTGTGGTGTTGCGTTCTGCTGGTACATGCTGAAATGCATTTGGCGAAGGACTTGGATGTTTGGTCAGGAGAGTCCTGGGCGTCCTTTTTATGGCTGAAGTTCTTGCTTCCCGCGTGTCATTCTTCTCTTGTACCCCCCCTGGCCCAACGTTTCATACCTGTGACACTCATGAGCACATTCTTGTTAACAGGTGCTTGTGTGTGCATCTTTTCTTTTTTTAAGTGATGGAGGGCAACATGCGCACTGTCGCAGGGACCGAACATACCTCTTCCTTTCTGCATCTATCTCTCGTACTGTTCATGAGCAAAAAGGAGAAAGGATGAACGATGATGTGTGCGTTTTGCTGTACAGTTTCACTAGCTTTTTTTTAAAACAGTTCTCTCTATATCTACGTGTACTTTGCCCCCTCCTTTCCTGAAAAGTCCATTTCTTGGTGCAGAAATTTGTGTGTGCAATGTTTGAGAGCCATGGGTCATCGCATTCCCTGTCTTGTCATTATCGGGCGTTTTTTGTAGTTAACTCGTGGCCATTGCAGAAAAAAGTGTGCCCACCGCGCCTGGCCAAGGCTCAGTTGAGGAGGCTTCTCCTGCAGGCTTGATTTGTGTGAGCTGATCACCAGGCAGCAGCATTGTTAGCACGTTGTAGTTACAAAAACGAAAGTGCCATGAACACTTCGGATATTTGCAATACATTCAGGCATGTTTAATTTGGGTACAGGAGAGATAGGAGAGTGTTTAAGACCATCGGCACCAGAACAGAGAAAAGAAATGACTCTGAAATCAGTGTGGGGTGATTGTTGCGCTCCGGTGATCAATAGATGGTCTTCTTTAAATGTGTTAATGCTGTTAATATACTGGAGGTGTGTTTTTAGTGAACAAAAATGCACTGTAATCACAATCCAGCTGTTCTGAAGTAGAACATCTTAGACATATTGCTGCCTGGCAGTGTTAAATTTCAAGTGCGCTGTGGGCATTGGAGCAGGAGGAGCCTGCGCATGCTGCAACCGAGCCGCAGCCGCATGTATTTGTATAATACTGTACAGCATAAAACAGGAGCCCGCACTTTTCTTGCGGAAACAAACTGCCATACTGCTCCCCCTCTTGACTTGGTGTAGTGCATCTGACACCAGAAAAACGGATTTGAGTGCCGTGTGTGAAAGCAATCAACTTGTAAAAAGGTTCTTTTTCTTTTTAATATGTCATCATTTTCTCTTGGCCCTTGGTTCTTGTGGCCACTCGCCCATGCTTTTGCGAGTGTTCAGCACACGATGTCTTGTTCATTGACGTTTGTTGAGACATATAACGGCTGCCCATTCTTTCGCCCACCCCTCTGCCGTCGTTTCGTGACCCTCCCGGGACGCTGCGTGCGAATGGCGCCACCTGGACCACACACATGGTCGTCGTTCAAAGAGCGCGTCGCTGCACCCTTTGTTCGGGATTCGTTAGCGTCTTCTTGCCAAGTTGTCTGCTCAAGATATTATGTTGTTCGTGTTCGTAATGGTTTTATCATTTGTACAGTGAATCATTATCAATGAAGAAAAGTTACAAAGTTTTTCCAACTGGTCTGTTGTTGATTTATTTGGCCATCTGGCAGTGGAGCTTGCTTGTCTGGCTGCGCAAACCAGAACATCGTGCCGGTGCTCGACGCCACACTGATAGCATTGGTAGCCGAAGTAGCAGCTACTTGCAGGGCGTTTTGCTGAACAGGCGTGTTGGAATGCCGGTCCACTGCTGGACGTAACCGCGCAGGTTTGCGAGGTAAGGCTCCGTCACGGTGTGGTTTCGGCAGAGGATCCAAACGTACACTGGGTCAATGGAGAACAAATTAACAAGCTGAAACTACTCGAAAAATTCTAGGAGTTTAAAGGTGGCGTTATATACGTTCACAATCTGTGCTCAAGCACACAAAGAAATCGCCTCGGAGGCTTTCATGCCTAAAACACTGATTTGACTCCCCCTCTCATAAAAAAGTGAAATTATGGCACACCACCCCTCCCATGTTACAGACTGGTGCTAATGCACCCTCCTCCCAGAGATTCCAAGATTTTTGAAATCCCTGAAGAATTTTTGTGACTGGCTCAGCGAAATTTCCTGTAGCTTGGTATGCTATGTCTACGGTCTCTTCAGAGGAAAAGTTGCTTTATTCTTACTCATTATGAAGTACTCGTGACCTTGTAGGTACTCCGTCAAAATCTATGACGTCATGGCGTTTAGTGCGAGAAATTCAAGGCAGCGTCGCCCCTGCAATTTCTTTTTGCGCGTTTCCTCGCTTGCCAAACGTCCTGAAACCGAGCAATTTACTGTTACGACAAAGATAGACTTGCTCTTCAGTGTCCCTTTATCGAAAACATTCGAATTCGTTCGTCGACCACTGCATTAAGTCGAGCCTTGAAGGGCCACTCACCAGGCCCCACACCGAAATTTAGTTAGACCGTGGAAGTTGTTTGGTGTCCGATGAGGGACATTTTGCCGTAAAAATGTTTTGAATCTGTTCATTAAGAGCTGAGAAAACTTTTTTTTTTTTTTGAAGTGGCACGAAACCAGGATGAGAGGAGGCGAGCTTGAAACCCTTGCCGCTTCTCCGCGTAGCCTTCGCAACCCAAATCTCTTTCCTACCCTCTCCGGCATCCGACCAAGAGGACAGGTGTGCATGACGTGCCCGAACAAGCCCAACCCCTGTGCACGCGAGCGGCGTTTTCTTTCCCCCCTTTTTTTAATGCGAAGCATTTCTTATTGAACTTCCGCGACTTTGTGCCTATCTATCTATCTATCTATCTATCTATCTATCTATCTATCTATCTACCCGCCTACGACTTTTAGCTCTCCTGGCCGTTTCGATAATGGTATCGATACCAAACTCTGTGTGGCATAACACGACTGTATGAAGAACATATTTGACTAGTCATAACATGAAAATCATAACATGGATGTCATAAATGTCGTGATTTACGTTTTATAATCCTGCAGCTCTTGCGGTAGTTTCGTTCGCATGACATGTTGCAAAACTGGTATGGTTTGACATGATGGCATGGCGAACACAAGCGGAAGATCCGAACATGAAAATCATGACATGCGTGTCATGTAACAACATGACTACATGCCAAGCTCATGGTGCGCTCGCGGGCGTTTCGCTAGCGTCACATATACCAAATTTGGTATTACGGGACGTGAATGGATGACGAAGATATGATACTGGTGCAAACATGATAAACATCAGATGCGTGTCATTTAACAACATGACTACATGCTACGCTCATGATGCGCTCGCGGCCATTTTGATAGCTTCACATGTACCAAACTCGGTATTGCGCGACGCGAACGGACGACATAGGTAAATGACACAAACATGATTATCACGACGTGCGTGTCATCTAACAACATGACTGCATGCTACACTCATCATGCGCTCGCAGCCGTTTCACTAGCTTTATATATGCCAAATTTGGTATTACGTGACGTCAATGGATGACGAAGGTATGTGACTGGTGCAAACATGATAACCATGAGATGCGTGTCATGTGAGAACGTCACTACATGCCACAGTCAAGGCGCCAATACATTTGGTGCGCGTGCTCACCGGCGTTGCCATGCCAGGCACCGGTCCTGCCATATACTCGCAAGCGCGCGCCGCGCTGCGTTGTTTTGACGCATGCGGTTTTCAGCGCGTCTAGCGTCCCTCCGTCACGAAAAGAGGGAGACGCAGTGTTGCCTGGGTAACGCATCCGCGTGAAATGCAGCATGTCGCATTTCGTGCCGGTTGCCGTGGGGCCACGCCGGTCGCGCTTGACGTCAGACTATATAGAGTGTTCGCGTTTTGCTAACGTAGCGTCGCTGTGCCCAGCGTGAGCGCGCGTCAACGCTACATTGGAATATGTTGGGCCCTTCATGATGCGCTCGCGGCCGTTTTGCTAGCTAGCTCCACATACACCAAATTCGGTTTTACGTGACGTCGAGGGATGACGAAATATATGACTGGTGCAAACATGATAATCCTGACACGCGTGTCACGTAAGAACATGACAACATACCACGCTCATAACGTGGTCGTGGCCGTTTCGCTAGCTCCACATATACTAAATTTCGTATCATGTGACGTGAATAGATGACGAAGGTAAACGACACATCCAAACATGATAATCATGACACGGAAGTCATGTACGGCATCATTTACCTCCACCTTGTAACGTTGTGCTGGTTGTGAAGATCAACCTTTCTCATTCGCGCTTCGCATATCATTGATTCCCACTGTACGTGGGATCTGCCTTTTTTTTTTTTGACCAGTGTTGTTTTGAGCATAGTTTCCTAATATACACTAGAGGGAACTCTGGCGCTAGTGTCTATGGGAGCTGCAACGCACGGCGCTTCAGCGAGCATGGGAATGATGGGTAGTACTACAATGTACACACAGTACACACAGTACACACAGTAGTACACACAGTAGTACACACATTTGCACGCACATTTGTCTAATATTCGTACTTTTGGCCTGCTTTTGGCTCCGTGTGTGTTCGTGTGGCTTGGAGCTGTTTTCTTACGAAACAAGCATTAGCAAATGTTCAGCGGTTGCGCTTCTCCATTTTATTTTTTTAGACTTACTTTCCAAATCGGCTCACGAAGTTCAAAAAGGCTCAATGTTTCTTTCAAAACAAAACCGAAACACGGCAATAAACGAAGCCGCAAGTACGATTCGCCGCCCGCAAGTACGAAGACTAGGCAAATGTGTGTGCTACCCATCATTCTCATGGTCGCTGCACGATCGCAGCGCCAGAGTGCCCTCTAGTTAATTTGAGGAAACTCTATGGTTTGGAGGTCTACTGCCTGTTTCTGCGGGATGGTTTGGAAACGCTGGCTTAGACGCGGTAGAATAGACGAGCACAACGAGTGCGCGAACGCGTAGGAGCGTTCCACGGCTGTCGTCTACTCGATGCGCTGACCGCGGGGACACGAACGCATGCGGAACGCCGGCACATCAGCCCCGCATTTCGTTGCAATTCACGTGGGGAAAAAAGAAAAAAAAGAACGCTCACATTCCCTTATCGCGTCTCATTATTTATCCAAAGATTTATTAATCTCTTCAAGCAACGAATACATAGACTACGCATGTCGTGTTAAATAATTTTGCCATGTCACGTGCCGCTGTTGGCAACGTATGAGCATGGTCGTCTCCGTAGAAGACCAACGTCACTGCATTGCCGTATACGTAGGTAGAGTGTACTAGAAGCCATTCATACGCGCACGTCATGCCCTCATTCTCTACAAGAGGAAGGGGGAGCAACGTTCATCTTGAAATTTGACCCATTTCCGCGGCACGCAGCGTCGCGAATTTTGGCAGACGTGATCGCGAACGCCTCATCTACGCATTTCGCTTGTCGGCTCAAAATTGTCAAACCTGGTGAGAAGCCCTTTAACTGTATGTGAGAGAGAGAGAGAGAGAGAGAGAGAGAGAGAGAGAAAAGAAACTTTATTGAAGTGCCCCTGCTTGCATGTGGGAGGAAATGTGTGCAGAGCGGTGCGCTAAGGCCTCGTGCAAGTGCGTATACCAAGTGAGGCCTTCTTGGAAAGGGTGTCGGATTGAGCCCTCCGAGCAGGTTAACTCGTTGCGCGGGGGACAACTACACAGGTTGGTAGCTGCTTGACATAATGCTCCCGCCTAATCTTATTTATCTTCTTTGTGGCACCATAACAAACCTCTACACCATGCAGCTATCCTAAAGAAAGTGTAAATAAAATATATCTTGATTTACAATGGCACAAACATGAGCGAAAATTCCCAGTAATTAACCAAACCCATTGTTACAGCGTAGTTGACTGTGCGCCAGCATAAATGCTCACAGATTGTATGTCTAGACGTTGAAGAAGCGTCTAAAGCGAGCGGAAAAAGAAATAATAAATGAAAACCAGGAGGTGCTGTGTAAGCAGGGGTACGAGGGGGCTGAAGCCTCCACCCCAAATTTCCGTCTGCTCCCCCTGTCCTTGTTTCTCCCACAAGAGCAAGCATATTCAAAACACAACGCATATGTTTCCAGCCTCCATGCAACCCTGAAGGACTCGCTTGTCGTCAATGACCCCCCCCCCCCCTTCCGGTAAAAAAAAAATGACGCCGCTTTGGACATGTGAAGGGATGACGTTAATATCACGTTATAAGGTATAAACGCAGAAGAGGGCCCCAATATTGTCCCGGTACGCCCCTGACCTTGGTACCCTCTTCTGTGTATCCTTCACGCTTTAACCACGCTATGCGAAACTAAACTTCGATTTAATTTGATTTGGTTTGAACTCACGTACTAGTGTGCAGCCACAGTGAGCGGCGACAGCGGTACACGATGGAACACTTGTCGTAGTCCGTGTAAAGTACCCAAAAAGGGCGTTGCTCTGGATCTGGAATAAATAAATAAATAAATGGAGCATTAGGCTGCACTCGGGTCGTATTCAGCGATATCTGACAATGGTTACCAACTCTTCAGTGAAGGAAGTCAGGACGAGGAGGGGAGAGGGCGCACACTTACATAGGGAGCCAGCGAAATCACTTTTCCTCATGGCGGTATCCGCCAGACCATTTCATTGTTTATTTATAGTTGTGGCCTTTTTTCTACATAGTGGAGTACTTCAGCGGGCTAGGTGAAGCTCGAAACCTTTATTCTTGCTAAGGCCATTCGCAGCCACTGCTAGCAACCACAACACTGCTTCGGCCATGCGATTCGTGGAGCTTCGTATTCCGTAGCGTGACCTACGTTGGATCGTGCGAAAGTTTCCAATTGATCGGCCCAAAACAAATCCGGGACGTGTAGATGTCCCGACAGGGACAGCGCGTGACTAGGGACGCTGAATGAAAAGTTGATTGATTGATTTGTGGGGTTTAACGTCCCAAAACCACCACATGATTTTGAGAGAAGCCATATAGTGGAGGGCTCCGGAGATTTCGACCTCCTGGGGTTCTTTAACGTGCACCCAAATCTGAGTACACGGGCCTACAACATTTCCGCCTCTACCGGAAATGCAGCTGCCCCAGCCGGGATTCGATCCCGCGACTTGCGGGTCGGCAGCCGAGTACCTTAGTCACTAGACCACCGTGGCGGGGCGCTGTATGAAATGACGATAGTTATAGCGCGAGAACTGGACGGCGACAAATAGACAAGAAGGACACAAAAGACACGTGCGCTACTTAAACAGATCTGGTCTGGTGCCATCCCCTCTGTGCTCAAGCTGTAATGAACCCGATCATATCGACCATTTTCTTCTCTCATGTCACCGTTTCAAAAATCAAAGAAAAAATTGTTTCGAAATTTTATTTAAAAAAAAAAACTAGGAATATCTCTTACTACTTCTTAAATTTTGTCTTTTGGGGCCGCTTCATTAGGACACAGTGACAGAAACATCTGCGGGGCTCTCTGCGAATTCCTATGTAACACAAGAAGATTACCTTGCTGAGCCATTGACCAGCTCTCGATTTTTTTTTACTAGCCAATCTAACATTTATTATTTAGCTATTACACTGTAATGATTTAACCATCAGAAGAATTTCATATAACGATTACATTTCAGATACTCAACAAATTCTGCTATTTCTCTTCTTTCCCTTTTTTTTCACATTATGCCAAATTAATCCCACAGTCAAAACAAAGTAATCCTATTCCCATAGCCTGGATAACCTAAAGGTATTGGCTTGCATTAACCACCGGCTTCTTGGCCAACCTCCCTTAGTGGGTGAGAGCCACAAAAGTATAAGGATCAAGCAAGCATGCAAGCTTCGTGTCATTCTTGTCTCTTTGTCGTCGTTTTGTTCTCACGCTAAAAATATCGTCATGTCATACCAACTAACCCAAGCTGTCACGCTGTATGAAAAGTTGGGACTGTCCTACGAAATCCGGGATGGCTGGTAACCATATATCTGACTCACTCTAAAAGAACGGCGTGATACTGGAAACAGAGATTATTCTATTGCGATATCTTGGAATAGTACGAATAGCCGAATGCGTCCGAGACAGTTCAACTTTGTCATTTGTATCGTATACTTACTTCTGGCGTAAAACTTCATTGACATTTTGGCTGGTTCTGTGTGGTTGAGGATCGTCAGTTCACCCAGGACGCGGTTGGTGTGTCCACTAAGCGAGAAATGCAGAAACATATATATTATAATTATTAACGTATCACGCGGTTTTTAGGATATAATCATTCTTTATGCAATTTCTAACCCTTTAAACAGTGATGCTAAATGGAAGCTTCTTGTGGAAGGGTGTTAGCCAAAAAAGTTTACGGCAGTCTTCTATGAACGTAATATCTCGCACCAGTCACCTACACGAGACTAGAATGCCACAGATGCGTAAGCTTCGCCTGGTAGTGGGACAGCGGAAAGAAAACCCTTCTGTATGAAGCTTTTCGCTTTTCAACCTATATACTATATCCTTGAGTGGATTATGTTAGTGCCCCCCTAATCCATTACCCCTTACAGAAGGGTATGACGCTGTGCGTTCATCCTTCCGACGTGAACGCTTTGCGAAAAGTTAAATCTGTACAAAAGCCATCCTTAAAACTGGCCATCAACGGTGAGCGACGTTGAAC
This sequence comes from Rhipicephalus annulatus, assembly GCA_013436015.1. Taxonomy (NCBI): domain Eukaryota; kingdom Metazoa; phylum Arthropoda; class Arachnida; order Ixodida; family Ixodidae; genus Rhipicephalus; species Rhipicephalus annulatus. Next base: position 200,996 of record WOVY01011536.1, on the reverse strand, counting down.
CCTTGTCTAAAATGCGTTGCTTGGTAATATTTTTCTTAGGCGCAGGAAAAAGACTGTCATGTGAGTGAGATAATTGTCGCATCAATGGCTTCGTGTCCGTGCGTATCCGTGAAGGCTTACTTGGGCAGAACGGCGCTGTTGACCGCAGAGAACTTTCCCTGGCCGTCGTAGTAGTACTCGACGCTGACGCAGTGTAGCCGCTGATTGCTTCGCCTAACAAAGGTGCGCTCGATCTCGAACCACTTGCCTGAAAACTGCGCCCGGCATGGCGCGACAGAAACCACATGGACCAGTTGGCAGATGCGAGCGTGCTAGAACCATTACAGAGCAATAATTTACTTTCCACAAGCACTGTGAATGTTTGAACACCGATAGAGCGGCTACCACTCGCCTTCTGTTATACAGAGTACTGCTCCGCGTTAACTAATTGGAGTGCATGCAGTCTACTTATTGACTTAAAGCGGTACAATGTAGAATTACGTTGCAGTAATGAAAAGAAAAAAAAATGTGGGCGCACTGTTCTCTTCAGTACGTTCTGAGCCCTTCTAATTAAATCCACGCTATCGAATAACGCTAAAACAATAACGTTTCTGCTTCAAAGAGAGTGGAAGAGGCGTCGAAAACGCTATAGCGTTATTCGCTATAGCGTTTTCGACGCCTCTTCGGCTTCATGTGGGGCCGTTAGCACTATACCGTAGAGGTATCACCAAAGTGTCATCATCTAGCGAGTCCAGTGTAATTAGTGAGTCCAGTGTAATCAGCTACGAGCACACGGTCATCAACTCTTTTAAATCTGAGTGCGCATATCCAGGGGAGATTCTTTTTGCTCCGCCATGGAATTTGGCAGAAGTTGTTTTTTTTATTGACTTTTGAGCACTTTATCGTGTGTTCCTCACACGCATTAAGAAATTTCTTAATGCTTCTTGCCCAACGATACGGTGGCGAGCGTACCATGTCAACGATGACGTTTCTGGGCCGCCATCTTATACTGTTGTTGGTACAATGCCAAACTACTTCGAGCCGTAGGCGTCCATGCGCGTGTGACACTATAGTATACCAAGGTCTCGCGAAAATGACAGTCACGGTTGCTGAAAGTGATCTGAGAATTGTATCGAAATCCCCGACACCACAAGAATATCGCCAGTAGACATTGCTGTAGCGAAGCAGTCGACTGCAGGTTAACGCGGACCACACGAGTACCGAAATGACCGTCTGGGACATCAACTTCAACTTGTATGCTGTGAAAAACGTTACTTGGGGGGATACGTGACTTTCTGTGTTCGCAGCTGGTATGTCAGATTATCGCTTCCATCACAGGCCGTCTTTTATCACGATCTAGGCGTATACCACGACGCCGCTCTTTTCTGTCTAAGGAGCGTTGAAAACGTTAGCATCTTTCACTTTGCTCTATTATTCGATGATGCCTCTTGCGCCGAAATCGTGATAACCTACGAACCACTCGTAGAAGCGATAACCGGGGGCATGCCCATATATGGGCATAAAAAAAAAAAAGGCGCCATCTCACCCAGACAGGCCCCGGACAGCAGATAACTCGCTCGCGCTTTTGCAGTCTCCATTTCGGCACGCGGTCCTACGTAGTCCGTTTTATGCGACTACTTTGTAATGATTCACGCGTATAAGTGTTGTTGCCATGTTAGTGGCATAGAAGTAGCGCCCGCATTGTCATGCTGAAGGCAACAGCGTCAAGCACATGCAGTTTTCTGTACCACGAAGATTTGTGCGCGTAGAAAACATTGTGACTGTGTAAGTTGGCACGCGCGTATACGTTGAGGCTTTGTCGGAGTGTCGGAGCTTACAAGCACGAACTTCAAGGCTTCAAGCACGTTGACCACCATCCCAAGGGTGCCAAAGGTGAGCTAAAATACAGACAGCTACTAGAAATATACGGGAAGAGTGTAGTTATGTGCTTTGTAGTGCGTTCCGCTAATAGTCGTTGAGATGTTCCGAGTGTAATGACGACAAATTTTGCGCACGCCGTCCACAAGTGGCGCTGCGGCCGAAGCAGAGGACGGAATTCTCGCAACGCTAAGGCTATTGAACTCTAGGCCGTCTTCTACCGAGTTACCTTGTCTTTCTAACTTAAGGAGCCAGTCGGTTGTAGCGCCATTTGTGCTTCCCTGGTCATTAGTTTTGATGTTCTTCGCCTCGTTTGCGTTCCTGTCATACGCGTGCGCACAGAGGGAGAGGGGTAGGACGCATTAAAACGGATTCGCCAATTTCGCCCCATACCTTAATTCATTCGGATCTTTCACGGTTATGTTTTTTTATTGCGCATGTGTTTTCGATGTCGGCGACTAAGGACCCCTGTTACTACATATCCAAAGAACTGTTTACTTTCAATTTTTACCTCAGAAAGTCTGGGGAAAATGGGACGTCCTCAATAAGTCTGGGACGTATCTTTGCGGAAAGCACGTCATCACTCCATTTTGATTTTTGCGTCCTTTGTGCATATCGTTTTCGTTCGGACTTACACCAATGGAGTATGAGAAAAAACTTGCCCCCTCCCATACCTCTAGTAGAACCCTCGCAATGCTATAGTTTTAACTTGCTGCTGGTCGTTCATTTATAACATGTATCTTGCTCTTAAATAAAGGAAGGAATTTATGTTGAACGTGCTGGGACCGCGTTGACACCAACGAAATGACAGGCAGTTCTAACCTTGTTCGGATCCAGCTTCTCCTGCACCTTGACCGCCGGACAACTGCCGATGTCGATCACCTGGGCCGATAGAGGACGCGTCACCGTGATCAGAGCCATCATGAACAGTGACAACGGTTTGGACATCATCGCCGGGGTTTTCGTTTTCGGTGTCTACCGTCACGCGTACGCAGATGAGCGGATTTGTCGCGACGCGCGATGGAGGGTGACATGGAGCTAGCTCAGTGTGCGAGGGTCGCAGGGGTGGGGTGCGTGCGGGTGGTGTCGATAGCTTAGCTCCCGCGGGCTGTCAGGAACTGCGCTTCGCTGTGCCGCGCCAACTGGGACGTTTGCTGGCTCGTTTCACCGGTCGAAATGGGGCGCCGAACATTGAACTGAAATGATTCCGGCACGCAGTACCCGAGAGGCGCTGAAATCGCTGAACCTCGCAGCCGACATGCGGCAGGCCCCATGAACCGACAGAGGGATGAACATTTGCACTAAGTGTGAGGCAGTATGTGAACTTCATGCCTCTGCGGTAAATAAAAACAAACAAATTTAAGTGTGTACACACATTTTCGTATTACATGATGCCGGTGCTACCTTATTTCTGACGATATTTTAGCTTAAATCAGAGACAGGCAGCGCCAAGTGAAAATTGTAAAGGAGAATTATATGTAAGCGTGCTGACGTACCTATTAGGTTTACAATTAGTATGTGTCGACTTTTAGGGATATGATGACAGTGATGTTCAGTACCATTTACGGCTGATGATTAGTGCTGTTATTTATTATTGTAGTTAAACACATGCTTCATGTCTACCTAGCTAGAACTGTTTACATTGGGGTGTGTTTAACTAGCATGCATACAGCACTGCACACATGTGCAAGTCTATAGACAAGAAAGGCCACGCCAAGCCACAGGAGGCACTGAAGAGTCTCCTCAGCTTTGACACAAATGCATACTCATTTCTTGTTGGAATGGCCAGCAACTATATACAACTGCAGCTGCGAAGAAACTATTGCCCATTTTCTTGTATAGCCGCTTCAGTGTGCCAAGACAAGAACTTTATGATGCACTAGATAGACTAGATAATCGCCCTTCGTCGGAACAAAGGATTCTGGGACACTGACCGAGTCTGTCTTCAGTCCAGAAGGCTTTGAAAGCATTATTACGTTTTTTCGTGCGCAAGTGACTTTAAGAGCAGTGTCGTATTCTCTTTATGTTACCTTATTTTGCTGTCCCTTCCCCCCCCCCCCTTTTTGCGACATATCCTTTATATCATATTTTACTCCCCTTACCAATTCTCCGGACCGGTTAGCCATCAAGTCTAGGAACTGGCTAATCTTCCTATCCTTCCGCTTCTTTCTTCCTTCCTTTCTCTTAGAAAGGAAAAGCAAAAAGACAGTTTGTTTATTTTCCCTCTTTATTTGCAAGTTCGAAAGAAAGGCCATTAGATTTGTATTTAACAAATATATAATTTAAGACTCACCTACCGCATTATCAGAGACAGGGCTGGCCTCCTTATGATAGAAAATAGAGCCGAAGTAGCACCATCGAAGTTTATGCATCACCTCCTACAAAACAAGTTAAATATTGACACTAATACATATATTTCGATAACCACAGCAAAACGTACTCATAACAAACACCCCTTAACGCCTTAAGGCTCGGGGAATATACGTAGCAGCCTAACTGCTATAAATACTCTTAATCTGCGACAGAGATAAGAGACTGTAATGAACCTCAACCCTTCCTCAACTGCTAACACTAACGCGCTAGACAAGTTTACAGCTATAATTGACGTAGCTTTATTAATAACACAGCATGGGAAAGCTACGTTAATAACTCATTTATTTGTAATCATAACTATTTTGTTCATGAGTTTCTTATGTTTGATTGTTCCGTTTCTATTTGAACATCTTGTGCATTGTATAACCTATATTTAATTTACGTTTACATTAATGTTGTTATTATACACGTTCTCTTACAACAGGCTGTAATCTTCTCCTGTTTCTATGTGTCACTGTTTCAAGTCGTCATCTAATTTTACTTTGTGAACATTTGTAATTGAGTTGTTTTCCTTATTGTTCTAACTGCTGGAACCCCTTTTCTCTGTTTAGATCTCATATTAGATTAACAGTACCTTGAATTAAAAATCAATGAGTAAAAATAAGAGTTATATATTAGCGTTAACTTTGACGTTACTTCGTTTTCATTGGTTGCCACCGGACCCTTTTTCGGAGCTCCTCGATTCCAGGGGCTTATGCAGCGCGGAAGGTCCGCGTCATTACCCGTCTGCTTGCGTTGGCCACATGGTTAATGTAAACCAGCGCTTCCGTCGATCCCTTCCAGTTTATCGGTGTTATCACTTAATCAGTTTTAGTGGTGGACTACGCACCCCGTGAGACTCCGAAGAAAATGTGGCGTCTCTCAATGTAACAAGACGGGCGTTGTCATTTCGTCGGTCGCTCAGTTTCATTTTCCCAATCGGCTTGAGTGTCATTTCGATTTTGTTTGAAGTATACCAGATGACGCTACATAGTTCATTGGGCGTACAATTGGGACGGACCACTCGCATACCTCTTTTCGCGCTCGGTGGATGTCGACTCGCTTCACCACTGGAGTGTAGTTCCTGTACCCGCTTTCATGATGCCATAGAAGCCCGTATGTATGTGAACAAACCCATTCAAACGTGGCGGGAGTTTCATCCTGTTTATCTGGAAATGAAAGTGAGAGAAGGCAAAACAGAGAGAATGGGGTGAAATGTTGTACTTTCGCTAAGTCTTCCATTCGTTGCTCCAGTTGGCCTTGCAGGTCGAGACATATAGCTGCAAGGGCACTTCCTACAAACGCTCCACATTAGCTCAGTCCTCTATGTCTTGCCGTATGGCAGTGACTTATATTAATTAATGAGCTGGGGTAAAGTGGAAAAGGAGGCAGATGACGCAATCATTTTTCGCACATGACACAGTCATCTGCGAAAATTTTGAATAAAAAGTCGACGCCATTTCTAGTACCGTTCACAAAAGACAAAAACAAAAACTAGGGGACCCTAAAGCTTCGCCTTTGGGAGTTGAACGCGATAGCAATATCCTGTTCCTATGTGTGTACTTCAGACACTTAGTGCATGAACCCTTTTCGAACTTGCTATGTGCCCATGCACTATACGTGGACTTAAGGGAATAGGCGCAGTAGTGTGTGTGCCTTTTGTCGTGGGTGACCAGCTTTAAACCACGGAGCCATTCTGATAATCATGTATTCTGAGGCCCGCTGGCAATGAGCGCTTGTACCGCGCACTATTACTGCAACAGTTCATGTTGCATTGTGAAGCATGTATACAGAATGCGTGTGCTTGTAAAGCATGAAAGGTATACTTCCACTGCATTTTCGAGCAAAGGAAGTTCGTTTCACTGCACTTACGAGCAGACGCGTAACTGTGTTGTAGAACATCCGCTTGCCACGCAAACGACCCGAGTTCGATACCCACTCGTGCCCAAAGGACCCACGTTCAGTCCCCAGTCTGATCCGGGAATTTTTTATCATTTATTTTATTTGCATCGTTCTAGATTTTTCGGTCACGCATAAGTTGATGATTTTTCGCGCACAATTAATGACGTCGACTCTGACATTTCTGCGAAACGAGCTCTTTAAAGCTATCGCGCTAAAACCCCGCGGTGTCACTCATTGCGAGGTGCACATCGTACCATTTTCGCCATGTGAATTGCGCAGTGAGTGGGTGGTTAAAAGCTACCGAGCCAAGTCATTACAAGAGGCTGAGGTACAATTCATCGTCAGCATCATCGTCAGCCACTGCACGAATCAACTGAGTTGATGCGCGTATGGTTTAACTGATGCGTATAGGTGTACACCATGCTACTCCGCAGAATATTAAGTAATGGTGTAATGCGCTCTTCGTAAATGTACTTGCAGCATCCTAGGAGAGTTTAAAACGAACAAAGTTATACACACATGTGTAGGTTTCTTTCATCGCGGCATGGTTGACGTGTCCGTCAAGAAGCGAATGATAAGTTGGTGAAGATGGTCTCATTACGCTTAAGCGTCCTCCAAGTTCTTATGTGTAGTCCTAAATCTAACGCGTGTCGACGCGTTCACATAAATGGGAGAAAGTTGAGTGATGGGAAATCCAAGCAGACTATCACCGTGCTATGACGTTACGCCGTTACTAACCAAATATGCTTTGTTGTTGCGTGGTGCAAGGGACGTCGTTGACATTGGTCCTACCTTCATAGCTCCAGACATGAGTTTGTTAGTAAGTACAGGATTCATTTACTTCGTTTGCTTTATGAAAAGTCGGGACTGTCCTACGAAAGCCATGCAAAGTTAGTTGGTGCTTCTGGGGGCGCGTTCAACAAAGACAACTACAAGAGCGCTGAGAGGTAGAGAAGCGCAAGTGGTTCTATTGCCACTGTCACGCCAGTCTGTAGAGAAAAGATGACGGGTGGGCTGACGAGTGGAACTACTTTCTACTCACTTGAATGATTATTTCGAGAGTTAACATCACAGATTAAGTTTGCAATGAGACCAAAGAAGCACATAAAAAATATCGCATTGTCGCTAAACTGTTCGATGTTCCCGGAACATAACAAAAGTGAGTTCTTGTTGTTTGAGATAGCCTTGCGGGCCTAAATATAACAGACAAAAAGAAGCTGAAAAAACTGGCAGTTCCATGTACGAATACAACCGATGAGCGAAGCTCCTTAGAAATGGGACGCTAACGACTATGCGCCTGGTCTCGCTGTTGTCTTGCATGAAGGTGGTCAGGTGGTCAGCGGGTGGAAAGAGTGTCTGATGCGCTCGACAGCGGGAACGACTAAGCGAGTGAGTGGCGGCGCGCGCGGAGCAGCGCGAGTCATCTGGCGCCTGCGCTGCCGCTGCGAGTTTTGCTTGACGCTCTTGCCCGGCGCAAGGAGCTTCGACGGCTTTGACGGCAGGGTGCGTCACTCCGTCTTGGCTGGCGCGGCAGGCGTTGAGCTGATGGGCATCGATGAGCACCAGGCAGCTGGCGCGGGAAGCACATGCGCCGGCTGACACGTCATAAAAGCTTAGAACAAAGGTAGTCGTTTGGCGTACTCTGTATATTATGTGCAAATGAATGAGAGAAACAGCTACTTGACGCGCCAGAATAGAAGTTCACTGTGGCCACAGGGCCATGGCACCAACCTGAAATTGGCGTCACCAGATGGGGTCGTAGAATAGCCAGCTTGGTGCAAGTACCCACCAAGGCTATTTTGCACCCATTCATCTCTCACCGCGCCCTCCTCCTCTCCGTTTGGCCACAAGCACGTCTTCAAATTTTGTCTCCGCTGTACTATGTTGTACTTTCTCTCTCCCACTCCTAATACTTCCATCATTCACCCTCACTCTCCTTTCCCACTACTTGCTATATATGCTACACATGACTAAGTTATGATTTGCTCCCACCCCTCCTCTTTTCCCACCTCATCCTAACATATCTCTTCCCAAACCCACTTTAAACCCACTTCCCTTTCCCACCGCCTTGTTACACTATATACATGGCTATGCTGTGCTACTTCTCTACTACATTCCTTCTTACCTACCCTCACACTCAGCTTCATTTCCCACCACACTTCTATGCTATGAATGGTTTCACTGTGCTAGGAGCTATTGAGGACCCGCTAGCCTATATATACAGCGTCTTCATTTTTAGGGAACCTGACATAAGTAGTGGTGCTTGTCCAATTACTGGCGCGTATACTCGCTTCGCCATGCTGCGAAAGTCGACTCGGAAGGTTCAAGCTCAGCTATAAATAACAACTCCGATGTAAAATATGGCCGCAGAACTGATGAGTGAAATGTACGAACTGCCAGGATCAGAGCCGCGTGCCAGATCTCTGTCTTGGTTTTTGTTTTAGTCGCGTTGCTTCAGGCATGTATGGCTGCAAAGATCTTTAGCTCTTGTTTCAGGGCATACCGGACTCTTTCGCCGACCCAGCGTTTGGACGGTAGACCTTGTTTGTGTTGCAGGTGCGTATGCCGATCCACTTGACGGGACGTGGCACTTGTCAGCAACACGATTCGTTTCGCCAGGGACTTCGGTTGTCCGCATAACGTTGCCGAGTTATCGAAAGTGCACAACTGAATAACAAGTAGAGTTCTGTTGTGATAAATTATTAAAAATTTATTCAATGATGTATTTACAGGAAATGTGGTACAAATTGTGAAGTTGAAAACATCTTACAAAGTAAGTACAAGCTTAAAAGGCTTAAGTGAGTGTTGCTTTCTTTCCCCGTCCTTATATCCAGAGAGGTAACGGTCTTAATTTTTTGCTTTTCTCTGCTGTATCGCTCGTAAATAAAAACGGGAAAATGAAATGGGCTTTACAAAGGGGAAGAAAAACATGCTGAGAGGAGGTCAGAGGAAGGGAAGGAACAGATGCATTTTTGAGGTATTTATTTTTCTCGACCGTGCCATGGCAGGTCCCCCTCAGTTTGGAATTGTACTCCTCGCCCGCTGGGACCGGTTTTGATCACGACAACTATCGAAGATAACCGAAGCCGAAAGAGTGTTATCCAGCGGGCCATACAGTTACAGGAAATAACAGCCCCTTGAAGAAAATTTCGTGTATATCTTAGTCAATTCGTAATTGATTTATTCTTTTTCGTTCCTTTATTTAAACGGGTGATCGCTCACCTTTTTTAGTCTCTCTAGTCTTCGTGGCGAACAACTGATTTGCAGCACGTTCACAGCAGTCGACGCTACCCGACACCTCAGTCATACGTCACACAAGATCTAATCGTGGACAAAAACGAAACTATAGACACGAAACGACAATTCGTTCATCCCTACTGTCGAGATCAATTGTCTGTTTACTGCTATTATTGTTAACTATTATTGTTTTTGGTTTCACCGTGAACGCGAAGGCTCTGCTTTGTGTTAGTTAATTCTGGCCTTTTGTAGCCTATACAGCGGATCATTCGGTCTGCCTGTGCGCATGCGTTCGCTTGGTACTCGCTCAAATGTTTCCTATCAGCACCAACGGCCGATGCGAAACGTAATTCCGAACAAGAGAGTGTTCCAAAACAATTCCTCTTGAGGATACAATATCATTGCAGCATGACACGCACTGGCCTTGTTCACAACTATTCAACGTGCAGGCACAAAACATCCCACAGCGCCCTGGTTCGGGTGCGGGGCAAACAAGGTTCTCTGAAACATAAACACTCTCGCAAGGAACCTAAGCATCTCCGAATTACACGAGCTACGCTAAATGTCACTTTACAGAAATGAGTTCGCTTTACAGAAACATTCTAAAGGCAACTAGGCAGCGGAAGATAGTAACCAGTTATGTATAAGTGTCCATTAGCAGTATTCAAAAGCATCGCAGCTTCAACGTTTCATAAATGGTGGTTCGAGTAGTTACGCTTTGCTAACTCGCTTGACTAGAAAGGACATTTTGCGTAGCGCCATGTGTGTCAGGGACCTTTCTGGGAACGCGGCCCACAGTGGCACATCTGCTGACGTTCGAACATCACACACTCACACACACTCAATGTATTTTTTTTTTCTGAGGTGGGCAGGAAAAGGGCAGGACAAGGCACGATGCGCGGACCTGCGCTGGGCGACGCGAGAAAAGAGGGTTTCCTCCTATACGCTATAATTACGGGAGTCGTTTCAGAAGAAGTTGTCTGTCTAACGTCAACATCAACGCCTCGCTTCTCTTATCACGAGGCAAAGATACAGCCAACGAACCAGCACTACAGCCACGTCATCGTAATGATCTGCTGATCGGGATTGCATTTGGAGCCTAAAGCAAGCGCACTATCGTTCATTACACTGCTGCAATGCCTCCGTAGAAAGTCAGAAAGGAAACAGTGGTTCGCTTTGCACTGGTTCACTTTGCACCGAGAGACAGGCCTAGCACGACAGCGTCACTCTTAAAGGAAACCTCGACGGGCTTGTTGGCGTGGTAACGTGCATATCAGTGGTCAGTGAGCTAGTTAATGTGCGCTGTACGCGTACCTTAACGAACAATGGTCTTCTGTAACAAATATTGCTTGATTGGACCATTACTAAAAGTACGATGGGTCAAAACTAACTTGCAACATTTCACGATGCGGCTAAAGAAACAAACTAACAGGACAGTGAGCGGCTACCACTTATGCAACACTCAAATGCACATGCCCACGTGCATCTCACGCACTTAACAGCACCATTTGAAACAAGGTTTGTCATAGAGAGCGCTTGTTGGCTAGTGGCGTATCCGCGTGTTCGTTGAAACTGTTCGCGTCTGAGCGGGCAATTTGTGCACCGTGGAGAGTAATACGTAGCCCTAAGTCACCCCTCAGCTCTTCCCAAAAGAGCGCCCTCGCACAGGTAGACCGAATAGCACTCACAGTTATGGCCAGCTGCAAGTATCGTAAGCCTCCTCTCAAAAATGACAAGCAAACAAGGAACTAATGTATTAACACCTTCTGGCACGCTGCTTTCCATAAGAGGCGCAGTGTAACGGCAGTCAACGTACCTCGTAATAATAACTTCTCTTTGGAGCTCTGCGTACAGTAGAATTCTAAACCCTTCATGTACCATGTAACAGTATTGTTTTTTTCTCTCTCTATATATAAGCCGAGACGGCCAACAACAACATTGAAACCATAAAGCTGCGCATGAAAACGGCGAACTGCTGCGAAAAAAAAAAAAAAACATATCCACTATAGATCAAGAAACAAGGAAAGAAAAGAGAAGGTATGTTCTCACTATCAATAACGATGATGGCGGTGTCTCGAAACAAAAAACAAAAACAACGTTTTCATCTTCTTTTTTTTTTCCTCTTTAACGCCAGCGCCCCAACTATTTCAACGGGAAGAAACGTTGTGGAGGGGCTGGTTGTTTAACGAAGGAGGGAAAGAAGGGTCGATCGGAAGAGAGAAGGGGGCCTTATACCCCGCTCACTCTCGCCCTGTTTCGTAGAGAAGTAAAAAAACAACCGAAGCACAAGCACTCGTCGTTTGATCCTAAATGTTAGTCGGAAAAAAGACCCTCGACGTTCTCTAGATCGTAGCTGCTCAGTTCCTATGGCATGAAAATTCTTGTACACTACGTCTAAGCGTCCGCGTTTTCTTGCAAAAAAAAAAAAAACGATGCATGGAGAGAGAGAGAGACGTTGACAGCGCGCTCGCGAGAGTGTGAGAACAAACGTGGCTTACATTTTGTGCGGAAGCAATTTGTGTGTTCTGGAGTTCAGAATTAAACGTCGCTGTCGTTTCGTACACGTAGCTGCTTACATACGTAAAAGTCTCTCTTTTGCTTTCCTTACTTGGGTGTGTAGACATCGCCCACCGCTCGCGTCTATGCGCACAACCATCGCGTGTTTCTCACTCTTAACATCTCGAGTCAAGCGGGCGATGCTGGTCCGAAACCATTTTCCTTCCCATACACATTCCTCGCTTTGTGGCTCGCCGAAAAAAAGAGTGGCTCGTATGTTTACATGCTCTCGAAAGAACGGAACAGATGTATGAAGCGTGATCTGTCCGGAGGCGCACACCTTGCCGTGAATGCCGTGACGGATTGAAGCAGTTTGTAGCCCTTCGTCAGATATATGTTTTTCTTAGAAGGACCAGCAAAACGAGGTAGAAAGGAAGCTCACAAACAGGGAAGGAATGGTGAAACAGATGCGCGAGGAATGGCAACGCAGCCGGAGAATACTGGTTAGGGGATGGCGTGGTGGTTTTGATTTGGGGTTGTTTGCTAGGAGGGGGGGGGGGAGCAATGTAACAGGGCTTGTTAATAAGTAAGAAAGACACAACCATCAGCGCGCTCGAGCCGAAAGTTCACTAGATGCCCTCGCGTTTTGCGAAAAAAAAGTGTGGTGACGTGCGCCATTGCAGGGAGGAACAACAACTCGAAGGTGGAGTGGGGGGGGGGGGGGAGTATCGGAGTCTGCACGTACAGACTTCGGAGAGAAACAAGGGAGGTGACAACAGTAACAACAAATAAACAGAAAGATATATTCCGGACGTTTTTTTTTTTCCATTTGTGCATGGCATCACTCAGCGACAGCCACGATGCAGTGAAAACCAACGGCGCTTCTTAGCTGGGCAAAGGGAGGCGAAAAAAAGTTCAACAGCCCGCCTATCTCTGTGTGTGTATGTGTGTGAAAACAGCCTACCTAAAAACGTGCCACCATTGTTAACAGTAGCCTAACTGTATTATTTTCTCTCTCTCTCGCTCGCATTCTTTTTTTCTTCTTTTTTTTACATTGCATTCTTTCACTTGATGCACATCAAGAGTTCTTCCGCGGTACACAAGGAGGGAAAAAAACAGAAACATATACAATAAAGTTGCAGATAGCAAAAACCGCACGGTTGTGTGTGGCACACTTGTCATTGCAAACGCACAAGTGTGTTATATTTATATATATATATATATGTATTTTGAAAACCATGGAAGCAGTATACAACCTTCGCGATGCCGCCTCGTTAACAACGCAGCAGGAGGCGAGCCCGCCGCATGAAGTGTGTGGGACAAAACGCAAGGTACGGGCATGCTGTTTGAGCCCGCTCTCCCCAATTATCGCAAGGGGAGACGGGACACAGCGGGATGGATGGATAGGGAATAGGCTGAAAGAGGGTTTATATTTATGGAAGGGAACGAGCTTGGGAGGGAAGCCTTCGCCATGTAAGAGGTGTTGGTGGAGCTTATTTTCTGCCTGCCTGGCTTCTGGATAATTATACGCGGATATTGTTATTTTAAAGAATGAATACGCTTCTTCGACATTTGTACGCCGATTGCCGCTTTCGCGTGACACAATCGGACGTTTGATTATATCGCTTCGTTAGAAACAACATGATCAACAATGCTCGCCGTGCCGAGGAACGCCCCGTAAAATGGCAGCCTTTTTCCGGCATGTTAAACTGTTGCGTCAATTGAGAACGTCGAATTTGTAGTGCAGCACCAACGGGTTAGCCCTGAGCTGCAGTCTAGGATCATCAGCACTTTCGATGCAGTCCAAAAGAATGTCAACATGCTGTGTGCGTGTGTTTTTTTTAATGCCATTATACTTGATACTTTTGTGGTACTCTTGTGCCCATATACTGCCAGTTTGCAAAACGAAAGCGCCTTCTTTCGTGTTGCGTAGGATACGAGACCTCAAAATCACGAGAGTTGGAATTAGGAAACTGCGTAATGACGCCTGTTTTTAGAGGCTTAAATTAAGTGGGCTCACGGTTACATACGACAAGTTGGAGAGCGTAATAGGTATGCCCGAAAAAGCTTTAAGGGCATGCTGGAAACAATTTTATAAACAGGAGTGGTTATTTTCGGTTCGCACTCATCTTTCAGTCAAAGAAATTTATTGAGCTTCTGAGAGGCCGATTCTTTTCAAGGGGGAGGCTCGGCTCTTCGGCAAACACTTAGAGCAAGTACTAAAAGGTGTTTGCCACTATAAGAGACTACAGGCGAGAAAAGAACTTTGCGAAGTGCACCGTGTCAATGTTCGCAAAAACCCCGTCCTCTCATGCACAGGCGGCGTTAAAATCTGCCCCTGTTACACTGTTACTCCCATATAAGGCGCTGCAGTCAACAAGAGATTTGCGGCAGCTCAGCACATCGGTATAGCTGACCGCTCCGAAGCGAGACAATGATGAGTTTCTACATTGACTAAGCAGGGGCGTAAGCTTGCCGCAAAGCTGACCGTTTTCGGCCGCATTGAAAGTGACATATTTTTTTTTAGTTAACCTTCTTTTCTAGAATCCAGTGTAGGGGTCAGGGTGCCCACAAGCTTTACGCTCTATACAGTACCAATTTGCGAATGTTTAATTGTTTTTGTCGCTCGCCATGGGCATCATTTCGCTTTTTTTTTTGTCAGCACGGTCAAAATACATTAGCTGTCATTCTGGCGGCACTTACGTACCGCATGCGACTGTCGAAGAAGGCGCACGCGGTTAAGGTTTCTTTATTGAAGACAAGAAATACGAATGCGTAAAGAAATTGAATATCAGCCATTTGCCGCGAGTTCAACGACAGATATACAGGGCTATTTAAACGGAGCGGCTAACAGAGCTAAGCAAAGCCGAATATTTTCGACGGGCCGAAGCAGAAAATTTCGATCGTGGTGCGAAAATTTGCAGTATCAACAAGGCTGAAGCGTAGATTGTGTATTCGTAGTGTATAAGATGTATGTAATAGAACCAGCGCAAACAAAAGCGAAAACTACGAATGCAAATTTTAAGCACTTGGCTGAGGCGCTGATGGCATGCCATTGTACAAGTAGACGGTGCACAAATTCAATTAACCGCGGGTAACATATCAATCGACATTGAAGTGTGCATCATTAAGTGGGCTTGAACTGTAATTACTATATGTGTGCCCTATTGTACACATATTTCATCTGACCTAGAAAAAGGCTGCGATTACGCTGGTGGTGCAGGGCGATCGGAAAGAAAAGTTCGGAAATTGGGATAAGTGAAGCGAGAGAAAAGTTAACGACCGTCATGGTAAATTTTTTTATTTAGCTTTTTGCGGCGTAGATGTGCTGCATCGAAATAATATCGCGGATGGCACTGACTCGTTCGAAGCGCATTCTGAGCGGGCGTGCCTGTTCATTTCTTTCACGGATGCGTGCAGGCACGAAGCGTGCTTTTTGTGCGATGTCGCCAAAGACGAACGAACGGAAAGTTATTTGCTTACGTGTTTTGAGCTTTTGCCCGAGAAAGACGCACGATTCGTCGAGGTGGAGCGAGCGCGTGGGCGACGGGCACGGAGTTGTGGAAGCGTAACTGAGCTCTTGGCGTTTACACGGCAAACGAGCCGCGGTCACAGCTCCGTACGCTGTTGCCTGGAGATGCACGAAGACAGAGCGAGGGAACTTTCGTTTTGTCAGCGCGGCTACGTAACATAGGCGACACCTCAGTTATTCTGTTCTAAGCCCGGGGCCACGCGGAAGGCCAGCAGCTGTGGTACATAGTGTGTCATTAATGATTTACTTATCGACGGCGACGCCTATAGAGCTGCTCGCGATGGTGGCGTCAAAAAACCGCTCGTAAGGCGCTGCACGCGAATGGATGGCGGTAACTCTTACACGTTCGGGAGAGGGAGGACGCTCGACCATTTATGTCCCCCGGCCGAGTTGGCGGCGACGGCCTATACCGAAGTCTAGCGCCAATGGACGTTAAGTAGAGTATTGGTCCTTTGCTTCGACAGGGCTAAGAGATATTCTCTTTTCGTTCATTTGTTACGCTTCGTCGAGACGGGGTATGTACGTGAACGGGCGTTCACGGCGGGCATGGCGCGGCTCCTTCGCTGAAAAGGAAAAAAAAAAAGAAGAGGAAGAAAAATATGACTGTATTAGGGTTCAGCGCGTAGTCATATGTGTCGCTGGACAAGGCTTTGCGGCACGTATACTCCTGGACTCTGTGGAACAAGGTCCGTCCTCCCCCTCGCCGACAGATGAATAGTGCTCGTAGTACTGCTGAAACAAGGAAGTGACGCTAGTTCCGTCTCACCTAACACGCGGCTCCCCAGGCTTAGATCATTGGCGCTATCCTCAGGCAAATGCGAGTGAGGGCGAGTGCATCCCCTGTCACCGAAGCAGGCGCAGGCTTAAGGAATGGCGAGGCAGGAAGGAAGGTCATGGTGTAGGCTTACTCGTGCACTGTGGGGGAGGGGAGAGGAAAATCAACGCAAGAGGGCAGCTTGGCCGGCGGCTTTTGCTTTGCATGCACGCTCCTGGAGTCACCTTCGACGACGTCCCGATGAAAAAACTCGACAACACTTGACTAACAACTTTGCAGGACGCGGCAACGGGACGAAAAAACGAGAGAGAGAGAAACCAGGACACTCGTTGCATGGTTGAAAGCTGATGCAGTCAATGAAAAGCAGGTATTAACCCATAAAGGCACATAGGAAATAAAATCTGTTTGTGAACGGCTTCTGGAGCAAGCCTTTCTTGCAGATATACACCTTATGTACACATGCCTTTTTTTTTTCTTGAGCGCACGCTAGCGGCGCCTGTGGGCCCGGACGTCGGCGGGAGCTCGCGGCGGGTCTCCTTGCTCTCTCTCTATTTTTTTTTAAAGCTTCCTCTCTCGGTCAAAGTATCAGCTTGTATTAAGTAGACTATGTGTTATGTAGAGTGTTAAACGGCAAAAAGCAAACTTTGTTGTGCTGAGCATTGTACGCATTTCCTTGAAACCCGGAGAGGAGCATTTCCCGCGACGGGAGGCCTCCCCCGATTTTTTTTCTCGGAGCGTGCGCGTAAGGTCCAAGCAGGCTTTGCCGCAGCCGGCGACGGTACCGGGTCCCCATCAGGCGGCCCCATCTGGCGGTGAGTAGCTGCACACTCGCACACTGGTAGGCAGTCCCGAAGGGGCCGGTGACGGCGGCGGTAAGGAGGCCGCATCATCATCAGGTGTGCAACGTCGTGCGGCGGCGTTTCAATCTTTCATTTTTGTCTTGGAAGAGAGAAAAATCGCGGCGGTGGCAGCGGCGGCGGCAGCGGCGTCAGCAGCAGCAGTCCTCTCGGCGAGAGGCCGAGTCCCGGCGCGGGCTGGCTGCAAGAGCAGCCCCACGTCGTGGTCCTTAAGTGCATACATTGTTGGCGAGTGCAGCGTTTTCTTGCTCGCTATAGAGAGGGTCACCGGTCACCTCCAGGTGCAACTAGCGTTTCTTTTTCTTTACACCACACATATATGTATAATATATATTATTTATATTTATATATTTATATATATCTTCCTCTTCTTCATCGTCGTCTTAAAATTCAAAATCGCAGCAAGCATTTTTTTTCCTGCATTGCAGAAGTGGCAGTTCCAAAGCTACGGTGCTTTTTCTCTTCGACGTTGGCCGGATGCAGTGGAGAGAAAGACACACTCACTCACAACGCGACCTGTTGCAGTAAAGTGCACCGAAGGAAGAGAGAAAGGGAGCGAAAGGGGTGCTTCTGCGTCGAGGGTACGTAGCAATTGGGGTTAATTGTAAACTTGAGTCCCTTGAGTTAAACAACGCTAGAGAGATAAGAGCGGCGGGTTGAGGGACTCCTGCACGCCCGCGGAATGCAGACGGGCAGGCTTCTACTCTTGTCACACATCCGTCGAGCGGCTGGCGACGCTGGGCGAACGCGAGTGCAGCACCACACGGTGTCCGTTGCGTGTCACGTGGCCGTCGCTGTCCACCACGATGGCCGTCTGCTGCTGGGCGGTGGCCGCCGCCGGAGGGTCCCCTCCGTCGGAGGCGGCATCGTCCCCGCCGACACCACCGCCGCCCTTGTATCGGCGCCAGGCCCGCTGGATGACGCGGGCGCAGTACTCCTCGCGCTGGCGCCATAGCGTCGAACTGACCGGCTCGTAGCCCGGCCGGTCTATGTGTATCACGGTCTCGGTAATCTCGGGCGGCTCCTCGATGGCGTGCCCCTTGCGGGCGAAGAAGTCCCGCGTCAGGGCGTCCAAGATGTCGACGCAGTAGACCATGTCGTCCTTGCAGATGGGTATGTCCAGGGCGATCAGCTTGTACTTGTTGGGCTTTGGGATCTGCAGAGGCTCCTCCAGCGCGTTCACGAAGTTGGTCAGGTTGGAGTAGGCCACGTACTGGGTGCCCTTCGGGTCGAACTGCTGCCAGATCTCGTAGTACATGTCGTAGTCGTCGTCGGTCAGGCCCTCCTGCACGTCCTCGGTGGCCTGGCTGTAGTTCTCGAGGATGACGGCGATATACATGTTTATGATGACGAGGAAGCTGATGATGAGGTACGAGACGAGGTAGGCGACCGCGATGCCCCGCTTGCCGCAGTTGCCCTCGGATTCGTCGGTGGGCCGGTTGCAGTCGTGCTCGTCCATGATAGCGGCCAACACACCGTCCCAGCCGGCGGACGTGCACATTTGAAATAGCAGGATCATCGACTGGCCGAACGTCTCGAAGTTGAAGTTCTCGTCGACGCCGTAGCGGTGCTTGACGTGCATGAAGAAAGACATGCCGAAGATTGCGTAGATGAACATCACAAGGAACAGGAGCAGGCAGATGTTGAACAGCGCCGGCAATGACATGGCCAGGGCGAACAGCAGGGTCCGGATGCCCCGCGCGCCCTTCACCAGCCGAAGCACGCGGCCCACTTTCACGACACGCACCACACGGAGAAGCGTGGGCGACACGAAGTAGGCCGCGATCAGGTCCTTTAGCACCGTACCTGCGCGAGAATTGCTCGTAGTTATGGCTCTGAGTAGGTATATAGCTGAGCAAGACATCGACACCAAACACTGCCCAAGAGTGATGAATTGGGCTGTGGTTTACGCTTTATTCTCACGTGCTCAAGCTGCTGTACTATCTGTGGGAAGCCGAAAAACAGTTTCTTATCGTCCCTAAGAACGGGCATAGTCTTTAGGATTGGATGTCAATGAAACTATTGCTTTTTTGTTTATGAGATAAGTGACTCGTGCTTATAAGTTTTTTTTGAAGTATTCCAGGCGTAAATCACACAGCTGTCATCCTTACTTTAGCAAGACAGTAACGGTACGTGGCATTGGGCTAATGATATCTGGCTACCGTAAAAATAAGCTAGTTCTTTGTGCTGCTTTATTCACCTTGGGTACACGAGATATTTTCATAGAGACAGTTACTTTCACCGGCCTGGAGTGCTGGGCATCATCCGTGAAAGACCAGTTAGATGACAATCATGGTCAAGACGGCCATCGAAGATTAAGCATATATTGCACTTTACACTGTAATCACACTTTTACACACAGATCCACTTTTTACAAAGAACAACTTGTTTTATTATAGAAGCTGCAATGCTATGGTCTCTTACCTAGAATAGATAATATGACAACTACGAAGTCGAACATGTTCCATGGCTCTCGAAAGTAGTGCCAGCGCAGGGCGAATATTTTGAGCAGGCATTCGGCTGTGAAGACAGCGATGAAGAAGATGTTGAGCCGTTCTAGGATGGACTCGAACAGCCTGGACTGCTTATAGTGGTCGAGTGCCATGACTGTCATGTTGAGGACAATAAATATCATGATCGCCATGTCAAACATTTTGTTTGTAGTCAGGTCGAAGACCATTGCTTGAAGTTTGAACTGTAAAAAGAAGGAAATAATAATTGGAGTTGTCGTAGACTCTATGCTAATTAGTTATAAACAGCAAACTGATCCAATGTGTCTCGCTTTTTTATAATATATTGCTTTTGAGGGCATACATTAGACAGCAGAAAGCGGTGATAGAGACAATTCGCTAAGGAACCAGGCTTAGAACCTATGAACCGTAGGCTTTTTCTGTATTTGGGTGTAGCTTATAGACCTGGATGAACTGATGTTTTATGCTCAGAGGAGCTCAAAACTTGTCTGCACATGCAGCAGAGCGATATCGTAGGTTTCACGCTGTTTTTTATTAGCACTTTGAAATGCCCATAACATAAAAGTTTGCAAACACTTATTTGGTCCCATAGCCTAGCTGGCTACTAGCGGGACTTATTGTGTGACATGCCTACATAATTGCGCAAGTGGTTACAACAGCTGCAAAGGAAAGCAAATTAGATACAAATATTCAAAAAAAAAGATCGCGTGATTCAAGTAAACAGGGAATAACAACAGAAAAAATAGCCACTTGTCTTAACATTTAAATACTATACATAAAACGCTTCGTTACCGCAGAAAAATCGTTCGCCTCTTTCACACCAGTTGGTTTGGCATACCAAATGAGAGCGGCATGAAATTCCATGAGCCTGCATCGGTATGCTTTTCTGGCAACCGGTATATCGAAGCAGTTGTTCGCTGCAGCTCTTATACAGCACCCAGGTAGCGTAAAGGATTGAATAGGATTGAGTCATCATGTTTGAAAGTTCTGTGCACTATATTAACAACACTCAAGACGTGGGCACAGTCACGTGTTGGTGCACGCACATGTGAAAACAGTTGTTTTGCATCATCCATCCTGTATGAGCGTGTTATGACCCTAACCACCCTCTTTTGTAAGCGGCTAATAGATGGCTTAAGCAATTTTGTGCATGTCATACTCCATTGCTGAAGTATATAGAATTAAAGGGTTAAGTTGAAGCTTCAAGTCAGAGGCACCACACACGTACAGGTAACGAAGAAAATGATGGTATGACACAAAGCGGGGTTTATACGTTGTTTAATCATTCTTGAAAAAGACGACCTGGTACTCATTCTGTGTTGCGATTTGTTTGCTTTCATGTTAGAATACAAGTCTTCCTAACAGTAATATATATATATATATATATATATATATATATATATATATATATATATATATATATATATATACAAACCAGTGAACGAGCATATTTCCCTATACAAACCACGCAGACAAACAAAATAAAAGCGTTGACGGGAATGTATCTGCACAGCTTGTATTAAGCCGTGCCGTGCGAGGTTGGGTCAAGGCAGAGCTGATGGGCAAGTATACCTGGTCCTGGCTTGGCTTGGACGATAATTATTGTTTATCTATGACACACTGCCAACCTCAACCACAACAGCTCTGCCGTAAAACTCGTATAGAATGTTAGTGCCGCTGAAACTAAACCAATCTCACTACTCAACCTCCACTGGTTCACTAAAATTTAACAAGGAAATGCATGGGTGAGAAACACCGATTAAGATTTTTGCCCAGACGCAGCCAATAATTGAAGGAGGCAGACGGACCGTCGGGATTCAGCTTTGGCGGTGAATGAGTACGCAGCGGTTTATGATGAAGATAGCTTGCTATCTACAGCACACGGCTAACGTCAACCACAACAACTCTGATGTAAAATAAACAAAAGTGCTTGTATTTCCCACAGAATTCCAAAATTTGGACAACAAAATGAAAAAGTGGCAGCGTGAGTTTACCCGGGGTCTTGGAATTGCCTTGGCTGGCTTTTTGGATCCCATTTTCTTCATGGCGTTATAGTATTTCTTTTGGTCTTCTGTCATGAACATTTCTAATGATCCTCCAGCCTGAAACACGGGGTAAAGAAGAAGCGTTCCACGAGTTGGGATTATTGTAGTGCAAAGGCATGAATGCGATGTTCACATCCTGTTTTTACATGACGTGCATCATAACGACAACAGAAACAGCACACACAATACAGCTAAAGGCATGAACGTTAGTTGTATATAAAAAAAAAAACTTAGGGCCTGCGCGGAATGCGTGGCACAGTCACAGCGAAAGCAAAAAGAGGCGCCTTTCAGAGCCCTCACACTACTTGGGTAACTAATACACGCTCACTTGCAGGGTTACCCACTATACGCCATAAATCGTAATTTTTGTGTTGTAGGGGGGCATTCACTATGCCATCCTTCGTCGTTCTTCTGAGAAGCGTGGTACCCACTACATACTTGCAAGGAATATCGTGCAAATTTTTATGCAGTGGCTAACGACGATGACTATGCCTGACGTGGGTATGCGCCACAGTTAAATAGGCGATCAAGAACAAGCTTTTGTAATGTGTTGGAGCATTGGACGACCCACTTGTTAACGCAATTCGCATTGTGTGACGCCTGGTTGTTCCTTTACTGTTATAAAACGCTTTATTAATCATACTTCGCGATTCCTGTCCCGACGTAGAGCCTGCTTAAGGCAAGTTCGAAACAAAGTTTCAAGCCCCGGCGTCGCTCTGTGGTAGAATGCTGGACCGACATGCAGGGGACCCGGGTTTGAATCACGCCGTGCGCTTGGTAATCTTATTTGCTAGGCTTTCTTTCTTATTTCGTGTTATAGTGGTTACGGGCACCGGTGGTGGTGATGGCAGACAATTACAGCACCGAACACGGCCCTTGTGATCTCATAACAGCTTTCGCTGTAAAAAAAAAAAAGGAATTTTTACCGCAAGTTTGACAGTGCTCAACTCGAAAAAGGTGCTACCTTCAAAACACCTTTCAAGCGAATGCGTCTCAAGAAATTACTGGGGCTCCATACGTCACGTCGAAACCTCAGCTTCAGTAATCAAGTAAAGTTCTGACAGCCGAACGTTTGTTACTCAGTTATGCATTTTGATATCCAGCGCCAGTGATGACCGTCTTTTGCAGTAATTCAGGTCAATAAAATGGTTCGAGTGCCACATGTGGTTAAAAAAACACGAATAGCTTAAGAGAAAAATGACTGCATGCGCGAACACTGAAATAGGCTATAACAACTAGGGTAAAAAACAACAACGAAAAACTGTAGTACGAATGCGCATTAAAGAGCCAAAACTGGCAAGTCGACCATATTAAGTTCGTACCCACCTTCTTCTTTTGTTCATTGAAATTGTCGATAATAACACCGATGAATAGATTCAAGGTGAAGAAGGAGCCGAAGATAATGAAGAACACGAAGTATAGGTACATGTAGATGTTAGCCTCGTATTCCGGTTGGTCCTCTTTCTGTGGAATGCAAGAAAAATATGCGTGGCAATTAGGTATGATGTTACCAGACTTGGTATATAATGAAAAAAAACAACAACATTATTTTGGTCTGTCAGGGCGTGAAATAGCACGTAGCGGGCCGCTACGTACCAGTTAGCCCACGCTTAATTTACGTCGTAAAAGCTATACTTCAAAAAACAGCAGAGCCAATGGTAATGAGATTATAAGGGCATGAAAATATTGTTTTTGAATCAGTTTCGTACGTGACTACTATAACAAGCCTCGCTAATGCCTCTATGGAAGACGCACATCTGCAACAAATGCGCGGCTGGTATGTTATTGTGTTCTTTGCGCGTGTCAATTAATGAGCGATTAATTCCCAATCAAATATTTACCATGTCAAGAGACACAACGTGACATTTTATATACTGTTTTATTGTGCTTTCCTGCATCATAAGACATAGCGTAATTTGTCGACCTTGCGTAGCGCCATGCACATGATAAATTTCTTCCAAAGCATTAGTTATTGTTTTTCAGTATTCGCGTCTTCGCATTTAGTTAGCGGAAATAAATATACTTTCCCAGGGACAATAAATAGTGTCCTGCTCGGAGTACACGGAAATTGTCGTAATACGCTGTCATAACCGGGTATAAAAACAAAGCACCTTGCAAACCCTCTTTCCGAACGATGTACAACGCAATGGTACCTCTAATACTAGCCATCGTTTCATAAACGCATTATGTGCACGCACCACCGAGTATGTATAAAACACAAGTGTAGGCAGGAACTACGAGAATCGATCAACATCGATTGGTCAATGCAAAACACAGCTGGTACTCAATCTTTTCGGAGCGACTTGAGTTGGCGATAGCTGTAATTTATTTGATCCGTCAGAGTAACATTAATACATTCCTCTCTGGGCAACATTATACATTTGTCATTACGTTAAAGTGCTGTTCAGAAGTGTAGAGTCTGTTATCATTAAATTAAGTAGAAACAAAAAACCTGAACCCTGCTAACAAAAGGACTGACTTACTCCGCCCCTGGAGTCGATCGCATTGTCCATAATGTCCGTCCAGCCTTTGAATGTTGCCTAGGTAAAGATAAGTGCTTGAAGTAAGACATGACAGCTGCACATGTGAAAGTTGTGATATCAGTAAAAGAAATAGCTCTATGTATATAAACAATGATCTAAACATTGATGTGTGTTACTCCGATTGGTTGACATCTTATCTGGAAAAATTTCTAATTTGCGCAAGGAAATTGAGCGAAAATTAATTTCTGCATGATAAGCTTCTTTTTTGTTCATAAAGATGTGTGTATTAGAGCAGCCTTTAATTGTTGAATGAATGGGCTGACTTTAAGGAAAGGAAGATTATTTTAATATAGCGTAGAGCATGCACTATATCTTTTATTTGCAGTATCAAGAGTGCTGAAATTTCAGTATATATTTAAAAATACAATCGTCGTAATGTGTTTTGAGGTCGCCTCATTATTCTCTAAGCATACGTCACTTGGCAGTGACAATCATGATTTCCCCTTAATTTATGTCTGTTTTATATTTCAATTACTTCTAGTGATCCTCATTATTTTATTACAAATTCATTCTGCGGTTCTTAGCTTAAGGTTGCTTACTGGGTGGAAACTCAGCAGGCTAAACATGAAAAGCAAAGAAAACAAAGTGGCGACCGCTTTTCTTAGATGAAATTAAATTGAGAGATTAAAATAACCAATCAACCAACCAACCAGTTAACTGAATAGTAAATTTTTCTTTGTATTTTTATGAATATGAGCGAAAAATTAGATGGAATATACTCCTTGGGTAATGATTGGGCGAGTGATTGAACTTAGCCAAGGTCTCTTGACCAATCTTGCCAACCAGGTCCGCGTGTTTATCAAGGAAATGTCGCTAAGAAATCAATACCACCCCAAAACGGTGTGTTATTTTCCGTGCGATTAAAAAATTGGGGGACCCTTGAGCTTGGCTTTTAAGAGTTGAACGCGATAGCGAAATCCGGCGCCTAGTGCACCCTTCAACCGCTAAGTGCATACTTAATAATAAGTTTTGTTACATGCACACACACGCACACAAACACACACCTAGTAGATTGGACTAGCGCGCGCTATTATCGCCGAATGGGCTCGTTTCCATCGTGACACCTGTCAAACAAAATGTGTTAAAGGGGCCCTGAAACACTTTTTCTAGTAACCATAGAATGAATTCAATAGAAGAGCTTATTGCCTTACAAATTCAACACCACAAAAATTTTAAGAATTCGTCCAGTGCGAGTGGAGTTACAAAGGTTTGTCGCATGCTGCAATTGCATTTTCTCTTCTCTCGTCCCGACAAAAACGCTGTAAGCTAAGCAGGGAAGGGTGGCAGGGCAACGAGACTACCGCGCCTTGTGACCTTGAGCACTTTTTTTCTTCTAACGTGCGGCTCTTTCAGCGTGACCGCGCACGCACGCGTGGACAAGTAGTGGCCTCCCGCGGCTATCTCGGTAACTTGATTTTTCGGTCACAGACGCACAGACGATTTTTTCGCTCACTACCAACGGGGCCGACGCTGGTGGTGGGTTTTCTGCGACTCGAGCTCTCTAACGCTTTCGCGTTAAGCATTACACAATTTCGGAACCTTTAAGATAGCCCAAATACGACAGCTTCTCGTAGAGGTGCTATAGAAAACAATAATACAAACAATCACTGTTACTTTAACCATGCAAAATTCGCGTGAAATCTATGCGAACGCCTAATTAAGGTCAGCAGTAAAGATAATCTACCACGAGCAGTCCACAAAAAGCGCGCAAGGGTTTGAAACCCTTTAGAAATTAACTACGCTGTGATAGCTTTTTCAACTTGCTCGTTCGAAGCGGTACACTGGTGTAAATTAAATGTCACCCCTTCGTTTGGGAGGAACTGGTGAGAAGGTACGTGGTGCTAAATAATTCTGTTGTTGACCGAAAGCTGCATGAAGTTTCGGTCCATATGCTGTCAAGAATAGCTTTCTCTCTGCCACAGAATGAGCTATGTAAAACAAGTACAATGAATAGATACGTTCACGTAAACTGAGAAGAAAGATGGTCAATGCACCCCTCTCTCCCCCTCTGAAGAAGTTTACGGCTACGCTTCTGAGCAGAAAACTTATCAAAACACCAGAGGGTCTTGAAGAGGTAGCAGTTTGATATCAAACTATTGCGATTGTCAATGGTTAGCGCGTGACGAGTTGTACCGTTCAGTTCCGCTGGATGCCTGGGGTATCAACACCATGGCGGATGGACGACTCATTGAATTGCTTGCGTTAAACGGGCACGCATTTGCCGAACTGAGGAAAAAAAACGCAACTGACCACTTGGAAAAGGGCCAAATATGCGTTGAGGACGTTGTCGAAGTTGATCATGGGGTTGTCCCAAGTGAAGTTGTTGGCTTCACACGCCTTTCTGTTTGGGACGTGTGTGCTGTTCAAGCGCGTGCCGTTTCCATCGACGCAGCGGTAGAACTTTCCCGCAAGCATCTGGACGCCCATGATGGAGAAGATGAGCCAAAAGATGAGACACACCAGCAGCACGTTGAAGATGGCTGGGATGGCTTGCACCAGGGCGTTGACAACAACCTACAGACCACGGCAGAGACGAAAGGGGCAGGGAACAAACACCTCATGATCAGGTGAGTTACAATCACGGAGCTGTTGCAATAAAAGTGACAGAAAACAAAAACAACAACAACAACAACAAAAAACAGACCAGGTACTTTAAGTTTACTCCACCTCCTCGTCGCTTACTTTCTTAGCTGTGAGTTACTATTGCGAACACTGTACCACGTCACGTGAACGGTCACGCGTCCTGCTGCTTTTTAACCAATGAACCAAATAAAGCATGGTTTGCCAGTGGTAACCAACGCGAAGTACTGCTACATATAAAACCACGTTGAAGCACACATTGCCACAGGGACGCTTCGTCTTTGGTTGCCGGTATGGAGCACGCAGCTCCTCAGGACTGTTTCGTTATCACAGCGCTAAGCTTTTGAAACGTCCTCTCGGTGTGTCATATTACTGAATGCCATTTTTTGAATTAATGCTTCACTTTCTGCTAACGTACTTTCCGCTAATGATTTTTCAGGTAGGGAAGGTTCCTTTTCTATATCAAGGTCTTCGACACCTACGTTTTTGATAAACCTGTGATATATTGTCTTGAATGTGAAACCAGCCAAAATAGAAGTGTTTCAAACCATTGTACTGCCGTTATTCTAAAGTTATCGTTAAAAAAATATGGGATAATACAGGTGATTTCAGTGAAGGCTGTATTGCTTAGATTGAATCAATTTATTCTCGTGGGCAAGCACACTCGATTGAATATTTCTTTTTTGCAGCGTCGAAAAACCTGTTGCACTTTTCAACTCAAAAACGCGTTCCCGCTATGAGCACCGCGTGGCTTTTCATCACGTTAGTTTCATGTGGTCTTGACCTTAACGAAGGCAGAACTGGTTTTGCTTATCAGGGCTAATAGTGTAGGCAGCCTTCTAATATTATGACATGATGGGTGCCCACGAGCACAATTAATTGCTTCGTTCCTACTCAATATTACCTAGCTACCGCGATTGATTTGGACCGTTTTATTGCAGTGGAACGAGGTGGTCTCTATTTTCATACAAAATTTTACGGCAAAACTCCTTTGGACTGTCCATGTGTCGGGAAGTATACAATGAGTCTACAAAAAGTTACTGGTGCACAAAAAATAAATTAAAATAAAGAATAAGCTCGAAGGTGTTGGAATTGACTGTTATTTGGGTACAGCGTGGAAAGCAAGGATAATGTTATTGGCGACAAAAAAAGCTTTGCTGATTTTGTACACTGTTGAGAGGAGGTGGCTCAGAAGTTATGCTAATGACAAGCGTGGCTGCCAACATGTAAGCGTGAAGGAAGAAAGGAACTGTGCGCGAATCACTCATCTCCGGAATTCTTTATCCACAGAAAGGAATTCCTGGAAGCGTAGCGAACGTAGAATGGAACACTGCCGTCGTTTCGTCTAGTGTCGAGAAATGAATGTCGTGTTGCTTGTATCGAACTCTAACATGACTAGCTGGGCACTTACTCGTAAGCATTGCCGCATGCTGTACATTCCTTGTGGTTCCGAACCAACCATTTATTCCTTCTCCCACTACAGGGTAGTGAACGAGACGTACGCCTTGTTAATCTTTCTGTCATTCTTTGTCGCCAAGTATCCTTGAATTGCGGAATATTCTCATAAACTGCGTTCTTCTTCTTACAATAAGAGAAGTAACCGTGACTCTGCATTAGCGTGGAGTACGCTGCAAACTTATTATACCAACGATTGCGGCACGTAAAAACTAAATGTCTTAAGAAACTTCCAGGACTCATGATATTGTTTTGTTTTCAACTGGATTCCTATGAAGTTTCATCTGCCTTACCAGCTCAACTAGATTATCAATACTGATAGCACGCACGTGATGTTACGAACGCACAATATGGCTGCTAAATTGTATCATTAGATGACGTCAAGGCAGTATAATCGCGCGGATATCATCCTACTTCAGTGTGATAACGAAGTCGCTGCAGTGTTATTTGGCCTCGGTGCATGAATAACGAAGGAACCAGCATGCGATCTGCTGATAGCGCGATATCACAAAGTTCACATCCCCCCCTTATGTTGGTGCTCTAAACCCCCCCTCCCTATGTTGGTGCTGTAACGTGGTGACTTCAGCGATGTCAGTGAGTGCCATTAATAGATAACTATACCTTATTAACTGTAACTATTGTTTACTGAAAGTTGCATTTACAAACTATAAAACATCGCATTAAGACGCACTTCGAGTAAAACTAAAAAAAGAACCAGGTGCGCAAGAAACTATATTACAAAGAATGCAAGCACTGGCGGAAAATACGCGATTCAATTACCAGCCGCGTAGATACAATAAAGTAGCTGAAGAGTGATTACTTCTGATCTGACATGCCAGCACAAAGAGGTGGTGCTGTATGTGGGTATAGATTGCAATCAAGAAGATGCTGGTAACATGTCCTATTAATTCATGTTGTTAACAGGCGCTGAACGCACTCGCTGTCAAAGAAGAGTGCTTCAAGTAAACATGCTTTCATTTGCACACAAGAGATAGGAAATATACAGAAAACAAACATCATACAAACAAATTAAGCTTCTAGATTGCATAAACATATCCGAGGAGTAATTTTTGAGGCAATGAACGAAGAAAAAAACGTAGAAAAAGAAGTGAATCATTCAGTTTAATTGAAAACGTCCATGCAGCAAAGTTTTTCTGAATGAACAAGGAATGTGCAGCATTGTGATAAAAAAGTCTACTCCACTACTTGTACCGATCAACATGCCCAGACGGGCTCATGAGCATATTTCACAAAAGATCGAAGAGCAGAAAAAACAAAGAAGAAAAAGTCAGAGACAATAACAAAAAAGAGAGATGCAAGATATGTTAATGAGGAGAAAATGATGGTGTTGTGAGTGATGTAAAGTGAAATGTTTTATTGTTTTTTTTTTCACGAGTAACCAACCAGTGGCGTGAACGGAGCAAGTATGCACAAGCGCAGTACGTACGAATTTCAGAATTTGCTATTCGGCAACGCTTTGCATTGAGTCACTCCGTTCGCCAGGTTGCCGACTTATTTGAAAGCGGTGTTATTGTTTGACGTGAAACACGCAGACAAACGTGCGACATCGAAACTCGACGAACAAACATCGTTGGGTCGCTCACCTTAGGAGAAGGGGACACACTTGGAACACGAATTGCACACCACAGGGTTTCACCGGCAAGATAGTATTACGAACGATAAGTACTCACAATACTCACCTGGTGCGTAAAAAACATCTATCACGGTTGATGGAACTTACGTGTGGATTGTCAGTGCATGCAGGCTCAGGCACATGCACGGGTCAAGTATGGTAAAAGAAAAACGAACAGAGCATTCCGGGGTTTTGAGGCGTGAACGCCTAATCTGTGCGCTAAGTGAACCCCACGCGACACCGCTAGTCAACTCTACTGGAAATCACCGATTTCTGATTGCGTTAAAGGCTCGTTTAAGAGGCACGGCGTGTTTTTTTGTTTTTTTTTATTGGTTGCGGAGTGCATGGTTTTGCTCCTGAAGAGTTGACTTCGGGGTTCACTCGCTAAGTGTGTTCTAGCGATATGAACACTGGCTACGCATATTTTACGAGTTGCAAACGCACACATCGTGAGTGTGTCTGATCATGCTTCACAGGCACGTGTACACATTTGAAGCACGCTCGCTTGATGCAACTGCTCGCAGCCGTTGTATTAAACACTGACAAGGCAGTCGATGCGCACATATGACTTGATGCATTCTCAGCAGCTTTTTGTAGACCTACCCTAAAAGATATTTGCTTTTCGCAAAGAGAAAGTGTCGGTGGCCGATTTACGTACTAAGGTGCGAATGCATTGCAAACGGGCACTAAATGTGCGTCAAATACGAACACAATCTACTGTGATACCTGCGTGTGTGTTCTCTATAGCGTGCACTCTACGTCGCACCGGGCATAAAAAAATTGGTGTTTGGTGGTGTATGAACATTTGGTACACGAGGCAACGCGATTCAAAGGAAGACAGAAGAAATACGTAGACGGAGAAAGACTACGGTATGTATCCATTTAGCCACGCACTTTATGAGCTTCCATTGTTGCAGCCACGCTTAGCAAAGCGTTTTGGCAGTTCGAAAACTAGTACAAAACAAACATTACCATCGTCGCTATCCACAACACATAGCTCATCATAAAAAACAGCCAGAAGCTGAAAAGCACGTGAAAAAAGAAACCACCGAGCAGCATATAGGCATGTGCCAATCACAACAAGAGCGCTGAAGCAACTTGCAAAGCCCTTTTTTTTTTCAGAGGTAAATAAATGAGCACAAAGTATATTTTCTTGATTACTCTATCATTGGAATTCGTCTGTAATTAGGGTACCGGGAGTAACTAACTTTATATCTATCAAGAAGCATTTCTTTATAATGACAAAGCTTGCTCTCGATATGTGTTTCATTTTGTAGCAATTGAAATATGGCGTGATTGAGTTCATCAGCATGTTATTATTATTATGTCAAGAAACTGCGTACCAGTGACAGACGTTTTTTATGAATTACGCATAGGCTGTTTTATTTAAGACAAGACTCACGTTGAAAAGTAACCGCAGTACTATTAGCAGCGTGATGTAAGTTGCCTGTAAGATTTGTGGAACACGGAACAGTGCTCGATAGGTGTTGTTGAGATGGCTTAACCACCCATGTTACCGCGTATTTGCACAAACCAGAATAGTAAACGCAATTCAAAGATAACACAATTAGGTTAAGGGTTTGGATAAGCAATAATTTAGACATGCATGCTTCGAAAAGAAGTCACAAGAAATTACGAAGCGGCTGCTGCACTTAGAGCACCTACACTTATAAACAGCCGCTACGCTTATGACACCACCAGATTTCAATCGAAACAGTACGTTAAGAGCATCGTCAAGTCGCAAAAGACTCCCCACAAAGACGTGGGAAACATGCGATTGAAAAGAGAGCATTGCCGCATGCCAGTTTTTTTGTGCGATTCAATTTTATTTTTATGCTGCAAGAAATATTGTATCGTGGAAGAGCTTCTCGTTTGCAAGTTTTTGACAACGGAACTCTGAATGAGCGTATCTGCACTGCTGGTTGTTATCTGAAGAGCCTTTTGAATTTCGTAGGCTTTCACTCTTTGCATGGAACGAGTCCCTATATTAAGAGCAAGATGTTCTTGTCCTTGCGTCACGAATCAGTAAATATGCACGAGGAGATATACAGTAATGTCCAGGCCGCCGCTTCGTCGTACTTTTTGCTTTACACTGTCTGTCGGTAATGCCAAGATATTATCCGCTTCTGGCCCTTCGATACCTCTCGCGAACTAGTTCCTTCACTTTGTTCTTGATGCGTTCTCATCCCCATCGACATGCAGTTATGTTAAACTGGCAGGTTCCTTTGAGCAATATGACTGCTCAACTAAACAGCAAGGAGGGGCCGCAAACCAGCAAGAGTTAAAGTCGTCCAATTCCGGCGTAACGTGCTCTTACGACAATCGACATACAGGGCTATACAAGGTGGCCCATTTCCAAATGTTCATGCATGTCGAAGCGTTAAAATGTTTAAATGAGAATAGGGACAGTCAAGAGTGTCACTAGACTGGGAAACTTTGTGAAAATCAGTTCAGTGATAACCAGTATGACGAATCTAGATTTCATATTTTCGGCTCAATGTTTAGAACTGCAGCGACCAACTTTTCATAACAGATGACACCATCCGGGCCTCGGCGAAGCGACAAAGCGAAGCTCTTGGCGTAGTGATTCAGCATTATGGCCAGTACGAGCACGGTGGCAACGCCTATATTGTAAATGCAGGTGCACACAGGCCTACACACAGACACACCACACGCACAAAACCAAACACGGTGACGACAACAAAACTCCGAGCACATCAAGCTCACACGGTGCGTTCTACTCACCCTCATGCCCTGGAACCGGGACAGAGCCCGGAGTGGTCGCAGGGCTCTGAGCGTCCGCATCGTCTTGAAGGCTTGGATACGGCCCGCCCCCAGCGCTGACGCGATTAGATTGACCACTGACACCTGGCGAAAGGAACAGTCCGCGGAAGCTGTTGGTTGCCCCGTGTGGCACAGGGGGCGCGCGCGTGATTGTGCGCAGCCCCCTCCCGCTGCTCGGCGCTTGTGGTGCGGAGGGGGGTCACTTACCTGGGGGACATTTGGAAGTGGGGAGGACGGGAGGAGGACGGACGGGCGGATCGGGATATCACTCTGGGATGGCTATGACGCTGGACCGAAGGACACTGTGAGCTCTTCGCTAGCGTTTCTTTTCGGACATCTTTGTAAGTAACTGTTTTTGTACGGAGAACGGGACTGGGACTTGTACCGTAGGTATACCATAGTATCGAATGCCAGTTTAATGTACTACTCAGTGTTACTGTGACTCTGGAGTTGGCTGTGGCGTACGTCACAAGCGGGAATGACGTTTTCGGTAGATTTAGGCGATCAATACCAGAAGGAGCTCCCATTGTGATTATTACCTTTCACCCAAGATTTGCGGATGTTCGACCCGAGTGAAACGAGGGATGTACATCCGTCTCTGGAATGTTCTCTTCACGCGCGTAACGTCTGAGCTGTTTTGCACAGTAGTGTTGGTTGGTCCAAGTGTCCCTCGTTTCTCGTACGGAGTCCACGCACAGCAAGGACCACGGACAACATAGACACAAGACATATGCATCGCCGCAAGTTCTCGCCAACCTCTCTCATTCATTTGAGCGCGAAGGTGGGTCTATCATAGAATAGGATATCGATAATTGCAAACTTCGCTCGAGGATCTTCACTGTTTCAACATTTTATCGCGTTGCCAGCCTTGATAGGAAACTGTTCTCATAATCAGGCTGCTTTAATGTATTTGGTTCATTGTCGAATATCAGGACCTTAGAGATCAATCTAGACCACTTTCATTCACCTAATACTTGTTTACTTTATACCTATAAGAGCTTTCTTCGTTTTTCCTGTTTCATGGCTCTTTCTATTAGAAACTTCCTATATGCATATGCGATGAGTGAATTCCGTGCGCGTTCCATTCTTTTTATTAGTTGGCTTGGAAAAACATAACAGTTTGCCGCGAAATAAATATGAGAGCGTCATGATCAACTGCATGTGTATTCCAGTACGCTTACCATAATTTCAGTGATAATTTGTATTTCGGGTCCTAAAGCTACACCTTGGATCACTTATGCTGCTTATTACACTTTCCGGTTGTAATGTTTGCAAAAAATACGGTGCACCAGTCAACGCTGGTGGTCGCTACAATTTTCACGCGGATCAGTCGATCAGGAGTGTCGTTGACCGAGAGGGAGGCTGGCGGGAACAGTTGCGACTGCAGAAGCCATTCGTGGCGCATGCCTGACACGAGACTAGGACAGCACCACAGACGGGCAGCAGACACGACACAGACGCACGCGCTCGTGAACGCCGCTAATGAGTGCTCACTGCAAGCTAGACAATGCTTTTTTTTTCAGTGTGAGTGAAATGATTCACTGTGACGTGCTCTGCCCCGAAGTGCTTGCGGCGTGTACGTGCGTCACTTTCGAACGCTGACAGCGCAAGGCTTAGATGACAGTTTCCACGGATGACGTGGTACAGCTCAAAATGTTAATGTCATATGGTGGATGTTAAATATAAAAGATACTATGAAAATTGGTGAAACCTGTATGCTGCTGAAGTGATCATTTTCATCACAAAAAACTTCGTTAGGTGTCCGATTTGATAGTATTCTACCTCTAGTTTTGTTAACGTTGGTTTTTGGTGACAAGTGCTTCGAATTCAGTTTTTTTTTCTAAGCGACAGGACTATGCTTAATTAGTCACGAATCGAACTCATCGCAATCTGGGTATTGCATTCGAAGGCGCCCCATGTGTTGCCGACAAGCGCAGCGGGCAGGTGCACGTGTACACAGTTTGTTTCGATGTGTGCTTCACAATGCCTGCCAAGTGGCAGGCCTTGGGAGATGAGTGAGGTGTGTGCATGTGGAGGTGCGTCCTAAGCTGAGCGGTGGTCTACTTACGCGCATTCCCTCCAGGCGGGACATCGCCCTCAAAGGTCTGAGTGCTCGGAGGGTTCGCATGGTTTTAAAGGCGGGGATTCGTCCGTAGCCCATCATGGCTACGGCCATGTTAAAGAAGGACACCTGGGACGGAGGCAGGTCGGTGTGGTTGTTGGGTGGAAAGGACTAGGAAGAAGAGAGGCCTAGCAACGAGGCCTCGAGGGAGAGAGAGAGAAAGCGAGAACGACACGGAGACACTGCACAGAACACAAAGTGAATGGGAACGAAATACGAACGATTCACGACAGCGGCGGGAGCCTTGTGAGAGGCTGAGCGCTTGGCGGTAATCTCGCTTGTCAAGATGAATAGCGACTGCCAAAGGGAACCCTACAGCCGTCTTCTAAAATGTTATTACGTCGATGAGCACCAAACTGTGCCTATGTGACTGGCTTACTGGTTAATGAATCAGTCATAAAACTCTACCACATTGCAGAGCTGGCAGCGATATGAGAACTTAACAAATTGATGCCACAGTAGCTGTGGTAAAATGCTTAAAAATCGTTAACTAATTAAACGCGCTGAATGCGTATGCAAACGCATTATCAGCAGAGCGACTATCGTTTTCTAACCTGGCTAAATTTTTATCTTTACGTACTACAGCTTCGATATGTTTGATACTGTTGAGCGCCACATTTTACTTGTTTTTGAAATTTTATTGATACGTTCGTATTCATTCTCATTTTCTTTGTGTACACTTTCACAACATGCGTGAAGAGAGAACAACCAAGAGAGCCCATTTAGATTTAACTATGATTACAGTCGGATCGGTAATTAGAAATTGAAAGTCTTAATGTTTCTTGAAGAGCCTATTATATTTCTGTACAATGGATGTTTGCGGGATTAGTTACTTTTGAAGACGATGTTACCTTCGCATCAGCAGGTATCCTCGTTGTGATCAACACAAGTCAACCATACACAATCTCTTCCGTAAACAAGCAGTAGTTTTATCTAAAGCATGCACACACGTCACGCTAGCTGCGGAATTGAGGAACCACTCTCGTGCACGCCGATATGACACACTGCTCACACTCGTTGCAGTACTTTTGCCACAACAGTATAAAACAATCTATCGAATTCACAAAGCTGTCCTCAAAAAGCGATGGTTTCTTAATGTTGTACCTGGCAAAGCCAAAAATTCACGGGCAATATTGCACGATGTTCGAAATAACAATTTTCAAGTGGAAATATTTGCAAATTAATACCATTGAAGTGAACTTGCGTTTAATTTGCCTTCCCTTTTAAGCACTATCAACACTTTTTTTCAGCTGTTACTTCAACGAAAACGACACGAAAATTGAGGATGCAACATTGTGTAGCAAGTCACTCTGTGCTCTATAAGATTTCCGCGGCTTCTCTAACAAGATGGTAGCAAAGTTGACAGCTAAACTTTTTACATTTTGTGCGTTGCCTGCTGCCTCGTTATGCAGCTTATTAAACGCTAGGTCGTCGTGTTTAGTTGCTACATCTAGCGCTACACTACCTTTAAATATCCTAGCTGAGATTAACAAACACATCTGTACATTGTTTTACGACGATTTGGTCATTTAGGTATGTGTATTAAAATTTTTGTTTATGTACTAAATAGTTATTCGAACAATTTATATCATCACGAGAGTGCTTCCTCTTCCTTGTTTCTCATGCTTTTTAAATAAAGTTTTTCAATCAACTAACCAATCAATCTTCTCCGAGTGAACTTCTAAAACTATAGTACGCTGCACTAGCGCCATTGAAACCGTTTAGTTCTTCAATGCCACCTATTTTATTCTCTCCATTGGTGCAAGTTTAAAGTAAGGACTGATAGAAAGTTATTCTTCTGATGGTAATGATTTTGACACTCATAATACGACAGACACAGAGGCTAAACAGGCAATATAATTTCTATATGACTAAGTGTTACGTAGAAATACTAAGTTTCACGCATTGGTCAGGTTTGTTCACTACAGACTTTGTGCTGGTAGAAATAATAAGCAACTATATAATATTCTGGATATTTAGATTGCTATTACACGCCTAAAAATGTAAATCTGCTTATTGGAATCTCCTTAACGTAATAATATACCGACTCGCAATGACGGAATTATTTACTAAAATTGTTGCTATGATTTTCTAGTTTCAATGATTTTAGAAGAAATCATTAATTATGAAGTGTCGTTCTGATCTCGGCTTACGTTATCGGGCTAAGCCTGAAATCCACCCTGTGTCGCTGATTGTATCAGTAAAATAGACACCACTCGATTAGTTTTATTTGCGCCAATCGGAAAAGCTGAAGTATGTTACGAAGGCACAGTCTAAATAGTAATGGAAGCTTTTTAGAGTGCCTATATTGTTTTAGAACATCTAGAGTTTTGACTAAATACAGTTTATAACTTTGTTTCAAGTGCTAATGGCTTAGTCATCACGAGGGTTCACTGTTCATGTTCATTATTTTTCAGTGATAAAACATATAGTGTTATGAGCATGAACTATAGGGAATTGCTAACACGTTTATTCTGTTGACGGGTTCGTTATATCGACCCATTGTGTTAGCAAATCTGTTTGTAACTATGACACTAGCTCTACAAGATAATCTGGCGTAAGCAAGACTATAAGACTGGATTGCATTGTGACACAGACAAAAGTGCATTTGCCCTGAGGTCGAAATTTTTGGAAACCAAACCTATTAACATTATTTTGTGATACACACATGAATTTGAGAGCGTGAGCTTGCAAACATTGTTTTTTATGCGTACAGTCACTGTTTGAGAAACGCTATTTGCTCACGTGGCTACTTTGCAAATTGCTAATTAAGCGAGAATTGTTGGTGTGAGGTCACTTACGAGTACGATGACAAAGTCGAGCCAGCACCAGGCATTTGTGAAATATTTCTTGAATCCAAAGGCAAGCCACTTGAGCATCATTTCGAAGAAAAAGATCACTGTAAAGGTCTTGTCCATATATGTGAGCACTGCCTTGAGCGTCGGCCGGTCTTTCAGGTTAACGTCTTCAAGCGCCTGCGAGTCCCAAAGGATACTCGTGAAACCCGACAGGGCATGTTTATTGTTATCAAAGTTTGATCAAAATTGAGTGAAAATGAACAAAATATCACAGTTTCTGTTTTCATTCACTTTATCCACTATTGGTTGTAAGAGTTTTTGAGATGGTGTCGGGTCCTCACGCCGTGATAACCTTAAAGATTTTTCAAAGACCAGTAATAATCGGTTTATGAGGGCTTAATTTTAAGTTCAGTGTTATCTATACCGCTTATTAGGTCGATGTGCAAATTGGATGTTCGGGTACCAGTTTGTGTTATGCTGTAAAATGTTTGGGTTGTTGTGGTTGCTCAATCATTTTTAGTGTCGTTCTAGTTAGTTGTGCGCCATCATTAACAGCAACCAACAAGAGAGAATTACCGTGGTGCATTCGTGTACCCACCAGAGGCAGTTTAATAGGCAGCAAAGTAGACATCAATTGTTATAGTTCTCATTTCTATTCTGACCACGCAAATGAGCAAAACGACCAGAACAGTATTAAACAAAGCAGGAGGTGCCCCTGAATCTTGGTAGTGTGAGCTAGTGGGAATACTTTGGCTTTTGTAGGCTTACGACCTACGATGGAAGGAAAGCGACTGCTGAACCAGAATCACAATATATATCTTGCACAGTGTTATAATTGAGGCTAAAATTACACTGTGAACGCACACACCTACGAAGAAAAGAAATGAGGAAGAAGCACTACGCAGTAATGAAAAAAAAATGGTACGTGTTTCAGCTCAACAAACGTGAAGTCTGGGGAGGGGCGAATCATGCAGTGTGCGCCGGTGTTTACCACAGCAAGCTTTTACTGCTTTACTCGCCGCTGGTACACTAACACGCCATCCTTTTAAAAACATCAAGAAGTGGTGCTTCAGATAAATCACTCTAACGTAGAGATTTGGACAGAAAGATTGAGCGCCTTGGCTAAGTCCGTCGGGAATCGTTACGCCGCTGTCAAGTCAAACATAACGCTTTTGGCAGTAATGATGCACCTTTAACTCATAATATGCATAGTATGGACCAGTTGCGAGTAGTGGATATGGTATTGTATGAATGGATTCATTCTAATCTTGATTATTAGTACGAGATGGATGATGGCTACTCCCACGACGAGACAAAGAAGCCCAGCCCCTCTACCACATGGACATTCGGGACTATGCAACACATTTACGCAATTTTTTGGAGCATACCCGTTTTGAAGAACCGTGACGACAACATCATACGTCGACAAGCCGAGACTATAAGGTGCTCCACCCCTAAAATGAAGGAAGTTACTTCGCCGTTCATTCAAAAGCGGCAGCTGTAAAACCCACTTGAGCCTTGCGCGAAAACACCCTCGCACATCTGTCATGAAGTCTCTACCGTCTGGAATAAAAATGTGTTCAACTGTTTCGACTCGATTATGCCTCACATATAAAGACTGGCTTGACTACCGGCCAGAATATCCCTTGTGTCGATCTAGGCACAAAGCTCTCCTGATGACAATACTGATCGGATGATGCAGTGGAACAAGGACCTACCAGCGCCAAGCTGCTGGTGAGGATGAGAACGACGACGATGGTTTCGAAGTACTTGTGCTCTACGAGGGCGTACGCCTTGGTGCGCACGATCTTGTAGCGCTGCCAAAAAATCTTGTTCTCATCAAAAAAGCAGGCGAACGCGAAACGCGTGTAACACCAGTCGGGGCAGCAATCGGCCGGCATCTCGGGGATGATAATGTCCGAGGTGGCCGTTTCCAGCTTGTCTGTGTCCACATCTTCCGTGTCCGGGTTGATGGGCTCTTCGGTGGGGGCCTCCTCTCCTGCGGGATTCGAGAAAGGAAAGTTGAGCGCAGGGTCAGAAAAGCGCGAAATACGACTCAACCCAACTGATCGGCATACGTTGACGACACCTGTACAACGTAGATGTAGCACCAAAACGACACAAGGACACAAGAAGGCATATCAGTACAACACACAGCGCTGTGCGGCGTCTTGCGTTCCTTCTCGTGTGCTCATGTTTTTCCGTGCTGCATTAAGAGCGCTTCAGATGAACGTGAAACAGCGCGAATCGACGGGAAATAAAGTTGCGTATGTGCTGCGTACGTGTGCTTCTTGTAACCTTTTGTCCCGTGTAGGTGCGCTCGTTTACGTTCAGTATGTACCAACTGGGCCACCAACAATCTGTTATTCTTCAGATTATTCACCAACAAGTCAATTACGCAATCCTTGTCGGCTGATGAAAGGACAATCCGCATAATATAGACAAATAAATAAGAAATACCCTGCAGCGAGTATTCTTTGCGGTATTTGAGTGGACACTAGGTTTACATACTGCGTACAACTTCACATTGTGTATCTTAGGGCCAGTCTCCTTGCCTTTATATAAGTGCGTGTAGGTAAAATGCGTTGACTTACTCGCACTTATATGTACTGGACCACGCAGATGGCTTTTGCGCGCTTGCGTCTTAGTGTGCAGGGCTCTTGAATATTATTTTCCATTTTCCTTTTAGTTTCCTTTTCCGCTGAACAACGAATTCATGATTTCACGATGACCAGCTGTGGTATAGCCTCTCTTCTCGCGTTTTCAGGTTTAGCTGAAGATATGTGAGACTTTGTAAGGTGGTGTACCTTCTTTAGTGCCGAGGTCCTCTTTGCTGGCGTCCTTCTTCTCCTCCTCAAGGTTGTTCCCCAGGTACAGGGAACTGTTGCTAAGATCTTTGGACGGCTTGTTCCCAAGGAGGACCTTCTCCTTGGGGCTGGACGCTGACTTTTCGCTGAGGGTATCCTCGTCCTTTTGCGGGTACACCTTATTGCCCTGCGCTTCTTTCTCCTGCGAAACGGAAAGCGGGCCGTTTAATGTTAAGTTCCGCAACTTTTCCGTTACCACTCACATAGAGGAAATAAATTGAACACAGTATGAGATTGTGGTATACTTGTAACAGCATTCAATTAACCTAATTAGGGCGTGAAGGGAAGTAGAAATATTAGCAAGACAGTCTAAATGGAAGTCCTAAACCGTCCAGAAAAGCTCACAAAATCCGGAACGCTTGTGCTTCATAATCAAAACAACAACAACAACAACAACAACAACAACAACAACAACAACAACAACAACAACAACAACAACAACAACAACAACAACAACAACAACAACAACAACAACAACAACAACAACAACAACAACAACAACGACGACGACGACGACGACGACGACGACGACGACGACGACGACAACGACGACGACAACGACGACGACGATGAACGGACGGACGGACAAAAGAGTGTTCATATATTGTAGTTGGCGCTATAACTCCCCTGAGTTTGGTCAACAGTGGTTTCGCCTGGGGGACTGTTTGAATGTTATTAAGAGACGTCCTGTAGCAGGGGGTAAATCGCTTGAACCGCAGTAGTACGGTAGCGCCACGACAAGCAGAGGAGCTTCATCGGCACTCTTTGCGATATTTGAGTAGACGCCAATCTTGTGAACTACTTATATGGTGAATCATTTTTCTGTTTGACGCTGTGCTTATAATCTATTGGGACGGTAGTGCGGTCTCTCCGCACCTATATGAATATGTGGGAAAGTTATGCGAATTCTCGCAGCCGTGTTTAAAGATCGACCTTCCTAGAGTCACTGGAATGCCCTGTGAATGCTGGTGCTGTTACGCCTGGGAGTCCACACGGAACGTCATTGCCTGTGCAAAGGCAATCTGTGTCAAGGCCAGTGAGTGAGCCCGCCTGACGCCATCAACTCAACGACGTCATCAAGAGGCTGCGCCAGTCTGTCTTACGCAACGCATGGCAAGCTCCCTCAGCCCGCGGGCCCAATGAAGCAAGTGGCGCCTTCCAGTCTGGCTAGTCTTACGTAAAGCATGGCAACATCACTCGTCCTTGGGTGCAACCAAGTGCAGCGGCTCCCGATTTGAGGAAACTGACGCCACTAGCGGTGGTTCCGATTGGACGTTGGTGACGTAATGGATGACACGGGGCCTATAAAAAAAAGCCAAGCGGTGCGTTGACAAGCAGCCGACCTATACGTCAGAGAGAAGTGGACGTATGCGTCAGAAAGATGACATCTCGGCTCTTCGAGTCGCTAAGCATTCGGCCCCAGTGCCGAATATGTAACGCCTTTATTTCTGTCATGTACATAAACCTTGCCTTAACTCACCGTCGTCTTGTACGCTCGTCTGTCACCTCTGCGCAGATGCAATCGCAAGCTGAGAAACATGCGCTACCAAGCAGCCAGTGACCTTGGCAGTGGCGAGTTTCGTAGCAGTAGCACCTTCGGGACTATGTTGGCGTCGCGCTTCGAAACAGTGCCCGTAAGTACGATATATTCTTTGTGAGCTTGCACGGTTTGTATATACGCTAACACTTCTCTCTTTCTTTGTTAATAATAATAGCAAATCAAGGCACATCAAATTAATACTTTTATTTTGTACATCCGAATCAAAGAAAAAGAACACATTTCTCGCGATTACCCACCACTTCATTACGCGAAAACCAGCAGATATATGGATCCGCATGAGTACACAAGAAACGGTGCCCACCTTTTCCTTGTTGTCTTTTTCTAGCTGCTTGTTCTTAGGCTCGATCATAGGTCCCACCCAAACAGAATTCATCACAGGCTTTGAGTTGTTTTTCAACTTCATTTTAACGGCCTTGCCATCACCTGGAACGGAAAGGGTGATTCCAGTTTGTTTATTTATTAATTATCTACTGGTTAGTTTAGACATGCATTACGTGCTCCATGGGGAGCATTGAGTAAGGGGAGCATCACAAAATTAAAAAAAAAACAACCAAAGAAACCAAGTACGTGAGTGTAAAATGAGTACACAATAATATTGTGCTGGCAATGCAATGTAAGAAATATAATTAAATAGCAAATAATACTAAGAATGCTAAAAAAGATAGTTTATCTCATGGCTCCGTGTTTTAAATGTGAAAAACTGCTATGGACACTGGATGTTGTCACGAAGTTCTTACCCTGAATGGCGATATCGAGGCCGTCCCCAACGACAACCTCAAGGTCGTTGTTGTGTTGGGGCTTTCTGTCTCGCATTGGCACCCGACCGTCGAGGAGAACCACTTCCCTTGCGACGCCCGGGTCAGCCTCCAACTCTTCGCCTGCCCCGCCACCACGAATGTCTGTTGTCTGGTCCCCGATCTGGTTGCGTGGTTTCCGACGGAAGCTCTGTTGGCAAAGCGAGCATTGCAATCAGCCAGCGTAGCTTCACCAGTGTGGCCTCGCACGCAGATTCAAAATGCAATGTAAGGCTGGCGTCCTAAACCCAGTTGGCGCTACGTTGGATTGCGCAAAAAGGGATGAGAAAGTAACGTGACAAACACGAGCGCTTGTGTTTGTCAACTTACTTTCTTGCCCCGTGCACAGAGTTTCTTACAAATACATCGGAGGGGACTCTGGCACTAGTGTATAAGGGAGCTGCAACGCACGGGGTTTCAGCCAGCAGCAATGATGGGTAGTACATGGATTTGTCTAATTATCATTCTTTTGGCTCTGTTTGCCTCCGCGTGGCCTGAATGCGAGTTAATACGGTAGGTATGCGAGTAAATACGGTAGGTTGTATGCGAGTAAATACGCTAGGTTTGGCACACTGGTTTGCACCCCTCACAAACCTTGAAAAGTTTCATAGAGTTGGACTTGATCCACCGACTGGCCCGGTGAAACCGGTCGATGGCTTCTTGTAGTTTCTTTGTGTCGCCGCTGTCGGGATTCGCTTGGGACAGATTGGAAGCCCCGAACGATGACAGCAGCAAGGCGAGGAAAAGGTTGAGCACCTGCGGCGTCGAAGAAGAACACCACCTTGTTATTCTACAAAGCGTGCAATACGTTCGAAACGTGCTTTACGCGATGTGGTGGAAAGCGAGCACGGCGCCCTCTTTATTATCTGGTCTTGAAGCGTGGTAGCTTGGGCAAGTTGGTAGGACATAACTGAATGCAGGAATGGCGCAACCTACAAGTATTGTTGAAAGTCAGGGCTCTTTTCTGTCCTTGTTTTTTCGCTTCCGTAGTTACGAAGTAACTACTTGTAGGTTGCGCTGTTCCTGCATTCAGTTATATCTGGTCTTCGCGTGAAATATAGGCGCATGCAGCAAGCAAGGCGATTTGGGTCGTATGTTCGGAAACGATGTCGTCGATATCAGAGAGAGTCAGTAACACCACGCTAGTGCCTCTTTGCACGAGATTGACTACGATCAGTTCACGCTATGATTTGTCACGTTTGTTTTCTTTACTGTATCGGCGCACTGTGCAAGCACGTTGTTGTTAAGAGGTATCACCTTTGTTCAGCTGCTTCGGAGCTTCGACTAGTTCAGCGGTTGGCTACACTTTTGTGAGCTAGCAGTGTAGCTGGTGCTTCATCGACGCTATCTGACTTAGAGAAGGTGAAGTTTGTGTCTTGTACATGTAATTTTACGATGTAACGATCGTTTATAGAGAAGCAAGCAGCTTCACATATTGACCCATATCACAGCATGGACAGGAACTTACTGGTTCTATGATTGAGCTGCGCGACCATTTTAGGGCAATTTTTATAATTTTGGCAATTA
Organism: Rhipicephalus annulatus; assembly: GCA_013436015.1. NCBI lineage: Eukaryota > Metazoa > Arthropoda > Arachnida > Ixodida > Ixodidae > Rhipicephalus > Rhipicephalus annulatus. The sequence continues at coordinate 156,808 of WOVY01011536.1, read as the reverse complement.
TGCAGCTTTCTAAAGACGATGAAAAATGTCGCATATCTCGCAGGAAATAGCGTAAAAACAGATTTTAGTTTGTAGTGACGCATTGTGACTCGCACAGTTTCTTTAGAGTTCAACGAAATATATACACTACTAAATAAAGTGTTGCATTAGTCGGTTTGAATTTTGGAAAAATAACGTAACTGTTAACGGTGCAAGAAAGGTGTCATACGTATGTACATAATGTTTCCACATTCGTGTACTGGTATTTATTATAGCGTCACGTGATGATTATTCTAGAACCTTAGGCTTCGTTTGTACTTGTATATTTACAAGGTGAAAGCCTTAAGTGTTAGGTGTCGGCACCTTGAGTGGAGTACAGTAGGCAAATGAAGAGGCACACAACCTACGTGACCTACGTCACTGAAGGTGTTATAACGTGCCGTCACAGATCGTATAAATTTATGACGTCATCGTGACGTCTAATGTCATCCAATGAGCTGCAAGATGACGTCATAGCACAGCATCGTCGATTGGCCAAAGACGCGCCGATCCTGGAGGCCATGGAATACCACGTGAAGCGCCGAATTGCTCAGGCGTGTGGAGGAACGATACAATCGAATGAAAACGTCAAGGAGATTTAATGTGTGTCTCTCACGTTGTGACAGATTAAGCAGGCATAATTTAATTCGTCATTAGTTTTCTTCGCCTTCAGTTGTTACAATGTGTATCATGCTGCCGAACTTCATTTTCTATTCGTATGCATCATTCACGACAAATAGCGCGAGCGAAAACTGAAAAAAAAAAGTGTAAAGAGTGTGAACGTACCACAAGGTTCCCGATGACTACAGTAGCGAGAAAGAAGGGGATGCAGGGCCAGCCAGAGACCCACATGCAGTCCCACATGGACTGGATCCACTCGCCGCACAACACTCGAAACACAATCATGAACGAATGCATGAAGTCAACAAAGTTCCACCGAGGAACCATGTTATCTTTGAACCTGCCGAAAAAGAAGAAGACGAGGGTTATTATAAGGTCTCCATGCGTCGGTACATCGCGAGTGACCGACGCAGATGACGGAAGATCGTAGTAATAACATAAAAGAAAGAGCATAGCACCAGTGATTGTTAGGGAAAAATACTCAGATGACCAAAGATAGGTGAGCCCATGTTAGTTTTCTGTTCAGTTTTATTCTCTTTTGGCTGGTTCGCTGTAGGGAGGTTGAGGTTTATACCCCCCTGGATGCTCCATATCTGGAAGTTGTGCATCAAAATAAATAAATAAAAATAAAAATAAACCTTAACAAGAATAAACAAATAAAGAAAAAGATAACATGGCTATCAACGGTTCACTTGTGGGATTCAATTTTGTATTATAACATTCACGAGCACACATTGCTCTCACAGTATACGGACTGATATATCACTTTGTATCTAGCTACACATAGCGGTTGTCGAATTTACATATTGTGCCACTGCAGTGAACAAAAATGAAGGAAGGAAATGCATCAATCTTGTTTGCCACATTCCGCCATCCCCACCTCGTTTACTGACAAGACAGCATGTTATAATTTAGTTTTTGAAGAAATTACCAGCCTGTATTGGCAAGGCTGGTGATTAGATGGGTCAGTACAGCCCGCACAGACCAACTCGCCACGTCAATCTCGTTCTTTTCTATACACTCGAGGGTGTATAGAAGAGGACGACCTGTCTGCCAACACCGGAAGGCCGACTAGAATGACAGTGAACTGAAGGCAAACGATTCCGAACCACACGAACATGACGCTGATCCTGAAATGAATGTGGCATGATTCAGGTTTTTATTGAGTGTACCGCGTGGGCGGCTGCACTGGCTCTTACACTTCTCTCGGAACGGTGCGGCCGCGGCGAACACCGTACTTGCGTCGGTGGCAGCGCTTCGCGTGACCGAAGCTGCGAGCGCGCTCTACGCTCACGCAATCGTCTCATTTTCGGACGGTTTTAGCTCGGAGTTTACTACGAGTGCGTTTTTATCCACGCCTGGTGCACGGTGAAGGTGGCGTGCCAAAGCTGCTTTTACTGCTTCCACGCTGTCGCTCAGCTCGTTCTCCGCTTCTCCCTCCCTCCTGCTGCTACTGCCACCCGAGTGGTTAGAACATAGAAACGTATACTCATTTTGAAGGTTAGCAGTCGCGCCGAAGGCCTGGTTAAGAGCTTGTGTGAGCCATGATAGTCTTGACTGCTTATTTAGACGACGATACGTTGTCCGATGCTTTGGCTTGCTCGTAAATCGATTATTGTCAAGTTGTGAATCGTAACTATAGTGCGGGCTCGTCGCTTCCTACCTTCGCATTTCTACGATCGTGACGCTGTTCTCTTTGCATATTTGTGTAAAACTCCCGCTCCAAAACGCTTCTTTTTGTTTCGTTTGCTCGTTTTTTGTTTTCGCAAGCTAGCTCTTCTCTCTGTTCTTCTTTGCGTCTTTCTTTCCCTTTCCCCTCCACTTAGTGCAGGCCAGCAGAAGGGGTGTTGTAATTTTAGCTGTCACCCCTAGCTTTCCGTCCCTTTATCTCTCTTTTTGTCTTTCGGAAGATGGCCTGTATTTATCGCTTTAATTTGATGAGTTGTGCGCTGAACGAATTTGACGACAACGGTTATGACAGTGGTTACGATATATAATGAAGAAGATGAAAGACGAGCGTTGTGCTGGTAACACTTACTTGTGTTTACTTTCTTCGTAGTTCTTGCCAAAGAGTTGCATTCCCATCACGGCGAAGATGAAGATGATGATTCCCAGGACAAAGGTCAAGTTCCCGAGGGCACCGATGGTTTTCCCCATGATAGAGATGAGCAGGTTAAGGGTAGGCCACGATTTGGCTAGCTTGAACACACGTAGCTGTCGAAAAAAATACATACGGAGCGTAAGACTCTTGTTCGACAGGACTTGTAAACTCTGGCCTCGGTAACGTATATTCAGATTGGTTTAGGTTGAACAATATTTATATACCTATGCATGACTGCTCGCACTCGTCGTAACCATGTGTTTTTCATACTAAGTTACGATAAGGTGTTATCATTATTGTCATCTCTATAAATATGGTCAGCACATGCACAAGTCCACGGTTCGTATGATCATAAAAGTCAGTGCAAAATACGCTGAATAGCTTGTATTCAAAACTTGGAGATATTTATAATCGGCAGACACTAAACTTGACTGCACAAGTTTACTGTGTCTACTGCATGCAGCTCTGCTCCATTCGGCTGTGCTCATGGTTATAGCGCCACCTTTGCCTGGGACAGAACAAACACCGGATGTATACCTAACTGAGAGCCAAATACAATTACGTTGGCATGGTAATCGAGGTAGCGGTCAGCCTGACATATATCTAATTCTTAGAGTGACATATTTTCTTGCGTCATTCTTCTTATCATTTGTTATGACCCTGCTAAACTGTAACATACTTTACGTGTTCCCTGGACCAAGAGCTTAGTGACCTGTAATAATGGAAGAAAAAGTACATGTCTAAGGACAGTTGTTTGACTTGTTGGGTCACTTGATTACTCATCATACTGTAAGTACTTAGTCCAAAAACACATTTTATGTGGTGTGTGTGTTTCTTGAGTGGATGTGCGTCAATGTGAGAGTAGTTTTCGAGGGATTACCAAGTTACGTGAAGTTCCTACAATAAACCGTGACAGTTGCGTTGACTTAGACTTCAAGTCAGGTTCATTTGAAGATTTTACAAACACCGTTTTCTGTCAGACTGTATGAGTACTCACATGTACCGGACTTACCTCGAAAACGCGCATACAATCTTTACGAGAACGCTTGCATTCCGCACGCGCAAGCGGTGGGTATGTGTGTGGTATTCTAACGAAGATACAGCGTTTAGAAATTTGAGTTGAAGGCAGTGTGCCCCAGAATTCAACTTACCAGACGAAACGAACGTAGCACAGACAATCCTTGGACGTTTTCCAAACTTAGTTCGATTAAGGAGAGCGCGACGATGAGGAAATCGAAGATATTCCAGCCTTCGCGGAAGTAATTCTTTGGACTCATGGCCATAAGCTTCATTCCAGCTTCTATCGCGAATGTCGCGGTAAAGAACTGCAAGAGAAGGAGAAACGTACAAAAGCAAATGAGATCGGACAGAGATAATCGCGTGCGAGGGAAAGTTCCGATTTTGCCAGCAGCATGTGGCATGACAAGATAAATTCTGTAAAAGGGCAGCGATCAATCACAACAGGCAATGACAAACAGCGTTTCAAAAAGCAAAAGGAGAGAAAGGGAGGCAGGGAACAGGACGAAAGCTATGGTGCTGACTTATGACAAGCAGCATTTTCATGAAAAATCCTTGTCCTACGTTGACTACTGCACACATGAAGACACTTCTAAACCACTCTGATCCGCATTACCCAGAATATACCCTCAATTTGTCCATCGTAACTTCCTTTGTCTTACAGAGTTTTCATATAGACTCCAACATTGTCCCTCAGTAATTCCACTGTTTGCATTTCCGAATAATGTTCACTGAATCCACATTAAAGTGACACGAAAATGGCGCTGCTTGCGGCATCGAAACAAAACAATTTTCCAGAGTTTTACTTACTACAGCATCAGTCGCTTCATGCCTCAAAGGTATACGTGCTAAGAAAAGAATCAAAGCAAACTACAATGCAGTTAGAATCAATCTTGCGTCGCGTGTGAGTGCTGGAGTAGCGCACAGTTGATGAGTGGTTCGTAACTTACCGGCGGTGCCAGTCATGCAACTTCGTGGTTCCTCTCATCGGAACAACCAGTGAGAGGAAACGTGCGTCTCCGGCTTGTTTTCAACGCGATACCATTCAGACAGAGCTCTAAGATTCTGGCAAAGAGCGGCATCAGAATAATAAGGCCTTGCCTACAGGCATGCAGCTACAGTGACGTCTTGCGACACTGAGATCACGGTTTCTACGGATGCTGAAAGAAACAGACAAGAACACTACCAGGCACTGAAAAAAGTGTGAACTCAACTGCGATTGGGGACAAGATCGTTATGTGATTTCTTGCCCGTGAATCACTCACTTACCTCATGGAATATAACCCTGGCTTCTTCTTAATTAAGGTCAATTTTCGTGAATTACGATGATCTCTTATAATTAGAAATGTATATCAGACGTGTGAAAGCTGACAAGCTTGCTGTTTCTTCATTTTGCTCATGATAACGTTATCTTTCCGGCTTCATTTTGTCATGTAATAAATACGCAAAGCCTTGCATTATATTTAGGCTGTGCATGATTCCATATTTGAAATGTATATACAGGCACATGCTGAACGTGCCAACTTCGCACTGCCCCAAAAGCCTTGCGATCTCAGCTGAAAACTTTCTCACATTCTTGCAGTGTTAAGATCTGCAAACAGGTGCAGTAACTGCAACAATAAGCTCACCTTCCTCTTATCAGGGAAAAGGTTACTTATCAGGAAAAAAAATTGTGACACGAGTAAAAAAAGTTATACCTTTCATATCACTCGCTCACACAACAAACAACAGAGAATATGAAAAGAACCTTTGTCGTTCTATATTTAGTGAGGCTTCTTACACCCATTTCTCGCACTAACCGTGAGTGTCACGAGTTGACTTTAAATGCTGACACTGCTAGAGCACTGACAGTTTCGAGACTAGTCAGTTTTTGCTGTCGCGAAACTTGTCTTAAAGATTATATGCCCAAGGAACTTGTTTTCCAGAACACTTGTTTCTTAGCACACGCCAAAGAGTAAAATTCTAGCACCTCGCAGAAAGAATTCAAAAATGACTCACGAACCCGTGCAGAAAAATGAAACATTCTACGCATTCACCAAGCGTGATCACTGAAACTGCGAAAAAAACATACCGACTTTTCTCACCTCATGGAGCCCCTCCGAAAGCGTTGCAGGAGGGGCGTGGCGTGCCAAGCATCAAATGCTGTGCTTGGCGAATTCGACGAAAAAAAAAAAGGGAGCACTACGCGCTTATAGAAGAAGAAAGAAAAGAAAGCTACGTCGGGTGCAAGATATGAAAGACTAGAAAGGATGCGGTCGTGGTAGCACCAAGCGGAACTAGACACAGGCACTGGGCGGAGAGCACGGCAGCACAGGCGGTGGCGACGGCGCACTGGGCACTACGCAGCGAGGCACTTTCACTTACGTAATTCCCCTTCTTGAGGACATTATCAAAGTCTGGGTCCATGGCGTGGTGGTCCATGGCCATGAATAGCGTGTTGACCACGATGCATAGAGTGATGAAAAGCTCCATGAACGGATCAAACACGATGAGTCCTAGTATCTCCTGGATGCGGATCCAGTACCAACAGCAGTCCCACACGCAGAACATGTCTATACACTTCAAGCAATTGGCCATGCACTTGTCTTTGAACTTGGGCCTCTCCTGCTCCTCCCTTTCTGTGGGGAAATAATAAATGGACACTGAATAATGTTTAAGTATGGCCGCCAGTGAGCCCGTGGGGGGCGTCTAACGCCGCCAGCTAGGGACACACGGTACGAGGAAAAAAAGAACACAGGCAGCTACACGATGGGGGGCAAGATACGACGGGCTTCACCAAACCGCGGCAGGCACACAAGACACACACCACCGAGAAGGGCTACACTTGCTCAGTCGCCGTTACCACGAGAGAGCTTAGAACGTGCGTCCTGCACCAAGTCTCTGGAAAGTACGATTAGGCATTGATGTAGCCTTTGTATACATGCATTTTAGCACGAACCTTGCGAACTCGCAATTTTTGGTAAGCTGGGAGAAATATGATGTACGTGATAGGTACCTAATTTCACCTCTCACCTCCTACATTCACAAAGAGAAATCACAATATGAAAAACATTTACTTTTCCCTGACATGAAAGGAAATCTGGAGACATATTCTTGCAGTCTTTTACGAACTGTAGATGCACCAGAATTTCTATTTCCAACCTTTTTTAAAAAGTAGGTGCTATGGGGACGTACTGGACATTTGAAATTTCGAATAGTGTGCTCTTCTATACCAGAATTCATGTTGTTTTTTGAATTTACAAGGCGAAGCAATCCTTGAACCATGAAAGAATGAAGCGGATACGGAGGTTGTGAAACTCGACCTGCTTTTCTCAAGCACTTATCGCAACTTTTCGACTGAGTCAGTGTTGCCCCCTCAGTGTCATAACTTGCAAAATAATAATAATAAATAAATAAATAAACATCACGTGGCGTAAAACGTCATGACACCAAAACCAGATCAACTCGCAGGCGTGTCACATGCCTTTTGCAATGAAATCATCGACAACATTTCTCGAAGGCTACAAATAAAGCTAAAATGCACACTCGAAAGAAATCGGCATGCTCGCATATTCTCGTAAGAACACACCACTACAAATGAGAAACACAGTAGGTTTTCACACACAAGTACAGTTCTGTACCGTGCACATGAACATGACAACTACAGGGTATGCACACGTGGTCAAGTCGTTACGCACGGAAACTTACGTCACCGATGACGCATGTAGGTGTTTATAAAAAAATGTTCACGCACTCAGCTTTTATGCTTTAGTGTTTGCAGAACAGACTTGAAGTCTCGGGGCGATAAGTGTAGCTGATAAAGTAGTGCGTCCGCGAACAGACGTTGTTTATTAGTTCGAAACAAAAGCAGATCAATAGTCGGCCATGATATTGAATGGTTTAGTGGTTACTGTGGACGTCTCACTGAACGGATGTGTTGGTAAAGAACAGGCCTTTTGTTAGATTTTTTTGAAACTGTGCTATAGTTTAGTCGTGCCCCATAATCACTACACCAAGTAATGCAGCATTACCCTGTGCAATACAGGTTTTGTGGTTGTACATAAAAGTCTGACGTGTATACATCTCGAAAACTAAAAAAAACAAACGAAGAATTCATATAAAAAGTGATTCGATTTTTTCTCTCGATATAGTTGCTTAAAGATGCTTTTCGCAAAAGCTCAATGCTCTCGTAAATTGGACCGTTAGTATAACTACGTGTTTCTGGCTGAACACTGGAATGACCACGCTGGACGACGCCTGGTATTAGCACTCCATACAGGAGAAAGAAAAAAAAGAGAACAAATTCAGGCACATGTGCCCGAAATCCAAGGCGAGTACCTACGAAGGGTTCGTGCTCTTTTGCGGAACACAAGATCACACAAGAAGTTAAGGTCGGAGGAGGAGGAGGGCGGGTTGGGTTGAAAGGGCGGAGCGTGAAATCGGAGTTGATAGGTACCTCTCTCACTGGCTTTACTCTGGCGCCCCGCGGCCTGCTCGATGATGTCGTTCAGCACCATCACGTCTACAGAGAGAGAGAGAGAGAGAGAGAGAGAGAGAGAGAGAGAGAGAGAGAGAGAAGAAGAAATTAGCACTCAATTCAATCGCTGAACGCATGAATACAGTGAATAAGTGGAAGTGCGTGAAGACATTCTGTCTGTTAAAACACCAAACAGCCAATCTTAGCCAATAGTATTAACTTCGTCTAGATGAAGTTTCCAAATAAAATAGCGCTAAAAAGCAAGAAACGTGAAACAAGAACACGAACGCTGCTCGTATCGTAGCCATTTTGTATGTTGTAGGTCGTCTATTAGGCGTTCCCTTATTTGTTCTGTTCTATTCTATTCTCTTCTAAGTAGCTTGCGGCTGGGAGACTGATGTTTACATCACTTTGGATGCTACAATATCATAAGTCTTTTTCAGTGAAAAAAAAATGTGCCCGTAAAAAAAGTGAACAAGCAATGAAAAACATATAGCGAACTGAAACAAATAAGGAACATGAGATGACCATGGTTCACTTGGAGGAGTTCACTTAGCAACAGGACGCCGGAACGCACACATTTCTGTCCAACCATGCATTCTTGAAATGGGCATTGCTAAAACGAGGAAGCAAGAAGTAGTACAGCACCCCACGCGGCACCTAATGTATAACTACTTGCAACTTGCCCCAGTGCCAACTATTCTGCGCTACATTTCTGTCCAAGATCTACCCTCGGTATGTACGGACATACAAACACATCGGTTCGTATAAGTGCTCATCACACACAGGTTCTCATCGCAAGTGCTTATCTATCAATGAGTCATACTACCTCGCCCATCGATTCTTTTTTCTAACCAACTGAGGCTAGTTAACATCAGCCGTTAGTTAGCCGGCATGTGGCAGCGCTGGTATACAGCACTTCAGTTTTAAATACGGTAGCTAGTTAAATAAGGTCGCAACTCTAGGCGAATCGCATCAGGTAAAAAATTTCAATAAAATTGGGATTGTAATCACATACGTTAGAAGTAATTTGAAGATGTCCTTTAAAGACGTAGTCTTGAAAAAATTAGAGAAAAAGCGTGAAGAAGTATACGTTACGCTATGCTCATGTATTAGCATGAGGCTTGTTCTGTCTTTTCGTAAATCGATCCATAAAGCTTCAGCATTGATAGCACAACTCATTAAGGTTAATCACGTGTTAGTGAATTGAAGAGTATATGCAGATCCATAAAACACAGTCACGAAAGAAACTCAATAACCGCTCGGACTGCCCTTACAGATAAAGAAATTAAGTCTTTCTTAGTTCACTTTTGAGACTCTCAGATTGAGACAACAATTTTGTACATATCAAATTTGGTTTGCAGGTTTTCCAAATAAGTTTGTTGGAAGTCAGTGCCAGTTTATGCCGTTGTTGCGTTTCTTTCTTGTCAACGCTTGGGTGTGGTGCACGTACTCCCAAATTAAAAAAAAGTTTATTGACCAACTAGCTTATGAGCAGACTCCTGTGGAACGTATTGTTGATGCACTTAAACGCAATGAGTAATTTGGCACACTACTGCTTATCTTCAAGTCATAGTTTTCATTGGCACGAAATGACGCCGTGCAGTATCTAACGAAGTTTCCTCTCATTTTTCCTCTTGCATTTGTATTTTTGCACCAAAGCTCTTGTAGCTGATTGTGTGCGCGATGATAGTGTAAAACTGCCACTCCTCATTTTTAAATTTTTTGTTTATGGTGCTGTTTCTAGCCACTATTAGTTTTATTATAGCCACACGCATCGTAATAGCAGGAAGCGTTTGCCAGACATATATCATTATTAAGGCATCACTAAAGAAGTTAACTAATATAACATAACCAAATTATTAATTCCTAATTTATGACGAATACCTACAAATGGTTAACAACATACAGTTATTTTGAAGTTTAGGAATGTTGTATGCAATGAAAGCAAGAAAAAAAGACCCACCTTTTCGTAACTATTATTCGAGCTTCACGGGTATCGAGTACATCAACCAAGATTGTAACTGATTTCTCAAACAAACTAACACAAAGACACTTAACCACGGTGTGTTTTGATGAACAGTCTAAGCCATTCACTGCACATTTCTATTTTCTCTGCCGACCATACCAGACGTGGCAACGGGACGCTGAGTTTGTGAAAAACAGGTCACACTTACCTTTCATATCTACGAGGCCTTGCCTCTGCGACGGTTCAATAAAAGGGTTGTCTGGTTGCTTCTTCACAGCCAAACATTCCTCCCCATCCAGAGTCATTTCCTGGAACGAAGCGTTCCATTCACAAATGCAGAATGGGCGCAATTGTACAAGTAATTAGGTATCGTTCACAAAACTCCCAGCAAATTTAAAATTTTGGGCATTTGATAATGTCGTTTAGTTCTAGTTTTGCGATATTTAAGGAATAAGTGCGTTTAAAATATTGGTTAACTTGGAGAAGCTAACAGGTAAGGCACACCCAATTTATGAAACGACACCACGTTTGCATTTATTTTGTTTCGAAGCTAATGCCTTCTTTCATGGCGGCAAAATTTGTAAGCCTACCAGCGAATTTATGGCTTTACTCGAAGGATTACTTAATTGAAAGATGCTTGCAACAATCAGCACTGTAGTGAATAAATAAGAAAAAAAAACTAAAAAAAAAACAACGATAGTTCCTTAGTCTGGTAAACTCCTGATAATAAAAAAACATTCGATAGTATAAAAAAAGAACCAAAAACCCCCCTTGTGGGTGACACGACAATGGTGAATGCGACAGCGCTTGTTTCCGTTCATACATTTTTTGTTTTTACTGTGCGTGCAGCATATAATACGTCATCAGACGATACAGTAAGAAATGTTTTTTTTCCCTTAATGTCTTCTTTAAGGCTTAACAGAAAGAAGAAACAAGATTGATGTAGTTTATGGATGTAAGTGGTGAAAAATAATTTTAAAAGGTGTGACATGCCATGCCCATGCACTGTGGTCTGTAATGATGATAAGGCGTTCAGAAGATAGTGAAGAAGGGTTAGTTAATAGACATTCGTTTTACTGATAGACAAACAGGTTTACTGTGTTAGTCTGTCCATGCTGCAATACCATGAATTCATTCAGACTGCTCACGACATGGAAGAGACAAAATAGGTAGAGTTCACAAGGAAATGTCAGATCCCATTAGACGGAACGTAAGTTGAATAAAAAAAAGTGCGAAATAGCATGCGATTGCGCATCGACGAAGAAAAACCGGCCTGATGACGTCATGTATCTTTCTCTTTATCCTCATAATAATTTTTAATTGGACAAGATGTATGATTTGGAAACGCGCCAAAAGACTCGCTGCTTTAGCAGATCAGTTTTTACTCGTTGAACGGCAACCACATGAAAAGTGGAGAAAGCTTACGTTTGGCGTTGAGTGAATTGATTTCACGGCGTTTGACGTTCGCAATTCAATTTAAATCAAGCTTCGGTGGTAATGCAGGTCTGTTGTGATGTTGTGATTTAAATGAAACCGCGTAACCTATCCAGCCGTTCTGCCTCGGTGGACACTGATCAGCGTGAAGTAGGAGTGGGGCGTAGACAACACGTCGGGGACACGTTCCATGTGGTTGCCGGCAATTCGCGGTGTGGGGAGTGGCCTGAAAAAGATGGCTCGCCACGATGACGTCCCGCCACGTGTTGAACCAAAAAAGCAGAGTGCGGGTGCACGCGTGAGATCCTTTCTACAAGCAGCCGGCGGCGGGTTTGCTACGGGACCAGCGGAGGAGATCTTTGCAGTTGCGCGCAAAGCGTGATGAAGGTGGCAGAGGCCAGAGTGCAAGCGCATAACAAGAGGGAGAACAAATGAACAGACCGAGAGAAAAAGAAAGAAAGAAGAAGAAGATTGAAAAGGGGAGCGTGAGAAAGAGATGAAGAAGAGGGTGAGAGAGAGAGAGACCTCGTAGTAGTAGCATCCCTGCAGGTTTCGCGATCGAGAGCGCAATTGGCTCTCCTTGGTGAGGACGCCCCCGGCGCCAGGTCCCGCGCCCGCCACGGCGCCCCCTCGGCAGAAGACGTCCCCGCCGTGCGACGTGTACGACAGGCGCGACGAATGCGACGTGTAGCTGGAGTGCCGCGACGCCAGACTGGCGTACATGGGCAGCAGGATGGCGCCGTTGTCTTCGGACATTGGCGTGACGGCGTTGCTGTCGTCGGCATACGGCAGGTGTTCCTGAGCGTCCCGGTACGTCTGCAGGACGAGAGGCTTGCGATCGCCCAGGCGACGCCCGTTGCTGCGCCAGCTCACGCTCAGCTGACTACCGCGGCTGCCCCTACGGAGGTTAAAGGGCGAGCCGGGTAGGCTCAGGCTGGCCTGCTCCACGCCAACCAATGTCCGCATGATGGAGCAAGGGAGGACAGACAGAAGAGAGAGAGAGAGACAGACAGAGAGAGAGAGAGAGAAAGCAGACAAAGCGGGGAGTCAGATGCACTGCAAGCAACGCGGCCGTCGCTAACCAGGGAGAGAAACGACAACACTGTAGCTAGCTATATATACGTGGCAACGATATATGCTGCATGTACGCTATCGGCGTACTCATGACTTTCACAGACTCTTTACGGGCGTCTGAGTGGTGCATGTCTTTACGGCCAGCCTTACGCGTGAGAACAGAGTTTATTTCCTCGTTCATTAAATATCTGGTAAAGATTTTATGTGTCAGATGTGAAAGTTGTATTGAAAACATGTTATGCAACCAAAATGGTTGTATAACAATTCAGACATGTCAGCATGTCGTCTCCCCAAGACGCCAGTGAAAAATCAGTGTAATGTCTTAAGCTGCCCGAATAAATGCGCAAATGTTTGTTTTTCTTTTTGCCGGAACAAGCCATATTTATGAATAATCATAAGATATACACACTTTTCATCTAAATACTGGGTAGGCTTCCGTTATGTTACAATCCAACGCTATGTGTCTATATTTCTTCTTCTTCATGTGACTTGCAAACGAATTCTCCCGGTTAGTGACGGCAACACATGATTATTTCTACGTGTGCACTGTGGACGTGCAAACCACGAGGATGTGAGCGGCGGCAAGGTGACTGGTGTTTCACAACGATGCCAATGAAGTCTAAGATGCATGAAGTCGCGTCAAGCAGCAAAATTTAAATATCCTGCTCACAACCGATAAAACGACAATGTAGAGATCGCATACAAACTTTGAGAAGTGGCTAAACGAGTTCGTGGCGACAATAGCGGTGGCTTCCAAAGCAGCGTCTGCGCTATAAGTAGCTTTACGGCAGTATACGCTGCCCGAATTCTGTGCCAATCGACTGCTTCTTCGCAGTTGCACAAACATGTCCCCAATCAGTGCTTTTGCCGATTAGAGACGCGGGGAGCTGTCGCAAAACGGAAACTCTTCACGAGTGCTCAATTTTGAACATCACTTATAAAGAGGTGCCAGTCGGTGTTTCAAGATTCGTGCTCTATCAATTTGATTGATTTGTAGGGTTTAACGTCCCAAAACCACCATATGATTATGAGAGACGCCGTAGTGGAGGGCTCCGGAAATTTTGACCACCTGGGGTTCTTTAACGTGCACCCAAATCTGAGTACATGGGCCTACAACATTTCCGCCTCCATCGGAAATGCAGCCGCCACAGCCGGGATTCGATCCCGCGACCTGCGGGTCAGCAGCCGAGTACCTTAGCCACTAGACCACCGTGGTGGGGCTCGTGCTCTATCAAATTCATGCGTTTATAATATGGTGTAAATAGTCATCAGGAAAAAAGGAATTCTTTATTTGTCGTTAACTGTGCCAGAATGTCTACCATTCGCACTAACAGAATGCACCACGTAAAAGCATGATAGAAAACACGTTTTATTCAGAAAATGGTAAACAAGTGCGCGTAAAATGTTCACTGTCAATGCACGAACTGTTTAGGGTATCGCATCGTATTCTACAGTGGTGCGAATTATGAAGTGTACATCCATTGTTTCTCTATGTCTCGAAAAAAAAAAGATAGTTTCGATTCCTTCCGGGAAATATAGCCCTGTCTGGAAAGGTGAAGAGTATAATTTATTTTGTAGATGTTTAAAAATTTATTTTGTAAGGAAACACTCACTGCATCTCCAGTTTCGCCACATAAGCAATTCATTTAGCTATCTGCTTGTTATTCTTCGCATCTATCTCATTACTGCTGTTTTCCCCTGAAAATATCACCTTTTACACGTTTTGATTGCAATGTACTGAGTAATCCTAATCAAACTGCCAATGACTGCTTTTGCTAATTACAAAAACATACTTTGCCTCAGTTAGTGGGCTAAAGTGGGCGCTGCTGAAGCCGACGCGAGAAAAATATTCTGAATATAAAAAAAAACTGAAATTTCCTGTGAATGCACCAGAAACAGTCGCTTCCACTGCATGGAAGCACCTCCACTTTGTCGCAGACGCTGCTTTCACTTCTCATTTGAAAGAGGAGCTATTTTTTCCAAGGTCACACACTTTAGAGACACGTAACAGTGCAGTGACGAGATAACAATACGCTCTCCGTGCGAGACCCGCAAGTTCTACGACACTAGCGGGACGCCAAAACCGCTGCATGCGTCCTCTAAGCTCTCAGTTATGAGCGAGAGGACACGTTCAGTCTTTGAGACCTACACTCTAAACAGGCCACCACGTGCACGTGACAAGACTTCTTTTTTTTTTCGTTACGCGCCAACCACTAAAGGCAGACAGTGCCGAAGCTCACGCACATGACTCCTTGGCACGCGTGCTGCCTTTTCTACGCATTTTCTAATGGAGAAGTCCTCCTTGTCTACGCAGGGAAGAAAACGGGTTGCTAAGTCTCAGCAGTGTAGAGAAATCGGAGACAGTTCGGACATAGGGAGGACTCGTACAGAGACTGCTTACGGGAGTGTCTACAGTACGTCTCCGTCGTCGGAAGAATCTACGCGTAAAGGATGATAGACAGATAGAGTGAGAGGTAGAAATAGAGAAAGAGAAAGAAAGAGAGCGTGTCAGTGAAAGAGAGAGAGAAAGAACCTGCACCTCTACGTGGGCATCAGGATTGCTACGTCACAGGGGGGACACAGGCTGGCGTCGCAGCACTTCTTCATTCCGGGGAGCTAGGCTGTTGCGGGTTCAAAGGGAGCGCTGCATGTGCGTGCTTTACTTACCCTGGACCAATGTGAAAGGGGACGTTTCTGCGGCACCCGTGGTGCGAATAGCCTTCGTCACTTTTCCCATTTAGTGATGCGCTGCAAAAACATCCGGGCTTCGGGGTATCACGTCACACATGCAGGGGGGAACACAGCCTTGCTTGGCCAGGTTGCCCAACACATAAGAAAGACCGCGGCACGAGAGAGAAGCCGAGAGAAAAAGAGAGAGATTGGGTGAAGCGGTGGGAGAAACAGGGGTTGAACGCAACGCAGAATGGCGCACCACCCAGAAAGCAGAGAGCTGGCAGGCGAGAACGCAACAAGACAAAGCCGTGAGAGACTGGCCAAAAGGTGGCACGTACAGCCATGAGCAGTTATAACGGGAACACCGACCACTATGGCCACAAATGGCGGGCTGGCAGCTTAAAAATAGCTCGCCGTACGCTTTCGGGCTACTCTGCGCAGGTCTGGTCGTTCAGCGAAACATGCTTTACACTTCTCTGACTCTAAAGTTCTGACAAGATGTGTGCTCACAGCAATCAACAGAGAACGTTGAGCGAATTTTTCATATATTATACTTGTACCGCAAAGAAACATTAAACCATATTTGATGAGCACACCAAATAGCTAAGTTATGTTTAATAACGCACTAGTTGGTACGACGTACCGGGAAAATTGGACCTCCTGAGTGATGGGACATAAATTAAATGGACAGTAAGTTGTGTCTTTTTCTTGCGTCTCGGCATCATTTCTACTGAGATCTTCCTTTTGAGTCCGTTACGCCTCGGCTCACGCAGTGTGATCTGATGACTTGCTGTTTCTTGAGCTCTGCTCAGATAAGTTGGGTAATGACAGCGTTTCGTTTTTGCTGAACTATAATAGGGACGTGTTGCCTACCTCGACTCTACCATATCGCGGCAACAACGAAATGACAAACAAAATTTCTTTCTTAGTAACAATGACTAGCCCTTGTTGGTTAGCTCTAAGTTGCACCGTTCTGCGCACACCAACTCAAAGGTCAAGATAAACACCAAAGAACACATTTAAGATGAGAATGCGCGCACCGGGAGAGTTTGAATGCCTGTCGTGGGGGCATGGTTGATGAGAGATGGCTTAGAAAATCCGATCGAGCACCTCTCAAGTATGCCGGATTCACGTTATGAGTGCTCAAGCTTGTACAACAGGGTCATTTCGGTTTGGCAAATAAACCTTAAAAAGCAGCTCTAAGCACGCATGATAGAGAGTTCTTGGTAAGGGCAGAAGCACTGAGTAGTTGCAAACGTGAGAAGGACATTTAAACACAAATGTAGGAGCTGGTGTACAGGTCTTCTTTCCAAAACAAATACACAACATATATGCACACTAGTTTTAAGTGAACACAACATACGTATCATGAAGAAAAAAAGGGTCATTTACTTAAGACTTTTTTAAAAGTGTTACGTGCAGACCCTTCAGGAGATTGAATACACGTATTTACTGCTGAGATTTTTATGCAGCCAATTGAATTTATATGCCCAGGTTTTCCGTTAAGAGGAGAACCTGCCATAGTAAACAGACAATCAACAGCAAAGTCTGAGCTTATACCTTTTTTTGATGACTTATGAGATTTATGAATGTGATGTGAAGCGTTGAAGATTCTGCATGCGAGCAAACAGCATGCATCAACATGCGTGAGACGACAAAGTTGTCAGGCAGCAGCACCACACTCATGCAGAACAGAGTTTCAGTCTCAGCCCAGGCGCAATGCTGTCATCTCCGAAGCAGAGACACACAAGCGGAACAGTCGCATGCACTAAATGGGAAGGCCGCCCACGAGTCTTCAAAGAAACTCGTCGTCTCAGCCACTGGAGTCTATATCGGCTATCGAGGGGGGGGGGGGGCACTCCAGCCTCTCAGATCCTACTGGTGTCGCCCGGGGTACCTAATGGGAGCGGCACTGTATGTGACAATAAAATGTGACACCATTCGCGAGTCGAGTTGTGCTCGAAGGCAGCCGTCCTCGTTGCAAAAACGGCTGATGGCTGCATTGCTCCGCGCCGATGAAGGGAGTTAGGGGAATGTAATGCAAGAGCCGATTCTACGATGAATCACGACACCTCTACAACAGCTACGGGGGGTCGTCTAGGCAATCCACTACATCACGGAGGGTAAAGGGTCACACCCTTCTTACGGGCATATGAGCAGGGACGATACTTTTTACTTTGGTTAATAGGTTGCAACGCAGCTGCGAGGGTGTTCATTTCCATTCTACTTGAAATTCTAGGGCAACCATCGGCTATTACCTCTGCAGATGTTACCAGGGTGTGCGGGCAGCCTACGAGAAACACTGTTCACTATAACCAGCCGTGTGCAATTTTCCCAATAGTGCAACGTTTCAATGCTCGCTGGCGCCGAATGCAGAAAATCCACGTGGAAGCCGCAAACCATGACGTAGAAGCTGGTTAATATATAAGCGATGTGCTATAAAGAATAAGGTTGCACGTTGCATAAGAGAAGATGTTTAAATTAAATATGTATTAGCTACAGGAAAACGAAATATAGCCGCAGCTGATATAGTAGAATGCAAAATAACAATGTTAAAAAGGATAGAAATTAACAAAAACTAGTTGAACCCTTTAAATGCTGGGTGAAGTCCCACTAATATTACTCGAAGATGATGTCGGCGCTTTTATTGCTATTGCTAAATAAATAACTAAATAAAAGAAATTGATTTTACCATAACGCCTTATCGGCTTTTCGTCACGCGATATTAAGGAATTGCCCACGGCTGGTTTTTCTGAAAGAGCACGCCGATGTCACAAGGAAATAGTCACGTCTAGTCTAGCTCTAGCTAAGAACTAAGCTTGCACAATTTTCTACAACAGGACAAATGCTAAGAACCACACGAAAACAATAATGAATACAGAAATGAAACGAAAGGCGAAACTGAACAAGCTCTCCAGCCACACCAGTAAAGAAAGAGAACGAAAGCAACAAATGAAATCCAAGATCTTAACCAGATAAGTGAAATCAGCCGAAAAAAAAAAAAAAAACACGGGACTAGTCAACACCGGCAACGAAAGCGCCAACATAAGAGGGACGACACACAAACTCAGGCCGACAAGTGAAGAGGGTTGCCCGAATAGTAGGGACCCCCTTTCCCGATACTCACAAAGGGACTGCTATAACGCCGCCCTAATATCTGCAAACAAACAAACAGTTTTTGAACCCACGTGTTGGTCAGCGGGGCGCTGTGAAGCGCGTCGCATGCGCGCGGCTAGCCTTGTCACCCGAAAGGCAAGCCTTTTGCTTTTGTACACAGCTAGTGTTCGTGCGCAAGGCTGAACCTCGTTATAACGAACGTTCATATAGCGAAAGTTTGGACATAGCGAATTATCGAAACATTGGACTTTAAGTATCGAATGAACGACTGCAATTTGTTGTTAAGGCCATTGTTGTCGAAATATTAACCGCACTGTATACCACGCAAGGTGTAGGTCGTGGATTTTTTTTATTTTCCAGAGCACTGTAATGAAATTAGCGAGTGAGAGAAGGCTTGGCTCTAACGCGACCCCACCTATGGTTAGCAACTGACACCCGAGCTCTGGTGAATCAAGCTTTTGTTCGAAGTAGTTCCTTGAGCTGTAAACTCACCTCAACGTATTTGCAAGTGTTAGGGGCGCTTGCTTGATGCACCTTTATGCCAAAAATAAGTATATCACTGGTAATGCCAACGGTTTAGTTTCTGAAGCATTCACTGTCAGGTTCGACATTTATCGTTGTTTCAATGTGTTTTATGGCCTATGGCGTTGGTTATTTTTGATCTTATTGAATCATCCTGTCTAGCAATATTTTCACAGTGTTAATATTTCGCTATAACGAGGTTTTTGAGTTTTACATAATATTAGCTACTTCGATGACAGAAAAAAATCACAAAGAATTTCGTTCTTAAGCTTCTGAGGTTGTGCTTCATATATAGACACCTCAGTATTACAGACAAAAAGAGAATAAAATTTAAAATGATTGTCTCTGCAATCAACCCTGCTCAATTTTCGTATCCAGTGCAAGAACATGGGATGGGGTGGGAAGCACAGCACAGCTAAACACAATATACATGTCGCGCTAAATTGTTCGTGACTAAATTATCATTGATATGCCACTAATGTCAAACTTGATGTTTTGTACGACGAAACTAAACAGTGTTATAAGGTCATCATGTCGATCGTTACCTGTTTTATAAGTGCAGGTATTATTATTTTGCTCCCAGTCATTGTCAGCAAGCACGCAGTGAAGCAAAAGCTATATAAAGCGCGGCAAGTCATGACCATGTATCAGTTATTCACTGAAGTTATCTGCAGTTAGCACAAGAAAACGCCGTATGTCCATAGGCTCTTATACAGCTTAGGGCCTCAAAGGAAAGGCGTGCAACCATTCCAACAGTTCGTTCTTGATGCTTTATTTGGTGTCGTGTATGTAGCGAATGGTGGTTTGAGCTCAGTGATCAATGATTCGCAGATGAATTAACAAACGCATAGCGGCATGACGTGCATGTTTACTTAGAAAAAGTGATATTCACGAAGGAGCCGTGTATTAGAGGTCAAGACAGTACTGCAATGGGGCACTTACTGCATGGATATTAGACAGATGGGCAGAGATACCTCTTGGTTTTACATTAAACGGGTGGGCGTATAGTATACTTCTATTTGACAGTGCTTTATTACAGTGCGAAATCTTTATAGAAAGAAAGTGGGAATCTAAAAAAAAAATATGCGCGCTTGCTGTGACTGAAGGAGTTGCGCAAGTTTAGCAGTGACTTAAGATGCTTCACAGCTAGCATTAGAAATATGTGAGACAACGGGCGTTCTGCTGTTAAAGCGTTGTTATCGGTATCCAGTATCGGTCACCGTGGCTCATGCGTAACTAGTAAAAACACGCCCCTTCGGACTTTGAAGTAAACGTTGAAGGCCCTATTATTGTTCTGATGAGACTAGAGTGGCCTATGGCCATTGAATGATGCTATAATTTTCATACCCTGAAGTCTGAAGCTGTGCAAGGTGGCCAGAATACCTAAAGGCGTTTCTCACTTCAGTGTTGCATACCTTCCATGCCAGAAGAGCCTCGTAGGGAACGAAAACAGACGCTTTGGTAAAAGAAAATTGTGATGTACGGTTCGCGTAACTTCGTGCTTTTAAAGTATCAAAAACGCGTTTAAGGTAACACATCCACACGAGAAGCACACACATTTCTCTTGAGTTAGTGTTATCTGAGGCTCGTTTTCAACGTTTTTCGATAAAACGGTGCACAGTGGCCGGGGAACGTTCCCGAAAGATGAGTTCGTCGGGCTTGCTACAAGAATAGATTGACTTCGATCAAGAGCTATCCTTTGAGTGACTAGCTGTTCGAGTTAGCGTGCAGCTGAGCGGAAGCGCGCCTTGTGAGACGTTATGACTTGTGTGGCGTAGAGAGGAGGGTGGGTGGGCGCACCTTCCGCACCTTAGAGTTGGCGGCGGAGCGTGGCCGCGACTCCGGGTAGCAGAGGTCGTCCAGCTGGTCGGCCGCCGCGTCCGCGCTCCTTAGGCTCGCCCGCTCCCGGAGGTCCCTGGGATCCTCAGCGCCCCGGTCCTGACCCACGAAGAGCTCGTACGAACGGCACGAGAACTCCGAGGGGCTCTTGACCACCTGGCCGCCGCCGCCGTTGTCGCCGGTGTCGTGCGGTCGGCTGTGGCCGGCCGCCGCTTCGGCGCGAGCCTCTTCTTCCTGTGGAGCGGCACACCGGCGGTCAGCGACAGTGAGCGCACAAGAGACTGCTTCAACTAGCTTCCATGACACGTGAGCAATAGCTAAAGAGAATAATGTATAATTATTTACGGTTTTACGCCCCGAAACCATGACATGGTTATGAAAGACGCCGTAGCGAAGGGCTGCGGAAATTTCGACCACCAGGGGTTCTTTAAGGTGCACCCAAATTTGAGCACACAGGTCGATAGCATTTTAGCATCCATAAAGAAATGTGGCCGCCACGGCGGGTATTTGATTCCGCGGCCTTTGAGACAGCAGTCAAACACCATAGACACGACTAGACCTCCACGGCGGGTAAAAAGGGTATCGCTGAAATTGAGCTCCAATGCTAAGATGTATGGTCGATTGATAAAAAAAAAAGGGGAAACTAAGTACTCACGGCCCGCATGGCTTCTTCGAGAAGGCGGTCCTCCTCCGCCTCCTCTTCGGCCTTCTTTTGTAATTCGTCGTATGACATGGCTACGATAGCCAAGATCAGATTCACTAGATAGAAGGAGCCCAGGAATATTATCACCACAAAAAAACACATGTGCCAGGGCCCCGCTGCTCTTAGCACCTGTTGTAAAAAAGAAGAGAGAGAAGGAAGGAGAGTAAGGATAGAGATATGAATAACATGTATAAGAAAACAAAAGAGGAAAAATAATAAAAATAACTTTGAACAACTTCGTACGACCGGGGGGGGGGGGGAAGGGGCACCACGATTGGTTAATATGTATGGTCTTCTTGTTCGTACTTAACGACAAGGCAAATACTAGGAATAGTGCACGTCTTCATTGTGCCAATCGCCACTCGAAAGAGCGCATCCAAAAACTGCTTCATTCACCTTCGCTTTTTATTTGCTTTTCTGCGTTTTAAGTGATTGTAGAACGTGTAGTGTTTCCCTCTGAGGCGTGGCTGGGCGACATATATAATCGAGGCTGGGAGTTCCGAGGTATCGGTGGGCCAACTTATTTCGTCTTAGCACTTCATGACACGTTTCGAATTGTTAGACATTGCGAGTGAGACCCCTCGAAGCAACTGCAGCGTTTTTAGCACATGTCAGGTATCTACATATGCTACACTCAGCGCGACGTCGATATTAGTCGTTGTCTACATCCTGATATGTACCCAAGTGTTGAACGATGTTATCAGCGTTTTTTTAAAGCCTTCATAGCACGACAAAAAGGCTTTCAGTGTTTGAGGCCTATTGACTGGGAGTACAGCAGATATTCTAAAGAAAGAATAACATGTTCTAACATGTCACCCCCGTACTTCGATGTCCTCAAGTCATAGCTAGACAAGCCCTGTGATTCTATACACTAATGTGGAAGGCTGTAATGTCCCCTTGAAATGCAGTGAAGTCAAAGCCATATTATACGCTATTTTGTACTCCGTAGTGAATGACAATGCTTGCTTTCACGTGCTCCAAACTACAGAAAGCGCAACACAGTAGACAATCACTCACCATTTGATACAATAATTCCCAAGCATCTTGTGTCATTAGCCTGAACGCAGAAAGAAAAGCCCAACCAAAAGTATCGAAATTGGTGTAGCCATAGTCTGGATTATCTCCTATACCCTGCAGACACATGTAGCCCTCTTGACATTGCCTGCGAAGAGAGCGAGAAAAACAGAACAAAATTACTGAGAACACCTGCATTCCGACCACATCGGTGACCCTATGGGGGACTGCATTTGTAAACACTGCCGCAAACGTAAACGCGGCTACAAATTGAGCAGCACGATCGTAGGCGCAACCCAAACATCGTGCATCAATAGATACGCCAGCACGGTTTATTACAAGTCTGTTCAAAGCATGACAAATTCAATTACGGACATTGTTAGTCATGTGCATTGAACGACCAGATAGATGTACTAAGGGCTGCATATACTATCTGCACACTTGACTGACAGGAATGGAGGGCACATAAACTGACAAGCTTTATTAACACACAGCATGGAATGCAATATCGAATGTGCTTACTTTGCACCACTCGAATTGCCACACAGCGGATACATCCCATCGTCATCGGTAGCCCAGTTAGCTGAAAACAGAAAGAGAGAAAAAAGTGCGTCAGAGAAGAGTCGGGAGAAGCGTCTCACGATTACTTTCTTGCTTTTGGCACGTGACCACGCCTTGGGTCGGAGAAGAGTGAGGAGTGAGCATAAGATGAAGAAAAGAAAAGAAGTAGGAGATCATAATGCGCAATAAGCAGATGCGATTGCTCTGTAAGGTTTCACGAAAAGTCAATAACTACAGGTTGCGTTGAAGACGCACGTATGTTGAATTACGCCGTTTCTATCTTAAGAGATAGCGAAAGGAGACAGAGAGGAGGAGAGAAGGCAGGCACCCTCGAGGGCTTTCCCTTTCGTATTGTGCGCAAGGGCTCACATGACGATCGTCGTAGGGGCTTGCACGATTGTCGACAATCGATCGGCATGAACGACTATCATCACACAACGATCATCGTTCATGGCGAGGCACGCTTGAAGTTCTCGCTGCACTTGCTTCCCATGGGCTCACTGAGATGGTGGAAACGGTTTCGCAGTCACCGTCATTGGCATGCACAGAGAAGCGTAGGGCAGTTGTCCACCGGCACGCGAAGCGGTGTTGTGCGTGGAAGAGTGATACTGGTTAAGTACTGACCAACCTGCCAAATTCGGGAGCACGCGGCGTCTAGGTGGCTGTATAGTCAAATAATGACGCACTCATTTTTTTCACCGGATCATAAAAGAGTACGACACCGTACTTGAACTTGTGTTGCGCATTACACAAGAACGACGAACCATTTCGCCGATTCTTCAACACTTGTGTACGTCACCGTAGTGTTGACGAGGACTGAATGGTGCACTGTACACACACACACACACACACACACACACACACACACACACACACACACACACACACACGCACGCACGCACGCACACGCACACACACACACACGCGCACACGCACACACACGCGCACACATACACACGCACACACGCACACACACACACACACTCACACACTCACACACACACACACACACACACACACACACACACACACACACACACACACACACACACACACACACACACACACACACACACACACACACACAAGGTGTTTTCTGATTAATCAGAGTCAGTGTCTGCATTCCTCCTTCCGCGATCCTTTCACCTTCGCTTGTCATAGGATCGGTGGAATTCAAAACACGCACACGGAACTGACTTAAGCAAACATACGCAGCGCACGTTCATGTGCCCTCCCGAAATGAACCAAGAGAACGCCTCCCAAAATTTCTTGGCGATCTCGGTAGTTCATCGCGGACGGGCACGATGCAGGTCACTGTGTCAAGTGATACTAGGGGGAAAAAGAGAGCAGCCGGCGTGCGGTACTTACTCTGGTTCTCGATGAAGCTTGCATATTCAGCATCCGATAGGTTTGTAGGAGGTATGAGTACGCATTTTTGCGTTAGTACCCCCATGTATATTTGCAATCCCAGTAAGGCAAAAACCGACAGTGAGAACATTGTCAAAATGATCACATCTCTGAGGTTCTTCACAGACTCTATCACGGCTCCAACGATCGTCTTGAGACCTACAAAAGCGGGGAAAGGGACAGGTCAAAATCGAGCTTCGTTAGAACGCTGTGAAATAACGATGTGCATATTTCATTAGCACCCTCTGTTAGACAAAGGCTGCGTTACAGTGAAAAAAAAAGTACCAAGTGATGGTGAATAAAATGCTGACGCTTTGAAAGAGAGCGTGATCACGTCAATTTAGTATTTCCTAAAGAACGAATCCTCAACAAGCAAGAGTAGTATAATAATTCTTGCGGGGGAACCAAAGTAGCATACACTTTATCCTATTACTTACATCAAACTACTATTTTATGGATCGATAGCATAGTCTTAACAACAACAATAAAACGTTCACAAGAAGAAAAATTTATGAGAGTGGGATGCAAACCGGCTCTGACTACACAACAAGCACGATGGTACCTTTCAGTTATAAGCCAGCTTTCGAGCTAGTTTAGGGTAAAACAACGTCGTATTCAGCGTGGCTGATCTATCATTATGTTAATCAATACTTTGAATGAGACTCCTTTCTTGCTTTGTTTGGATGCAGATTTAAACTTTCACTCTAGTTTCTTGAATACGGTGATTTTACGTTGGATAGAGTGCCACAAACCAACACGAATAAAACCCAGACTTACCAGGAACTATGGCTACGGTTTTCAAGGCTCTAAGTACACGAAAAGTTCGCAAGGCGCTCAGGTTCCCCAAATTAATAAACATTGTAACATACCTGCAAGAAGAAGGAGAGAGGTCACTGCACGTACTGAAAGCAGCTGTTCTGAGGTACTCTGATAGGAGAGACGGCGGGAATACTCACGCTAAAGATATAACAACAAAATCCAACCAGTTCCACGGATCTCGAAGATATGTAAATTGTTCTAAAATAAATCCTCGAGCCACCATTTTGATAAAGGATTCAAACGTGTAGATTGTGGTGAATATCGTCCTGGGGAAGAGGTAAGAGAAAAAGGTATGAGCACGTTATTTAATTAGCCGTATAAACTTTCATGATTGCAAATCAACACAGCAACATGAATGCTCAAATAAAACATACACGATGACGGTTCACGTACCTCATATTACCATCATTACATACGTACAGCTAGTATACCTCGCACCGGTATTTGTACTGCATTACTAGCATGCCAAAGACGCCGGATATCTCTCATTCTACGACGGAATAAAACTTAGTCTAATTAGGCTCACTATTTAATGCACCTATAGTAGCATATTTGGTATTAGCACCATAAAAATAAACAGAGCTAGGTGAGCATAGCTGTGAAACTGTCACTACTTCAGAAATCTAACCACAACCAACATTAAAATTTTGCTGCCTGAGGGTAGCGGTTTTTAGCTGACTCGAAATATGCTTTGTATAACTCCTCTGCAGAAGTGGAAAGGCATCGGAGAGGACATGCCGATGAAGTTCTGACACTGCTTATTCCTTCATCTGCGGCGCTTAACTGCAGTACACCTATGCAGCAGAATAGTTCGGGCGTATACCTTTATTTCAAAGTATTCTTCTGAATTAGAAAAAAAAAGTTTAGCGTGGAGGTGGTACTTTCCCCTCATGAAATACTCATGAACCACATGTACTCAGTCGCAATTTTCTTTTTCTTTCGAACTATCGTCTTAGCCCCGCCCCAAATCATCATTATCATCATCCCGACTACGCTCACTGCAGGGAAAATGCCTCTTCCATGTTCTGCGACTCAACCCGGTCTTGTGCGTGGTTTCTGCTGCCACGCTATGCCTCCCCGAAACACTGACTGGCAAATGTCGCGCAAGTGAAGGCCCCTTACTCCGTTTGTTCAATTTTGTCGTTGCTGGGCATGGTCATGAGGACGCAGTTGACGAGAATGGTTACGATGACAAAGAAGCTGAAAAGTGGGTGCACTAGGATGCAGATGGCCAGTCTCCTGACCGGGTTGAAGGGGCTTAGCAGAAACAGCGCATTCGTCGAACTGAACCGAAATATGTCCTTGCTCTTGCTCACGACCACGAACGTCTGCGAAGGAGAAAAAAACAGCCACACCAAGTCAGCGCACGTCTTAAAAGTGTAATTCTGCCTCTAAGAAAATCTCGATGGTCATTTTTACTTTTCGTGTTTTTCATTCTTGAGGTAATATGGCCTTAAAGTGTAACTACTTACAACAGCTCCGTATTTCTATTACATCGACCAATCCGTTTGCCTGTGCCCGTGTGAAAACGTGATGAAATGTTTTGCTGAAACCATCTACAAAACTTTCTTGCGTGAATGTCTTGCTCATCGGGCACATCCCTGGTACTCTTCTTATTGGGATGGCTGAGGCTACTTCGGCGCATAATTGTACACCCTTGAACATGAGTGTACAGACCACAAAAGTGTAAGTCATACTCGCTGTCTGCGCCTTCCAATCGTGAGCCGTGTAATGTCGAAAGCATTGGTTTGATGGAACAGCTTTCGAGAGCATTACTCTGACGGAGTTTGTCGGCGAAACGCTCTCAATAGCAGACAGCTTGCCACTAGATCACGCATGAGGCAAAAGTATACGGATGGAAATGTTGCGTATACCTTAGCTTGTGGGTGTACATGTACAACCAGGAATAACGTCTTGCACAAATAATAAAGAGCGTGACTAAGCAGCACATTGTGTTGGGCGCTCATTTATCACTCTGTGAACTCATGTGCAAAAAAAAGAAACTCAAGCAGGAACGACAACTTGGCTAGACAAGTCAGAAATATGCACTGAAATCAGGAGTTTGTGTCTGTTACTTTGACACTAGGCATTTTCCGCTGTTGACAATGTGGGAATTTTTCGAAATGTCCGCAAGTTTGGTCAGTTTCTTAGTTTTCACGCCTGTCAGTTCGCGTGTCTAAAAAAGAAAATACAAAGCAAATATGTGATTGCCCGAGCATTGGATGATCTCACTTTGAGATATGGAAGTATGGACAATGGTAGGTAAGGCTGAGCATGATGCAGTGTTCCAACACGGCACTAACACAGACATGAACACGTTGTTAAGAGCTTTGACAACGCTCCTTCACAACCATTCACACCTAGTTCTCTCATAGAGACCAAAGCCTATTCAGTGAGCAACAAAGCCAATAATAGACTAATCGTAGGAATAATAGTGAGAGAAATATGAGGAATGGAAAGAAAAACTAGCAAAAGGAAAGAGAGAGCGAAGTAAGGCAAAACAGCGATTTCGAACTTGACTTCACTCAATTTCATGCCCTGTACGTGGGGAGAAGAACCGGCTAGTTAAATACACATAGATGGCAAGCATAAATATAGATTATCTACAAACGTAGGTAGAGAGTGAAGCAATGGAAAAGGTGTGAACAAACGTAAGGAAAAAAAGGGAAGACCACCGAAGGGGCGAAAGGAGCAGTACCCTCTTGTTCTCGTAGAACTTGTCGATGTCTTCGATGGGCGTGGCGATGAGCTCGGGTGGGAAGTCGTTGATGATGCGCTTGGGGAGCGGTCCGCCGGCCTCCAAGTCCGGATCGGCGTCCTTGTGGTCTCGCGAGTGGTGGACGTAGTCGTCGCCTGCCGGGATGCCCTCTTCGATGCGCTGGGCGATGAGCGCCTTCCGTGCCGCGTCCTCGGCGATGCGCGCCTCCTGGGCGGCTAGGGACTCTCGCGTGAAAGGCCGGAACAGCTGGACTGGCTCCTCAGGCTCCTCCGGCTCGCGGGGGGCTCCCTCGTGCGACGGCGCGGCGGCCGACGCGGGTTCGCCGCGCATCATCGCTGCGGGCCGCCCGGGGAAGCCCCGCCGCCCCCTCCTCGGTCGCCGCCGCGCTGATCGCCGCTGCTCTTGCCGCTACGCCTGCGAGAGACACCCATGGTTTATTTCATTTACAGACGCCGTTAACCAAGATGTGTGCGTGTGCCGCATTTATGCGAGTGTATGTCGATGTTGGAGAGTTACGGCGGTACAAACGAAAAAGTCCTCTCACGTGGTTATGACATTACGTTTGAATTCTGGCTTTTTGCAACATATATTGTGTTATTTTGAATTTCCGGCCCCCTCACCATTGATTCGTGGTAAGTTTTTTCAAAACGAGCCCCGTGCACTGCTGCAAAGCTGGCTTTGTTGTATTACTTTCAAGTGCTGCCGTGAAGCCAAGCCTTAATATTCGAAGTGAGAATGTTGAAGACTCGCTTAACGGCTATGAGGGGCAGTACATCGAAGGTCATGAAGAGGATTAGATCGAAGATAAAGAGGGAGCACATATAATCAGTTAAGTGACTCGGCGATCATTTTATTTATGAAGTGCGCTCGCGTGGTTTTCTTTATTACCGTTTGATTTTAGCGGATTCCACGTACATTCAAAACGATTTACAATCGTGTGAATACGGCAAGTCCACAAAAAAGCAGAAGTTTAAAGAAAGATGCAAGCTTGAAGAGAAAAAAAAATTGTGAATATGGGACGTCACTGAAGTCAACGTTTCGGCGAACGGACATGATTGCTTCAGTGCTGCAACTTTAACTTCAAGGTTGCAACTTTGAACTTGAACAATTGAAAAAAAAGTATGCTTATCTAAAACATCGGCTCTAGCGGCACCCCGTGTTCCCTAAGTTTTTGATATATTATATATGTAAGGACATAACAAAAATAGCAACAAGTTGAGGAACACTGTGGGAAGAACTTTTTATAACAAACGTAAAGAATCTATGTGAACAGTTCCCGCGTCTCCGTGCAGCCAATGGCACTGGCTGATACTCTGCACAGAAGACTGACCAGAACGCTCCTTTGAGATTATGCGATCGGTGTGGTAACAAGTGTAACACTCATAGGTGTACTTTTAAATATTTGCTCTACACAATTATACTTGTGGTAATCGCTGCTGTTTGTTGCAGTAGAGAAAGTCTGCTTTTGTGTAGAACTGAAATGTCAAAACGCACAAAAAAGAAAGATAAAGAGAGGGGAAAAGATGCTCATAATAATAATGTGGGACATTATGAAAAGGACGAAAAAATATGGTTATAGTAAAAAAAACTGCGCTTCAATTTACGTCGTGGACGTGATTGTAAAGCCGATTCACCAAAGTGATGGAGCATTCAAGGAATGAGCAATGCAATACACGAAACAGTTGACACTAAGAAAAATAACTGCATGAAAATGCTTACTGTATGTGATTTTTTTTTCGTAGCGCTATCACAATAGCAGTGGAATGAGTTGCTAGACGAGTTAATCTTTTAAGTACGACACGGTAGCGGCGTCGCTCGTAGCTTTTTTCAATATATTTTTATTTTAATACTTTATAAAATGCTGCGGACAAAAAGTCCAAGCTGGGTGAGCAAAAATACATACCAGTAACAGAAAGCGAGGTAGCAAAGCGGCCTTCACAACATTATTTTGGTTGTAAGGCGGAAAAAAAGAAACTTGGTCATGATACAAACATAAAGAAGCAACAAAAAACAGCATCCGCACAAATGGTCCCCGGCACTATTAGGTTTAACGCCGCAAATACACAATTTACTTATGAGAGACGCCATAGTGGAGGGCCTCGTTAAATTAGATCACCGGAGGATTTGTAACGTGCACCTAATCTAAGTACGTGGACCTGAAACATTTTCGCCTCCATCGAAAATGCAGCCGCCGCAGCCGGGATTAGATCTTGTGACATTTCGATAAGCAGTCGAGTGCCATAACCAATACACCACCGCGGTGGGGCTGCACGTTAATTTGTGCGCTATAGCTGCTGCTTCGCGTGATGTTCAGTTTTTGCAACCGTAATCTTTACCCGGAAACGCATGAGGTGAATGATACGTGCTTGATATATGACAAACGCGTCTTATCATCAACGATGTGGTTTTGATACTTATTTTGTGCTTTTATGCAT
Organism: Rhipicephalus annulatus; assembly: GCA_013436015.1. Lineage (NCBI taxonomy): Eukaryota > Metazoa > Arthropoda > Arachnida > Ixodida > Ixodidae > Rhipicephalus > Rhipicephalus annulatus. Next base: position 126,309 of record WOVY01011536.1, on the reverse strand, counting down.
TAAAACAATGACAGAGTGTGTAATTTGGGGCGTAAGTGCAAGGGAGGTTCGTATTTTCCGCTACAATTTCATTTATGGTTTTCTATCAAATAAGTGTGGGTGGAGGTGATACGATTTCGGCATCTGAGCGATATAGAGCTTCGATGATGAAACTTTTTTCTCTTAGGGTGCGATTATGAGACTGCACCCTAAGAGAACAAAGTGGGAGCTGCGCCAGCAGAGAGCCCCCCCCCCCCCTTTTTTTTCTATCACAATTCTCTCCTGCTGTCCTTTGTCCCTAAAATACAAACATGATCATTACACAACGAATAAGTAACCTGCGTCCCTGCGCTCATCGAAGGGAGTTCTTTTGTTGTGGCTGCCCCTTCCACTCCTCCACTTATAATAATATTAATAAAAGAATCCTGGCACTGTTTCTGCAAAAAAATCTGGTGAAGAGGTTGAACGACAGGAAGCTGTAAGGAGAGGAAAGAAAAACAGTCACACACTCACAGCTAGTGCTTATTGCCACACAGGGCCAACGCATAGTATCGCTTCTATCGCAGCAAACACCAGTTTAAGTTACAGACCCTCTGTTCTCCCATGACGCTGCACCAGTGGATTTGTCAGTGTCAGCTGACGTGAGTTAGAAGGTTTAGTTTTCAATTAAATGTTAAATTATTTTTTTCAACGTTGGCTCCTCACGAAGGTGAGCAGTTCCGAACATTTGCCGCTGTGAGCTATAATGCGAAGAATCATGGAGGAGGTGTTGAAGGATCTCCTCCAGACCACACAAACTGCTGGTCATTGTGACACGAAAGGCGCCGTGCTTTGCGAAATTCCTTTAACCAATAGTTAAAAAAAGCATGCACGACGGCTTCGTGCCGGTACAGCAGAGTTAGCATGTGAAATCGGACCAAGAAGTTGAGGTTGGGCGGCCGATTCCATTGTAAACTCGGGGAGTTCTACAGAAAGAACGTAATACTCTGCGTGGACTAGAAATTCTCCTGGAAGAAACACATAAATATCGCAATAAATCCGATCAGCACAGTTGAAAACATGTTGCAAGAATGCCCAAAGCGTCTTCAGAAATAGAATTTGGACTAGAAATACGTATAAAATGAAGACCTGGCAACGCTATTGTATAACTACGGAAGCGACAACAAGGTTAAAAACAAATAAATTAAGAGTGACGGAGTGGAAAAAAAATCAGGACATCAACACCTACCCTGACAGGGCTTCTTAAAGTGTGATTAAAGTGACATGGAAGGCAGGATGATAACCAAACACAATACAAAAAAAAACTAAAAAAGAGGGAAGGGTCCTCTTTCGTCGTTGTGAGATAAACGGCTTCCTTACAGCTCCTTTGCCTCAGGACGCAACTGTAGTGTGAAGAATCATGCGCAAAGAGCAGCTTATTACGAATTTGCGGACAATGAAAAAGGCCTATGGTATATTGTGGACTATGAAAATGGTTGTAATGCAGCAGGATCCAAAAGTGTGCTTTATTGCGCTGAATATTCGAGCAGCTAATGGCGCCACTTGTCGTGCTTCAAGTGGAGAGGAGCACCAGATCGGCGTGCTGGGGCTTGTTTATTGTGCGTGTTTAAACCAAGAGAGCTGAATTTGCATTTCCCACGCGAGCAAACTGCACTTCAACACGACGTTTTTAGGAAATGATCAGCCTTAATTAGTTGAGCTAACTGAATCGCAGAAGAGTTAACTTGACATTTATTACGATAGTCTGTTGAGGAAAGGAGCGCTTATTCAGCTGTGCAAGCACCCTCGCCTTCACTCATCACGCTACAATGAATGAATGAATGAATGAATGAATGAATGAATGAATGAATGAATACATTGATCAATCAATCAATTTTGTTTATTATCCATTAACTTATACCAATTTTTAACCATTAAATTTATACTTTATAGTCATCAAAAGTTTCATGTTTTAATCGTCTAAAGATTTCGTAGGTACATTGGTTTCAGTCCAGAGCTGTTTATGGTAAACTTGGCAATTTAAATCTTTATCAAGGCTAATGCTTTGGGTGGCTTTGTTGGCGTTTTCGTCCGCATGACTCGCGCAAGCCATTACAGAACCTTAAGATTTCGTAAGATGCCGGAAAATCTCGCGAAGAAGCTATGTGATGTTTCCCGAGCAAAGGCGTCACATAATGACGTAATTGTGATGTCACTGAGTGCCAAAGAAGGGAGGAACAGAAGGGAAAGGCAACAATGTTAACTAGTCTGGAACGACCGGTAGGCTACCCTAATTTGGGGTCAGGCATGAGAGAGGTGGAAAGATGGAGAGAAGACAACACGCGTGCACAAAGTCGCATTTCACAGTCATCATAACAGTATTTGTCAATAAACGCCGGCGCAAATCTGTTGCCCCTTTCTGGGATGTCGTCCTGAGAGGTCTTCGCGAGTGAAGGCGACGAAAGCGCAGAGTGCCAAAACTTGTGACGTAATTATGACATGAAGTCACGGTGTGACGTAACATGGTGACAGTCTCACACACACGACAGCCGAGATGGGTAAAACTAATGCTGAAATCAGTACAGTCGCCTTAAAAACTTTATACCGCACGTGTGATAATTGTCATTTAGCTTTTAATGTACAATGTCTGATGCTGCGGCCATGCTTCGAAGAATTGCTAGGGATCTCTCGCATTCAACACTGAAAAAATAAAAAAGGCCAAAGCTATCGGCAACACCACTTAAACGCGTTACGGTGATTCAGAATTGCAACCGGACTCCACCGAAGAGATGTCACTCTGCTGTGCCACTTATGGCTAAGAGTTGTTTTCATGAAGTCGTATTCGTTTCTGATAGGGATGGCCGACAACGCTGTTTGCGACGCCTGCGGCACAGAGGATGTTTTGCAGCATATATTTTGCGACGGTCCTCTATACGTTGTGCAGAGACAATCCCTCTCTTTTACTCTCACTCGTCTTGACAGCAAAATGAAGTCACTACAAACTATTCTAAATTTTATCATAAAATGTGAAAATTTATCATAAATGTCATAAATTTTATCATAAAAAGAATTCACGCAACCAAGGCATTGCTAAAATTCCTAAAGATAACAGGCTTGTACGAGCGACTATAAAGTCTTAATCATTACACCGCACAGGACTGCCACTCTTCACTGTGACGTCATGTGTGTGCGTATGTGCCCCCCTCTCTTTCTCTCTTTTTTTACTCTTCTTTGAAACTCCTGCATTCCTTCTCCATGTGGAGAGTAGCATACTAATTATGCCAAACTGATCACCATCCCTGCCTTTCCTTCCTTTAGTAGGGGAAGTAGCTAACACAACCCATACTCTGCCTATGGTAAATACTACGCAAAATGCGACTTCAACAAGCCTTGACCACTGGTGCTCGATATTCACGGATTTAAAGCGTCGTTATTTGATGAGACAAACGCCAGTGTGTGCGCTGCTCAGTCAGTACCCTACGCCTGAGCCACGGAGAAGAAATATTTCTTGCCCTGTGGCTTGAAGGAGGAGAAAGAAAGAAATAAGCGGAAGGACAGGGAGGTTGGCCAGTTCTTAGACCGGCTGACTACCCTGTGGCACAGTGGAACTTGATGTAATTCACAAAAGCTCGCCTACATAACGATCTAAAGCTTCGTATTCCCTCGAAAATATCTCAAGCTGAGGAGACTCTTTTGTGCCACCTGTGGCTTGGCGTGGCCTTCACCAACGTATACTATTTTTTTTTATTGGAACGATCAGCACCTTTACGTCCAATAACGGCAGCAGTGAAAAAACAATCGGCCATCTTCTGTGTGAACGTACCCGTTTTAACGCGCCAAGACAAGAAATTACCGAAGTTCTAGATTGACTGTATGATCACCCTTTATCAAAACAAAGTATTCTGGGTCATTGGCCGAGTACATCCTCAGCCCATAAGGCCTTGAAAGATTTATTACATTTTCTTCGAACAACTGGCCCTAGAGACAGACTTTAGTGTCATATTCTCTTAACTTTTCCCCTCTTTCGCTATATTTTCTCTTCTCTGTCCTTCTCTTTCCTATAATTATTTGCTTCTATTACCCCCTTCCGTGCCTTGGGCTGATGCATATACCACACAGAGTTTCAGGAACTCGAGAGGCAGCGCGCTTAGCTTGAGCCGTGAACGCGACAAGGTGTGTCGCTGGCGTCTCTATTGCTGCACCAAAACACCAAAACACTCAATGCGCGACATTCACCCGTCGACGTCATTGCCTTTTTTATTAAAATAATGAAATAGGAGTGGTTGGTGCCATTATGGTGGCACCGGCTACTCCTTTTTTCTTAGTAGGCAAGATATGCCCTAAGATCAACAATGAGGGCACAAAATGCGAGACTGTACAACATACGATGTGAAAGTACACAATAGCCAACTTCATAGGTCAGTTCACATACAGCTAATAGGTTCATATGTTTCCCACACAAGGTCAGTTCACCTCACGTGACAGTTCATATTCGCCATATAGACACACATGTACACAATTTCCACATACAAGATCAGTTCACACTGAGATAGATGATTGCAAAAATGAAACACACTATCTAAACATTACATATTTCCTTTTGCTTGAAGACGACATCACATACGGTAGGTAAATATTTTCACAAAACATTCGATTCTTCAAGAAACTTTTTGAAGGCAACAAGTGCTCTTTTCTGAAGACGTGCAGTTGACCAGGGACCTAGTATTTTCGTCACTGTGAAATGCCTCTTATCCAAAAGTTGCAAACTTCCTCGTACCACTTTTCATGTCACATAAGGCAGCAGTTTGTGCAATAGCACTTGGAGTAGTACATGAAGAAACACCGTCTGTGCCTGTGGAAGCTGCACTGAATTGTCGACGAGTCATCACGTTGATACGATACCAAAGGCAAATAACGTGCTGCATCATCACCGAACCGAACCGTCACGTACGGTGCATTGCACCGACCATGGAGCTTCCTAGAACACCGTATTGAAGTCTGTTGCGCTGAAACTGCCGAAGCGCCCCTGACAGCACGCGTTAGTGTCATGATGAAATACTTTATTTAGCTGCTTCCAGACGGCAACACCGTCCTGTCAACGAAGATGACTGTGAGAGGAAGGTCTGTGAGATACTAATCGCGCTTGTAAAGTTTCGTGCATATGCGTTGGTGGCGCAGTGGGTAGAGCACCGGGCAACTGTCGTCACGGACCAAGATGTTTGGGTTGGGGATCGAATTCGATCTTGAAGTCATCGAGATTAATCTTTTCTCTCTGTTTCTTCTTTGTCATCCGTTCGTGTACATTTTACCGACGTCACTTCCGTGATGGTAATGATGTCGGCATAAAACACGTTCGTGCTAGAATCTTCGGTTCCGGTGGGAATCAGCAGAAGCCGGCTTTCTACCACATAACTATGCGGGTTAAGTTAAAATCGCTTCGAAAAAAAAAAAACAGAATGATATGGATTGCGAAAAGAGCAATTAACACGCGTAATACTGCGTTGTATACTATCATACCAGGCGTCAAAACACACAAAATGTACAGAGTGGGATTGGTTTAGTGTGCCTACCAATTAATGATCAGAATATCATCATATCATCATCATCATCATCATCATCAATAACAACCAACAGCAGCATAAGAACGTGTGCAGCTGCGAAGGTGCCTGCGTTATAAACACGTGGTGCTTACCTCATTGAATAATTCTGGCGTAGTGGGCAACTTGCAACGCGGTAAGCATTCTCAGATAGTTCGAAAGCGACAATTTACAGGTGCATGGATGCTCCTTTGCGACATGGTTTAAAGGTCCTTTGAGAAGCGAAGGCAGGATGGCGATCGAGAAGGCAACGCGAACAACGTTCAACTACGCTGTCGCGTTCTACTCACGAAGGCAAAGCTCAAGCTTCCTCCAAGTTTTTCGGTATGGGTAATAACGAGACGTACGCCTAATATAGTGTTCTTGAACTCGATATTCATGTTGTGCATGCCTCTGCAGAATGGGCCTTGGCTGATTTAAATTTACTGATAAGTTGCTGGGTGGCCACCATGACGACAACTAATAAGTGCAATAGGTTATACGCAAAACAATACTCATTGTGATGACAGGTACTCTTTTCAATCGCAAATGTTGCAGAGCTCTAAAACTTGCTGTTCAGACAAAAAATAGACTGTCAAATGAGCGCAGCTTTTCGGTAGTGGTAAATTATCTTCTGTTGTTTTTTTAAGTGAATTAGAGTGCGCACATTGTACACTAGGACATAGTAACAAAAACGCAAACAAACGCAACACTTCGCGTTATGTTCTTCTGAAGAATTTGTTCATGCCAATTTACATTTGAAAAACAAACCGACTTTCCCCCACGCAAGCTTATTGATACTGTTTTTGTTCGTGTTGTTTTGAACCATCATTAGGAGTATGGTTTGTTCCTGATTAAAAAAAGTGAAGGCAAAATTTATATTACAAGGCATACGAAACAAGTGATATTAAACTTCTACAGTCACAACTTTGTAGTTGCTAACGTACTTGCTGATATACACAAACCTTGCCATGATCAACTGCATGGTCTAAATTAATTGAAAAATATGCTGCCATGATTTCAAAGCATAGATTTAAATCACCACTTCCACTACGGGAACAACTCGAAAGCCGGCCAGCACACTTCTCGAATCTTGTGCTCTGAAAACAAATGTGCGCACACACACGTGTATAATTGAGGAAGACGTGCCATGTTTATTGACCGTGTCCCTTTTCCATCCTGAATATGCTACTCCCCAATACAGTGTGCACACTTCTTTCCAAGACGAATAAGTTATGTGGTGGGAGTGACAATGATGAGTTGACTCCTATGTGATGCACGTACAAGGGTCAGTGCCCTCACGGCTTCGTCCTATTTATAGCGAAAGATAGTTCTTATCTCTTTCTCTTTTAATGTTGCAACATTGTTACATGATCGATCGACACGGAAGAGGGCACATCGTAGTAAGAAAAGAATAATCGTTATTGTTAGGAATAACCTTCTGGGAATCACCGTACGATAAGAAGGAATGCCGTAGTGTGGGGCTCAAAAGATTTCCACCACCCGGGGTTATTTAACGTGCACGTAATCTAGGTACAGGGGGGCATTCTTCTCACCATAGAAAATGCGGCCTCCGTGATCGGGATTCGATTCCGCGACCTTCGGGCCAGTAGTCCAGCACTCCAATTACCAGACCGTTGGGGCGGGCTTTTTGTAGTTTGCACAGAAACTGATAACGTAAAGTAAAAAATAAACTAAAGGTGTTATAACTTTCAATCACGTTCAATCTCTCACTTCAAATTCTCAGCAATAAACGCGAGATATTATACCACTTGAATCAACCAATAAAATTGTGCAGTCCAGCTTATCATCGGCAAGACAAGATGCCGGCCCGCTTTCCGGCAGGTTCGCGCCGGAAATCTTTACTGGAACGCCTCGAAGGCTAATAACTTAGGCGATAAAGGGTTCATTTCCCTGCTCATTGTCAACGAATGTATTTCGCAACGCACGCTGTGTCATGTGGCTCGCTTATTTGGCCACGTGCGTATCGTCCACGTTAAGTGTACAAGAACGATCGAGCGCGAATAAATATTAGCAGTGTGCTGTCCCTAGCTCGAGTCTCTCGTCCCTCTATCTCCGAGCATGTAGGCGTAAACAGAAGACATTGTCGGCCACTGCAGGAAATTACGACCGCTTCTCGAGATGACCGAGGGGCCGAATGCAAGAGGGGATTGATGTGAGCGAACGTAGCGTTAAAGGAACGGCGTCAGAGAACGTGAAGATCGGGAAGGCGAGGTTTGCGCGAGCTCGTATATAAAACTGCGCCGGATCAAAGGCGAGATCGAGTCGGTTGTTGAGCGAAGTAACTAGGAGAAAGGAAGAACAAAAGAGTGGGCAAACCGTACGCTAAGCTGACTGGTGTACATGCAAAGAGTGTGGCCACACCAGCTCGTCTTTCCTTCACTATCGCTTTCGCCGGCAATCAGGCGGAAACGGCGCAAGGGCATCGGCTCGGCGCGAGGAGGCGAGGCCGCATGAAGCAGAGAGATAAAAGTTTGAGAGAGGGTAGGAGTGGAAGTTGACTTTGGAAAGCAAGACGCGCCGCTGACGACTTCGTCGCAGCCCTTACGCCGGGACGCGGCGCATTGGGGGGAAAAAGCGTTACCGTCATTGTCGAGAGGAGCTAGATACACCATGGCGAAAAAAAAGGGGAATGAGAGGGAGAACGAGTTGGCGAACAGATGCCCTCTTTTTACGACAGATGCCGAGAGAGCGCGACACAGGCAGTAACGCCGCAGTATTCACTTGTCAAGCAGTTAGGAAGGAACCTTGAACGGAAAACCTAACGGGGCGCTTTCTCGGCAATGCGAAAACATAAGCAACAACGGGCGTAAACTGGCCGAGGGTGTAGGGTGAGCCAATCGTCCCAACGAAAGGTGAACGTGCGCGAGAGATGGTGAGAGAGAAGAGCACGATGGTAAAGAACACATCGGGCGCCAGTTGGAAGCGAAGGGAAAAGTAGATCGAGAAAGGGGGTGTAACAGGCGAGAAGGGAAAGAAAATGGCTTGATGCGTGGGGAAGGGTGTTTGAGAGCGCAGAGGGAAAACGGCGCATGCGTATTGCGCTCCCGAAAGGTGCCGCCCGGTCGAGGTCGCGCTAGGAGTACGGGTGCACTCCGGCGGCACTGAACCGTCGGCGCGCCGTTGGCGCAGTGCTTGCTGCGCCTCGCACGAGGCCACCATCGCTGCTTGTCTGGAGCGGGCCGCAGTTCTCGCGCTCTGGCGAGATTGGACGAGATTGGGTGGCGGCGTGACGTCAAGCGGGGCGCTTGTGGCTGGCCGCAGAACAATGTACTTGCTTGTGCTGTTTTTCGTTCGTAGCATCAGTCGTTTTTCTCAGGCTGCAATCGGGTCGGATGGGTCCTAGCGAGCTTGAAACAAAATAACGCGCGCCACGCAACTCCCGCTTTCTATCTATGGGTTCTTGCTGGGTAGTGAAACGGAAAAAGGCAATCATGAGGTTTCGTGCATTTATTCATTCTTATTAGCTCGACAAAGAAGAAGAATGTGAAACACACACACACACACACAACACACACACACACACACACACACACACACACACACACACACACACACACACACACACACACACACACACACACATATATATATATATATATATATATATATATATATATATATATATATATAGATATATATATATATATATATATATATATATATATATGTACAGCTGTGCTATCCACAGCCATTAATTATGCATATGCTGAAAACTCCTGCAAGCTACTTTGACAATCCGACAGTTAAACATTGTGTGAGCAATTTACTTCAACAACTTTGTTCACAACTTACGACCTACAAATTCATTTAAATATTATAAATAAAAGAAGGGCGAATAATCAATCAATAAAAATATATGCTGCTTATTTTAAAGATAACGGCGACGTTAAGCATGAAACCTCTTTTTCTTTGAATTCACAGCGCTAATAAATTAATCAAGTACAATATTGGAGCGCAGTTACGCAAGCTGCAGTTAGGCATTTATCGGTTGGTCCGGGAGGGTGATTCCGTTCGCTGACTGGCAAACGAAGAAACACGAAAAAGAAAAGATATTCAAAAACACGAAAGACTACTCATTAAACGGGTGGGATCTCTCTGTCTGCAACTGCTAAGCCGTTAAGACTGCATACAGGACTGAATTATTGCTTAAGTTCCGCGGCACCTGAAAAAATCGATATTGCAAATGAGAACCGTATTGTGTAGCGATTCGTTTTAGTTCCTTTCTTTACCACTGTCGTCATTGACTCGAATGTCGCGACGCAGCGGTTATTGCCTGGTTCGGCAGTAAGGAATGAGTCACATGGAGAGATGACTGAAAATACCAAAAGATTTGTTTCCAATATGTCTCCCTGTATAGCTCTTACCGCGATTGTTTAAGCTGGTAGTTTCGATTAGGCGTAAAGTGACCGGGCTTCAGAAGATTAATTAGTATAGCTCGGCTTATATGTAGTTCACTAGTTGTACTGTCGACCCAAATCCTACATCACAACTTTGGAAGCGAGACGTCTTATCTACTTGAGGTCTTCGCAAAAGCCTTAATTGTATTCAACGAACACTGCCAAAAGAAGAAAAAAAATCTGCTGCTTTCCTTCTGATGTAATATCAGAATAGTAACTACAGTAATTTGTGGCTGGATTCCCTAACGACGACTCTGTGCCACGATCTGGCGTCGTATTTGTGAGTAGGTTTCGTCCCCCACATTTAGCACGAACTCTGCTGGCCGCGTGCCGACTCAGCCGCGTGCTGAGTCACCACTGGGACTATTAGGTGGTTTGACAACTGAGTATGAGCTTAATTACTTCATGGAGACTTTCTCCTCGATGAGTCATATATTTTCTTTTTTTTTCACGTTTTCATAATGGTTAATCGTTTTGAAGGCAGACTTCTTTGAAGAACGGCTCTTGTGAGCGTACTCTAATTTTGTGTGTATTGAAAGGCGCAGGAAGACATATATATCAAATTAATCACTTTTGCGTAGTGGTTTCGTGCGTACCTTCCGTCGTTTATTTATTTGCTGATGTGCTGTGTACTGGCAAATAAGAGAAATTTCAATTTTGCGCCATGTAAGGCAAATGTACGACGTTGCTACCGCTTTAGGTTTTGAAGTCATTTTTTATTTTTTATTTGCTCTCAGTTGTGTCTTTTATACCTAGATGGAGACGGTGGCGATGAGCCACCCCCTACTGAATAGATGGGCTTATATTTTTATTTTATTTATAAATACTGCAATCCCGAGCGAACGTCAAAGTGGGAAATAGAGTCATAAGTAAAGCAAGTCAAACAGCAATTCATACATAAACATAAGTACGAAAGTATGGTACAGTTCACAGAATATTTGAGTACAAAACTGAAACAAGAAGACTTTTATGCAATATAAGTAAAAAGAGAGTAACAACAATGAAGACAACATACAATTCGATATATATATATATATATATATATATATATATATATATATATATATATATATATATATATATATATATATATATATATATATATATATATATATATATATATATGGTAATGAAAAGAAAAGAGACCCGATCCTGGGCCAGCTGTTTTTATTCTGCCTCTTCTTCCTCGCTCACCTAGCATGCGCGCCTGTGCCAGAGTGCCAGTTTCGGTCTTCGTCATCACACTCGGCCATGACTGCAGGCGTTGTCGATGGGCCACACGACAATGTTCATGTGACTGAGGCTAGCTGCAGCAGTTGACATCGCTTCAGGTGGGCGGGGTTGGCTGCATCGTCGTGGTCGGCCTCGACCACGCTGAAAGTTTGTCGAAATTGGCTCCGGCGGCCTACACTGGCTATGTCGCCTGGGTCGTTCGCCATGTCGTGGTGGGGACTGGGTCCTGGTTGGTCCCTTTGTTGATGATGACTCCGCGGGACGACATTGACTGTCGCGTGGCAGTCTACAGCCACGGCCACGCTGCGACTTTTCAGAGAAAGCAGTTCGACTTCGATTTTCGTTTGGTGGACCGAGCAGGCATTCTCGTGGTAGAAGTTTCCTGCGGTGGTGTGGTTTTCTTGGAGATGGTTCTGGCGGGCGGCCCCGACTGGATCGACATGGTTGCAGGTTGATCACAGAACGCTTTCCTTTGTTTCACCACATTTTAGAAAACAGGGCAGGAAATGGTGGATCCGGCAACAAAACAAGTAGCATCTTACGCAGCCGTCTGCGCAATTTTCGGCTGATCGAGAGATGTTTTTCGGTGCGATTAGACATCTGCACTAACTTGGGGTGAAGTCCTCGTGTTGACCTGCGGCGTGGCTCCTGCGCCGTGACTTGCGTAGTCCGTGACTTGCGCAGCGTTGTCGCTATGGGGCTCCCGGGTGCTATAAAGTCAGCCATTCTTGAAGCCACGCTGCGTACTGGCGGGAGGTGCTCGACGAAAGCCATTCCGAAAATCGGAGACTCTACCGATTCAGGCAGTGCATGCGTCGCACGCATGTCCTCTTCCGTCTGGTCAAATGGGATGCTATTAGACTCAGTGGAAAGACCTGTCTCATTAGGTGGTAGAATGTCCAGTAGGATGGGGGCTGGTTCCTCTAAGTCCACCGGACGACCTGCGTTGGGGCCTCTTGCGGAGCGTTGCGCAAAGCTTACCATCAGGAACCCGCCGGACACAGCTGCACCGTCGGGCCGGTGCTCCTCAGGAGCTCTGAATACGACAGCAGAAATGCCTGTGCAAGGCAGAGCTACACGATCGTGATTGTTTCCTACATCTTGGTCACCGAGAGATGACAGGATGGTAGGGGCTAGAATTGCATCCTCCAGGTCGGGCTTTTCTCGAGTTCCGTCCTGAGAGAAGGTCGAGTTGCATGGGCAGGTGGCACAGGGAATCGGACCGAAAGCAGCTATGAGCTTGAAGCTCCACTCCACCCATGACTGCTGCTTCCAACCTTCACACCGGTGCCACGCCGCTGCACCTTCCCGAAGACGGTCTATGGCCACATACCATTTCTGATTCTCTGTCCAGGCCGCGCGCATTGCTAGCGCGTTGACGGTTGCCACCAAGCTGTCGGCGTCGTTCCGGAACCCGTCGAATTCCGGCAGTTCGTAGGTGGACGGCGATGGTGGGGCGGCACGTGAGAATGCGGATATCACTGAGGCAACGCCATCGAGCTGGTCTGAGAGTTGCAGGAGGGTGCCCCAAAGCTGCCTGCGTTGCTCCAATGGGCTTGCCTCAAGGTCGTGCGAGGCAGCTACATCCAACACGGCGTTAGTGGCACGCAATTCTGGCAACATTGTAGGAGCTCGTTCGGAGATTGACGCTGTCAGTTGTTACTCTTGACGCGGAGTAGCGCAATGGTACGCCGCAGGTTCGCGATGCTGTCGTGTGTGAAGCCCGAAGAGTCGGTGATCGCGGTCTTCGAATATGTAGCGGTTGCAGCCTTCACGCCGGTGAGGTTGACGAGCTGAGAAGCCTGGACGGCGTTCCATGGCAGCTCGTATGTTGAAAGAGTGCGGCAACGGGAATGTAGGCCATGGGAAGCGTGAGCGGCATTCAAAAGGACAGGAGACGGTGTGAATCCCTGCCGTGAAACGCTGGCAGGGTGTCAATAAAGTCATGCCCTACAACCCCAGGGGATGCCTGGACGCCGTCCACTGGTGGTCTGAAGGGTAGCTGAAGCGGCGGGTGGGACCCCATTGCCAAGGAAGCGTGAACGGTGTTCCTCGATGGAGAAGCCCGCGATGCCGACGAACCACGAACGAAGACACGTACCGGTGGCTTCCCGCAGATGATTCATTTGTTGAACTTTGCCATTGTAATGAAGAGAAAAGGGACCACACCTGATCCTGGGCCAGCTGTTCTTATTCTGCCTCTTCTTCCTCGCTTCCTCGCTCACCTAGCATGCGCGTCTGTGCCAGAGTGCCAGTTTTGGTCTTCGTCGACACAATATATATATATATATATATATATATATATATATATAAGGGAAAGAAGTGTATACCTAAGGGCTCGTTTTTCCGTGTTTTAACACAATATTAATGAGATATAACAGACAGAAATGCCAAGGAATGTACAGGGGAAGTTATTAGAATTCTAATAACTTCCCCTGTACATTCCTTGGCATTTCTGTCTGTTATATCTCATATATATATATATATATATATATATATATATATATATATATATATATATATATATATATATATATATAAACGTTTCAAAGATTGGCTGTAGAACAATATCATTGGTTGAGTAGTTCCAGTCAGTGACTGTCCTAGGAAAAAATGAATAGTTGAAACAGTTATTTCGTGACTGAAAGGGTGTGATATAGAGGTATTTGCACTGCTTTGTCGAATACCCGCCAAAGAAAGATAGTAGTTGGCCAATGTCTATTTTATAGTGCTTGTTTATTAACTGATAAATATATTTTAGACGAAAGATTCGGTTTATTTCAGCTATTGGTGGCAGATTAGCTTTCTTCAGTAGTGCACTTACAGATGTATGACAATAACAGTTGTATTTAAAACGGGCTGGATTTTCTGTACGTTTTCAATATTGCTTATGTTCGCCATAGTAAAAAGATCCCATATTTGAACTGCATAATCCAGTACTGGCAGAACTGTGGATTTGTGGGACAGCAAACGAACAGAAGAAAAGGATATCTTGAGAGCTCTTCGAAGGAACGAGAGTCGTCTGTTAGCACACGCTACAGCATGATCAATATGCTTATTCCAGGGCAGATTGTTGCTAATGTGAACCCCAAATACTTATAGCATTCTACTTCAGCAAGGATTATGTTATTGCAATCATACTGTAAGAAAGGGAATTAGGAAGTTACGTTACCAGATTACATATAACTTTGTCCTTACCACATGTTTAAGTGCTTTGCTGAACTAAGGACGTGCGTGACGTGTCTGATGCATTTCAGTGCATTGTACCTGGTGCGCGGGTAATGAAGTCACGAAGCAATCTGAACACGCATCACGGACGAATCACCGGAAAAGGTCTAGCCCATAAAATTGAAGCATTGAAATCAGCTGCGCCGCAACAGTCGGGAAGCCATATATATATATATATATATATATATATATATATATATATATATATATATATATATATATATATATATATATATATATATATATATATTGCGGGTGAAGCTTGCTGAAACCGTCTACGATGACTTGGATGGCTGACGAGCACGTCCATGATAACTGCTCGCGGAAACACGAACAACTAGAACTGCCTTGAATAATTTTTACACAAGTCTTTATACAACTAACTCTTTGTAGACAAATACATTTAGATTACAATAACAGAGAGCTGAGCTATAGTTGGTACGCATGCAGTACAGAAAGACAGAACGTGCAAAATTGGACAGAAGAAGAAAGTTAGGACACCACAAATACCTACCATATAATACCCGAGGAAGCCGCACAATGGTGGAGAAGAAAGAAGGCGCGAGAACTCAAGTGCGCATACCCATGCAATGTGCGAAACTATCAATATGGCACGAGTTAGGGTCTACGTGTGAAATAACTGGTAATGTACTTGATTTCACATTTATGCAAGTTAATCGATGGTTTGATCGTGCATGCGCCACTGCTATTATCAATATCGTATGCTTCAATCATTGGTGAACAAATTCTTGAAGGCAACATACTTGCATAGGCGATTAGAAACTTAATTCTTAATGCATTATGATGACTGTGAAGTGTGACTTTGTGTGCGTGCTCTCCCCTCTCTCTCTCTCTGCCTCCATCTTTATAAAAGTTTCCCACCTCTTTCACCTACGTAGCGTAGCATACCACTCCTACTAGACTGGTTAACATCCCGCCTTTCCTTTCCCTCCTGTTCCTTCCTTTCTCAATCATCCGACGCGTTTCTTCTTTTCTATGCTGGCACAAAGCTGCGTGTTCAACGAACACTGAAGTGCACTTACACTCTTGACAATGTAAAGAAAGATGGGAAAGTGAGCCTCTGGTTAGCGATCTCTTGCGTCCCAATAATCTCTAGTTAGTTTAGATTTAGATTAGATTTGTGGGGTTTAACGTCCCAAAACCACCATATGATTATGAGAGACGCCGTAGTGGAGGGCTCCGGAAATTTTGACCACCTGGGGTTCTTTAACGTGCACCCAAATCTGAGCACACGGGCCTACAACATTTCCGCCTCCATCGGAAATGCAGCCGCCGCAGCCGGGATTTGAACCCGCGACCTGCGGGTCAGCAGCCGAGTACCTTAGCCACTAGACCACCGCGGCGGGGCAGTTTAGATAATTAATAAAATCTGATTCCTTGTGTGTGCCTAGTACTAAGCCTTTCACATTTTTCTGGTACATTATAGGACAGGCTCCCAAGGTGATACTCCAGTTTTTAACAGTGAAGGTGTTTTGGAAATCATTCTTTATAAGTCTATCTAGAGAATTATTATCGTAATAAATGGGTACGTGCCAGAAAAACTGGGTGATTTTTTTTTTTGAGAAGTTGGGCAATTTCCACTTCTCACCTCTGGTTCACTAAAAACGACAAAAGTTAGTCCGACGGATGGCTGCGACGCGACGGCAGCGAACCGTGTGCCATAGGACGTACAACTACAGAATACTAGAAAACGGTATAGGCGACGGCGGCTGCAACAAGACCCGAAAGTGATGGAAGACCTTGAAAACGGTGACGTGCCCATAGATTTACGAGAGGTGCGAACGCTCAGTTTTATCGCGATTTTCTGTCTCTGGAGTTCATACATTCGTGTCGTGTCATTAATTGTTTGTGGTTTCACTCGAACCTTGAATCAATGTAGAAGCAACCTAGCATCAGCTTTCTAAACCATAGCGACAACTTAGAAATGACCTAGAACCTTCATTGCCCAACTAAGCCCTAGAAAGAACTTAGAAGCTAGCAGGTTATTCTTCGGAAACGTCCCCTTTCACAGTTTCGATCTTTGCGCGTCCCAGTTAAGGTTTCGCAAATTTTCCCATTACATCTCAGTCACATGTCGTCTGGGCATGATGTATTTAAACAAATCGGAAATGAAGTGTGAATGAGTGTAGGCATACTTAGAAATTATCGGTGGCATAAAGGTGTTGTCGCTCTTTGGCTGAAAAGGGAGTGCATGGAAAACTAGAAAAAATTGTCGGGAAGAGTAGAGAGCCTGTTAGTTTTCCTATGTCTAAATGTGAACAAGAACGCACATTTGTCAAACATTGCAGTGAGTGCCTTCTGAGAAACGTGCAACTGCATTAGCCTGTGAGCCATGATCTATTTTCTTCTGGAGATATCGACGACATTTTGTAGTGAATTTGCGGTTGAACCTTCTTTTTAAACTTCAGATAAAATTACTGTTGCAAAAATAATGCTAATATGACCTCTATACCTAGGTGACATCCTCTACAAACAATAAACTACCGAATTAACAATACAAACGATGACGATCATAGAGCTTACAACTGACTCATAGAAAACAATTGACGCTGCTTCGGCTGCGGGGCGTTTAGGCACGATTGCCACAGCCCGTATGGCCGGTTGCTGGAGATTCGAAGGTTTCCTAATCCGACTACGAGAATCCCCGCCACAGAATTCGTACCGTACCCTGGCTAAGCCGTTGAGTCTCCCACGGTATTAACAAGGGCGCGTCTAGATAAGAAGCTTTAGCAGCTGGAGATAAGACAATGCACGCTGTACACGGAGAACGCAAGTCCCCATCGCAGTGGGTTTCATGAGTACTCCTTGAAGAGTGATGTCGTGTTTCGGACTAAGTTTATGCGGCTTCTTCTAGCAGGTCACCTTCGAGGAGTATTTATACGAAGCAGTTGATCAGACTGAGTTGAAATTTAAGTATTGATGCAACGATGCTGGCATTAGTTTTAAAGATGTCTGCGCAAGAGCAAGCACACTGAAATGCAGCTGCCTAATCGCAGACGGCATTTTTGAAAAGGTTAAAATTTAAAAGGAATAATGACAAAAAATTATGCCTTTTCCACTCCATATCTTTGTTTCTGACTTTCTCTTTCTGTCTTGCTCTCTGTTTTTTCCATCTTTTTCGTGTCTCTTTCAATTTCTTCTCTCTTTTTTTGTATCATTGTATTTCTATTTATGCCTTCATTCTGTTTATTTTCATTTCTCTTTCCATCCATAGCTTTTTTTATCTCCTTTCTTTGTCGCTGTTTTTTCTGTCTATTTTGTCATTGTATCTTTTTTTCTTTCGTACTCTTTCACAAGTGTCATGTGCTCCACTTTGTCAAGCAGAATCTTCGTTTCACATTTGCACCAGCTTTACTCGGTAGAAGAGCTTGCCCATTTCTCGTGGCGCATACGCACCTGGGCAGTTATGAAGGAGGGAGCACAAGTTATCATAAGCTTAAACATCTTCACCGTTAACAACACTTTCGGTTTCAATACCGGGGCCCGAGCTTCGCAGTGACATGTAAACACAATCAGATTTCATAGAAAACTCGCGATGTACTAGTAGGAGCTATGTCTTCCGCTGTCAGTCGTCGCACGTGGTGCACGTAAACGGTGATGAGTGAAACGTCGTCCAGTGACTCCGACAGTGGTCTCTGCTATTTGAAATACACGCAGGACGCACAGTTTGCAATTCCAACGAACTGTGTTGACTGGTCCTGATAATGTAATTTGTTGTGAGGTTGACCTGCAGATGCTATGCCATGGAACCACTAAATTCACAATAATGTATTTCATACACGTTGTCTGGCTATGGTTCCCGGACGGCGTTCACAATGCACACCGAAGAAACGAAATACGTCCCTTTTGCGGCGCCTCAAAATTGTGTATTTATTCCTTCAAGTGATTAAAATGACCCTCTCATCCCTGTGACTTTTCAAAACCGGAAGGGTTAACGAAGTCTTGCGCGAGTGATGAGGTTACATCGCGATGTGATCATTACCCTATTGTGACGTCACAGGATGACGTCACTACAGGATGTTACACAGTAACGTCATCAATTGATATCTTCGATCAGTCAGAGGTGTAAATGGAATGGCTACGACTTTTTCTTTACCGACAACCATATGCGCACGCCAATAACTATTAGGTGAGGACACACACTTGTCATTATTCAAAACACACTTTTTCCCGTTCAAGTTTCACTGAGAATATTTATTTAGGCAACTATATAAAACCTAGTGTAATTCATGCACAAACGCGGGTAAAATTCATCGATGAATGAGCATAGATCATACGTTGTTTTTACCAACTAGCGTATATTTATGCATTCGGGCAACACATTTCAGTCAAGTTTTCGTCTGAGTGCGAGATTTTCAGATCGCATGTAGTCTAGTTAACGTTGTGCTCAACATTAGTTCGACGTATATTTGGCGCGCGTATGTGCTTGCCAGACTCGTTTTTTCAGAAGTTGTCACGCACCGCTAATAGCTTTTCTTGGGAAATACTTTACGAATGAACATGTGCCGAGAGAAGAGAAAGGGGCTTTCCTTTCTCGCTAAGAGCCCGCCAGCGGCCCACGTTCGTCGTCGCGGGAAGTATATAAATCAAGTGTCGTGCCTCGACTTGCTCGTTCTATCGAACGCAGTGAGCTGTGTTAAGCCGAGATAAGCCCAAGCGCTGCCATTCTTTTTTCATGGCTGCATTCCGAACCTCGCAAACGACCTCCCGACGAGCTGAATTCGGTCGTACCGAAGTGCGCTGTAGCGAATTTATGTTAGGAGTGGAAGTGTTCGGTATATGAGTGTCTAACGAGTGACTCACCGAGGTTCCCATTTTCTTTATTGGCTTCCCTAAATATTGTCCAAAGTTTTGCGTCAAGATGCGTGCAATTTTATTAAATAAACAGCCTCCTGCCCCCCACTTGAGTTTAAAATTGAAATTGTTACAAGTTTTACGATGAACTGCTAGTTTGGTATAGCTTAATTGTGTCAGCTTATGTCATAAAAACGACACTATCTTTGCAAGAACGAGGAAGACAACCGTCAACGCCTACAGTTAGTTTTCTGTGTAGTCCCAATGCATGAAGCGCACCTTAGTTTTTTAATGCAACTCTGGTCGACATAGACTGGGATCAGGGCTTAAAAGTGAGACAGAGGAAAGAGCAGAGGCAGGAAGGCAAGCCAGAAAAGTTCCTATTGGCAGTCACCGAGGTACATTGCCTAATGCAGTGAGCCTGCGTAAAAGGACCTTTGCTTAATCGTATCAGCTGAATGCTCCCAGCAGCCTCGCAAGAAGTAATGCTGGCGGCTACGCGAACCATCATGTAGATTAAATCGCTTAGCTCCTCACTGATTCTAAACCCCGTATTCTAGAACGTCCCTTCACTCAACGCTTCACCTTCACTTGAGAAAGCCGATGGAAGCGCCCTCCTTAGGCACGGAAAATCACTGCATATCAGCAATAATGTGGTGCGATTCTCGAGAAGCGCCGCCTCATTCTCAGCCGAGCAGTGGCGCAGTGCTCAACTCTGTCAAGTGACTGAGTGAAAGTCGAGTCGAGGAGCATTTGTGAATACGGGGGTAAGCAAATGAAACTACACTCAAAGAAAGGGGGCGTCTTCTTGTGCCACAACAATAATCGCCATCTATCTTGCGTTCCTTTCCTTGTACTATCGCCACGCTCCCGGCACATTTAGATCACGAACGACATGCGCATTATCAGCGCGGCATAGCTTTCTTGGTAGGTGAGTGGCTAGCGCCGACTTTTCAAGAAAGGAAGTGCAAGCGAATCAGATCATGATTATTATTGTGGGACAAAAAAAAACCTCCCATATTATTCAATCTTTTTTAGAATGTACGATTAGGAAAATCTAATGCTTCAACACCTCTGAAACAAACAAACAAACAAAAAAAGATAGGTGACACATTACTGATCATCCCGTGACTGGCGTTGCTGTGGATGCATACCAGTCAATCTATGCAGTGATACACTTGTCCACTGTACGCGTGCTCTCTACTTTTGTGCTTGTCTTCGCGTGGAAGGTGTGTCAAACTTGCCGTGTAGAGGGTGGACCACCAATGCAGCTGCCATGTGTACAGGAAATTAGGCGAGATTTACGGGCCATACACCTATGGGACCCATAACGTGGTATCATTTTTGTTCAAGATCTCCGGTCATGCAAAATCAGCCCCCGTTATGAATCGCATGAAAAGCAGTTCGATAACACACATCGTGCACTACGAGTCGGGTTTGCCGCCCTGCTCAGGGGGAGGTGATTATGAAATGAAAAGAAGGAGGGAGAAATGTGACATAACTGCGAAGCTCGCGCTACTTTCTATTGAACTTACAATCAATCACTCAGACCAGTCTGTTTTTAAAAGGGTAGCAGTGTCAGCGGCGTTGCGCAAACACACGATGGCGGCCACAGTCCAAGGATCGTTTCCTTCCTCTAAATGTTGTCCCCGACCGAGTTAATTTTTTTAAATTTAACAATGTCCAAGGAACATCGCGTTAGACGTTAGAACAATTACAAAAAACAACATCATTGCACCCCTTCCATCGCCTTTCTAAAGTTACAGTATAGTCATAAATGCAGGTATATTAGACTCTAGTAAAACAATTGTGTGTTTTACTAAAAGCCACCTTTAACCGTAGGCGACGCAGTGAAGTTGCTTCATGGATTCATCAATTGATCTAGTCCACGGAGACGACACTCCGACACACTCAGTGTGGCTACACGAAGTCTGCGTCTTTTTAACACTAGGAAAACTAAAGCGCGTCGCAGCATCTTTTTTCGACAAGGGTATATGATGTGTTTCGGTTCCTTCATCGATGGACAGCATCATTAGAGGCTTTGTTACCAACAACGATACAATGTCAGCATAGCTGTTTGGATGAGTCTTTAGAAAAGGTTCTGAAAGGTGACTCTTCTAGCTTTTGCTGTTGCTGTGCTGCACCTTCCGCGCAGGCCTGGAGTTTCTTTTTTGTTGTTGTGTAATTACACATACCTGGTTTTTTGCCCCATATAGTTTGAGTGTTTTCAATAAAAATCTCAGTTGTCAATATGTAATCGTGATGTTCTTTTTTTCCTTTTTACACCTTCTTTTACGACCAGCCTCCTTGATAATGAAATACTAGTTCGCCCGACTGTGTACTACTTTCAGTATATCTTGGTAGAAAGCAGTTATTGTGTCGTAAACCAGCTGGTCACGGTTACTGCGTCGTAACGACGACTACATACTCTCAAAGACTGCATTCCAGTCTAACAGGTCAATCCACTTTTCAGTATAGGCTTTTGCTGTATGAATATAGCAAAACGCAAATCGGTATATCAGCAGTTTTAAATATTGTACTGAGGGACACTGTAAACTGAGTTGCGACGTCCAAAGCTGTGATGACAACAACGCCCGTGGAGTTCATGGTGGGAGACCGAGCCATCGAGAAATACGTGCGTTCTTGGATCATGTCCCTTGTTCACAAATAACAACGAGCGCCGGCTTTCCTAAGCAATTTCAGCACTGGCAGGGATCACGCCACCTCAGACATGTACTATATTTAATTGCTGTCGAAGATTGCCCTAGATTACTTGGCAAGAATCTCACTGGTTGACTGAACACAACAAGCAGGCATGGGCAGGTGGGTAATGCCTACCTACACTTACAACTGATATATATATATATATATATATATATATATATATATATATATATATATATATATATATATATATATATATATATATATATATATATATATATATATATATATAGTCGATTAGATTTTTTGTGAGCCGTAACAACGTGGTTTATTTGACTTTGCGACTGCTCACGGAGGATCTACTTGACTACTTGCAACGCTACGGCCACTCCATCACCATGCCTATATATATCCTGCCCACGGCAAGTTATTTTTCACCCACTTTTCTTTCTTTACATTTACATTACATTTGGTCTAATAACTTCCCCTATACTTTCCTATATTGTCTGTTAGATCTAAATATTATTGTGTGTAAACACGAAAAAACGAGCCCTTAAATATACACTTGTTTCCAATATATATATATATATATATATATATATATATATATATATATATATATATATATATATATATATATATATATATATATCTATATATATATATATATATATATATATATATATATATATATGTGTGTGTGTGTGTGTGTGTGTGTGTGTGTGTGTGTGTGTGTGTGTGTGTGTAGTCCGCATGTGGACTTACACCGACATTTGGATGTGCACAGGCTGGTTTTGTGCTGAGCGTTCAAAGTTTTTTTCAAGTTTTCTCTCACTCTCGCAAACATCTTTCAAGGCGAGAGGGACGCGGCAGCAACGAAGTTTGAACGTCTGTGTTAATATAGTTCATCCCCTGACGAAGGGAGGACCCCTCCCGAAACTGTTGGGAAATAAATATATTTATCCTTGTTGACAACGCTCCCGTTATGCCATATCCCATACCTTCACGAAGACTAACTGGCCCATTGAATTATTACTCCTACTATATATATATATATATATATATATATATATATATATATATATATATATATATATATATATATATATATATATATATATACCAAAAACAAAAGTGATGCTGGGTCCGGGAAAGATTATTCGTATAGGAGAGAAGACGCACGTACGAAGTTACTTTATTGACGTTTCGGCCGTGGGTCCGGCCTTCATCAGAAGGACCGGATTTGTTTTGGTATATATATATATATATATATATATATATATATATATATATATATATATATATATATATATATATATATACCAAAAACAAAAGTGATGCTGAGTCCGGGTAAGATTATCAGTATATAGAAGAAGATGCGCGTACAAAGTGATTTTATTGACGTTACGGCCGCGGGTCCGGCCTTCATACGAGCCTTCATCAGGTTCTGATGAAGGCCGGACCCGCGGCCGTAACGTCAATAGAATCACTTCGTACGTGCGTCTTCTTCCCTATATATATATATATATATATATATATATATATATATATATATATATATATATATATATATATATATATATATATATATATATATATATATATATATATATATATATATATACAGAATGATACTGCAGGGGGATTCGTTTGTTGACACTGTAGGACAACGTAAGAACAACGTGGGAGTGTTCGGCGCAATACACTTAAGCGAGTAAAGATACACAGCGCATTTTGTACGCATGAAAAAAAGGAAGCGAGAAAAGAAAAATTGGTTCCAAATCTGCATGTTACACCGCAAATGTAGTCGAAAGACGATAGTCTTGCGTCTGGAGAAAGTGAACAAAACGTTTATTTGATGTTCTGCGCAAGAAAATCGGTGAATGGTATTCTGGATGCGCTGCGTTAGAGTGCCTCGAGCGTGTAGCGGAGACGAACGAGCACATCGAGGCACGTTAGACACAAGCGCCATCTGGCAGTTGTCTTCGAAAATGAAGGCGTGCAGCCCGCGGAGAACGATCCGCGCCAGTCTCGAAGGTGATAAGGTGTAGAACGCAAATCGACGGGCAGGTGCCACCACCGTGACGTCGTAGCAAAGCGTTGGAAACACCTTTTTGAGCATCGCGTTGCAGTACATCAGCGCAGCGCGATAAACGCTACATTCCTGAGAGTTACTTGTGTGTGGCTCTTCAAGTATGATGGCAGACATACAAAACTTCGAAGTGTCGATATGGCGCCTCAGATATGCGCAATAATTGCTTTTTAATTGATAGTCGCACAACAATGAATGCTAAACCTTGAGCAATATTGGTGGGTGCTGCGAATGGAGTTGGTCGTTTGAGGTATCGTTAGGACAGACAAACTAGACAAATGTACAGACAGACAGACAGACAGACAGACAGACAGACAGACAGACAGGACAGACAGACAGACAGACAGACAGACAGACAGACAGACAGACAGACAGACAGACAGACAGACAGACAGACAGACAGACCAAAATTTCTCCATCGTAGGTCCCCAAGAAAGACTAGGTGTTTTTAAAAGGCTGAAGGCAGGAAGAATGGCACATGTGCACTCGGAAAGAAGAGTTGGAAATGAGAGAGAGGAGGGAAAGAGAGAAGGAAATTGTCAAGTAATGAACGCACTGCATGTAGAGGTGGCACTATTCAAAGGTTAAAGGCGTTCGCACGAGCTCGTAGCTCTTGAAAGCACGAAAGTGATTTAACTTCTGTGTGAGCCTACGACTGATGAGGGCGGTGCTCTGCGTCTGCACAGAGTGTGGCCGATCATTCAATCGTTGCAACGCATTGTAAAGTTGCATCGTTTTTCATTGCTTTCCTAGCCCCGCCGCGGTGGTCTAGTGGCTAAGGTACTCGGCTGCTGACCCGCAGGTCGCGGGTTCGATTCCCGGCTGCGGCGGCTGCATTTCCGATGGAGGCGGAAATGTTGTAGGCCCGTGTACTCAGATTTGGGTGCACGTTAAAGAACCCCAGGTGGTCAAAATTTCCGGAGCCCTCCACTACGGCGTCTCTCATAATCAGAAGTGGTTTTGGGACGTTAAACCCCACAAATCAATCAATTCATTGCTTTCCTATGGCGGGGAAAAATACCTATACGGAGCATGACATCAACGCCGACGCCGACGTCGGCGGCAAAATCCAGCAGAGAGTGTCCATATAATTGCTATCGCATAAAAGGAGCGTGCCTTGCAGCGGAGGCTCAATTATAACGGACGGCGGAGCTGATGGACACTTTTGTAGTCTTGGCTTTTTTACTGCGTCGGCAAGCTTTGCAAATTTTTTCTATTCCTTTTTCCGCTGTTTTCTTTTTGTTCCCCATCTTTTTGATATGATTTTTTCTCTGTTTATTTCTATTTATTTATTTTATCTCCCTTCAATTCTGTTTCTTTCTTGCTTTTCCCGTCATCCTCTGCCCCCTCATTCTCAAACTCTATTTCTTGTTTACTTCCTCACCCTTTCTATCTGTCTCGCCATCTATTTCTCACTTTCTTCCTATTCTTTATTTGATTTTCTCTTTCTTGATTTCTTTCTCAATTATTCTATGCTTTCATTTCTTCGCTGATCTCCTTCTCCTCACGCTCGCTTCTCTTTCCCTCCGCGTGTTACACTATGCTATACAAAACTATGACATGCTCCTCTAGCGCACCGAAACAGCCCAATAGCTAATACTTTTTCCTTCGGAACGAATATAATTAGGTTTTCATCACGACTTGTGAAGCATTTCTTTCGCGAAATATTCTCTATCGCTTTCTTTCTTCTTTCTTTCTTTCTTTCTTCTTCTTTCTTTCTTTCTTTCTTTCTTTCTTTCTTTCTTTCTTCTTTCTTTCTTTCTTTATTATTTTCTCGCTCATCGGTCTTATTACATGCCACACTGGAGAAATCGGCACACGTGTTCTGGGAGTGAAGCAGAAAAGAACAAAAAGGATGTAGAGAGCAGATGCCTGCTTATAATAACGATCATCGCCGTTTCCGACTGACGAATGACGGCGAGCTTAATCTGCTTAGCTGTTAAAATGCAAAAATATATTCCTTTGTTCAGATATATATTTCCACGTGCTTGCGGCAAGAAATCAAGGAAAATAAGAATAAATTAATCTTCTAAAATAGAAAAAACAATAGAAAGAAAAATAAAAAGTACAAAGAAGAAGAACTTGTTTGCCCGCGTATCAAGAGAGACCGACCTGTGCGTAAAGACCTCTGCTTTGATGTCGCGAAACTGGTGCAAGTGCTGGGTATAGAATTCAGAGAACCGCAAGCAGCCAAAATTAATCCGAACTGCACCACTACTGAGCGTGTTTCCTAATCGTGGTGCGGTTATGACGAGCAAAAGTACACAACTTTTGTAATTCGTTCCTTTCCTTTTATGCAATCATTTGCGTAGCGTGCTGCTTAGTCAGAATTGGGTGGAGGAAGTTCATGCTTGGAAGTTTGAAGGTGGTAACATAGCAGGAAAGTAAGCAGGCTGTAATTTCGTCAATCGCCCCGCCGCTGTGGTCTTGTGGCTAAGGTGCTGCTGACCCGCAGGTCGCGGGATCGTATCCGGGCTGCGGTGGGCTGCATTTCCGACGGTGGCGGAAATGTTGCAGGCTTGTGTGCTCAGATTTGGGTGCACGTTAAAGAACCGCAGGTGGTCGAAATCTCGGGAGCCCTCCACTATATGGCTTCTCTCATAATCATATGGTGGTTTTCGGACGGTAAACTCCACATATCATATCATTATTCCAATCAATCAATCAATCAATCAATCAATCAATCAATCAATCAATCAATCAATCAATCAATCAATCAATCAATCAATCAATAATGTTTGCAAAATGCGGGCGAAAAATATTACGTGTTTTATTGCTGATCGATGACGCACTCAGCATTCTTGTCATGTTCTAGCAGATTTTGGGTTTGAGCTATAATTCGTACAGGTTGGTAAATGAGGAAACTTCTCGGCACAAATCGAACAAGGGCACAAAACACAAAGGCACAGGACTTGAGCCAGCTTCGAAATAATTCCATTCTACAGAGGAAAAGAAGATTTTTAAGCGCTGTTAACACGGTAAAAGAATGTCATACACGTGTGCGTGCATCACAGGAAAAAAAAAACACTGATGTGCGCGCATCGTACGCATACATACATCGTACGGCCTCTTCATTTCACCTCAAGCGAGTTGCCACCCCTGCGGCTGGAATCGAACCCGGGACCTTCGATTCAGCAGCCTAGCTCCACAACCGCTAAATTCCCGTGGCGGACTTTTCGTTTTTTACGCCCTCGTTTAATTTGTGCCGAAAAGTTTCCTCAGTTATGAGCGTCGTGTACGTTCACTGCAAATAATTACTACGAAGACGTTTATAACGATAGCGTTTTTTTCTGGGTCATCATTCATTTCATTGCCTTTTTTTACCATGAAAATGTTAGTTTCGTTGCCTGTTCTCACAACAGAATGTTAATTTAGTTGCCCGTTCTTAACAACGGAATGGCGCAGCAAAGTGAAAGTCTCTTACGTCCGCTCCATTTGCGTGCTCGTGTTCACGACTTGGCCTTCGAGTTGCCACCCTGCATTTTTCAAGAGAGCGGCATTACGCATCATGGAGCAACGCGCTTGTTCATTAGCGACGCGTCCTAATGTTTTCAATATTTTCTTTTTTTTTCTTCCCTTCTTTCGGAAAGGTGGCCGCTCTAAAGCTCACCGTGGCATATCGATCGAGGCTGATTCTCTGAAACTTTAACGAAACTGACTCGATCAGAGTTTCAAAAGAAAAAGGAAAGGACAGCATGTTAATCAACGGAATGCTGCAGCACGGCTGAGAATCCTTTCGGTAGAAACGAGAGGAAAGCTGCATGGGAGCGAGACGTCTTATTTTATCATTCTCGGAGCGTGAACGGGAAAAAACTGGTCGCTACGAATGTAACCTGTGACCTCTTTCTTTCCAGACTAATGAGGCAGAGAGGGTGTCGTGCGAATGTACCCTTGCTTTCTAATTAAGGTTTCTTATTCCAGCACGCGGGTAACACTCTTTGATCATCTACTAGTGACTGTTACTGCGATTTTCCGAAGACCAAATTATTATGTTTGTACTGTTGGACTAATGAAATTTCATAAGTACTTATATGTGAGCCTACGCAAGTAACTACTAAGGCGCGGAATTGAATTTACAATTACTCATGTTGCGCGTGTGCATTATCTTATGTAACGAATAAATTCGAAATTTTCCTTACGGGCACTTCTTAGAGTATATATCATGTTGTTCGCCGTTTTGCATATTTGCTTGCGCTTGAGTTGCGAAGACGTATAAGTGTTATTCCAGCCAGGAATGTTGCAACAAGGTGCGAGCGCGCGCGCGCGCGCGCACGCACACACACACACACACACACACACACACACACACACACACACACACACACACACACACACACACACACACACACACACACACACACACACACACACACACACACACACACACACACACACACACACACACACGCACACGCACTCACTCACACACACACACACACACACACACACACACACACACACACACACAAACACACAAACAAACAAACAAACAAACAAAAACCCCACCCCAGCACTCCATACAAAAAGTCAACCAGCAAAAGCTGAAATGTGCGGGGTCGGTGTTTATCAGCGGGTTCAACCCGATGTGGCACTGAAGCCTTTCGTAATTATTGGTTACAGGTTCCTGCTTCTTAGTGTAGTTAGGCACAGTTTGGCATGTTGGGTTGACTACAGTGTTTATTTCCCATGCCGCACATTGTGCCTCGCAAGATCATGGTCATGGAGGAGTGTATTGAGCAGTTAAATGCGTTTTGCAATGCGTTAACCACAGTTGTTGTTGCCGAATCACAGACGTCACTGCCGAAGCCAATGAGCCGCCAGAGAAACTCCTGTTGAAAGCGGTGTTCAACCCGGCGAACGTGCTCCCGCAAGGATCACTTTGACACCGCAACGCCGTGTTGTTGGAAGCGTCTGACTTCTCGAGCCAACTCGGCGGGGAGGTTTCGGGAGAAACTGTTGCGCGCAGGCTCAGCCCCACGGCTGGCACGACGTCACTCACAACGCAGCCAATGGCGCACGCGCTTTAGAACGACGCTGATATTCACGTGACCAATAGAGCAGCCAATGAAGACTGCTCGTGACACCACTGCTGAACGAATTTTCGTTTTTCCTAGGCATATGCAGCTTTGGCTGTAAAACTGAGAATTTCAAATTAGGCCTACAAGTGGTTCCTGTTAGCACAAGGCACGCAATCAGACGCCACGAATGCCATTAAGCATTAACAGGATAACGTGAGGTACACGAAAGCAGTGAGCCGGCGTATACAACTCCATCACAGCCGCAGAACTCATTTGCAATGCGATATGCATTGCGCACGTTCAAGCAACGTGCACAAGGCATCGAAACATCGAAATAGACTGCTATCTGGAATTGTAGCTAAGTAATGTTTTACTTCTCGACATGATGACTAAATAAATGAGTACTGAGGTGCATCTTTTTGAATAACCTCGCTAGGGTCAGAAAAGAGTGCCGTCTACGTGCTCGGACTGTGCTTGAGTGTAACAATGGATATAATGAAGCATCTGCATATGCGAAACATTTTTGAGCTTCGATGACAAAGTTCAGAGCGAGCGAAAAAGCTTGAGCTTCGCTCAAAACTTTCATAACTCTATGATTATTTAGTTAGCCAATTTCTAATTGATTATTTAGTGAACACAACGCACACTAGTGTCGTTGGCTGCTCTACGTAAGTAGTAAAACCAGTGCATACACGCTTTCGCCGAAAGTGACGATGGTGTTAAGATTGAGCGAAAAAAACTTGCCATTAGCTCTGAACTTTCATAACTCTATGGTTATTCAGTGGTATAACTTTCTACTAGTTTTTCATTGCACACAATGCACACTATAGTGTCGTTGGCTACTCTAGTCATGTAGTAAAACCAGTGCATACACACTTTTGCCGAATGTTGGGCGACGGAGTCAAGAGTGAGCGAAAAAACTAGCGATTAGCGCAGGCCATTCATAACTCTATGATTATTCAGTGATATCACTTCCAATTGGTTTTTTAGTGCAAACAACGCACACTGGTGTCATTGGCTACTTCACTTATGTTGTAAAACCAGTGAGCACACGCATTCGCCGATAAATTGGGCGACGAAGTTAATATTGAGCAATAAAAAAAACTTGAGAATAGATCAAAACTTCCAAACTCAATTATTATTTTGTTTTAGAATTTTGCATTGGTTTTTCAGAGCACACAACGCACACTGCTGTTGTTGACTACTCTACTTATGTAGTAAAACCCGTGAGTACACGCTTCCGCCGAAAGTTGAGCGACGGAGTCAAGAGTGAGAGAAAAAAACTAGCGATTAGCTCAGGACATTCATAACTCTATGTTTTTTTAGTGATATAACTTTCAATCGGTTTTTAGTGCAAACAAAGCACACTAGTGTCATTGGCTACTTCACTTATGTAGTAAAACCAGTGCGTACATGCTTTCGCCGAAAATTCTGCGGCGAAGCTAAGATTGAGCAAAAAGAAACTCGTGGTTAGCTCAAAACTTTCATAACTCTATTATTATTTAGTTATATAATTTTGCATTGGTTCTTTAGAGCACAAAACGCGCACTAGTGTTGTTGGCTACTCTACTTATGTAGTAAAATTTGTCAGTACTCGCTTTAACCGAAAGTTCAGCGACGAAGTCAAAAGTGAGCGAAAAAGTAGCGATTAGCTCAGGACATTCATACCTTATGATTACTTAGTAATGCAATTTTTTATCGGTTCTTAAGAACACACAACGTACACTAGTGTCGGTGGCTACTCTACTTATGTGGTAAAACTAGTGAAAACACGCTTTCGCCGAAAGTTGGCCGACGAAGATATAACTGAGCAAAAAAAAAAAAAAACTAGCGATTAGCTCAGGACATTTATAACTCTATGATTTTTTAGTGGTATAACTTTCAATTGGTTTTTTTGTGCAAACAACGCACACTAGTCTCATTGGCTACTTCACTTATGTAGCAAAACCATTGCGCACACGCTTTCGCCGAAAATTGTGCGACGAACTTAAGATTGAGCAAAAAGGAAGTTGTGATTAGCTCAAAACTTTCATAACTCTATCATTATTCAGTTATATAATTTTGCATTGGTTCTTTAGAGCACAAAACGCACACTAGTGTTTTTGGCTACTCTACTTATCACCTGTAAGTACACGCTTTCACCGAAAGTTGAGCGTTTCAAATTGTTGTTACTACAACAAAACTACCGAGGGTACTGCGTTTCATATATGCCCTAATGATAATGAAGAAGCTTGAGTGTCAAAACTCTAGGCTGGCACTGAGAGCGGTGCCACGTATTTGTCAGTGTGCGAGGACTTTATTCGCAACGTAATTCGCACTGTCGCCGCTGAATACGAGAAGGACAATCACCATCCATGTACTCACGCTCGATATTTACCGGAACGTACTCAACGCACGCTTTGGTTCAACTTCTCACCATTATTGTGACTTAGCTGCATTAAACTCATTGTGTTCTAACAATAGATTCGCCTCGCCAAAGGTAAGGCCAGACAAGCCGTAGAGAAATTTTCTCATCAAGACGAGATGGGCCAGTTAGTTGGTAATTATAGTAAATGTACATTCCTAGGGAAACAGTCTAAAAGTCACTGCTTCAAAAAAATAATGAGCATCAAGAGTAATTATGAGAAACCTGTAGGTGTCACCGATTCTTTCCCTGCAACATTTTTCAGGCATCTGCAAATTTTCCTCCTCTTATTTTACAACGCGTAGTTAATGCCTTATTTAAGGCGTAAGCTAAACCCACAAGAGAGAACCTAAAAAAAAAAAGCAGCTCGTCCTGAAACTATAGCACTGCACGTGTGCTTTTCCAATGGAATGTTGCGTATATCGCGGACTATATTCTTATAAATGAACCACGACGGTAGCGTAGTCCTAGGGGTTGTAAAAGAAACTCCTTTCCTTGCCTTGGCCGACTCGATCTACGCCTGGCGCTCTCCTTCTTTCGTTGCATATAGAAATATGTCTCTCCCTACTATACTCAGTCTAGACGCCATATCATATCCCATCTGTATACGTCGGAATTCGCGTTGCCAAGCACAATTCGCATTCGCATTTTCGTTCTGGTCAAATAACATCTACATAATTTTATCTTCGGTCCAGCCATGCCATGTTTCATGGATCGGGAGTTACGCTCGGTACCTCCATACATGCGGCGTTGGCCCACGTTACCATTCCAAAACAACAACAACAACAACAACAACAACAACAACAACAACAACAACAACAACAACAACAACAACAACAACAACAACAACAACAACAACAACAACAACAACAACAACAACAACAACAACAACAACAACAACAACAACCACAACAACGCCACCGCGGAAGACGTAGCGCAGGTTTTGGAGAGTTTTCAATACTTTCGACCGGATTGAAATGTTGGAAGACATGTCGGAGAGTGCGAACGGAGAGAAGCAAAAGAAAGAAATAGAGAGGAAATATTGACTGAGAGTAAGTCGCATCAAAAAGAAGGCTTATTGGCCCGGGCGGCATCGCAGTTCTACGCATGTTCTCTATATTTGTCGACGTGTTTTTTTTTCTTTCTTCCGAAGTCAAGTGGCAAGTTCCCGTCACGACGCCTTCCTTCCTTCCCGTTTTTACTTCTCGTTCCTTCCCGTTCTTTGCGAGGCTTCAACAAACAAGCGAGACACGACGACGACGTCTCATTCCGCTCCTTTGTTTCTCCAGCTTATGCACGGCCGCTAATTTTCGGAAGCGTGTTTCTCAGGGATGGCCGGCTCCGTCTGAGCTTGCTGCGGTTGGTCGCGCTGTCGGCAGGGGGTGCGCTGAGCTCTATTAGCGCGCGGAAAAGGAAGCTGCTGTTCTTCGCCTCATCGCGCGCTCCCTTTCGGTGTTCATTATTGCTCCTTTTGTCTCCTTTGTTGGCTTCTTTATTTACATAACCATTCCCGGTGAGCGTTTTTTGTTCATCTTGTTTTTTATCACTACGCAGAGAAAACAAAAAAAGAAAGAAAAAAAATAGCTGTAATATACACAAAGAGCACCCGTGTTGTGCTCCATACAAAGCTATGATGTACGTTAAAACAAGTGCTGAATAATCACTGCAAATCCTACTCGCAAACAAGTCGACGATGTTTACTTTTGTAACTCTACTAATGAGCCACGAATCACCGCTTCCAACAACGTCGCCAATCATTGAAACATTAAGAAAAGCTTCTGCGGTACTTTTTTTTTTGCAAGGAAGAAGATACGTAAATTATATAGGATAAGTACCGCAACGCTGATGATGACGCCAGGAGAACGGCGTCACAACAAAGACGACGACGACCCTTCATTAACAGAGTAGTTCAATTATTCATATTTGCTTATTTCACACAGCATACTATAGGGACTGATAGGGCCTGTACTACTTAGTCTGCGCGTGCTTGCGAGTGTTTACAAGCATGAAGATACATTAAAAAGTAGAATTTTTAAAATGTGTTACAAATGAAACCAAAACTAAGTGACTTCTTATAATGCTGTAAAAGGTTCCAGCCATTATCAAGAAAAAATAAATGAAAACAAAAGAAAGGAAGAAAAAAAAAGAGGACGCATGCATCAATGTTTATGTTTTTGTTAAAATTTGGAGTTCGGACATGGTAAAAGTGAGGAAGTGGCATCGAGTATGAATTGTAATAAAGGTTGCCACGGATACGATACGGGGTATTAGGGGCGGGGGGCATTGTTCGAGGGCTCGCTGTTTTCTAATTAACCATGACGTAGAAGTACAACGCGCAGTTTCTTCTGCCTTACTTCAAGATAAGTAATATCCGCAAAGTTCATTGGTTCTGACGATGGCTGGTACGCGGCTACTCTACTGTAGTCACACTGGACACACTTGTCTTTGAATACAAAAATTACAGCGACTATGTTCGTTTCGACATGATAAAACCTGTTAACGTCATTTTGGTTGATACTCGCTGCCGGCAAATGCTGAATCACGCGCTAGTTACTACATACTAGAATACTTTGCTAGGTGAGTAGGTTTGTGGTCCAGTATAGAGGCAAAGTGCTTGTCTTTGTCTCGCTTGTAATCCGGTCGTACCATGTAATAACATTGAACGTAGTTCGCCCCGTATTTGTTGAAGCAGCACAGAGGATCGATCAAAACACAATTTGCGGTCTATATTATTATGCTCTTAGAGGAAGCTCGACGTTTCACTGATCCCGAAGATATCTGCGACTATGTTAACTGTACTCCTGTGGCTACTGACCCGCTAACCTCTTGATAGGCATCGGACTTAACGAGTTGACGCGTACACGAGTCGACAGGAGCAGTCGTTAAGTATGAACAATCATCAACACTACGTAGGGCGAGCATGGGCTTCGCCTAAACAGCAAGAGCCGAATTAGTAAACTACGCGGCCGACCTCTTAACTTTACCTCTTTAGACGAGACTCGGCGCCTGAGGTGAAGGCAGCGACACACGTGTCTAGGCTGTTCTTATCTAGCGCCAACTCCTGACAGCATTCCACGTAAAAGCATCTGCATGGACTATAATATTTACGAGGTATGCATGCACCCTCGCTCCAGAAAAAAAAAACAGAAAGAATCAAGAGATAGGAATAAATAACAGTAAGGACGAAAACGGCGTCTCTTAAACAGGCGTCGCGTTAAACTTCTGACCACACTCGCGGACCTTTCCGCGGCAAAGCGTCACCCTCCCTCAAGCTGCGGCCAGGCGACCCCGTTTTCTTCTTCAATTTGGTTGATTGCAATCAAGTGCCCAGAGATACGACACACTTGAGTGCGGAAGATGGGGGCGCGAGGAAACGAGTGCGCGTGTAAAGAAAGGCAATAAAAAAAAGGGAAGTAAAGCGAGGTAAGGAGAGGCGATGGGGAAGGCATCGGTAGCAGGACGGCACAATCAGCCTTGCCGCGGGCCGAGAGGTGAATATTTCAGTGGCGCTCGGGTGCGGTCCCACGTAGTCCCCGCGCATGGCTGCTGCGGTGGCGGTCGCAGCGGACGCTTCATCAGCGCGACGCTCAGGGATACCCTTGCCTAATAGCGGCCGGCGCGGGACGAGTGCGGCGCACGGTCAAGGTCGGCCTGGGATGTAGAGCGCGACACGCTGGAAAAGCGCCGTGCACAGTACGAACCCTCCTCCCCGTCGACGCCATTGGTGGCGGCCGCCGGCGCCGCAGTATGGGCCGCCCTTGCACGTACTACAGCTACTGCTACACAATACGTGCCGCCGCAGCAGCAGTGCAGCGCCGCTGAACGATCGTCAGCGTTTCGGGAAGGACGCCACTCGAGGACGCGCGCCGCTCAAACTCTGGGTGCGCGAGCATCGTGGGGCAGTACATGTAAAACTCATTTGAAATGTATTAGCCGCCTGCAAAAGAGGGTAGTCCTGGTTATCACATACTCAAACAGGACGTATACTGCAAAACAACTGTTTCAAATGATGCGTGTACTTCCACTGAACTCTGTCCACGTGTCCAGTGTTGCTGATATAGTGCATGGAATAATAAAACCTGATGACCCATTCCCATCAAGCACCTCTACGTTACTCGCGCGCTGTACAAGAGCTGCAGCGAATCACTGTTTTAATTTACCGGTAGCCAGAAATGCGTATGGTCGAAGGCTCACAGAATTTCACGAAGCTCTCATATGGAATGCGATACCGACTGATGTGAAAGAGGCCAGAAATTTTTCGTTGGCCATTAAGCATGCACTTCATGCGAACTTTCTAATACGACTGTATAGTCATTTAGTGTTATTAATATTATTATGATTATTATGATTCTAGTGCTATTATTATTCTGTTCTATAAGTAGCTATGTTCTGCGCTCTGTTTATTTCTATAATTCAATCATGTGTTTTTTGTTTTTTTCTTTCTATTTTTAAACATTGTATCCAGTTTGATGTCCTTTGTCGCGGTGTAACCGCTTGCGCAAGTATGTAGGTATGTCACACAATTGATACCTCTACTAGCCAGTTAGACTATGGGACCGAACAAGTGTTTGCGAAGTTTTTTGTTACATGGATGTGAAAGTTACAATTAAAAAAAAACGGTGACAAAAAAAGAAAAAAAAAACGCCATCACTCCGCCACCACGAACCCCGTGAAGATAGCTTCCTTGCTCAGCACGATTCGGGCTACCTGTCCCTTAGAATGCACGGAGCGCTCTAATTTTTCAGACAAGACAGCCCGCACTCACAGAATGTCTTTCGCTGAACTTTTTCGTTCGAGAATACTTCCGCCAATGACAATGCGGGACACACTGTCAGCCAAGTAGGCAGACCAGCTAGAAAACGCACTTACGAAAGAGAACATTTAGAAATTTCGCTCCAGAACTTTGGCGCTGAAGTTTACGCGACTTCAGACTTACGGACTTGCACTTTCTCACTGATCGATGTTGGGGCACCCGCGTATGCTGCTATGTAAAATCTAAAAAAAAGACAATCTAGAGTAAGACTTGCGCTTGCATTCAAGACTCCCGACACCCAAATTGAGACCTCTACATGTTTCTGTTGTTTTTGTCCCATTACGTGGACACTTGTGACCAACTAGTGAAGGCTACGATTGATTTGAAGATACTTAAATTTTGTTGTAGAGTTAACGTCAGTGCTCAGCTGAGTTGGCAGCACTTCGCAGCATCGCGGCTCCTACGGAGGAGCCCCGTGTGATGTTTCACGAGTAGAGCACACTAGCGCTTTTTCATCGGTTGGTGTTCGGGCACCCATGTACGTTGTAACAGAAGTTTTCGCGATAGAAAAACAAATCTCGGGTATTGTCGACCCTGCAGGAGATTTGCGGGGC
This sequence comes from Rhipicephalus annulatus, assembly GCA_013436015.1. Classification (NCBI taxonomy): domain Eukaryota; kingdom Metazoa; phylum Arthropoda; class Arachnida; order Ixodida; family Ixodidae; genus Rhipicephalus; species Rhipicephalus annulatus. The sequence continues at coordinate 89,533 of WOVY01011536.1, read as the reverse complement.
GCACACAATACCGCAGCTGGCACAGAGTGAAGCCAATTGTTCATCACCCCTCTGTTTTGCGAGGGGACGTGCGCTTGACAGGCTAAACTCACACTGAAGCTCCCACATCGTTTCAATCTTAACCGTGCACTGGGATCCGATTTGAGAACCGCGTTTTCATTACAGCTTGAGGGAACGTGGTCTTAGTCGCTACGTCACTGTGGGGCGCTAGTTTTTTTACGAGGTCAGGCAGGCGTCTCAATGTGGCGCTAAAATGGTCGCAGTTAACAACGCTATGGCAATAATTATACGAAACGTTAGGGCTCGTACGAATCTATTTCGGTATTAGGCTAACTGGCACAAAGCTTTGAAAAATCACCCATACACACACAAAAGCCGCAGACAAAGAATTTAATGTCAGGAGTCCTTTATGAATAAATATATTAGTTATCTGAAGGGGTCTTTAAAAAAAACGACGAATTACACTTTTCATTTTTCCTTTCCCAGATTCCGATGCTACACACTATCCGTGCAGGGATATTAACAATAGTGGAATGCCAATGGCGAAGCAGTCTTCTCGAGAACAGATAAGGAATCAGTAGTGTATCTACTCAAAATATGTCTCCTGAAAAAAAAACAACACATTATTGCGGAACTATGCCTTGCATTTAATATTTATGCACACTTAAAGCACAGGGTGGCCTATTGTTACAGTAGCGGTGGCACGGCGTTCTGGTATGAAATGTAAAATCGAATGTAACAAAATACGAATCTTGATACTGCATATCATATGGTAGTTTAGAGACATCAAACCCCACATCTCAATCAAATCAGCATATTTGACTTGTGTAATATTAGACACGTGAACCAGCGGAGCGGAGACGAGAGTGATATCAAGAGGAGCATAAAGACTAAGAAGTACACGTAAGCGTAAAGCTTTCGAGTGAGAGCACCTACAAACACATGGTCGTCGTTTGCCAGCAATACAATGGAGACGTGCATCGACAAGGAATCGAAATGACTTACTGCTTCGATCTTTCAAGTGGAAGTATGCCAGCGCCGTCAAATATACATTATCATCTTAACCACATGCTGTTCTGCGTCTCTCATAATCATATGGTGGTTTTGGGATGTTAAACCCCACATATTATCATTATCATCAACCACATGCTGTTCGAAGCAGGCGGCTCCAAACACACAGCAGAGCAAGATCGTTTATTGTAGGTTGTACGGACAGATATAAGCCCTTTTCTTTTGATGTAACAAAGTGAGCCTACAGATTATCTATTGAAAAGTGAGACGTATGAACTGGTGGCCCCAACCACCAACTTCAATTTCACTGACATGCTGAAGTACTGAGTAGTCGACGCTGAGCAATTATTTTAGTGACTTCTGATAACTGGGACTAAAATAAAACTGGGATCAAGTTGTGGGTGATCGCATCTTGATGCCTAATAAATTAAAAACCAGAAGTTATGGAATGGTCAGACAATGTCCGCATGATCGGTATTAGAATTCTCGATTCATGTAGTGTCGAATTAACGCAAGGAAGTGCCACATGATGGGGCACACTGCGCTGCCTTTTCTGGCGTCTCATGCGGAACGTGACTGCGACATAATGACACCTTTTTCGAAATCTTCCTCAGCCAGAATGACGCACTTGGTGGGTATACTTGAAAATATGTATCACGATCCCTCTGGAATATGAGTGTCGTATGATAGAGTCTTAGCAAGTGGACTCGCGAAGAAGCTGTAACATAGACGTGCTTGCGAATCGGCATTGCTGTATAGAAGTTACCTGTCAGGGGCGGGGCCTGAAGTTTCCTTAGGAGGATTGGTTCAACCATAGAAAATGTATGCTTGTAAGTACTATTGTAGACTTGCGCGTATATCTAGAGATGCAATTTTGCGAAAAGGGTAAACTCTCCCCTGCGTCCTTTCTTGATGGCTTGCCAGTGCGCTTACGGTAGAGATACGCTACAAAGGACAGACTACGAAACACTGCGTCCCGTGCATTTTGTAGTCTGTCTTTCGTAGGGTATTCGTATATCGTCAGCGCACCGCCAAGCCAACATGAACCACCAAGCCCCATTCGTCGCATTGCTCTTCCCAGACTACGCAAATGTCTACATACATTGCCGGATGTTCCGGCGAAGCATTATGTGCAGGCGAACTATTTGTAGGCAAACATATCAAATTCTGCTCCTTATTACGTCCGTTGAGTTTGGCACAACCATTGAATTATGAACTATGCTACGGAAATAACCATTACTACGTGCTTCTACTGTAGATCAATACCGATAACGGAAGTACACTTTATCTCTCCTTTCTACCTAATCTGAAACACTGATTCTGGTTGCTACCTTAAAAAAAGAATAAATTAATGTTTTACTGTTTTTTGTTTTAGGTTGTCCGCATTTTTTTTCTGGGATGTGGAATTCACCATGGGTTCCTTCTGCACACAACTCTACAAAGAAATCCTGAGGTTGTATGAAAAATATAAGGCATGTCAACAGGCCAAAATAAATACTGCGGAACATATTATTGATAAATACTTTATTGGATATAAGATGGGGTTAGTCCGCCGCTGGGCGTCAGAAAGCGGGACAAATAAAGGTTAACAAGAGGTTCAGCGCAAAATGTTTTCCCTATGCCTTGAATAGCTTTTCGCCTGTCGCGAAGGTAGCGCCAAGTTTCGATCGTCTATCGAAACACCGTAATCGATAGCATCGTCTTCAGCGGTCATGTCGAAAAAAAAATCCAATACTCTTGCTTAAAAAGATGTTCGCAGCTCTGTAGGCGCTTCTTCTTTATCGGCGTCTTTTCCTTCACCCGGACGCGGCGCCTGGCACACCTTTAGAGAACGTCGAAAAACTCTTCACGCGTCCAAGCACGTCTGAGTGTCGCCAAGTCTGCTCCTTGAAAGCGGGGCGCGAGAACCGGCCCTCGGAGCGAAGATGGGAAGCCACGGCTGCAGCCGCGGCGGCGTGACGTATTGCGCGGAACGCGCGCTGTTGTCGCAGCCACGGCGTCAGTTGGCTGGAGGCGAATCCGTGCACTTGACAGCGCCTCCGCTCCGAATTGATGCGCCCGGAGAGCTCTCTCGCGGCTGGCTCCGTTGCCAGAATACGTGCGCCCCTCGGCTTCGCACTCCGAACAAGTAGAAACGTCGTTGCCCACCGGGTATACGGTCATCTGTACACCGCATCGCCCATGAAGTTCACAAGTAACTATTCGTGAAGTGTAAAGAAAGATGCTTTCGTAGAGACACGTTGATGCGTTTACACTACTGTTTGTTAGCCGACTGTGATCGGAACACCCTGAATGTGTGCGCATGTGATTTTTTTTTCTAATTTATTTTATATCTCTCTATCTCTATCCTCTTTCCGACCCTTTTTCCCCATCCCTGTACAGGGTGGCAAACCAGTTTTTCTAGGTTAACCACCCTGTTTCTTCCTTTTATTTCTTTCTCTCTCTCTCTCTCTACTCTAGTTTATCATTTTTGTTACACTTCTGTCTCGGTTGTAGCTTATAACAAATCCCGAATCCCACCTTTAGAGTAAGTGGTAGTAGTAATTTGAAGAGAGGAAAGACGCTTGTTTCTGCGACCCATAAAGTATATCTCTTTCGACATTAGAATGTAGAAATAGAATGGGAATGACACCCTTTATTTCCCGCATAGGAGACGAATGCTATAAGCGCTTAACCACTGCTCACTGCTGCGGTATTCAGTTATTATATTGGCACACACACACATACACAAACACAAAAGGCCGAGAGACTTCCGCATTTGTTCTAGTTACTCATATTCCATATGCGATATTCTTTCTGACACTTTTATTGTTCCTACTATATACTCGTGGATGCTATGACAAAACAAAACGGTGATGGCAACTGTGATCAAGCTTCACGTAAAAACAACGCCATATGAACATGATCAATTCGGACACCAGTGTAGCGCTGATTGCCAACTTCTTCAGATTGTTTGAAACATACCTAGAATGGAGTCAGAAATAATGTCCCCTCTTTATTTTTCAGTGTTTATGCACTGTTTTGAACGATAGATACTTGTATTTACACGCTATTAAGCCTCAGGATAAGGAGAGGCTGACAAATACAAGCACAGGACTCTCTTTCTATGATACCTTTTCTTATTTTGAGCATTTTGAGCTTGTTATAATGCCAATAAGGCATCCCTCTACCCAATTAGCCTTAACATAAAAATACTGCTGTGTACCCAGATTCGTCTGCGTTTTAAATCAGCTGAAGAGCATGAAAGAGAAGGCAGCAACGAAAACACGCGTCTTGTATGACGTCGTGTTCCATCATATTGCATTATCTTGGCTATAAGTTCTCTTCATAACTATGTGTACACAAACTCTTGGTACGTAGTAGCCTACCATCCTTGATTTTCGAAACAGAGCTTGAGGTAAGCTAACACAGTTTATCTTGTTTATCTGCGCCACTGTGCTCATATTGCTGGATCTCATTTATTTAGATCACCAATTCCGTTCGTGAAACCATACACATACACCGTTCTATCCGTTAAACATTGTTTGACAGGCATTCGCGTACGAACAGGACGCTCATAATTTATCGTTGGAGTTCTCGAAATGCCTCATTACAACCGCACAAGTGACATCTTTGAAATTCGGGGACTTGAAATAAATCGTAAACTTCTAGAAAACAGGATCATAAATTAGACGCTTCAAGCCACGTTATTGCAGGTGAAAATTCATGCCTCACAAATTGAACTTAGAGGCATGTCTGACGCTTAATATAGAATTAATATTTCGAAAAAATTGCCTCTCTTTTACTTCGGCCAGACATGGTCATATACAACGGGCGTTAGTCCCGTGAGCTGAGCTGGTTGTCGAAGTCTGGTGAACGTATTCGTAAAAGGCGTGGATGCTTTAGGTTAACGCGAGGCTAATGCTAGTGCAGACGACCGAGTTTAGCTGACTGTTGGCAAGTTGTGGGCTGTAAGCATTAGTCGTATCTTCGCGTCAACCTATCCTAAATACAACGCAGTTGCCAACCAAAAGTCGACACATTCTTTCATAACCTGCATAAATCCTGCTGGATTTATGCAGGTTATGATGAGGAAAGCCAAACAAACATAATGTAATAATATTTGACAGTGTCCAGTCAGGAAGATACAGAAAAAAGGCAGCGGCAAGCATTTCACAAGCCCCTCCGCGGAGGTCTAGCGGCTAATGTACTCGGCTGCTGACTCACAGGTCGCGGGATCGAATCCCGTCTGCGGCGGCTGCATTTTGAATGGAGGCGAAAATGTTGTTGGCCCATGGGCTCAGAATTGGGTGCACGCTAAACAACCCCAGATGGTCAAAATTTCCGGAGCCCTCCACTACGGCGTCTCTCATAATCATATGGTGGTTTTGGGACGTTAATGCCCACATATCATTAAGCCCTTTCCAGAACGTTCGTGGGAGCTTCATACGAAGATGCAACTCGGTGACGTCGGCGATTACAATAAATGAAGTTGGAGTTCGTCTATTCGAATCATGGCCGTTCGCGTATGGCCGTTTTCATACACTAGTCATTGAACCACGCACGTGGCGATGGTGTGAACGCATCGCAATGGATCGCAGTAATCTATTAGTGTGCAAGCTTCTATACAATGGACTGCATCTGCCACATTATTGAAGAATAGGGCGGTATCTGATAAGCTCTCGCTCCCTCCAGAGCACTAACAAAAGAGATTAAAAAAAAAAGCCGTGCAATGAGGGTGAACGTAACCCGTGTGATGATATCTGATTTCTTTTTAAATGTTTTCACTGTGCTTGCCCTGTCCGACCATGCCTTCTTTTGCATGCGTGGATGCTCATTCTAATCATTTTAACACTAGCACTTTCACAATGTACCACGAGCTGCGTGCTATTGCCATTTTTTTGCTTACGTAATTTTAGCAAGCAGTACACTATGCACCCAGGCATTATGTCTTGCCTTACGCGGGTGTATGTGATGTATACGTATATGCATGTATATTTCCTAGCCTTCCATACACACCGCCGGGCCTCTGTGATCGATTGTCGGCGAGGGTTCTTGAAGAAGGCGTTTCACTCGCTCGATATTCTCGCAAAATAAGCGCAAGGATGGCGATGCTAATCATCGGCTGTTTTAGAACACGCCTCGGAGGGGTATATATAGCACGGCCGAAGGCTTCGATTCACAAACTGCGCAAATCTGTTCCCCAGCCAAACACCCTGTCTTTATTTTTTCGTTGCTGCTTTTTTTAACCATCCCTAAAGAAGTATGTTTTCCCCTCGACCGCATTTGTTTCTGAACGCTTTGCGAGACTCGTTTTCTGGTCGAAACGTAGTACACCAACAATAGAGAGTTTTAGTACTGCGGAATCGTGCTACGTACGCATCACGCAAGCGCCTTGCGTTACGTGGCGTCGTTTGCCACTAATCGGCTTTTAGTACGCCGTAGTACCCGCGTACGTAACGAGCGTGAAGCGTGTTGCGTCATCTGGTAGATCAAAATAGAAGCACGTGTTCTTGACAGCCAATGTGAGCCAATCCAAGTGTTATAGCCAGATTATGGCCATATTTTAAGCCAAAGAGCTGGTCAGTGCTTGCGTTCGATGCCGCCATTTTGCAAAACGAAGTATCGCGCTGTCGCGAACTTGTTCGAGAGCGGCGCGATCACCTCATACGTACGCACGCACGCATCTCATGCGTGCGTACGTAGCGGCTGCGTACGTAACGCGATACGTGCGCGTTGCGGTCTGCGCATGCGCACTACGCAGAACGTGGCGTCCTTACGTCCGCAACGCCGCGACGTACGCAGCGTACGCTGTACTAAAACTCTCTAATATTACGGTTGTGTGCTGACTGACAGGGCCTTTCGACGCGAATCTTTTTATGGTCGAGCTCAATCAGGAGTGCGGCGTGACTATCCTTACAGAACATGCACGCCCGTTTCTCTCACTATCCTCCTACGCTTGCTCCGCCCTCTCTCCTCTAGGCATCCCTCCTAGCGGCGTTAACACCTCAATTGTACATGCACGTCCCCTCCCTCCTCTCTGTTTTCTCCTTAGCTCCCCCCTCCCTCGCCTCAATACACCAACGCAGGCAGCGTCTTCTAGCGAGTTTCTTATCAAAAAAAAAAATGGCTGCTCGCCCTGAACACCCTTTTACTGGCCACACCACATATATAGGCACAGAACTTTGACCTCCAAGGTAGTGCCAGTGGGATATTTCGTCTGTGCGTCGTTCAACAATCAAAATTGACAGCGTGCGTGTTAACTAAAAGCCGACTATAGTTGTCTGTGTCCAATCGCAGTCTTCTGTCTCTCATTGCCCATTAGCGGCAATGAAAATGTTCCAGTAGACAACACTGGTCTATCACTGCGTGCTTTGCGCCTCCCCAGATTTCTTTCCTGCGCAAGGCCGCGATGAGAGCCAGCGCCAACGCCGCTGCCAGTGTAGGCGTTCGCGCCCACTGCTTCACATCTATACACATGGTTTCCTTCAGCAAAAGATGCTGTAATTCTTTTCGCCTTTTCTATCCCGTTGAGCGGTAGAATTAAAAAAAAAATCTGGTGTTTCACGTGCCACCGTAGAGAATAATAAAAAAATGGGAGGCGACCCTAATAAATAATTAAGGTGTCCGGTAGCAACACTAACACTGTTCATGCGTACTGGTGTATTCCTTCAGTTAACTTTGTGCTTCGTCGCACGGCCGAAGAAGATCTCGGAGCCCATACAGAAGGAAGTGTGTGGTTGAGATCTGCTCCACCAGGTGACAATGATCGCAGATGCTCACAATAAAACCATCCGCCCTTTTAGCGAAGTCAAACAAGCTGACCGAATTTCAGCTTATTCGGTCGGGAATCTAATATTTAACCAGCATTTTTTAAACACGCGAGTGGCCCGAGAGACTGGCAACACTGGTGAACTGACGAGCCGTGACTTAACAAGCCGCTTGTTATGCTAACAAGCCGCTGTTATGGCTGAAACTTAGGCAGAAGACGACGGCCCCACTACACGAAGAATGTGGCGTCACACACGCCGTTGATTGATTGATTGATTGATTTGTGGGGTTTAACGTCCCAAAACCACCATATGATTATGAGAGACGCCGTAGTGGAGGGCTCCGGAAATTTCGACCGCCTGGGGTTCTTTAACGTGCGCCCGAATCTGAGCACACGGGCCTACAACATTTCCGCCTCCATCGAAAATGCAGACTCCGCAGCCGGGAATCGAACCCGCGACATGCGGGTCAGCAGCCGAGGTCACACCCGCCATGGTAAAATAGCCGCTGCTGGTGAGGGGCGGGGTTGGTAGCGGAAAATTTCTAGGACTAATTTTGTAATGAAGCGTTCCTTTACGGTGCATTTCTAAAAGCGTAATTTTGTGTGTCACTGTGCCAGGGCGTCTTTATTAAAGGGCCAGTAAAGAACCCTGGGGTTCGAAAGTTGTTGTAAAAAGAAATATGTGCACTTTTGCTCTGTGTACATGCTGCCGCAATAATTTTGCGAATACATGCTGTATCGAGAAAGTTACAGGTGTTAGAACATCGGTTTCACCTGGTTTGAAATTTTCGCAGTGCTTCCCCACCCTTCTCCCTCTCAGGTAAGGGAAGCCTTAGCACGTCGTCGTGACTGGTTTGGACCAATAGACGAGCCGCGCACTACGTCAAGTCACCACTCGGTGACCTCGCGTCACTGCGCGTGAAAGGAGGATTGGCCAGGCGTGGGAGAGGAGCGCGAGAATCGTTTTTCGAAATGGAGGCTCTGCGCGGCACGCAGCGCTGCATTATTTTGAAAACATGATCGCCGTGGCCTACGCTACGAAGTGCCGAGCTTCTTTAAGGGTTGTTAAAAAAAGTCGAAGCCTCTTCACTGACTTTTCAAAGAGCCAAGTTAACTCGCCTGTGGGTCACACAACTCTCGGAAGAGAGCACAATGATCTCAAAAAAAAAAAAGAGTTGACTTGTCTATTTAAAAAGCATCATATACACGGCCAAGAAAGAGTTCTGTTCTCTAAGAGTGTAAGAGTGTATGGGACATCAGTAAGCCTCTTTTTATGTATGGTGTGTTTAGAAAAAAGTTGTGCACAGAAACGTCCCAACAATGTGAAAAAAATGTCATGATAACTGTCACCAGTACGGTAAGAATGTCAAATCAATAGGACAATGCTTCCCACATTGTCTAGTTAGTATTTGAACTTCGCTTGAATTCGTTCACTTCCGCTAAAAAAGTGCCACGTAAAAAAAAAATGCCCGCAGCTTCCCTCGGGGGAACACTGAGGAGGATGCGCAGCATATAATTGGTTAACGGGGTGTTAAAGTGCGACTTACTTGGGTCGATGGCTAAATTGGTTAACGTGGTTGTGAAATGGGGTGTTAAATTGCGACTTACTTGGGTCGATGGCTAAATTGGTTAACGTGGTTGTAGGAGGGGGTGTTAAATGAGTGAACACGTACACACGTATGCGAAAGGGCGGCGCTGGTCGAAGGGACGTCGATCATTGTGTCTGTGGATTCGTTGGAATTCATTTCACCGCGACCTTGGACGTCGACGCGCCGTAACAAACCAACCGACGAGCGGCAACTGAGCGAGCGAGCGCCGACCTTGAGTATATATACAGCGCGACGGCGCATGCGCTGTCAGCTGTCGAATGTTCTCGAAGGAGAAGCGCGCGCGGCACAGATGGTGGGCGACGGCGCGACGGCGCATGCGCGCGCGTCAGCTGTCGAATGTTCGAGAAGCAGTGCGGACTGCGCGGACGGCGCACTACAAGGCGCGAGTATAAGATGCTTCCGCATCTAAAAAAATAGAATCTGGCCTGTTACGTCAAGAAGCAGTGATCTCTTTGTGAACACACCGATTTAGGCCAGCTTTTCTAGGCATAGCAGAAAGACATCCAGCGTGAAAGATGGGACTGCAGACCAGAAAACACGGGACCAGCATGCGTCGTGTATTTTCTCGTCTGTGGTCCCGTTTGTCGCACTCGGTGTTTTTCTTTCGTTCCTCCCCACCCCCTCCCCCTTTTTTCATGGTGTAGGGTCTTAGAAACAAGGGTAGTTCATTCGATGTCCGTCACGGCACGGTACAGTACCATGTAAAATTGTAAGAAGAAAAAAAATCCAGAAAAAATAAATGACCACAACACCGCAAAAAAACATTGACATTTAAGCACACATCAATCACACTACATGAGAAAAGATTGTTTAACAATATACTAATATCAATAATAATTGTGACAGAGCAATATGAAACACCTACAAGAACGTATGCCCTTTATTCTAGTCGGTGACTTCAACGTACGCATTATGGACCTTAGGATTTAGTTCGTCGTTGAACCTTGTTATAATAGAAAGATATGTGCGTATAGACTTAAATAAAAGGTTCACAATAGACGAATGCCAATCATAATTGTGACGAAACAATATAAAACACCTACAAGCTAAAAGCCTATATACTAATCGACGACTTTAACGTAGATATTACGGACCTTACGATCTAGCTTTCTCATCGACTTGATGTCACTTTATCTCACTCAATTTACATTATATTGGGCGATGACCAGGTTACGTATGGTTACTCACCCGTACCCGCAGCTTCAACCACTCTTCATAATTAACTTCGTGAAAATGCTTAGCTTTTTTTTTTACTTAGCTTGCTTACGCGTCGTGGCATAATGGGGAACTTCGGATAGCTACCTCCACCCCAGAGTAGATAATGCCCCCAAATAGATTTCGCACGAACTATATTGCGATTGGCAGCTGAATAAATGCAGTTTCAGTGGCCGCAGTCGAACCCACGACCCCGTTCCAACATCTTACATCAAGAGCGTCACGCCGAAGCCCAATTCGCAGCGCGTCCAACCGGTTGGTCAAATGCAGTGCGCGAAAATTCCTGTTGGAATGCAGTGCATTTATGTGTATGACCGTTGCTAGCAATCCTTATGGTGCTGAACTGAATGGGGGATATTACCATGGGAAAATACCAAGTTATCCAAGGTGCAGTGACAAAGTTTTTCTTGGCCACCACTGCATAACAGTGATGGTGGTGGTGAAACACACTTATTCATGGAAGTTATGTAGTAGCAGTTAACAGTGGCTAAGTCAAGTCAATAGTACAATCGAAATCTAGACTTGCTGCGCAGGTAGAAAAAAGAGGAAGAACGTTGGCATGATACAGCACAGCTTTTTACAGATCTGATACAGCGCCTCTTTTTAGAGCGAAAGCTGTTACGAGATCAGAACACGGGTCACGCGTGGCGCCGAAGTTGTCCGCCACTGCCGCCACCAATGTCCGCGAACAAAAAAAACTCGATAAATAAAACAAAAGCATCAATGACACAATAGCGTGCATGCCCAGTATTCTACCACCGAGCCATGCCAGTGCTCTGAACTCAGTAAATAAAAAAAACACCAATGGCACAATGGGACTCGTACTCAAGTCCGCTGCGTGCCAGCCCAGTATTTTACCACTGAGACACACACGCCAGTGCTTTCCTTTTTCCTTAACACCAGTGCTTGGAACTCGTTTCTGAACTGGCCTTGGCAGGCTTGATGTCGGGAAAAGAATTGCGTTAATATGAGTATTGTGAGAACCCCACAGAAACAGCCAGGCGTCACACAATGCTAATTGCGTTATGTCAGGTTCGCCCAATGCTCCAACTTATTAGAAAAACATGTTCTTAATCACCAAATAACTGTGGCGCATACCCACTTCCAGCATATTTCTTCATTATCACCTAAGAATGACGAAGGATAGCATATTGAATGCTGGCCTACTACATAAAACTTATGATTATTTATGGCGCAGTGGGTACCCAGTGATGATTGTAGCACCCCAAAGAGTGTTTAAAAAAGGCTCTGAAATGCTGCTCTTCTAGCTTTCGCTGTGACTGTGCTGCGCGTTCCGCGCAGGCCTGATGGCGTTTTTTGCTTGCGCAGTAAATCTAGATTTCAGCATGAACCAACCACCCCCAAATCCCGAGATAGCGCACCCCTCTTCACCCTTTACAGTGAAGGTTGATACAACAAAGATTTGAGGGGGCGGGGAGGACCTTGCTTGATGGCAGGTCCAAATTCAAGGTGTTGGTGGAAGAGACGATAAAAAAAACTGCCCACACGAGCTCCTTTTGAAATGCTGTACTGAAAATGCACTCATTGAATGTTTTAACTTGCAGTCGACGGGTGAGTAAAAACAATAAAACTTGCAGGTCATTGATTGATGCATAATTTATATCGTTCGAAGAAGGGAAGGGTGCCCTTGTTTGGGAAGGGGCACTGACTCATGATTTTACTGAAGTCTGCAAAAAAGCATTGCTGCGCTTAAACATGCCCATGAATCCTGCATTAAATGTATGAGGAGGTGGGAAAGAAGGATGAGCAGGGGTGCTGAAGAGACGCGCATCCGATTTGCAACGCTTAAAGATTGTAAACAATTTAGGACTAAAAATAAAGGTATTATCTATGTTCACTTGCCTTTGAATCATTCAATGGAATCACGCAGGGTACAGTGGGACAGATATAGTAATCTCCCACGTAACTGTCAGTGTACCCAATTTGAACATTGGTGGACTCTCCAGTGTGCGTCGTGGAGACTCGACGATCGGCCTTTTGGTGAAGAAAATATTTTGGCAGCCTGACCTAACAGCACATTGACCCAGAAAGCCGCACGATCTCTCCTGCAGTACTCGAAGGCAACTAAACTAAGAGAGGGCATCCAGTGTCTTCTCGAACACTTAGACCCTAGCAAAGCAGGAGGACCGGATGGATTGAGAGGCGGTTTTCTCAAAATGTGTGCACCGTTCATCACGCCTTTCCTTAAGGGTCTATACTCGAAATCATTGAGAACGGGAAACCTGCCACGCGATTGGAAGGTCGCATGCGTTGTGCCTGTGTATAAATCAGGTCCTCGTGAACTAGTCAACAATTACAGACCGATATCCCTGACAAGTATAGCCTGCAAAATATTAGAGCACGTCTTGTGCAGCAATGTAATGACACACATAACCAATCAAAATCTTCTTAATCCAAGACAGCATGGTTTTAGATGAGGGCTTTCCTGTAAAATTAACAGAAATTGTTCACGAAGTTTGTCGTTCACTGGATAAATGCTCCTGTGTCGATTCGATATTTGTAGACTTCAGGAAAGCGTTCGACCTCGTAGATCACGGGCTGCTTGTATGTAAGCTACGTTGGTTTAATATCAATGAACAGGTGATAACATGGATTCGGGAATACTTGTACTTGCGTTCTCAGTACGTAGTGGTAAATGGCACAAAGTCGGGTATGGCTAGCGTAACATCTGGTGTCCCTGAGGGCTCAGTGTTGAGCCCCTTGCTCTTTTTATTATTCATAAATGATCTTCCCGACACCATCGCTTCTTCCATCAGATTGTTTGCTGGTGATCTAATAATATATAGGGAAGTTACAAGCGTCGATGATGCCGTTCTTTTACAAAATAATTTAACGAAAATGGAAAACTGGTGCCGTGATTCACACATGCAAATAAACGCGCAGAAAACTGTTCATATGCGTTTCACACACACACGCACAAAAAAAAAAAACGTATGGCATCGACACTTTATAGTCTGTCTGGTTCTCCGTTACAAACTGTTTCAGAGTATAAGTACTTGCGTATTCCTTATAAAGGGTGCTTACCAGCGCAAACGACAGGGCAGGAGGGGACAGGAGAAGAAACGAGACAGAGCGCTGTCTCGTTAGCTGTTATCGGTAGCTATGAGAGAAACCTTAGCATTACTGCTACAAAGGAAACATTAAAATGGCAGCTTCTAGAAAAAAGAAGGCAAATTTTGCGCTTGAAGCTTTTTCACAATATATATCATGGCCACATTGGAATAGACCATAATCAGTATATTCTTCAGCCCCATTATGCATCAAGACGAACAGATTATGAGCTCAAGGCTAGAGAATTTAGCTGCAGGACTAATCTTTTTAAAAGCACTTTTTTCCCCAAAACTATTTCTGAATGGAATCGTCTGCCTGCTGAGAAGGTCAGCATAATAGATAACGAAGCTTTTGCGGCCGCTTTTTGACATCTCATTCTGTCTTCAGCTGCAGTCGAGTTTTATGCAGTGTTTAGTTCTTATCACATCGTTTTTGTATTTGTTTATGTTTATACAGTATAGATTTTATTTTTGTTTTCTCTCTTCGTCTGGGTTAGCTGATCTTTATGCAATTCATGTGTATTGACAACAATATATGCCGCTATTTCATATAGTGGTTTTGGGACGTTAAACCCCATATATCAATCAAAGCCGCTATTTCTCCTTAGTTTTTCACTACCAATGTTCTTTAAATGTATGATTTATAAATTCTCTGTGTAAACCTCTCCCCCCCCCCCCCTGTAATGACTAAATGGCGCTGTGCGTAAGAGTGTAAATAAATAAATAAATAAAGAAACTGGAGTCAGTATAGTTAGCCTCCCTATCTTTCATATATTCCTTCTTTTCCTCTCTCGTATAAAACACCAATGAATCATTCTGTGTAACGTGGTTTTGGGACGTTAAACCCCACATATCAATCAAATCATCAATTCTGTGTTACACAGGAATCTGCTTTCTTACTTTCAGAAATTCAATTACTCGGTCGGATTGTCACCATCTTTTTCTTATCCTTGTTCTTCTTATTAACTCCCAGAGCACGTCTGGTATTTGCGTGCTAGAAATCTACCAGTTATGTGCTTGTTCTTTTTTCTGTTTGCGAACTCAGCAGGTCAGAAGCGCATTCATGCAGCATGGTTGTGTAACATTGCGATAAGCTCGTGTCGGGGTTCCTTTTATTCTTCTCGCGCACTTGTATGTCAGTTCACGTTTTACATCAATACGAATGCGTACCAACTAGCTCAAACACTCATTTTGCTTGGAGCTTGAAAACGTACTATTTGCGAGAGCGATAATCCTCGAGCGAGCAATATTTCAGTGCCGCATTTGTGGCGCCCTCGTGTCGTTTTCCAGGTATGTCCCTCTTACACCCGCACTGCGTTCTCGATGACCCGATACTTAACTAGCGCCACGGGCCTTCATTACGAGCAATTCATGTTCGGCAGTGTGTGGGCGTCACAGTCGGTTTCGATACCTCGCAAACATAGCTCACTAACACTCGCTTATTCATTGCGATGTAGTTATAGCAGTCAGGTGGGTCTGTCTAGACGTGTTTGCTTTACCGAAGCACACCTATTCTGCTTTTGCAGTGGGCCGGAAAAAAATTGTTGTATTTTCAGACGTTGGCACACCGTCATTCGTCCACCTTAACCTACGAAAATTCGCAAATACCTACAGGAACTAGGTATAAATTATACCGACAAGTTAACGTTAGGTATGCGTTACCTAAACCTTGTTACGAGCAATTCATATGGATATTTTTTTAGTTCTGTGCGGCAAAGACGTGGATGTCTTTTTTTTGTTCCTATTCATTAACACTCTGTAATATTGCGCAGCTTCTGAAAAAAAAAATCATTTGTCATAAAATATGTTTACACTAAATTAAGTAAAGCTTTCGACATTACAGCTTCATCCAATTTATTTTTTTCCTTCTATCTACAGCTGTGCATTGTGGAGAGGTTTCAACATGCTGCATCGGGTAAACACGTGCACTTGCCACTCGACGTCACTAACAGGTACAGTTCAGAGAATTTGTGTTCTCTTTCTTCCTTTTTTAAGGAGAAGGGGGTTGCTCGTTTGCTTGGAAAGATGCTGGGCTGAGTGCTGAAGCTGAGTGATGACGACAGCGACATGAAGGGTTGGGAGGGGTTTGTAGCAAAAAAGCTATGAAAGACGGGAAGGGCGGTGGCCGTGAAGAGGCATTCGTAAGTGTATAAATTAGTCAATTAAATCACACACGCCAATAAATATTTTTCAGAAGGCTAATTTTAACTGTACACCTCAAGCCCGATTGTTCCGTGCTCTGATCGGCAAGCCACAAGTGCGTTTTTCTTTTTTTAGAGGCATTTCGCTGTCCAGGAAGGAGAGATCACCGATAAGAATTGTCCTTGTGCAAATCGGCGTGTTCAAACGTTTGACGCGTTTTCGAAATTCTGTCACATTGCCGTTGGCTTTTACTTCGGGCACACATTACAGAGGCGCGGGACCTGTTCCTCCACGGGTGGCACTGTCGAATCGCATTTCGATTTGTTTCCTTGAAACTGTTACATTTTTTGAAATGCTGATGGAGACTGAAGGTACAAAAGTTGGCTGCAACCAAGGAGCGTTGGTTATATTCTAAGTGAACTTTGTTTTCATTAAGCGGCCGCGTTTAAGGTGTCCACTTACAAGTGAAGTGTAGCAAGCGAGGGATAAAAATATGCGAACAGTATCTGCTTACGCTGATGCACTCCGCTATTGAAGGCGAATATTTGGCGTCGTCGATGTTCATTGCCACTGAATTGACGGTGAGTTATTTTAAACACCGTTAGTTTATGAGCTACTGCTGGTCTTTGTTCATCGTAAATAGTAAAATATTGAAAAATTTAGAAAATGACTGTGAGTTATGAGTGCGAGGTAATTAACGTCTTATTTTGATTTATTTTGCTAGCATACCCACAATACGACTGCCCATTACGCATTTCACTAAAGCATCCCGCGTTAAGCAAAGTAAGGTCGGTGAAAATGAGTTCCATGAAATTTCGCAAGGTGGCGGCAGTATCAAGAAACGTAAAATCGACAACCGCACGTTTGTAGCACGAAGCCGCAAAGAAATACATGTCGAGACGCTTTCTTTCTGAAAATTTTCTTGCTGAGAAGTCTGCATGGATTGTATTGTGACTTCGCGCTATACAAATGCCTGTTTTCCGTTTCTTAACTTTACCGGTACCTCATAGGATTTCGCAAAACTTACCTGCAATATTATGTGCTCATGAGCTTCTAGTTGTTGAAGAATTCGTCCTCGCGCTGCCAATGGCTAGCTTTCAGGTTAGTTGAATTGGTAAAGCAACCACGCCTGAAGGGCGTTGGTTCCGGGTTCAGTATCTGGACCAGGATGATTTGTCACTACCTGGAAGCTTTCTTTCGGAGAAATCCGTGTGAATTTTTTAATGGTTGCGGGGCTACAAAAGGGTGGGTGTACAATTTTTTCTTTCTTGCAGAAGACGAGGAGACACTCTAGTTTTCTCTCATGAAATGTTTACGTTGAAAATATCAATGAAGCAATGGTGTTGCCCAAAAAGCCATGCTATGTCATCCTATCATACGATATGTCATGGTATGATGTGTAACCCTAAATGAAGTGTTGTTCCCAGGTGCTTGCTTTTGAGGAGATAACCTTAATTTTGGAAATACGGTTTATCAACGTTACGAATGTCATACATGACTAAAGAAATATCTATCGGGAGAAAAATACGTGATTTGTTGTTTCATTTTTTTACTGTGTTGATACAAAGTAATTTATGAATGTTTTTCAAACGTGCTTCACTTAATTTGCATTTTTTGAAGATCGTCGCCGATGTTTGCTTCTCATTTAAATGAAGCTTCAATGTCTCCTAAGCTGCACAAAATATGCAATGTTGAGTGGGTCATTCGCCTACTTCCGCTTCTACGAAGTTCGCTGTCGGCGCTGCGCGCTAGTGACTGGCTTGAAGCGAGCGCGAGTGACAGCCGTCGGAGCATGCGTTCTCGTTTCAAACGTTGTCGCCTATACGGTGAGCGGCTGTCTGCACTTCTTTGCCCGCGTTTCCCGCGACATTGCTCTATTTAAAGGGCGTGGTACCGCACGCGTCGACAGGAAGAATTATTTCGCGCAACTAAAACGCGTAACCCATTTGCATTTGTAAAGAGAAAGAGAAAAAAAAATTATCACAGCTTGCACCGAGTCATGCTAGGTGTGGTCACAGCAGAGGTGGTGGACACATAGCTCGTTCTCACTTGGCTAGATATTTATCCTCTTTCTTTTACACCACTTGCTATACTATACTCTACGTGGCAATACTTGCTTTCTTTTACCGTTCTTTTCAAGTCTGTGTCTTTCAATCGCTTTCTTTCTACGTCTGTCAGAAAAGTTCGGTTGTAACAGCTATGATGTAAAATTACTACAGCACATATGTTCTGCAGAAAGTGGGCAAACCCCCGCCCTATACACTGGTACACTATAAGTAAACTTCGGAGCTCGCGGGCTGCATACACCGATTAGAAACCGCACGTTGCAGCTTCTTACGTTAACCACCTGTAATGAGTGACTGCTCGGTGGATGAGTGCTTGCCTGTTCATGATGATGACCGCTTTCTATCTAGCACACGCGGCAGACCCCGATTTTATTAGCTATGTTGTAAAAAAAAGCGCGAAAGCCAATAGGCTATTGTGTCATGGCATGACTTTCGCTCACCTGGTCAAAAAAGAGCTAAGAATAAAAGTTGCCTTGTCATTAGGTCATTATTGTCATTAGGTCTATTATTGCCTGTGTGTGTTTCTCAGTCATAGAGTGACCTTTAGGCTTACGACACGGAGTATAATGTGTTTTTCAAAAAACTTAAAGGCCAAGAATGTCGTTGCCAGTTAGCGTAAGCACTTGACAATACCAACAGGTTGCGTATTAAAACTCATTACGGCACTGGCTGGCATACGTCTTCTAGGTAAAAATACAGTTAGTAGCCCTCTTAACTTCCACAAATGAAGTGTAGGCGCGGATATATACTGGATGAAAATTAGAGGTGGTTGTTTCTAGGCTGAGCGTGACGGAGTTGGGACACTTTTCGCTACTTATAATCTAAATATGAAATACATCTGCTCTAAGGGTTAAAGTGAACTACGGCCGACTGCAGTTGTTTTACTGCAATTGAAAGGTCATTCATTCATTCATTCATTGAGACAGACAACATACTAATAACGCGGGCAGATGAGTGAGTTGAATTTCACACATAAAAGTGCCATACAGCTCCCACAGAGCTGAAACCAGAGTGACAAAGCGTGACAACTAAAAAATGCAAGTAATTATCGTAATGCTCAATATGATTAACATGAGAGGAAAAATAAACTGCAATAAAATCTCAGAAGTAAACGATTAAAAAATGCTGGTAATTTCTGAAACTACGGAAGTAAACTTGCATGAGCAAGCTGTAACTGTAGATTAGAGCAATTTTTGAATGCACAAAGAAACATGAAGCGAAACAAGGAACCATTATTAAGTTTGTTAAAATATCCGCTTCATATGTAGCGAACACACGCATTCTCTCTTTTCCTTCAACAATGATGCGTACCACCGTAAGCATATTTTTTGAAAGAAAGGAGAGAATGAGTCACGCTTCGTCACGTACTTGTTGGTCGGCAGTGGAAGTGACATGGCATGCAGCTGGCCGTGTCACAGAAGACGTAGGATTCACCGTCTAAAGCCAGCACAGATAAAGTACTTTTCAGTTGTCGTGCCTTTACAATTGAACGTTTGAACACCGACGAGACACCGAAGACTCGCAGTGTCATAGAGTCGAGCGTATAAGAAAAAGCAGTGCATTAAAACGACAATTGTTTTGAAAACATGTTGATTAAAAAGCACAGAGGCCACATCCCTGCCTTTCTTTCCCTTATTTTTTCTTCCTTCTTTTGTGGTGATGGAAACCTCTCTCGAATAAACATTGACATTGGCTGACCTCATTCGCTAATGACTTGCCCCCTAATAAGCATTGGCGAAAATTTCTCTTACAACCGATCGTCCGCTGCCACTCTCTTTACAAATATAAACCAAGTACGTTAGAATTAAATTTGCACATGAACATTATTCACACAACTACAAGTTAATACAAAAAAGCACAGTTTGGGCCCAAGGCCGAAGCAATGAATGTGATAGCAACACATTGGGCTATTATACGAAGTAAGGCTAGGAGATTCAGTAACCATACGAAATGTAGTCAACAAGGTCGATTGTGCCTGAATATACAATAATGCAGTAACCACCGCATCTAAGCAGATGTTATAGTGAATACTTGACTGCGTGACGTCTGAAAGGAGGCGAAGTCCAAGTTCACCATCGATAAACAGGAAAAACCACTGGTTTTTTCCCCTCAAAGTGCATTAACGTTGAAGTCTTCAGTGACTATCACCAGTACACCCTGCAGGCACACCGCATGGCAGTTGTGCAGCAAGAAGTTCATGACGTCAGTCCGGAAGGTTTCCGGTGAAATCTTCACTGTACTGACGACGAAGCCGTGCGAGGTTTTAACGGCACAAGCGTCACCACAACTCATCTGGTGCAGCGAGTTGAGTTTGTCCGTAGAAAGTTATAGTGGCGGTATGCATTTCGATGGGAACCGAATTCCCGTGTACTACATGAGCACCAACTTCCCGAATAGTGCTGGACTTGATGCGAGCGACGTTTTCTGTTGCTTCAGAGTGAAAGTGGAGTCAGATACATTCTGGAATGCCCCTTTCCTCCAACTGTATATGCTTCAGAGAACCCACCCCTCCATGATCAAGCCACCGGACACCCAAATGTTTAGGGAAAGCATATATGGCTTGTCTAAACAAAGTACAGGCTTTGTTCAAGAGTGTTTCCTTTAAGTTCATTGGCACAAAGCCAGTGACGAATGGTATATACGCGTAACTCACCGTTAGTGTGATGGACAGTATGAGTGCTGCGACCTAGTTCGTTAATCCAGCGAACTGAAGCGCGAGGGGTCACTGGTTGGAATCTGCGGTGGGTACATTTAGAATTTTTTCTTCAGATTTTTTTTCTTTGTGCTATATATATATATATATATATATATATATATATATATATATATATATATATATATATATATATATATATATATCTGAGACATGACGGTGACGGCGAAGGCAAAAATCAGCCATGAGTGTGCATTTCGTTGCTATCGCAATAATAAAACAACTACAAGAGTGCTCATAGAAAAAGATTAACGCGTGGTGGACAATACTCACTTTTTGCACGCGCCAGAACTAGTCGTAATCACTCACTCCTTCAGATTGCAAGTTAATGTTATCCGAATCACCCCCAAACCAACTTATTTATCATTGGGTCCCGTCAAATACGGGTATACCTAGAAGAACGCCTCATGTATATTATGTGGTCATCAGTGAGTCTAGCGAAAAGAAGGAAAATGAAAATGCACAGAAGGACGCAAGGGGCATGCATGCGTGAGACAGAGAGAGACAGAGTGGGGAAGAATGAAGAAGCAAGAGAAGATGCAAAAATGATGAGAACTTTTTATGGCAGAGGCTGGACTCTCGAGGTGCAAGAGAGTGGCAGGCGTATGCCGATTGGCCTCCATTTCAGGCCATTACGCGAAAAGGAGGCCCAGAGGAGGCCGACCACTTTTGCCTCCTCCTCGTTTTTCCGGCGTCCAAACCTAGCGAAAGCAGAGAAGAGACTAGACCAGTGGCCACAGCAGCGGGGCGGCATGAATCATGCATGTCTACGCCGACATTTTTCTCTTCTTTCTTCATATTCCTATCTTTTATTTTGCGGACAAACCCGGCCAGGCTATCGGCCCAGTGCGACCTCTTCTGCTTAAGGAAGACTGCGGCTAGGCAAGCGAACTGAGTCTACTTTTACTACCGTGGTTCGTACAAGTTTGGAGCCCGGCCTTTAGAGAGTGGGTCGCCCCCGTGGTTAGCCATGCTTTTCTAAGACGCCCGGCTGTTCAAGCATTATTTTATGCACTCGGAATGGCGGAAACCGGCAATGCCGCACGCAGTACCATTACACTTCGTAGCGGAGATGTAGAGATCGCTTGAGCTTTAGAGTAATACAAGGTAAAAAAAATGGTTTAGGTGTAAAACCTAAAATGCGGAATCCAAGTTTATTTCACAGAAAGTGTGTATTCTGAAGCAAAGAAATGCACCACTGGAGTTCGACGAGATATAGAACATATATTACGCTTCCGTTTCAGTGGAAATGGGCGCAGGCGTACACGCAGGGCGTACGCGAAGTGCGTACAGGAAGAGTGTACATGAAGCGCAGGGCAAAATAAAACTTCACCATCAAAAAAAAACACAGTGCCAGACATTGCGGACAGACGCGTACGGACAGATTGGCTGTCGAAGTAAATGTGGCGAGCTCTGATTTTTTAAGTGTTTACTTTCATTCAGGGATCCCACGATAAACGTCGCTTGAGAAGGTAAACGACACTCGGCCAGTTCTGGATTTCTTCCGGAGTGCCGGAGACCCGATTACGTTACCAGCCTCCCCATTTTATCCCACTTTCCAGTTTCTAAAAAGAAACGAACAAACAAACAAACAAACAAACAAACAAAGAAACAAACAAACAAACAAACAAACAAACAAACAAACAAACAAACAAACAAACAAACCGAGTGCAATGTTTACGCATGGTCGCTCGCGCCTCGTTATCCAGCGCCAAGCATGGCACCGGCACCGTCATCGGCAAAACGCGGCCGAACCTGAAACCTCGAAATGTACCCCTTTTCGAGTTGCCCTCTTGCTCTTTTCTTCAGCCTTCTAACCGATACACGCTCTCCCACCACAATTCCCTTTTTATACCTAAAGCGTGCTTCTTTGCAAATAGAGTGTTTATGCGGCGGAGCCAAACTGAAACGCGCACGTTCGTGTGAGGAGAGACAACGAAGAGTACAAAAAGAAAGTAAATGAAAGTAAAAGATAGAAAAGAAGAGAGTAGACGGCGGCCTTGTACCCTTCTCCTTTATCTCCATTCGAAGCTCGCTGCACCAACAGCCGCAGCGATGGAATAAACAGCAACAGAAGCGGTGGCAGCGTCGATGGCAGCAGCAGTACAAGCAGCGAACGCCGCGTCCTTCCCTCTGCCTTTTTCCGCCGTTTCCTCCTCGCGTCACGGTGGCGCCAACGGGGAAAACTGGGGCAAGCGCCATTACGACTCTCATAAGCGGAGTGGCGCCTCCGCTGGCCGTGTTTTGCGCGCGCTCTTGGCTAAGGGGTGCCGCCCCTCCCTTCACCGCGCCGTGCATTTCGTTGCCCCCCCCCCCCCACCCCTCCCCGTCTTCTCCATCTAACTCTATAACACCCAGCGAGGCAGACCGGAATTTAATATGTAAAAATCGCTCTCCGGCAGACGAGAAAAAAAAAGGAATGGTAGTGGGGTGGGACAGACGGGCCGCTGCTGGTGATGAGGGACGGTGCTGGGACGTTGTCATTGCGGCACTACCATTCCGCCACCCCGCGACGCTACCAAAGTTAGGTGTGCGTCGACGTCCCCCTGCTCAATTTCGCGCTGTTCGGGCACGTGCTTTTTTTATGTCGGTATTTTTAACCGTATTCTGTGTGGGGATAGGCGAGCAATGCTGAACCAGCGTGTGAGCAAGTGGCAGTCGGAACAAAAGGGTTGCACGAATGGCGTTGGTAGCGCCTCACCCAATATTTGTCCCTACGCTACCCGAGCAATGAAAAAGAAAAGTATGACGTTTTAAATAAGATCGGAGAGACGAACTAGGCAAGGGGGTCACCGTCGTGCGAAATGATAGAGGAGTATGGTGCACGCTGTTGTGGAAGCGTGATTTGCGGGACAGACGTGGGGATGGGCTGAAATAGTTAGATCGTCTCTCCGAGTGAGTGCGGGTTCAATAAATGTAGATGTTTAAAGCAGCTTATACGACTTACTTTCTACGTCTCCTCTTGAATATGGACAGAAAGCCTTAACCTAAAACAGTTTATATGCATCATCCACGCGTGCTGTTGGTTGAAGAATGCGGTATAAATAGGGAAATGGTTCCTCGCCTTCATTTTTGTCGTGAGCAAGCCCATAGGGAAAGCTATAAAATATATTCACAGTAGGTGCCCATTTTCGGCTTCCTACCTTCTTCACTCTGTGTTGTCGCTCATACGATGGATTGGCTGTGTATCTGTCATTAGTAAAAAAACAAAAAACAAAATTGTTGTATTGTTTCTGAGAACTTAGCGATATAGTTGAATGGCTGACAACGGGACACCATGAATAAATAAAAAAGCCAACAAATAAAAAAGTAAAAGAATCCATGGCATAACAGCCTCTAGTATTCTCAGTGAGAATCGTGTTGAAATTACGAGTGAAAACGTCGACTGAAAGGTGCGGTAGAACAACATTTAACACGAAAAAATTCGGCAGATACCACGTGTCATGGGAATTGATGTTATGTGAAGCAGGCCGAGTAAAGATGATTGCTTTGTTATTTTTTGATTGAGCGAAACGTTATGAAATGACCATGAAATATCTAGCGCTTGTGCTCGCGAGAATGTTAGCCTTTGATAGTGCTACGCAGATTAACTTTTATAACTGGCGCTCATCTACAATTAACACCAACCCCACGCGACGCTTGTATTTTTTGACTGCATGTGCAATGTTTAGAAAATTAGGTGGGCAGTGCTGCAACCACAATTGACGTTTCATCACCGATATGCCTGCATGAGGTAATTCTCCAAATGAGGTCAGAGCCTTTGTTGGCTCTTTGCTGGACTCGACCGAAGAGAAGCCACCCTTCTTCATCGCTTATGGCTAGGAGTGGCATTTACAAAATCTTATTCCTTTGTCATAGGAATGGCCGACAACGCTCTCTGTGATGCCTGTCATTGCGAAGAGACGCTACACCACATCCTGTGTGACTGTCCGTTGTATGAAATCTAGAGACAGTCACTGGCGTCCGCTTTTGCGCGCATCGACAACAGCCAAATTTCTGTGGACAATATTCTGTCAAGTGCCCGAGAGAAGACATTCCAACAGAAGGCGACGAAAGCTCTGTTGAAATTCCTACGCGACACCGACTTGAACAAGCGACTGTAATAGCAATGTCACACACCGCGAAAGACATGACTGGACTATGACTGAGTGTGCGCGCGTGTGCTGCCGAATGTGCTGTGTTTCTCTCTTCCCTCTCTGCTCACTATCTTTCATCTCCCCCATTCTTCTCCCATGCGCAGGGTAGCAAACTGGCTGCCTATAGGCTGGTTAACCTCCCTGCCGTTCTTTTCCCCCTATTTTCCTTCCTTCCTTGGTAGAATACCTGATTGCCACGCAGAATGCTTGGGTTTGAATCCTGCTGGGACCATAACATGCATTTTTTGCATTCGTCGGGTCAACGCTGTCGATGTTGATGCCTATATTTTTCTAACACTCTCGCATTTAAATTACCAATATCTTGTCTCGCCATTCCTCGGTAGATACAAGATGTCAAACAACTGTTGCGCATACCCACATACCAAGGCCCGTGGCATACGGGTATGTGCCACGCGGGTTTCCAGAAAAGGGTTTGACGTCATACGTGACGGAATTCACACTTTGTTCATGTCATAATAAGACAGTCCTAGTCATTAGACCCTCTTAACTTCTCATAGCAATTTAGTCTACGTCAGATTAATGAGGTAATTACGAGAGCACCAATACGTAGGCTGCATCATAGATTGATAAATAGATAAAGATAGGTAGATGCGTAGAGAGAAACGCTCAAAATGTTTGCAGGGTGCAAAGAAATGCTCCTTATTTAAAACAACTTTTGATATAAAAAGTCGAGACTCCGAAACAACGTTTCCAGCTTTTAACGGGCTGAGCGTAACGCGTCTACTGAATCTGAAAACTATAACGATTATGAACCGGCG
Organism: Rhipicephalus annulatus; assembly: GCA_013436015.1. Lineage (NCBI taxonomy): Eukaryota > Metazoa > Arthropoda > Arachnida > Ixodida > Ixodidae > Rhipicephalus > Rhipicephalus annulatus. Next base: position 64,039 of record WOVY01011536.1, on the reverse strand, counting down.
CGCACACTTTTCGTCTTCTTCTACATATCCTGCTTCATTCACACAACACCTACATCGATTTTCCTGGCACGTAGATAGTATGCGAGAGAAGGGGTATGAACACATGGAGAGAGAAAGAGAGAGAGAGAGAAACGGAGAGTAAAAAAAGGGGAAAAAAGAGAAAACAATTAACGATAGAGAAAGAAATTACGGAGAAAGAAAGAAAGGAAATAACGAGAAAAAAGATGAAAGGCGAGAGAATGAGTACACACACACACAGAAAGAGAGAGAGAAAGAGAAATACATAGAAGGAAAAAAAATCTAAATACAAAGAAAGAAATAAACAACGAGAAAGAGATGCAAGGGATCATGTACAAAAAAAGATAGAAAAGGTGAGACAGGAAGCATATAGCCATGTGTAGTCTAGTATAGCAAGGGGTGGCAAAGGAATGTGAGTATGAGGAGAAGGGAATATAAGAAAGCAACGCCACCAGCTCTGGCACTTCCTCTGTCTTCACGGCCCTATGGAGACCTTCGACGCAAAAATATTGGCCTGCCTGTCTGTACAATTGTCTCTTTGTCCACCCTTAACGCTACCTTAAACGGCACCAATGTGACCAAACGATACTCCAAACAGCCAACTGCATCCACAGCGCCCACCAATATTGCTCAAGGTTCAGCGTTCATACTTGTGCGATTGTCAATTAAAAAGGAATTATTGCGCATATCTGAGACACCATAACAACACGTGAATATTATGTATCTGTATTTTTTACTAGAAAAGGCATACAAAAGTAATTTTAAGGATCGTAGCCTTTATAGCGATGCGCTAGCCATGCAACGCTTGCACGAAACGGCAAGTGTTTCCAACGCTTTGCTTAGACGACACGGTGGTGGCACCTACCCGTCGCCTTGCGTTCTACACCTTATCACTTCAGGTGCGCACGGCGCGCGCCCGTCTTCCAGGATAACTGCCAGATAGCACTCATGTCTCACGTGTGACATGACTTGATGCGTTCGTTCGCCTATGCTGCACGCTCAAGGCACTCTGACGCAGCGCCTCCAGAATACCATTCACCGATTTTGTTGCGCAGGTCATCAAATAAACGTTTTGTTCATTCTCTCTAGACGCAAGACTATCGTCTTTCGACGACATTTGTGGCGTAACATGCAGATACGGACAATTTTTTTTTCTGACCAGAAAAATAGATATGGATAATAACAAGCTTTTTTATAATCATGGCAGCGCACCGTCATTGCAGTATTATCCGTATTCAGTAATATTGAAGTTCTACAGCTACGTCACACAATGTTACTTATTCTAATAACGCTACAGATTGATCCAGAACTCACTAACTATGGTGCGTTTCCTACGAAAAAACAAGTTCATTTCATTATATTCTATATTGCGTGCCAGATAGAATGATAAAAATTTCTTGAAAATGGAACGTCGCCAGAGCCGAAGTTTCGACAAATGCTCTTGTCGAAACATTCTTGCCATTACTTTCTCCTCTTTTGCCTCATTCGAATAGTCGATAAAATGTGTTCTAATAGTGCACCATGTTGCTACTAGATAACTAACACTCTGTCTTGTGGCAGCATGAGGCACATTTTTTAAACTATGGTGGGCGACATTTTTAAAAGGTGAAAGCCTAAGATGCGTCATATTTTATATTTCATATTTTATAAAATTTCACCATCGGCATCGGAGTCCCGTGGCGTCAGGGACGAAGGAAGCGAGAAAAAAAAAAGCATCACGTAATATGACGTTACTGTGACGTCAGAGATCGCTAGAGTTTGTGACGTCACAATGAAGTCATCTTGACGTCATGTCACGTAACTTCACGCGATTGCGTCACAACATGACATCGTGGCTCGGTCAAAGGCACGATCACGAATCATGGAGGAAATGCAAAACCAGGCGAGGTGTCTCCGATCTTGGAGGCAGAACCAAACCACGTTAGCATTAGAACGCTTTCGAGTGGTGGCGGGACAGAATCGATACAAGTGAAAGAAAAAAGAAGGCTTTTGCATTCTAGTAGTCCTCAATCAATTTATAATGGACTCTGTATAGTTTCTTTCTCGGCGACATTGGATGTTTAGGAGTAAGGTGTCTCGGTTCCCAAAGTTTCTTAGCGATACTGTGTCGATTTGAGAAACAGAGCCCCTCTCAAATGTAGGCTCACGTTGCCAATTCATACATAAATCTGTCTAAGCTAACCGGTGCATCTGTGTATCTGTAATCTGTGTGTCAAAGTTGATGCGTAGTCGCCCACTGTATACGGCGAGGCTCGCAGACGTACCGTGCTTCTAGCACGTTAAGCACCATAATTGAATTACGGTGCAATATGACCTCGCTCATATTGCTACAAAATGCCTTTCATTAACATTTGGAAATATGACACAGGTTGTGTTACTGGACGAAAACTTCGCCGTGCTTCGGTGACGGCTGTTGCACAACCGCACACAAACTACCGCGAATCACCCTTTAACCATTTTCGTTGTAAAGTGAATGCCCACAGTGAAACCACTGACAAAGGCACCACACCTAAGTGAGACACGGGCAAGCGCACCATTGTAAAAGTAAGACACAAGCCTGCCGCGGCGCTGGCAACGCACGAGGAGGAACTATAGTCGGCGGGCGTCGAGATCTCGCGTCGCTAATGCAAAGATCCGACGAGTGTTCGGCGGTGTCGTTAGACGCGCCCTAACGAAGCAGCGGCAACCATTAGTCCTTCAGGGTGGGGCGTCAAATTAAGTCTCGGATGCACGGGTCGTTTCGCGAAAGGAACTGCCGCTCTCGGCAGCGCAACGCCAAGGGCGCGTGCGCTTAGCCCGCTCTTCTTCCTCGATCCTTCGTCCAATTTGTGCGCCCAGTACTTGCCGCGCGCAGAATTAACGGCGTCGCAAATCCTTATCACGCACTCGGGCTTACGTCCTCGCTACGGGCGATATTAACAGTTTGCAAATAGAAAGACGGAATGCCGCATTGTGTGCTCTTACAGCGTGTCGACAGTAATGAGTGAAGCCCGGACATGATGCTGGAGTTCCCCGAATGAAGATAGAAGGTTTATGCGAAGCGTAAAGTGGATTGTGGATAGAAGGTGGCGGAAAGTGTGTTTCGAATGTCCTCCTGGAAACTCTCTGCAGAGCTTGTGTTGCGAAAGCTTTCTCGAAAAAGTCGCCTACGTCTCATCGAGTCCCGTAATCTTTACAGAGTGCGCGAAACTTTCAGTAGCCTGTATTTTTGCGTGATGCGGGCGCAATTGCGTAGGCGAATGCTGCAACACATTTCGATGAACGAAGAAGACATTGTTCCAGACACTGGCCCTGATGAACACTTTTTGACCATTCAGCGACGTTACTTTGAAGTTGCAATATTATTCCAAGTCTGTTTCTCGCGTTGAAGGGTGATAGTTTCGCAAAAAACTGATGTCTCAGTGAATTGCTAGTTTCATGGCGTGGCTTGTAGCAAAAGAATGAAATGAGAGTTTAGTATGAGTGTGCTCTGGCGTAGCACCATTCATTGCGCAAAAGAACTGTGTAATGGTTTCTTTCTGTTCATTTCAGAATCGTGAAAAGAATATACAAAAATTCACTGTTAACTTTTTTTTTGCATTTCAGAAAATATGAGTGAGAGACTGGTGCGGCTCGTCACTAACAGTATATGCATCAGCGCACACGAGCTGGCATCTTTACCACAGTGGCCATGCTATGAGACCGTGTTGTGATAAAAGTATGCGCTCGATGTCTTACTCGAGAGGTCAACATGTAAAGACTAGCGACATCACTACCCGAGAGCACGTACAAACGCACGATAAAATTCTTCGACAAACTCTTTGACTTTGACATGGTGTTTGTGGCAACTGCGTGTTGGTTTCAGGTCAACAGTGTTTGAAGTTTTTGCGTTCCGCAGGCTATCGACAATGACATAGATCATAATTTTTTAAAGAAAGTACCCACTACGACATTATTCGTCTTTCTGAGGATAATCAAAGTACTCTATACACATCTGTACGGTATTGCTTCACTTTGTTGATGATGCATGTGGCTGTTGACAATGAAGAATTATCAATGAGCACTTCGAAGTGGCTGGTAAGCGTCCAACCACACTCCTTGCGCTGTTAGCACTGTGTGATGACTGGTTGCTATTTTACTCTTCTGCCACGCTATGTTACATAGGCTAACACAATTTAAGACACGCCTGTATAATCGTTAATCCTGCAAAAACGTTTGGAATAAGTTGAAGTAATAAGCAGAAACAATAATAAGCTGAAACTAAAACCAATTCTTTGTCGGACACGACGCCTGAATAGAGTGTTTTTGCAAATCAATTCCATGTCCCATTGTCACAATGTAGTAAAATACTTGAATGCCCCGCATAGCGCCCGGTTCAAATCCCCGTTTGAGTCTAGAAATTTTGTTCTAATTTTCTTTGTCTATCGGTTACTTTATCATACTTATCAGTTACACCACCAACACCGATGGTGACGTGGCTGAACGCAGAAACGCGCGCCTCAGAGCCATACTAAACAAACTATGCACGGAGCACTTCACGTGTTTTTTTTATGAGCCCGCCTTTGCTTTCTCGTATTTTGCGCGGTTTTTCGTTTGAGTATGAACAAACACTTAGCTGAAGTCAGTATCTTGTCTTGTGTTTGATTCTGCTTACTGTTTCATAACATCTTTGGTGAGAGAAGTGATTACCTACTGATTTTGCCTAAGATAAACACGTATTGATATGAGATAAAAACTGAAAGACAATGCATATTATAAGGCGGCGCTGTAAGTAACAAAAGCCGCATGCATAGGTACGGAGTTCACAAATATTCACACAGTGAAGCCGCATCAGCACACATAGATGGGCCAAGAAACAGAATAATGATAAAAAAAAGACAGGGAGGTTAACCAGGGCTAAGTCCGGTAGGCTACCCTGCACTGGAGAAAGAGTAAGAGAGAATAAAAGTCAGACAGGGAAAAAATGCAATGTAGCCGTCAATGCTACAGCTTTTTCACGCCTGACATCACATGCGGTGAGGTCAGTCCCATCACTTAAATCACAGCAGCGCATTCGTTAATTTAAGTAACTTGTGTGCGTAGTCCCATCCTTCCAAACTCAAGTCAATGGTGAAGCCGTGGTGATCTGTTGGTTTTCTTGAGCAATAGATTCCTGTAAGCTTGCGAGAAGCAGAGTGAGGATGTCCTGCAGTAGGAACACGCTCCGAGCTATCGACGTTTGCATTCGCTCAACAGCAAACGAATAGCACTGACTGGATTTCCGACCACACCTAGAAGTTGTCCATCTTCGTCCGTCAGTTTATAAGGTGCAGATGAGCTCGCCCTTGCTGTAAAACTCCGACGTCCCTCGTCAGCCCTCCACTACGGCGTCTCTCATAATCAATAGGTGGTTTTGGGACGTTAAACCCCACAAATCAATCAAATCAATTACTTTGCATGCTGCTCGTGGTTCCTTGTAGTGGGACACGGTGTAATCTTTTAGTTACATGTTCGTGCTTCATAATGAGGTTAGACTCACGTTTGGCTTGGGTTTACCACAGTATTTATTTTTCATGGCACCCATTGTGCCTCACATGATTACGGTCATGGAGTAGTTTAATTAGCGGTTAAATGTATCTCAGAATGCGTTAACCACTGTGCTTGTTCTCGAATCATAGGTGGTCACAGAGGTCGCAGCCAAAGCCTGATTGCCGCTGGATAAACTCCCACCGAAAGCGAGCGTGTGCCCCAGCGAATGCGCGGCCGCGATTGTCACGTTGACGTTGTCGTGCGCGCAGCGGCGTACGTTCGGCGTGGCATTGTTGCAAGGATTTGACATCGCAAGCTAATGCTGTGTTGTGGCTTGCAGGATCCACCCGCCACCGGTACTTGCGTTCCCGTTTGCGGTTCAGTACCGCATGGAAGGCTGCCGGATCATGGCACGCGGTTGCTGCTGGCACTCGCCTCCCCCCCCCCCCCCCAAGCCTTTTTGTGCCTGGACTGCACCATCGGCCCGGCTAACGTGAGCTCTCTCGTTTTCACTGTCGGTGCTCTCTGTAGAGTTATCCATGGCTTACGCGTGTAGAAGGTCTCAGTAAAAATTTATAGACGCGTGCACGGCGCCCCGGATGCGACGGAATAGACGACGTCACTCACAACGCAGCCAATGGCGTGCGTGCTTGGGTGCGACGCTGAGAGTGACTTAACTGATTGCACAGCCAATGGAGACCGTTCGTGACCCACTGCCGAATGGTTTTTCGTTTATTCTAGCCGTATGCAATTTTCGCTATGAAATCGCATAAGATGCCTGTGTCTTTAACTTATTCGGAGGTCAAACCTGTGTAAACTCAAATGTGCTTCACATTCAGCCAAGTTTTCGTAAACGACAAAACGAAACAGTAAGAAAGCTCGTATTAAACGCGTAACAAGTCATGGACACGTCTTCGTTTGAGCTGAAAACCTTGTCGCAGAGATCCATCTGCATACGATTGGCCTTCCATCTGCATGGCAAAGCACCCCGCCTTGTATTTGTATTCGATGCTGTGTTCGCCGAGCTGTCTATTCAGCTATATACCTGGTAATTGCTATGGAACTTAAGATTGCCGCTATCCGCTTAGCTGTCTAGTCTTCTCTAGTAAATATTAAAACACACCCAATATATTGACTAACAAGGCAACTACTCTTATTGTAGATTCTGACAGAACTACCCTTTACTGGCTTGCCGCGATAGCTAAGCAGGGGGGGGGGTGTTGTCCTGAATAGCAAGATGCCTCAATTCTAGTCCGGTAATGGTGACTTCACACTGGGCCCTTTCATCTTTGATCGAAGCAGCGCACAATAGACGAAAACAAAGGAAGAGAGGCACATAACAGGCGCTGACTCACAACTTGACTTTATTGAGAAAAACGCACAAGCAAGATAAAACTGCGTTGATTAGTATTAGTCCGCAAGCACAGTTGGAAAGAAATTTGTGTGCTGCCTTCATTTTTCCGACAACATGATCATGAGAAATGCTAACTCGACATCAACTCACGATGACCCTAGACATCGCGGGTGAAGGCGACGAAGGCGGTGTTCAGCTTCTTGAAGGCAACAAACTTGAACTGGTGATTATAGACTTAATTTAAGTTGATGTGATGTCTGTGACGTAAGACTGAGTGCGCGTGCTCTCCTCTCTCTTTCTCTCTCCATCTTTTACACCCCTCATCCCTGTCACCAGTGTAGGGTAGCATACCAGTCCTGCTAGAACAATTAACATCCCTGCCTTTCCTTTCCCTATACAGCACACTCGTGTTATGTGTGTAGGAGCAATAGAGGAAAATCTTGAATTTCAAAATCAATTCGAATTTTGTCAATCCGAAGTGCCGTCTAGTCAAGTCGCGTTTTCGCCCGTGGAAAAACCCATAACCTAACATTAAATCATATGGCATTGCGTTGATTCAAAGCAGCAGCAAAGAAAGCATACCTTTTTTTTTCGTACAGTGCGTGCTGTTTATGTTGCCTGCGTATTAGTTTTAGTATTATTGTAGTTTTTATTGTCGCTTTTTGCTGATGTGAAGTCCAACACCGGTAGTTGCTGGCTGTTGTTAATGTGATAGCAAGACCGTATTTTTTTTTTCATTATGAAAAGTTCGTGTAACTTGCTCAGTTGCAGCTATAGTTAGAGTTCAGTCATAATTTTTCAAGATCACCTTGCCAGAAAAATGAGGGAAGAGCTCAACTTTCTTTCCAACAGTGCTCACACACCCATGCCATTCAACGTAGTTTTAATTTGCTGGGACACCTTTCAATCACAGTGGTTCTTTTTACCTTAGGAGTAACGTGCGCACGCAAACAAGAAATCAATTTGCATAGAGCAAAAATTTTAAGCTTGTCGTCATTCTTTGCACAGCTGACAAATAACCATCGTCATGAACAGGTGCACGCTGTTTTGTTCTTGTTCGTTTTTCTTGTGTCTCATACCCACTGTGGAAGATTATCCGAAAATTTAGTGCTCTTATAAAATCTGAAGAAATTTTATAGTAATGGAGGGTATAGAGTAAAACATTACACATTTTAGAATGAAATTTCATTGCTCACTCAAACGTAGAAAATATATTACTTTTTTATTACCCATTCGCTCTATTCCTCCTGTCGGTCATTTTCTTCATCTTCTGATTCACTTCTGGAACACGTGCGTTGATTTGTGTGGCGTGGGATGTAATAGCCCTGATGAGTGAGAGAACGAGTACGGAACGATAGAAAGAGAACAAGAGAAACTGAGAGAGAGAGAAAGGGAAGAAATACAGTTGGTGAGACAAGTGAAGAAATAAAAAAAAGCGAGAGAAGTATTCTACAGAAAGAAACACGCGAAAGCCAAAAAAAAGAGAGAGTTGAAAGGAAGAGCGAAAAATAAAAAAAGGAAGAAAAGAAAGAAAGATGTAGAAAGATAAAAGTAAGCGAGAAGAGATATAGAGAAGGTAAAGGGAATTTAAATGAAGAGAGACAAGAAGAGAATGAAGAAACAAACAAAAACAAAACAAGACAGAAAGGAGGAAACTTAGATGCTTAGGCTTCGCTTTTAAGAGTAGAGAGCAATAGCGTAATTTGGCATCGCTCGCAGGCTCCTCTTCAATGACTAGCCTTCCTTCACTCCTCGGTGTACACATGAACCGGGCCTCAAGGAAAGCTGCGTCTGTAAATTGGCCACTATACTCGGTGACAACTTTCTGTGGCAGCACAGCCAAGGCTACGGAGCCGAAGCACGCTTGTCTTACTGCGCCACAGCATGTAGTCCCTCAACGAAAACGTTTGTATACTGTTCTGGTTAACTAAGATTTTACCATTCGTCACTTACATTTTTCGCGGATTTATTTTTTAATTAGTGAATAAAAACGTTGCGCAGTAGAAAAATTTCGTTTCACGCTCTCTCAGGTTTTTTGGGGGTTTTTTGGCTTCCGTCGCCTTTTTACCTCACCGCATTCCTCACTGTCAAAGATGGCGCCCGCCGGTTACAGCTCGTCAACGTCGCTTACGGAGGAAACACTGCCGCGTGCCGCGAGTCCACCAGCTGCGCAGCCGTACCAGGCGTTGTCAAATCAAAAGCTGTCCGTACGGGCCAAGAAGGTGGCGTACAACGTTTACGCGCAAGTAAGGAAAAGCAGCGAAACGCGAGCAAACGCAGCGAAACGCGAGCAGCGAAACCTGCAGCGAAACGCGAGCAAACGCGAGCCGAAACGCGAGCAATTTTTAATAATTGTGACACGAGCCGAGTTTCGCTGCATTCGCCGCGCTTCGCTGCAGATGACATGCTTCATTTTTGTTGTTTATTCTTCCAGACCCATATACTACCTTGACGAAACCTGGGTCAACGCCGGACACACAAAGGATAAAGTATGCGCTGGTGAAATCGAAACCGAAACACCCGTCGAAGCGATCGGACTACTTGGCGCAGTAGCACATGTGCATAGGCTCCGCCCACGTAGCCTTGGCCGTGCTGCCACAGAAAGTTGTCGCCGGGTATAGAACGCCTAATACAAGTACAGTTGTGAAGTGCCCGCTAAAATATAAACCTTCCTTGTTGATAATGATATTTATTGTTCTTGCGCGCTGCGTAATTGGCGGCCCCTAAGGTCTACCAATACTCGTTGCAATTCGAATGTTTGGACGCGTGGTGTGAATCAATGCTTCTGTCGCGCAATACAGTTACTGTCTCTCCCGAAGCAATGTCAAGCGTGGCTGTGGCTCTGTTCACCGCACTTGCTGGCCACGCGAATGTGCCGGGTCAATTTCAACTCGAACCAATGATTTTTGAATCCCTTCTTTATCTGCGTACACCTAGATGTTTCGCTCACTAAAAACGCCGATTGTTTGCTCACAACCAATGACGCCAGTTCCGATACCAACGCCGACACTGACACCTGAATTTCGGTGAAGCAAATTTAACGCCATTGCGTTACAATAAAGATAAGTAAAGCAGGTTGCCATGCTGCGGACTTCATTAAGGTTTCGTACTGGCAGTTGAGGCTGCCATTATTTCTTATTTTTGTCTAAGAAGAGAGGTTTGTTGAAATATTGTTCCTTTTTTCATTAGTCAGTTTACAAGAAACATGAGCCCCATCAGTGAAGAGCAACTTTTATCTTTGGTCCTAAGAACGGACAACAGTCCTGCTGTTTTGGTAAGACCGGCTGGCTCACAGCGTATTTCGTGTAAAAACATTGGACTTCGGGGTGCTGCCCGTGCTTGCGCACTTACTCGACCTGTCTTTCTGTTTCACTTCTATCGTTCTCTTGCACAGCATTGGGAACTATAGGCCTTTTTTAATAACCAGTATAGCTGTATTCTCTGTTTTCTCTTGTTTTGTTTGTATATGCCAGGGTAAATCTACGGTACAATGAGAGGCCTTTGCTTTTAATTTCAATCTTACACTACGTTTGAAATGCTATAATGCAAGTCTGACATGGTTTTTTTCGAAATAATGCTGCAGAGGAGCTCGACCAAGTCATATTTTGCGGTATTTTTCAGGCGAAGTCAAAGAGTTTTCATTGGCAACGCCGATAACTAGGAACGAGCAGCCAGATTGAAGTTTTGAAAGCATGTGTACGCAATTAAATTCAGTCATGCAGAAGTTTTCACTTACTTCTGCGCTTTTGCACCAATTACTTAAGGCAAAAATGATTGGGTAGAAATCAGTGACATGGTATTTGATACAAGTGCAGTCCTTAGCAAACATAGGTGCAATAGTCTAGGTGCCATTAGTTGTACGTCGTTCTCGTCATTCATATTCTAGCGTGCATGTTTCATCATCATTATCATAATCATAATCATCATCACCATCACCATCATCACCCGTTCTTGTGCTTCCTGCTACCACGTTATAGTTTCGAACTTTGTAATCTCATCGGCCCACCTTACTCTGTCTCCCACTTGTGCGTTTGCCTTTTGTGGGAATCCTGTCAGTTACCCTTAATGACCAGCGGTTATCTTGCTTCGCGCTACGTGCCCTGCCCAGGACCATTTCTTCTTCTTGATTTCGACTATGATATCTTCAACTCCGGTTTGTTCGCTGACTCACTCTGCTCTCTTCTTGTCTCTTAAGGTTACACATACCATTTCCTTTCCATCACTCGCCGCGTCGTCTTCACTTTAAGCTGAACCCTTTTTGTAAGCCTCCAGGTTTCTGCTCCGTATGTGAGTACCAGCAAGATGGAGCTTCCTCTTGAGGAATGTTGGCAATCTACCAGTCATGATTTGAGAATGCTTGCCCAATGTGATCTACCCCATCCTTACTCTTGTAATCGCCCAACCACGGTGGTCTAGTGGCTAAGGTACTCGGCTGCTGACTCGCACGTTGCGGGATCGAATCCCGGCTGCGGCGGCTGCATTTTCGATGGAGGCGAGAATGCTGTAGGCCCGTGTGCTCAGATTTGGGTACACTTTAAAGAACCTCAGGTGATAAAAATTTCCGGAGCCCTCCACTACAGCGTCTCTCATAATCATATGGTGGTTTTGGGACGTTAAACCCCCATATCCATCAATTATTCTTGTAGTCAATTCATTCTCATAGTTCGGCTCTGCGGTTACTATACCTGTATTAAGACATGATTATTTACAACTTCCAGCGTCTCTACACCTATCGCCAAGTGCTGTTTTCTGGCGAGACAGTTGCATATTGCCTTAAATTTATGCATATTATTTTCAGACCTACTCTTCTGCTTTCTGTGTCGAGTTCAGAAATAATTAGCTGTAATTCATCCCCTGAGTTGAACATCAAGGTAATTCTAAGCTGTCTGCATGCGTCGTAAGTCAAGTACAATTTGGCCGTATCTTTTCATTATGACCGTATACATGCATGCTTAGTACTACAATATTCTAAAAAAAAGAGAGATAAAAACGTACGTAGCACTTATGCTGAAATAAACGTTCTGGAAGTCTTGAAAAGGCTGTGTTCAAACCGTGCCTCACACTGTGCTGTCGTTATTTCATACATAGTTAAGGAGAAATTCATCAGACGTACCCAACTTGCAAGCGTTTTACATCTTGTTCAGGGCAAGGCAGATGTGTGTGAAAACCTGCTTATGAATTTGCGCGTGTCGTTCATTGAGAAGTGAGCGTAAAGCAGAATGCTAGTCGATCTATTCAATTAGGTGCCTAATATTTTCCTTCTTTTAAGTTTTAGAGCTGTACTTAAAGGGTGTTTTTAAGTTTTGAGATAGTCCACTGAAACAGAGGAAAAAAAAGTTGGGAAAACTGTTGATGGTGATAAGTACGATCATAATAAAAAAAAACGGCCAAATTGTACTCTGGATTTACGACGCATGCAGGCGGCTTTGAATCACCAAAAGAATTTCGAAGAAAATTTTTTAACATGCATATACGCACAATGTTGAAATGCAACTGTTAGATCTGTTCGGGATTTGAGACACTATAATTTTGCGTAACGTTTAGTAAGTGTTCATTCCGTCCATCATGGCGCATTGAACATATGCGTTTCCTTTCCATGGTAACAAGCAGCTGTAACCCCAGATGAATGTGAAACTACATTAAAAACATGCTTTTACTGAAATCGAAGAAGCATCTGATAGTTCATGCCTTATTTCTTAAGAAACCTAAATGCTAGGTTAAATCATGTGACATATTTGAAGTCAGTGTTGATAAGATCAAGACATACGCAGAAAACAATAACAAATACGTTGATGTTTGGGGCACTTTTTGTTGAATTTGTGAACAAGAGAAGTTGTTGCCTTCATAGCATCACCGTCTGCTAACAAATTCACAAACAAAACATAAAACACCCAAGAAAAAAAATGAAGAATGCAACGCAACAATATGTTATTGCTTTTTTACACACGTTTACCAGTACAGCTGCTTTGGCTTTTGAAAGCCCAGCCATCATTGCGCAATAATACCTTGACTTGTTGGTACATACTCGGTGCAATGCAGCGCAACTTAGACGAAAATAGAAGACATAGATAGACACAGGTGAGTGCCCTCTGTGTTGATGTATGCCTCTGATCTTCGTCTAAGTCGGGCTCCATTCACGTGCGTTGTTGGGCGTCATAGAGCGATAGAACAGTTCCCTACTCATTTTCTTCTGGAAGGAAACTTTGTTTACAAAAACTAAACGAGGGACGGGTAACACTGACAAGCGGAAAGTCAATAGCTTTCTAAGTAACTTAAACTTGTGCGTTGCTGGATCGAACTTTGAAAAACTTTTTTGTCCTTGTGACAATGCAATGCAGACAACTAGATAGATGTTATCATGTCCGTATTGATATACCAATAATGCATTGGTATTAAACAAGCGTTGGGACCTTTATGAGTGTTTATCGTTTTGGTTGAGCGTGTATGATCAGCGGATAGCTGCATTACGTGCCTAAAATACCCATACCCCTATTGTTAGCTGATAAGTGCCTGTTGGTGTTCCAACACACTTGTGCAAGCAACGCTTTTGACAAGAAATGCTTTTATTTTATACCTTGAACTCACGTGTTCACTTTTTACCGCGTGATTTGATTTCTTACTGCAATACATATGCTTTTGCGCATGATGTTAATTGACTTGCTTTGAAAGCCACCAACATATATATTTTTAAAGCGAGAACTGTGTTTTGCATGGTTATATGACAGTCGATAATTAGTCATGAAAATAAATCATCCGACCTTTAATAGCACTTACGTTGTATGTTATGTGGGAGGTTAAGCAGACAGCAGCCATTTGTTTGTGTCTGCAATTTATGCAAGGACGTTTGAACCCCGTAGCAAGTATTTGGGGTTCTCGTGTTTGTTTTTGTGAGCGTTTCCGCCGTGTATGAGCGACGTGAAGTTAACCTCGGGCATAATATGCACTCATTAAATATAATGAACTTTTTGGGAATGTACCAAACTGATACTTCACGCGTAAGTCGTTTTATGTTCCGCGTGCGAGCAAGACCCCTGCAGCAAAAGTGCTACTAGTTTTTTGTTCATTTCTTATATAAGACTACTTATATTCATAGTTGTTTGTACGAAAGCTAGAAGGTATATTACAGAGGACTAGATATTAGGTTTCACCACTTTGAGCACACGACGAATCTTTGAGTTTGTTCGATAGAGGCCACAGCATGGGAATCAACTAAGAAAATTCAAATCTTACAAAGGGGAGTAATGCAAGAGACGTGCGTGCGAAACACGAAACGTTGAAACAAGCGCACTTCTAACAAGAGAGACGCGATGCTTTTCCAACGAATGTTGAGTTTTGAGTTCATCAGGCCATAATGCTCCTCAACGTTCTTGTTCGCGTATGTATTCGAGAAAGGTAGCGCTGTATGTCGTAGCAGCGTGTCAATAACGTCTTTTGAACACATCCATCGAACATCTCTATTTGTCCCAGGACGAACACATCCGAACACAATCGAACACACCCATTTGTGCCATGACTATGCAAGTCCATGGCCCGCCTTATTTACCTTTTAAGTGTCGTGGGTACTTTTCTCATAATTCATGCATAAGTTCGCCGTTACTGTACCAGGAAGACAGGTGGTAAGCCTAACTGTCACGCTTTGTTCTTTCTTAGCACTCAAAGTTGTTTGCGAAGATTTCTGCCATGCCTGCACACGACGCAAAACACCTACAAGTGGAATAGTCGAGAGATGTTACCATTTCAATCACCACCATTTTTCAGTTTTTTTTTGGGAGTACACGAATGAAGCGAGAACGGAGCAAAATAAGGAAGTAAAGTTAGTAAGCGGGCTCTGCATCCATGCTGTCCTCACAAGAATCCTTTTTCTTCATACATATATCCTCACCCACACCAGCACACTGGTGTGTCCGAATATTCTACCTCTTAAACAACCCATTTCTCTCTGACGTTTCATTTTATTGTTATAGTGTTGTTCGTATGTCTCGTATAAAAAATAGATCCTCCGTAATTTTGTTTTAGTTGCAGCGAATTACACTTAAGTATACAAAGATGCAGCGTTAATAGAAACTACTACATGAAGCGTGCTTCACCAAACGAATACATGAAACGTGCTTCGCCACAGTAATGGTAATATTGCAAAGAAGCCAAAATAAGATGCGCTGTTCCGTGCGTATCAACACGATCTGGTGCAACAAACACTTAAAGCGTGCTTTACCGCGGCATTAGTGGTAGTGCGAAGAAGCCAAATGAATGTGTGTTGTACCGGGTGTCTTGATATGATCTGCTACAACGAATACCTGAAGCTAGCTTCACTGCAATTATTTATTTACTTATGAATACTACAAACCCTAGTCGGGACTTTGGTAGAGTGGGAAGATGAACAATGCATAATCTGGTACAACGAAATAGGCGTAAACAGGTCACATAATTCGTATGACCTATAACAAAAACTGACCTAACCGGAAAAGCGAGGATTACTCATCTGAACATACACATATGCATGCATACAAATACATAAATAGCCATCCTTAACTGAATTACGTGCACATAACAGAAAAGCATTGAGTGTCTGTAAATAAAAACAATAACGAAAAAAAGTAGAATAGATGCATAGGCCTTCAAGATTAAAGAATAAATGTGCACTCGTTCTAAGTGTGCATGTGAACATATAAACAAAATATAAATCAAAACTCCGTTAATGAACACCGACTCGAAGTAAAACTTGCCAACGAAGACTATAACACTTGCTCATTTGTTAATAAGTTCCAATCACTCACCATTATGAGAAAAAATATTCAAATGCATCAAACGTGACATTGATGTTGCTAAACTATCTGTGCGTTGCCGCATCGCCAGCCTCTGTTTGATTCACAACTTTTTTCACAGTTCCTTCAATCAAGCACCTTACATCATCCCACCAACGCGCATATCTCACCGCACAACCCATCCTTATGCACGCGCTCGCACAACTACTTTTGCTGCCTCATTTTTTCTTCGCACAGCAGTGGACTGGAATGGCCTTCCCCGTGACATTGCAGCCATCACGTGTTCATCAACGTTTGCGCAAAACATAAATACATATTGTTTGTCAGAAGATCACTCTCTGTAACCTTCATTTGTTAACCCACCCCTTATGTAGTATCCCCTCACCGGGGTCTTTAAAGTAATAAAGTGAAATGAAGTGAAGCATTTTTTCGCGTTTGATTTGGTGTTAGTGTTCTGTCATGCCATTGTCTTGTGCTGTATATAGAGGTGAGTGGCATGACGGAATATGCATCGACCTTGACATGCCGTATTACTATTTGGTAAAGAAACATGAAGCGTGTATGATGGTTTCTGGTGATTAGGGGTTGAAGCTGGGTGTATTGGTGTTATTGCAAAGAAGCCAAATGATTATGTGCTGTTCCGGGTGTATTGCTTTTATCTGATACAACGAATACCTAAGGCGTGCTTCACCACAGTAATATTGTTATTGCGAAGAAGCCAACAGAAGATAGGCTTTCCCGGGTGTATTGGTATGATATAATACAATGAATACCTAAAGCGCTCTTCATCGCAGTACTGGTGATATTGCGAAGAAGCCAAATGAAGACGTGGTGTTCCGGGTGTATTGAAATGATCTGGTACAACAAATGCCTAAAGCGTGCTTCACCGCAGTAATGGTGTTATTGCGAAGAAGCTAATTGAAGATGTGCTGTTCCGGGTGTTTTGATATGATCTGATACAACAATTACCTAAAGCGTGCTTCGCCGCAGTGTTTGTGGTATTGCCAAGAAGCCAAATGAAGATTGCTGTTCCGGGTTTATCGATATAATCTGGTACAAACAATACGTAAAGCGTGCTTCACCGCAATATTGGTGTTATTGCGAAAAAGCGAAATGAAGACGTGCTGTTCCGGGTATATTGATATAATCTGATACAACGCATACGTGTAGGATGCTTCACCGCAGTACTGTTGGTTTTGCGAAGAAGCCAAACCAAGATGTGCGGTACAGGGTGTATTTATATGATCTGGTACAGCGAATACCTAAAGTGTGCTTCACGGCTATATTGGTGTTATAACGAAGAAGCCAAACAAAGACGAGCTGTTCCGGGTGTATTGATACGATCTGGTACAACCACGGCGTAAGAAAAATAATTTAGGTGTTGACACTTCACCTGACGGCACGTCAACATAATGTTCGCCTCTTTCCTCCTCTCGGCCCCCATGTCGCAGCGCCTTCGACACAACCATGGCCGGCGCATGTGCTATAGAAGACGAGCTGCGTGTGTAGCGTCCATAACGGCGTTGCGCCGTGATAAGTACAATCCTTTTCTTTTTCTAACGCCGTGCAGCCAATTCCGGCGTTCGCCGCACGTTGCATTTTTTGGTCGCAAGCACGGTTGCGAGAAACGCGGTATGCGTTGCTTGCTCTAGTTGCTAGCGTGCACAGTTAAAACAACTGTCATGAAGGGGATAAAAATGAAGAAAAACGCGCGTTCGCCTCGTCGCAATAGGTTTCTTGAGCCTCCATGTCGCAGCGCCCCCCCCCCCCCCCGAAACTGCGGCTGGCACATGTACTAAAGGCTAACATTATGTGGACGTGCTCACCTTCACGGCGGGCGGAGAGTGTCCACTCCTAAATTATTTTTCTTACACCGTGGGTACAACAAATACTTATAGAGTGCTTCACCGCAGTCATGGTGTTATTGCAAAGAAGCCAAACGAGGATGTGCTGTTCCGGGTGCATTGATATGATCAGGTACAACGAATACATAAAGCATGTTTCACCGCAGTATTGGTGTTATTTTGAAGAAGCCAAATTGATATGTTCGGTTTCAGGTGTACGGAAAAACTAGAAATAAATGAAAGACGAACAAAAATGAACAAAAACCAACCAATAAATAAACTATCAGCCAATAAGCAAACAAAACGAAACCCTTCAAAGAAAAATTGGCAAAACTTGTGCCGGTGGTACAATGCTAGCTCATTGATGGTTTCTCCTTCATTGTGTTGTTGTTTTAACCGGTATGCCAAAATCATTTGTGAAGCAAACTTTTGGGTAAGAAAATAAAAACAAAATCGCTAAATGTTTAACAGGATCAGACCTGCTTCATACAACGTCAAGCATGCCTAATTTACAGTGAAGTGCGTGCCGTCTAGACCTGTACTCAGCTCTTTTTGTTTCAGAGAAATGGCTCCCTAGAAAGGCGGAAATCTCTGAACATAAGCTGATTTGGCTATGCAAGAAACAATAAAAAACCGTCTTCAGCTTTCTCGATAATCTCATATTCTTGGTACAAAATACGGTATGCGAAAATTCGTTTATCAATATGTTATTCACGAATTCCCGCAATGTAACTGTCCGTTTCCTGCTTTGGAAAGCGGTGCCACTCGTATGTTTCTCGAACATATGAAAAGTAAAAATGAGATCTCTTTATTACAGACATTTGCATCTTTATGTGACAAGACTACAGCGGAGAAAATGGTGAAATGTTGACCGTGGAATGATACAACAAATGCAGTGTCAATAAATAACTGTCATTATGATTTATGACAGTATTCGTGCGCTGAAGCTATCAGACACTAAAACTACGACAGAAGAAATTTCGCCAAAAATAAAGCGTCCTTTTCGCATACTTGCGATTGCACTGCCTGTGCACATTACTACAATGAGTTATAGCCCATCAGTAGATGTGTTTGTTTCTAGTGTAGCTACCCACATGTGCAATGGTATTGTACATCATGCATTAACACCGGACACATACGGTGCTATTTTGTCCATTGAGTACGCGTTTCCTAGTCGTGCTTTTTGAACACCTTATGCAGTTCTCTGCCACCAAGTGTGGAACTTGGTTTGGTAGTCTTGGGAGAGCTGGTGGGACTTCGTGTTAGTAATGCACGAAAAACGCGAAGAAAAAAACGTTTCAGACATGCATAGCACTGCGAGTGTCTTCGTTTTTCTTTCTCATTCTAGTTTGGGCATACCCTGTATGCAAGCTACAAGTACACCGCGTAATGGCCGTCCATAAATACAGGCTGGTCGAAATGCGGCACTGCGTTGAACAATGCGCACCCTTCTTGAGAAGGAAGCGGTGCTCGAAGGGAGAAGAACGACGACATCTGTGGCAAAGATGGTGACACAATGACGCAGCTCTGGCGTGCTCAATAGTCTTTGGAACGCACGAACGCTCTCCCAAACACACCCGCAAGCACGACGCGCGTAAGACCATTCGGTCGCTCTTGCCGACCTGCAAGATCCGGCGGGACTAGACTAATGACTGCGCCAAGCGCGAACGGGAGGTACGCCACTCCCTCTCTTCGCGTCGCGGTGCTTCTTTTTGCCATCGTCCTTATTTTTTTCTGATCCTGCGGCCGTCTTCTCGTCTTTTACCGAGAAAGACTGCGGCCCTAGCGAAAGCAGCCGCCATTTGTCAAGCCGTATTCCTCGATATTAAAGGCCGAGCGAGTGTCCGGTACGTGTCGTCGGTCTTGTCCGCTGCGCCACGCTCTCGAAAGCGTGGCCTTCGCTGGGGCGCTCGCGGTCAGTTGTCTCGTGTCTGTCGGATCATGAGGTGGTGGTTTTCTGGCGGCCGCGCCAGCAGACCTGCTTGCTGCCTGCTTTTGTACTCCTTACGTTGAAGTGAAATACCTGAGCATACGCTGGAGAAGCGACCGTGGTTGTCATAGATTGCCTGGTGACTCGGTGTTTCGGATGATTTTTGTGAACTAGAAATTTTTAGTTAACTTGTTTCTATGTTTTCATATTGCCAGAATGTGCGCTTTGCTTAGTATAATGAATTGTGAAATGCTATATCTAGCTCTAATGTTTATTTATATTGCTATCTCGTATTACGTTCTCGCGTGCGTGTGCTACTGAGACGTTCGGATTGCGGGTTCTTTAGTAGCCAAACATCTAATGCCCTTGCAGTAACTAAATGACAACATCAACGTCCAGGACTCACAATTGTGCCTTACACATCTGAAGAGGCAGCGTGTGATTCTGTTGAAATAGGACAAACGTACATGGAGAGATTATCAGGGACGACTGTAACTTCTAAGTTTCACTAATACCTATGAAATCAGCATGCTTGCTGTAGACAACGTATAACGGCAACGTCACATGAAGCGATACACGTTGGTTCAGGAGACTAGACACTTATGGGTGCTTAACCTTCAATTCCCTGCCGGATCTGTCCGGGCGACGCCATTTTGATTTTTGGCGCTGCACCGTTTCTTGCAATACAAGTCGACTTCGCTAAGGAAAGTTGCTCATACTATTATAAATGTAGGAAAGCATGGTGACGTAGTAAATCAGCGCTCTGCCCTGTACTTTTTCATTGTGCTGTGTCGACTGGCTTTAAATTTTTCATTAAGATATGCCAAACGAGCTCTGTCTAGCACGCTGCTATTGTTCTCATTTGCAGATATCGCACACAATGGCGTTTGTTCATCGAGTTGAGCGTCCTACGAAGTATATTTAGCTTTTTAGCTAAATATACATTCACTATAACAGTGCAATGCAAACATGTGCGCTGGCAAACCTGTCATTGAAGCACAGTGTAAGCGGTGGTCATTGCCGTATAAATTGTGACGTACGCAGTGGAAGGAGCTATTGTATGCGAAAGTTTTATGCTATATACTGTATTGTAAAGACGCAGAAGTGTATATCTGTCACAACAACGCAAGTGCAACGTCGTTAAAGAAAGAGAGAGACGGAGAGAACGGGGACGTAAACTCAAGGGCAAGAAGAAACAAAGAGAATTACGAAATTTTCGACTGCTGCCCCGACTCAGTTAAAAATACCCGCTCTTTGAAAGAAAGTGAAAAAAGATCGTAGTAAATGCGACTGGCGGCGCGGAGTCGACTTATTGCCCTCACGGGGGGAGCAAGGGCAGCTGCCCTCGAAGTACCTCGCCGAGGCCGTGTACGCGGGAGACAAAGCGAGATGGAGAGAAGGAGAAAGACTGACTGGAGTAGAGGTATATACGTTTCGGTTTCTGCCCCTCTTGGGTGCAGCGATCGTCTGTGACGTCACTGCAGTTGGCATGAAAAGCCGGCTGCCGCAGCGACCACTGTCACCTTCCCCCCCTTCCCCTGTCTTCCCCTCTGTCTCCGTATTTTTCTTCGCTCTCCGTCCTCACTCTCTCTTTCTCTTTTCACTTCTTCATTCTCCTCTTCTACCGTGCATGTCTTTGGCGAAGCCCTCGCTACTCTTCCTTCTCTCGAAAGTTCTCTGTTCCTCGCTCTATCTCTTCTCCCCTAGCTCTCCACCTCTCCTCCTTTCTCTAGGCGACGGCCGGCCCCAGGCCAGCAATTGATTCGATTGGGCCGAGGCGACACAGCCAAGGCAGCGGGAGGCGCGGCGGTGGCACGCAGCGAGCGACGACGCAGGGCCCAGCTTGCTCGCGCCCGCGACGACGGCCGAGACGTGCGCGTCGGACGACGGAACGCCATGGAGAGGAAAAAAAAAAGCGCCCCTCGGCGGGCGTTGTTTTTTCCGCGGGCAATCGCTTCTTTTCTTTCCCGAGAAGAAGAAGTGCTTACACTCGGCGTGTTTCCGAGTGGCGGCATCCTCTTCTCCTCTTCTTCGGGAAGGCGTCTCCTGGAAGAAGATATCCCCATTTAGGGACTCGGTAGCACCCGCTGGCCAGGGACGCTGCTCGAAGCGTGGACCGCGTCAGTTGCACCGCCGCCTCTTTTTCCGGTCGTCGTCGTGGTCGTTGCACGTAATTGAACTTATCATCCCACCCGTCGCGTGCGCTCAGCTCGCCACCCTTAGCCCGTCCGCCCCTTCTCTACCTTCCTTTATCGGATGATTAATTTCGCCCTGAGCGGAATTGTATACCGCGGCGGGTGGCCTCGGTGAAAACAAATTACGATAATCAAATGAGCGCGTGCTTTTCCGCTGTTAGCTAAGAGGTGGCCTATGGCGAGTGGGACTCGTTTGGGCACTTTTGGATGCGTGCTTCGGGGAATCGTGGTTGCGGGAAAGCACGGCGACGCGGTCGTCAAGGTTCGCGGCACGCCCGGAAAGGTCATTCGTGTCAGGATGTGTCTTTGTCTGTGCTGCTGACGCGACCATTTACCTTTTCGTCATTTTTGGCGAAAAAAAATTGCTGGAAAACTAATTCGTTAAAGGGTAGTGCGGCATTACGCAAAAAAAAGAGACAAATAGCAAATCTGATATTTTCTGTATTGCTCTTGCAACATTTTTCTGCATTTTCACGCAAACCTATGAATAGCTACAACGTAATATTAAACAGATGAGGAACACTTAGCATTCGGTCGTACATGTATCTGGTGTCATAAATGACAGAGAGGTGTCATGCAGCCCTCCTGTAGTACGCATGAAAAAGTGGTTGTCAGGCACCTATTTCATTTGTTGAAGTTCATCGCTAGAAAGACGTGAAGAATGTATATAACTGCTGTGTTGCAACTACGCAGGGCTCTTTTTCTCGGCTACCTGCGGTACAGCCCGCCTACATTATCTAACGCAAGCAAAACAAGCCAGCGGATAATACAAAGTGTCAGGCCCAAGTGTTCCAGATGTCTCCAGGTTTTTCTCAGAGCGCACCAACAGTGGTCACTATAACCATGGCTTGGGGCAATATTTAGGTTGAAGCGCTCAGGCACATATAACGTATCTTGTTCAGGCTCCCATCCATCACGTAGCCTTTTTAACAGTGCACCAACCTCGCGTATCTTATTGTCTCGCCGTGGTGGGCTAGTGGGAAAGGTACTCGGCTACTGACCCGCAGGTCACGGGATCGAATCCCGGTAGTGGCGGCCGCATTTTCGATGGAGGCAAGAGTGCTGTATGCCCATGTGCTCAAATTCGGGTGCAGGTTAAAGAACCTCAGGGGATCGAACATTCTGAGCCCTCCACTACGGCGTATCTCATAATTATATGGTGGTTTTGGGACGTTAAACTTTACATATCAATTATCAATTGCGTATCTTATTCACAAACAGTCGCACTAAGTTAGTAACAACTTAATTCAGTCCTGCCTCAATACCCTCTTCTATATGACGCCTCATCCAAAGAGTATCAACCTTGCAATACATGGCTGCAGAAAACGATATTGCATTTATCGTCATCGTTTCTTAAACAGGACACTTCGCTTCTATTGTACGAGACGCACCGAGACTGCATACGCATATACAATGGTAGATCCGTCCTGCAGAACACGTCAAAGCGAGGAGTCGTGATACTAAGGTTGACTGCGACGATTATGTGGAACACTGTCACACACAACATCCACGGCAGGAGATCTGGTAACACTTCGTACCACGTTGCAGTTCTTAAGAGGCCAACCAACACACAAGGAGACTGTCTTTAAGAGTCTATACTGTCAGCCCTACGCCGCGGACTTCACGAACAGCTCGTACAGGATGCTGCAGAGTTAATACACCACCTAACTGAGAAAGGACATCAAGTCCCTTTCCAGTGCCTGCCTTATCCCTGCGGTATCATCGACCTTGAACGGGCCGATCAAGCGGCCCATTCAGTCCATCACGAAGATGACGAACTACCACTACCACTTTCTGAGACAGCGTAGCCCGGATGCTCTGCTCGCCAATTTACCACGTCACGATGCACCCCTCTTAAAGGGGCCCTGAAATACTTTTCAAAGTAACCATGAAATGAACTCTCCGGAAGAGCTTATTGCCCCACGAATTAAACGGAACAAATTCTTAAAAATCCGTCCAGTGCGAGTAGAATTGAAAGATTTGTTGCATTCTGCAATTGCATTCTCTCTCCTCTCGTCCCGACGAAAGCACTGGAAGCTAAGCAAAAAAAAAAAAAATTAACGTGCGTTTTATGATCTTGACCACTTTTTCTTTTTTTTTTCGGATGCGCGTCCTTCTCAGTGTGATTGCACGCGCACGTGAAGACAAGTCGCGGCCTCCCGTGGTAATCTCTGTAACGACCGAGCACGCTATGTACAAATCATTCAATGGCTGATAGATGGGCTTACTGCGAGTGATTTTTGGGCTTATTTCGTAATTAGTCGAGAGAAGAGAACGCAATTTTTAGGTGATTTTGATAAATTATTGTGAATTCCAGGCCTTGTGCTGCGCTATAATATTTAGCTCGCGTGTTGTCGGGCGCCTCTACTACCGATCGGCAGTATTTTCTGACCATGGTCAAAAAGTGCTGCAGGGCCCCGTTAAGTAGACTAAGATTGGGCGTTGCGTTTCCCTACGCCTATGCGTTCTGCATTGCGATGGCTGACGCAGCAGCTTGTGACCCGTCACGTCAGGCCACGAAGAAACCATTTCAAATATTTTTTACTACTGCCCACAGTACGCTACGAATTGACTATCCCTTTGTAACACGCTCAGCAAACTAGACAACCACCGTCTGTCGGAAGGAAAAATTTCACAATATAGACGAGACACAATGTCACAGAAAAAGGCCTTGCAAGCACCAGTGTGCTTTATGGGAGCGAGCGGCATTTTCAACCTGCTGTAGTCAGAACGCCCTTCCTTATGCGTAGTTTTTTCTTGCCCCCCCCCCCCCCCCCCTTTTTTTTTCTCTCTCGTTCGCTGCAGCCTTTTTGCGAGCGCTATTTTTACCCCCTAGTTCTGGGTAGGAAACCCGATTCGAATATCTGGTTAACGTCTCAGCCTTCATATATCTGTGTTTTTTTTCAGCTTTTTCAAACTAAGAGCAATGTGGTCGTTTAGGTATATCAATAGGATGGCAGCATTAATACTTAATTTTAATCTCTGCTAGGCTAAAGCTCTTTACTTACTGAAGGACAGTAGGTTTAAGGTTCAGTTGAATGAATGACATATGCCCGTTATAAAGTTTTTGGGCTCATAATTTTTAATAACTACATTAAGACATGCAGACGCTATGATGTAATCTTTTCCAAAAGACTTGAGCCTTAATAAAGCGTGAAAATTGCTTCACCAGCTTAGCATAATGCTCGAGACGAAGTTTTGAGCACCAGACAGCCTAACTGTTACATTTTCTGCGGCATAATCTCCATTTCAGCCCTTCTTCGACGTCATATTTTTGTTTTGCTAGGTTTGTGCACGACTGCTTTGAACTTTGGGTGAAATTGGTCCTACTTTTAATGAATTTCCGCTTCTATCTCTGACGTAACGTTCTATAGATGTTGGGTAAGGCTAAATTTTTCTTTACTGTACGTGGTGCTAAAAAAAAAAGAGGCAACGCTCAAACCACAGCTGCCGAAGGCTTCGCGCCCAACTTATTTTGCCTCGTTTGTGTTTCTTCATCGTTTTATGGAACAACTGGATAAGCACACACAAGACAGTGTTACACAAGACGAGGAAGAGTGCACAGGTAAGGACTCTGAGTAACAGCTAAATGGTTCACTTCCATGGCCGGTTTATGTAAGCACCAATAATATCATGCACATGAGTAAATTATTTCAAGAGGAATGGCCTTCACTGTAAAAAAACAAAAACAATTGAAGGTTTTGTTGTTTTTGTGTAACGGTCGAAAAACTGACGCGCATATTCATGCTTGTCAATGCGCTGACGGTTTCAGAAATGGTATGCACACGCTGCTGCCAGTATTTTAGATGCGGAAGCATCTTATACTCGCGCCTTGTAGTGCGCCGTTCGCGCCGTCCGCACCGCTTCTCGAACATTCGACAGCTGACGCGCACGCATGCGCCGTCGCGCCGTCGCCCACCATCTGTGCCGCGCGCGCTTCTCCTTCGAGAACATTCGACAGCTGACAGCGCATGCGCCGTCACGCCGTCGCCATCTGTGCCGCGCGCGCGCTTCTCCTTCGAGAACATTCGACAGCTGACAGCGCATGCGAAGTCGCGCTGTATATATACTCAAGGTCGGCGCTCGCTCGCTCAGTTGCCGCTCGTCCGTTGGTTTGTACGGCGCGTCGACGTCCGAAGTCGCCGTGAAATGAATGCCAACGAATCCACAAACACAATGATCGACGTCCCTTCGACCAGCGCCGCCCTTTCGCATACGTGTGTACGTGTTCACTCATTTAACACCCCCTCCTACAACCACGTTAACCAATTTAGCCATCGACCCAAGTAAGTCGCAATTTAACACCCCATTTCACAACCACGTTAACCAATTTAGCCATCGACCCAAGTAAGTCGCACTTTAACACCCCGTTAACCAATTATATGCTCCGCATCCTCCTCAGTGTTCCCCCGAGGGAAGCTGCGGGCAATTTTTTTAGTCTATTTATGACCTATTAAGGCGATAGCGTAAAAGAGCTCGTTTCGCGAAAATACCGCCAGTGGCGCTGATTTTGGTGTCAGCGTCAAAGTCGTTCGTTGTGAGCGAAAAATCATCGTGTTATGTGTGACGAAAAAAAAAATCTGAAAACGATGCAGATAAAATAAAGATGATGAAAAATCCTTGAGCAGAGTGGGGACTGAGCCAGGGTTGTTGTGGTTCAAGTGGGGGTCGAACCCGAGTAGTTCGCTTGGCGAGCGGATGTTCTACCATACGGCCACGCCTAAGTTTTTTTTTAATGAATGACATTATCACCAGTAAAGTACACAGAACATACTTCATCAGAAGTCAGGCAAACACACACAAGCGTCAAGAACGGGAAGCCACTCTGGAACGGGGTCAAAATTGTATATCGCCTTCAGCGAAAACATTTTTCTTTAAACTGCACACTTCCACGATACGCTGCCAGTGAAAACGTGGCTGAATGAAAAATCAATATACGTACCCTGGACAGTGAATTGTAGACTCTGAATTGTATACTCTGAAACTATAGAACATTGTTTTATTCATTGTCGTGATGCGTTTTATTTTTGGGACATTCTAAAAAGAACGTTAAGAAAAGAACTTCCAATCACGGCCAGGCCTAAGCTTGTGAAAGCAGTGAAAATAACTTCATCTGCTTGAAAATGCAGTGAAAGTAACTCTTGCTTCACAAACACACGCGTCCTGTGCACATGCTTCGCAATGCGATATGAAGTATTACAGTAATAATGCGTGGTAGAAGCGTTCATTTCCAACGGGCGTCGGAATATGTGATTATCATATAGGCTCTGTGGTTGAAAACCAGTGCCCCACTATAAAAGGCACACACGCTACTGCGCCTATTCCCTTAGGGCCACGCAGTGGGTGCATATACCAAAATCACAGAAGTTTCACGCACTACAAACAGGAGTTTTCTATCGGGTTCAAATCCTAAAAGCGAAGCTTTAGGGTTTCCTAATTTTTTGATGATCACGCTGCAACCACACCTGCTTCTCCGATTCGCAAAACGATTGTTCGCTTGTAAATAAAGGCATGCGTGTTCGCGTAAATGATCATAAACAAACCGGCTCGTTTGATTGATATAGAAACGATAACGTGTGAGCGGGACTTTATACACCGGCCTGCGTATTACTATAGATGAAATGACAAACATTTCTTCTCAGAACAATGTGCTTGAGCCTTGGTGGTCTGAACCGAGTCCCATGTCTGAGCGTCTGAACCGAGCCCCATGTCCCCATGTCTGAGCGTCTGAACCGAGCCCCATGTGGTGCTCGGTTCAGACGCTCAATATGATGTAGTGCTCTCTGGTCTGCTTGCAGTCTTAGCGGCAACTGGTGTCCTTCAGTCAGTAGGGGGACCAGGAAATCACTCACTACGCTATCATTTCTGTTTCTGCGGATAAGCGAGCTACCCACTACACTTATGCAAAGGATTGTGTGCACTCTTTCGACGCTGCATGTGGCTGAGAAGGATAATAAAATATGGCTGAGCACTTTGCAATGAGTGGGAAGCATTAAAGACACACTGATTGCCCAATTAGTGTTGTGCTATGACTGGTTGTTATGTTACACTTCAGCCACACCATATATACTACACAGGTTGATGCAATTTTTCGCCCGACATGACCCATGTATAGTTTTTTTTTGCATATAAGCTTCGAGAACCAGTGCGGTTTTGTAGTTCTGTAGTAGAATACTCGACTGTCAACAAGAGGGCTGGCGTTCACATCCCATTCGATCCTGGGTATTTTTTCTGAGTTTATCTTTTTATGTGCATCGGTGACATCTTGATGTTTATCGGCTACGCCACCAACGCTGACGGTAACGCTGTTCAATGCAAGAACAGGCACCTAAGAGCTGTGCTCTTAATAAGCCTGCTCAAGAGAGTGCTCACAGTGATACCCAAACGTCCCTCTGTGTACCTTGTTGTACGAGATTGTAGTGCACCGAAGAAACAACACCAATGTCCCGCCATGGTGGTCTGGTGACTAAGGTACTCGGCTGCTGACCCACAGGTCGCGGGTTCGAATCCCAGCTGCGGCGGCTGCATTTCCGATGGAGGTGGAAATGTTGTAGGCCCGTGTGCTCAGATTTGAGTGCACGTTAAAGAACACCAGGTGGTCGAAATTTCCGGAGCCCTCCACTACGGTGACACTCATAATCATATGGGGGTTTTGGGACGTTAAACCTCACATATCATATCAAACAATATAATTTATTTTGAGTGATCAGCGTATTTACAGCACACATTTTAAGCACTGAAAACATCTTCAAGGTATAAAAACAGTTAACGGTCATTTACTGTTTGTATCGTTGTGAGTTCGGAATCCTTAATTATTTTGTGATTGTGTTTATAATTGTCCTCTATCAGCTTCGCCCTACGATGTCAAAGAAATAAATTACTAGACAATCATTAATAAAAAAGGGCAAGCTAATTTTAGTTTTTTGCCGCCGTCAATATATATGCCTGTTCACTCACGTGGTAACAAGAGTAATCGCATTGTTATCCTATGTAGATTACAGCAGACCGCACAAGAATCTCATTTCACAATTCATAGCACATTTGCAATGCCTGAAGTGCTCATGCAAATGCTTATTCTCTTTATTGATTATCGATAATTCCTGTTCCCTTGCACGAACGCTGGTGTATGGTCTACTTCTTTGAGTACTCCCGGGAGAGCCGGACAACTCTCACCGCAAGCATTAGGCCTTACACTAAATGGCCACTACTTGTGGTACACATAAAACACCTTAATGGGTGCAATCAATTGGACCCAGTCTGGGAACAATAGGCCCAGCTGGATGTGGTGTCGTGACTCGAAATTATAATCGTGCCTAATATGTATCTATATACCTCCCTATTCACAGGCAGTGGTAGTTAATGAAGAAACAGCACCGAGACAGTATTTCCTCACTGATCAAAATAATACTTAAGGAAGCTGCCAGTTAAGCTTCGTCTTTAGCTAGATGTTCCACAATATCCCAGCAGCCGTTTCGGTTGTTGTTTTTACGAGAACTGCTCAAACCCCAGAAGGACACCTAATCACGATTAAAAAAAAGTTTGATCCCTCCGTCATAGGAATTGATAAAATACGAAAGTAAAACGCGTCCTCACAGAAGCAGTTTAATGTTTACCGTACATTGATATAAGAAACCTTACCGCAATGTCTATTGGTGTTTAAGCACAATAACACCGCTTCACGTGGATGAATGCACGTTAACGCTTAACGTTGTATGCATCCGCGTTAACGCGGTTGCATCCAACGTTAACGGCAAGTCATTTATATACACTATACAACGTTTCGCAGTCCTCAGAGCTTCGGAGCTTCAGCGCGTTTTCGTTATCAGTGGTGAGATGGCGTGACAGGCTCGCGTTGGGTGCGCTCTAAAGGTCGTCGCCTCCACGAAGCTCCGCCTCCACGGAGCGTGGTCTCTCTTGCGTGCGTGCGTATCAGACTCGTAATTCGGGAGAGGATGAAGGTCACTTCGCACGCTGCGGTGGCCGCGTTTACGAAGAAAGTGTGTTGCTGACACACGACGAAGGAATCAGATGATTCATTGATTGATTTGTGGGGTTTAACGCCCCAAAGCCATCAAATGATTATAGGAGACGTCGTAGTAGAGGGTTCCAGAAATTTCAACCGCCTGGGGTTCCTTAAAGTGCACCGAAATATGAGCACACGGGCCTGCAGCTATTTCGCCACCATCAAAAATGCAGCCACCACAGTCGGGATTCGATCCCGCGACCTGCGGATCTGCAGCCGAATACCTCAACCACTAGACCACCGTGGCGGGCGAATTGTGACAGTTGTTCGCGCTTGTCCTGCGTATACTTGCGCGCTAGTTTCGTGTGCCTTTCTTTCTGTTTGAACAGCATGCTGTAATTGTCGAGCTGTGACAGTTGTTAGTCCGCGATCCTCCTCTGTATTCCAATTTTGTGCGTTCTTTCTGCTAGAGGTGTGCGCTGGGAGTTTCGAGCGGCTTGCCGTTATTAAGCTAATCTTGATATTTGTTGCTGTTGCAGAAACAGTGCACAATAAGCGCTCAACTACCGCTGCTAAGACACGTTTCACTTTCGTGTTACACTGATTCCTAGATAGGGGAATCGGCCACGTTTTTCTTTTCTGATGGTGCGTGTTTCTTCGATGTCACTTCCGTGACGGAAATGCGGAATTGAAGTCTTGGTGGGCCTCAGTATAGTACACTTCCGCGTTAAAAAAGTTCAATTCACACAGTGAACCTTGTTCTACCTAACACCAGCATATGCTCTGAAATCACTTTCGAGTGGCTAAGAAAATTAGCGGCTAAAGTTCGTAAGTGAGGATGGTGTTTTAGAGTGACAGTTGAATTTGTTATTATTATTTTGTTTGAGGATAGTAATCAGCGTCGGGTAGATCCTACGCAAGGCTGCCCCAAGGCTCGCACACTTCACTGGTGACATTTCTTCCTGAAAGATCATGTCAGTCACGTATTGGACAAGCAAGTAAGGGATAAATAAAAGATAAAAGAGGGCAGTAAACTTGTGGTCTTGTTGGATGGACGTACCCTTGGTGTTTAGCGTTCACTTATAAGAAGGCGAGGGCAAGAAAAGACAAACGGAAGAGCTTGTGTCTGTACCCTCTTGCCTTCGTCTTCATACGTTAATGGGTTAAACGGCAAGAAAGTAGTAGAGAAAGTGAGTTACCAAGAGGTGGCAGCTACGCCAACCAGCAAGTTTCACTGTAAGGTGTTTAAAACAAACATATAGGAGACCTTCAATCCTTTCATATCATCCCCATCGCGGTGGTCTAGTGCCTAAGGTTCTCGGCTGCTGACCCACAGGTTGCGGGATTGAATCTGATCTGTGGCGGCTGCATTTTCGATGGAGGCAAAAATGCTGTAGGCCAGTGTGCTCAGATTTGGGCACACGTTAAAGAACCCTAGACGGTCGAAGTTTCCGGAGCCCTCCACTTCAGCGCCTCTCATAATCATCTGGTGGTTTTGGGACGTTAAGCTTCACATATCAAATCCTTCCATATGAGTTTGTCATCTTTTGCTGAACGTAACGTTAGAATATGCCTTGTTACAGAACCTGGAAGGGAGAATTTTTTTTAAAGTGTAAATAGGATGGCGACATCACACAAACGCATCTTCTTTCAACTGCCAGAGCATAAAAATTATAGAAGGAAGGATAGAAAAGAGAGGGAGAAAAAAAAGAGTGACTCTTTGAATTAAGCTTGGCATAAAGTAGTTATTGACAACAGATAAAAAAAAACAAAGTTAAGATATACCAGTCCAGCCCGAAATACGGGACGAGGTGCCACGCAACATACAAAGGGGTCGCACGTGGGCCACCGGTGAAAAGACGAGCTTCGTGTTGGCGTTTTTGAATCCCCTTCTTCGATAGCGTAGCAGGGGCCACTTGCGCTTCTTTATTTCTTGCTCGCTTCCCTGGCACTGGGAGAAGATTAGGAACACTTTCGCTTCATAAGATTTTCGACAACGCCTGCTTTCTTTTTAGTCTTTTGAATTTACATCACCGAGGAGCCTTAATCCTCTTCAGCACTCCCTTCACTCGTCGCCATAATTTACTTTTTTGCTCTTTTCTCAAAAAGGCGGGCGTGCATGCGTGCGTGCATATGTATGTGTGCCTCGATTTTCTAAAAAAAATACTGCTTTAATTTCGCTTTTGTCGTTGTTGAAGAATGGAAAAGAAGGTGGCAGAAGGGAAAGAGAGAGACAAAGTAAAAGAAAATACTAACACACTCTTTTATCTTTTTCATCTCGCTTCCTTCATTGCTCTTCATGTCCCGCTTTTTTTTGGTTTAATTTAAATGCACCTGTGAACATAAGCTCAGTTTTCTTCTGACTTGTTTTCCTACATGATACCCTTACAATTTTTGGCGTCGTAATTCGCTACGCCATCCTGTTTTTTACCTTGTATATTTTTCTTTTTCTTTTCTGTAAGCAAATACCTTCTTCTATAGTCGTTGTTTCTCCTAGAGAAAGACAATGTTCAAAGCAAAGCGCGTTGTGTTTTATGCATGACCCAGTGTTTGCCAGCCATTTAGCTTCCTTTCTATGGCGGTGCAACGTACGCTGTTAACATTTATATGCCACCTTTCCACCACTCGCGTTTAGCTGACGGCCTCGGGGATTCTTCACGGCTTGTATGTTTTGCCTTGACACGTTCTCCACGCATTTTGCGTCTGCGTTTCGCGTATGGCCGGAAATGCGAACATTTTCGCGCGTCTTAGTTGGGCGTAAATCTTGAGAGCGTGCTAGAAGTGAAATGGAACGAGAAACGACGTGCGATATAAAGACGACATTTACCCTCTCCTCGCACTTGCCATTCGGCGCGGCCTCTCGGCTTGATCGCGTCACACACCACGTTAATTTTAGTGCTACGTTGTGCACACGATGTTTTTTCCTTAGTGTTCCTCGTTATTTCTGGCAACAACTATCTTTTAAACGTGTCTTGTGTTCTCCTTCAAGGTGCTCTTCAAAATATTCCATATTATGTGCACCTCATCCTAATGGTAAAAATAGTGTGTTCAATTCGCTCAAGTGTCCAAGCACGCTAAATGATTTTAGGTTGTCAAGTGGTCCACCACGGGGGATCAGGGGTTACGGTGCACGCCTGTTGACCCAAAGGTGGTAGATTTGATCCAGACCGTGGCGTCTCATTTGAGTGGCAGCAAAATGGTACAGGTCCGTCTACTGTCAGCGCACGTTAAAGAGCACCGGATGTGTGGAGCCAACCTTACGGCGCCTCGCCTAATCATAACGCGCTTTTTGAGCGCGAAATCTTTGATAATATTGTCAGCTTGTAAAATAGTGAACGTCAGCATAACGACAATGTGTTTGTTTATAGCCTTGTCACAGGAGATCCGTTGAATGTAACTAACAGACGAAGGATGTTTAGAATGCGGATGATGCCTTCAATAACGCCATGTTTAAGATGCGTCAATATTGTCAACGTGAATTTGCGTTGCGATGCATCTGAGGTATTCACATTGTTCGGAGAGAGCCTATATGATACCATTAGATATTCATCTGGGGGTAGATCAAACTCCTTACTTCAAACTAATGTTATTCCTTGCTGAATGATTGCATACAAGACGCACTTAAACAACATATAAAAATAGAGAAGTTATTTTTCTCGGCAGCCATGGCACTCGATTTTTATGTAATTTCTTACATTAAAGAATGTGCTACGAAGTGATTTGTGTAAGCGCTTTATTTATCTCCCCACTTATTGCTTACAAAAATTGTTTAACACATTCACAGAAAGATGCCGCAAGTTTGTTTCAAGTCATGCAAAGCTTGACACAGTGATGGTGGTCGATCCTCGAGTCTTTAGGCCAGCGCTGGTTGCTGCTATGTCGTAACAAGTTGTATCTGGACATTGCTATCTTGTAAGTAGGCTTAACTTTGTGGCAACTAGGTCTTGTCTGCAGGCCGATCATCTTTGCTGTGCCAAGCTTTGTGCGACGTGTAGTGTGAACTTCTCGCATTTTGTGTTCTACATGTTTACTTTTATTTCTATCTTTCTTTCTCTCTTCCATCTTTCTTTCTCTTTTTTTTCTTTCTTTGTTTAATACCCTCTCCATCTTTCACTTGCTGCACTTTATTTCTATTTTTTCTTTCTCCGTCATTTTATTTCTTTTTTTCTTTGTGCACCCAGTAACTACAACAGAATTGTTCGGACGAAACTCAAAGGCTAGCCAAGACGTGCAATTTTTCCCCACTGCGAGATAAGGGCGCGCGATCGAGCGTACACCCCCTTATTCTCTACGCGGGCCAAAGTACGCGTGAGAGATGTGAACCGCTGTGCGCTCACAGCGCCATCTTTCTGATAATGCTGAAAACACGATAGTTCCCCTCCCCTCTTCCCGAGATGCCCGCCAACAGCGGTAAGTGGTAGATATGAATGGCTTGCCGTTTGAATGTTGAAGGATGTACCTCTCGGTGGCTCAGTTGTTAACGCCTCCCAGTCACGACGCGGAGTTCCCACGTTCGATTCCGCGCGCCGGTTTCTTCTTTTCTGAATTTTTTAGGGGCGAAGCTCCTTATGGCGTGGCTTGGGCGTCCCTCGTATGTAACCACCAGTGGCACATACCCGAAATAGGTATAACACTTGACCTCCAAGGTGGTGCCAGTGAGAGATTTCTTCTGTGCGTTGTTTAACAATAAAGATAGTGCTCAATGTACATGCCAATGGCTGCTAATGGGGAATGAGAGACATGAGCATTCAGCTTTTAGTCAACGCGCACGCTGCAATCCCCATTAGTAGCCATTCGCATGTACATTGGGCACTATCGGACAAGAAAGGGATGCTACATTATACTCGCTGGGTGTAACCTCCTTAGCTTTAGAAAGGTTTAGCGAGCGTTGAGCCGCAGTGCCATGAATACAATGAACTTGTATATACCATGAATGAACTCAAGGTGGTTAAAAATGAGAAGTAGATACGAAGCGCAAGCCGTAAGAAAGTAAAAGCCGAATTCTCCTGTCTCTCATTTCTCATTAGCAGCCATTGGCATGTAAATTGAGCCCTATCTGACAGGGAAAGGTTGCTACGTTATACTCGCTGGGCGTAACCTCCTTGGTTTTCGAAAGGTTTAGCGAGCGTTTGGTCGCAGTGCCATGAATACAGTGAACTAGAATATACCATGAACTCGAGGTGGTTAAAGGTGGAAAATGGACCCAAAGCGCAGGCCGTAAGAAAGTGTGCGTGTGCCACCTCTCATTTAGTCCTTGGAATGTCCGCTGGATGGCGGTGCTTCTATATGGGGAATATATGATAAAAAGATGCGAGATGGTGGGACTTGGAGTGTTGAATAGATGAACGAACGGACACACAAACAGATGCATGGATGGACGCATGAACGGACGCAGGGGCGGATGCATGAAAGAACGCAGGGACGGGCGCACAAACAGACGCATGGACGGTCACACAGACGGACGCATGGACGGACGAATGCTTCGCCCCACTCTCCATCATTCACTACGTGGATATGCTGCCATTTTATTTCTTTTTCGCGGTGTCACACACACACACACACACACATATAATGTATATATATATATATATATATATATATATATATATATATATATATATATATATATATATATATATATATATATATATATATATATATACGGTGCATGACATCGACGCTGACGCTGGCGGCGAAATCCAGCCGAGAGTGTCGGCTGAATATATTTGCTATCACAATAAAATAAAAATTTTACTGGTGACGGATAAGTGACTATAGAATTCGCAAAGCATTCTTTAGTCAAGGGATTTTGTGCTTGTGGCCGGTAGGCTTCACTCGCGACTACTCTATCATGAGGATTGGCTGTCATAGCATCATACGAATGTCTCTGACGTAAGATGTACTGTTCTATTTATGTTTGCGAGGGCTGGTCCTGGTTTTGCACTGTGAATCGCACAACTGTAACGCAAGATGTTGTGTACGACACGTTGTTTTGTACTTGTTATCGTCCTGCGTGTGAACCCCAAACTTCAGTATTGCCGGGCACAACATAAAAGGCCGGGGAGGTGAAATTCCAGGGGCCCGTAAACTGTGTGATGTCAGGACATGTTAGAGAATCCGAGGTGGTCAATATTTCCGGAGCCCTCATTTACGGCATCCGTAATTATCATATTGGGCTTTTATTAATACAGGTACTACTAACCCGAGAGTGCGCTGAATTTGCTCCTCAAAGGCGGATGCACCAATGGGTGCACATTCGACGTTAGTGCATACTGACGTCAGAAGCTGGACGTCCGGTGACCCCGCCTTCGGAGAACATTGGCGAGTTCATGAGTAGGACTATCCATTCAGTCGCGAGGATGATAGGCTGCCGCACTTCGTTCGTATGGGTGGGCCCTCTGTGGCCTTCTCCGTCTGGATCCGTCCGTCCAACTTCAAATTCCATTCGGACTGTCCCGATCCGAAACATCCGTGCTCTGGCGCTTGTGGCTTCACGAATATTTTTGCTTACTGAATCGGAATGGCTGACTGTGCTGTGTTTGATCCCTGTGGCAGTTAGAAAACCATTGCACATGTCCTTTGTGATTGTCCTCACGACAGCTCTTAAAGACAACTGCTTTGGGCAAGTTTAGCATGGCTCCATGACCGGGCGCTTTCGGAGCAGGCAATTTTGGAGCGCTGGAACGTTCGAGTTTCCAGCCAGGAAGCGACGAAGGCGCTGCTGAAGTTTTTGCGGCCAACCGGACTCGGCAAAGAACTGTGACACTCCAGTGCTTCTGGGTGTGCGCGTTTGCATTTTTATAACCATTCCTCTCATTTTCTTTTTCCCTCCTTACCTTTATATTTATTTCACTTTCTTAGTGCAGGGTAGCAAAACGGAATTTTCTTCGGGTTAATCTCCCCGTCTTTCACTTAGACTTTCTTTGTTTTAAAGTTGTATCTGACCTATTGCGACGTCTTTTTTGGAGGGAACCGAAAAGGAACGGAGGGAAAGAAAAGTCAGGGATGTTAACCAGTCTAGAATGACCGGTATGCTACTCTATACTGCAGACAGAGATGAGGTAGTTTGTTGAAAGCTAGAGAGGAAAAGAGAAAGAGAGAGAGAGAGAGAGAGAGAGAGAGAGAGGAGATCACTAACACTGGAAGAGACAGTTCGCAGTCATCGTAACACTATTAGTCAATAACCACCGGGCCAAGTCAGTTGCCTAGAGGAAGCTGAGGACTGCTTTCGTCACCCTCACCCACACCTCTCTTGACGACATTTCAGAATGGTTTCCACCGTCATCTGTCTGCGATATATGTGACTTAGTATGACTGCAGGAGATTTTATCTCTGCGTTGCAGCGAAGTCAGTCGCAGAAGATGTGCTGTAGTGTCTCC
Organism: Rhipicephalus annulatus; assembly: GCA_013436015.1. Classification (NCBI taxonomy): domain Eukaryota; kingdom Metazoa; phylum Arthropoda; class Arachnida; order Ixodida; family Ixodidae; genus Rhipicephalus; species Rhipicephalus annulatus. The sequence continues at coordinate 27,107 of WOVY01011536.1, read as the reverse complement.
TCGCTACCACAGTTGTCACAGAAGTGGCTGTCAGTCTTGTAGATATGATATAAAAAATGACTACGGCTACTCATCACCATAAGCGGCAGCGTAGAGCGGCATCATTTTGTCTCTCCTCGCTACAACAGTTGTCACAAAAGTGGTTGTAAGCCATGTAGATATGATATAAAAATGACTACAGCCACTCATAACCATAAGCGGCAGCGTAGAGTGGCATCATTTCGTCGTATAGTCCAGTAGGTGTCCGTAGACGTAAGGTGTTCAAGCTGTAGTGGAGTTTATCGTGCAGTCTGCTTGTATTCCATGTAAATAGAGCGATTTCCCGTGCAGCCACTCGAAGGTGGCTAGCAACGTCGGCCCTTGACAACAGTATTGTCTAAAGCCTGTTGCCCCGAAGCGCTTATCAAACGACATTGTCAGCGTGTTCATTGCCTATCCTGCCGCAGTAACTTGCCAGCCATTGATTCGTAGTGTCGTGACTTTTCTCGAACACAGTATGGAGGAGATACCGTAGCTCAAAGACCAGCTGTTCGTAAGGTCTGTGCCGCAGAGCTGATTGTAAAGATTGCAGAGCTGCCTTTCAATCACTGAACCCTGACCAACGGAGAGCCTGTGCGTGGTTGACTACGTGAAGTGCAGCTATAAGAACAACAAGCTCTGCAAAAACGTCGCAGGCGTGTTTTTTGAGAAGGTGCTTCGCAAAGAAAACAATAGTGTGAGTAGGGATGATCTGGTACCACTTTCAAACTGTGGGTAAATTACGACAGCAAAAATGTTTTAAACGAGCAATAATGCTATTCAGTGCTACAGTACAATACAATACGATGCGAATTGTTAGTGAAGGTTTACGCATATTTTTATATCGCGTTTTCCATAACAAAGGCAGCGCTAAAACGGCATTATTAAAAAATGATATTTTTCATGCCAAATAGGCACGGCTTTAATCCTTGAAAATGATTCACATTGAAAGAAATTCTCCTTTTATATTCTGCACAAGAAGTTCATCAACGATAGGTATATTGTGGCTGTGCCCGCTGATGTCATTTAGGCTTAGTAGTTTTTTGTTTTTTTCCATGCGACAGATGGGGCACTTTGCCATGTTATTAGTCATATAAAGGTGAAGCCAGCTTTACAACCCACAAAACTGTCATGGTGGTTATAGAAATAACACTTTCGTGGCCACTTTCTATAGACTTACCGTAATGGGGTACGATAATATCCAGTGATTAATGAACATATATAATTGCCGCATATAATTGCATATTGCAAACGTTGAAGGAGGTTGACACATAGTAACATATCCGCTATTGTTTCCTGTCCATATTTATAAAAGCAATATTCTCTTGATTACTTATCTATCCGGTGATTAAGTTGTCCACCAATTTCTATTTTTCAGCCTTTCAGAAGTAGCGACAGAAAGTGTGAATGTGAACTCCTTACTAACACGGTGTTTACGTTATTGCGTTATTCATGTACAATATGCATCGTCTCTTGACGCAAGGATAATTTCAGAGAGAGCAGAAAGTGCTTCAGTCGTGTAATAAAATAACTTAAAAATTGACGTCACGCCAAGTAAAAAGTAACAAAATTTATTTATTTGACTGCGATGTCAAGTTTTGGAGCGTATCGACAATTTCTTCGCATTTGTATATATGTCCGCCAATATAAAAAAAATAGATTTTCACACAATATAACATTTAGGAATTTACCTGGGACAGATCGCACAATATTATAATTCTTCAGCTCGACAACTAGAACAAGTAGACATCACGAGTGCAACAAACTGGAAGTAATGTTTGTGTAATTAGGTAAAGTTTTTTTTAGCATTTTAAGTCCACAATTTTTCGGTGAAAACCGAAACGCTGAAAATAGCCACTGAATTTGCAAGGCACATTACTTATGTTAAACTTAAAGGTGGCGCCTATTTTAAGTTATGCGTGGGCAAATTCCAGCTAAAAATGCAAAGTTATATTTAGTTACTTCTGTTTTCGCTGCATCGAAACACAGATGTCAGCGTAACACACACGTAATTCACCGCGGCTAACTAGTATCATCTCAAGAGTTCCATCGAAGTGGCCTTTCTAAAGCAGTGGCTATATCTTTAGATTGATGTGTGGCTACTGCAAGTAGTAAAATAGGGTGACTGCTATTTTTGTTGATCAGACTATTAAGCGTACACAATTATCGTGCGAGGAATGTCCGTCGCATGGGGTGTATATTCACGCCATGTTATTTACACGTGTTGAAGAAACTTCAGTGCCAGGGCGACTTTCTTTTGTTGTTCGAGTGGTTTGAGTTTGCACAAAAGAAACAGACGTGCGTGTTTCCGAAGAAAAAAAAAAACAACTTGTGTTGCACTGGCAACCCATTCAACTCGTAATATATGTCTGCAATGGTCAGCCACACATCCTGCAAACTTTTCTCGAGTTCAATGAAAATTCTAGCCCCTTTTTTGTCTTCATTGCTATGATAACTGTACTGGGCTACTAAATTTCAGATTACTCAACAATGTTACTATTGCGGCGACAACGCTACATGTGCCAAACACTGTATTTTCGTTTTCGTGTTTTATGTTTTGCCTTACTTTATACTAATGGTTCCATTTTTTTTGTCTCGTAAACTCGAGAACACTTTCCGCGATAGCTGGTGCCGTCGAGTTACGCTATCATGACCGCCTCCAAGCCAGCCTAGTAAACCGCCATTTAATGGCGAAGGGCACCGGCAGAGACGTCAGCAGCGTTGCCGTGTCCAGAACTGCTTAACAGAACGGTGATCCCGTAGTCTGTTCTCTCCTCCCTTTTCTCACTCGCCCCCTCCTCCGATGCCCTCTCCCACACCCGGCGGCGCTATAGCGCGACGTCCATGCAGAGGGACACGACGGCGACGTGCCTGAGTACTGGGCGCTGCTGTTTTGAGGGGGGGGGGTGGTGCGCGTATGTGTGTGCGCGCTCGCTCGGTCCGTCCTTGGACTGGGCCGCCGCACCGCCTCTAATGGTGGCGGCCGCTGACGCCGGCGGGCTCCGTTCGGCCCGGACACACCGCTACGCGCTCTGAACCACCACAGCCCGTCGAAGGCTCGGGCAGCGCGAAGGGTGGGGGATTGATTGCGCGACCTTGGCGAGAGAAAGAGAAAAAAAAAACAAAGACAGCGGCGAGGGAGAGTACGTTTCGGAGGGTTCCAGCTCGGAGTGGCAAGGGTGAGAGAGAGGGCCCGTATTGGGAGGCTTATTTTTGGTGCACCACTACGCTGTGGCTCCAAACCCTAACCGGAGTCCCTACCTTGTTTCCTTACTAACCTGCTCTCTGATTCACGTCATAAGCTCTCTTTCTCTCTCGTCAAGCTAACATACCCACTGGCCCCACGCATGGTTCTCTCAACTGTGTTCGGATGTGCTGTGCCGCGGTCCGAAGGCTTAAGTTATTGCTCTCGCACACTTTCTATCACTCTTTGCGCGCCGACTTCTTTCGTCAAATGCACGCTAAAGCCCCCGGCTCTGTCCTTCTTTCCCTCCCAATGGTCCACTACGTCCACCCGTTTCTCTCTTGTGTCTTTCGTATTCTTGAAGCTTTTCATGAACTTATTATACTTCGCTTCAAAAACCTCTCTTTTATGACTCTTCTTTATTTGATATTTTCAAGTTCTTTCATCAACCGCTCGCCCCCTTTTGTCACGTTATTTCTTTCGCTTACGGCCGCTGAGACCGTAAAATGGGCGCCCCCTCCACGAGGTGTCTCGCCCAACTCATTGAAATTGTTTTTTTACAACCAGAGCCCAGAATTTTTCTTTCTTTTCGCAGTTTCTGGTGGAGGAAGCTTCTTCCTTTCTTCGCTCTCAAAAGCATCGACGTTCTGTTCCTGTTTCTTTTTGAACTTCGCATTCTTTTTTTAAAGTTAAAAAAGAAATAGCGCGAAGTTCATGGTTTGCGACCGTAGAGAGCTTGCGGTTCAGTTTGAAAATGAGTCCTCAGTGGCGTAACGTCTATCACGGCGGCAAAGAGATGGTTGAACTGCCATCTACACTGCAAGACGTGTCTTGACTCTAGCATTTAGGTGAGTGAGCTCACGTGACGCAGCCGTTACAAAGAGAATGAACTATCTTTAAGCTCTGAGTGCATACTTAACCAGTGGTCACAGATAGCTTTATGATGATACAGCGTGTGCCACAGTAGAAACAAAATAGATGCGGCCTCTTATCAAGACGACACCGTTAATCGTGTTATTGGTGGTTTCTATTAAATATTCATTCCATCTTTATTTTTTACCCTTCCTGGAATGTCATCTCTAGTTATAGAATACAGCGCAATGGAAGAACATGTGAGGAGGGTGGCATGCTTACCTAACTACAGTGCCTACAGCACTACAGCGATGAGACAAGGTATGGCGAAACGCTCTACTTATCTACGAAAACAGTCGCACTACTATAAGTACAAGCATATGGTGAGTCGTACTTTATTTGGCCTATAGAGAATTCCAGTTTTCTAGGTTGGTAGAACGTTTTTCTGTCCGAGATTTAATCGTGCGACCGAAGGAAAAACAACGTTACCGTGTTTTCCTTGTTTTACTCGATATGACGCAATAATTTTCGTCCAATTTCTCGTTACAACAACTGAGGAGGGTATGACACTGTAGCGTTCATATTGTACTGACCAGGGCGTAAAGCGAAATGAAATGGCGTGCTGAATTGAATGGCTACCTTAAAAAAAAGAAAAGAAAACCCCTCAGCATATGCTTCTAAAATCTTTTTTTTCTTCAGTCGCGAGCGACTCAGACGAGACCACGTACTGCGGACAGGAAGTACATGACAGTCTGCCAGCAATCTGCTTATCATCAATATGCTATGTATTATTTTTCAAAAGGCAAGAACAGCCACATTTCCAGCACAAGATGAGCGCAGTATCGATTAGAGTTTGAAAACCTCAATCTATCTAATCAGTACCTTGCCCTTAGCGTTTCGCATTTTTTTTTGTTTAAATAAGCAACTGCGCTACCTTCATTCACTAAGAGCTCACCATAAGAGATGATAACAAGGTAGAACTTTGGAGGACGAGTTCGGGGTTTTTATTTCTACAAGGTTTACCCTCAAGACTTACAATTTACTGTTTACCAGGCTCGTGTGTTAATAAGTCACAAGAATGTGTAAACGTATCCTATACATGACCTTGACATAGAGAGGCAGTGGCCGACGTTAGAAAGCACTCTGTGACCTATAGACGTTTAAAATGAGAATGTGTGAGCACTAAGCATGTGTCATGAAGTACTCCATGTATATTGGGCTGTAAAAATTTTTTTAGTTGTGTAATACTTTAGAAAGTAGACAACGCACTGCGTGTAAGTCGGACCGTTTGACAGCTGTCAAAACGACAGCACGTCCAAACGTCTGGAGATGACGAAAGAAAGAAACTCGGCAGATCCTACGTACCTCGGGAGTCGGTGTAACGCGAAGAATGATGATGGGAGGTGACTGTGTTGTATTTTTTTTATTGTGCGAAACGTCACAAAGCGACGATACATTTATGTACGAATGTGCGCACAGATATACGATAGCCCGCCTCATATTTTACTTATATTGGCAGTTGTTTACAGTTGTATAACGATGCCAACAGCAACGGGGATATTAGCAACACCAGAAGCGGTGAGCTGACATGAAGCGCTGGCGATTGCGCTGATGCTCGCTAGTACGGTAGCCCTGAACACTGCTACACAAATCGAACTCAGCGAATGTGCTTAACTACTGTTAACGTTAACCCGGCATGACGACTGTATCATAGGCGTACATATGTAATGTTTATAAACTGGACAGCCAGTAGTGCAACCACAATTGACGTTTCACAAAAATTAGCGTTTATTTGAAAAGCAGATCCGAGATCTGGCGTGGCTCTGTGGTAGAATATTTGATTGCCACGCAAAACGCCTGGGCTCTATCTGTGCTGGGACTCTGATAATATTTCTTTTGTTCCTGAAGTCAACGCTGCCGATGCCACTTTTTTATTAACGTTCACGCGTTAAAACAGCCCATGTGTGTTCTCGTCGTTCCTGGGTAGATACTAAGTGTCAATCACCTGTCGCACATACCCGCATATGGAAAGTGGTTGACGACAAACTCGATGTGATTGGGGCATTATTCGTGTCATGATGAGCGAGTCGTATCCGTCAAACCATATTACCCTTCCATTCAAATTTTGGTTTACACCAAGCTAAGGGGTTGATCACGAGAGCACCCAGACCTAGGCGGCCGATAGATAGATAGATAGATAGATAGATAGATAGATAGATAGATAGATAGATAGATAGTCAATTTGTCTGTGTGCGTAAAAATACCATGCATTTAAAACATTTTCTGACGTATGCAACGGACCTATTTTTGGCCGTACGCCCACTTTGCTGAAAAATTTGTAGGCTCAAAAATGTGTGAGGACGTTGTCACACTTATTGAAGTCCGAAAAAGTGACTTAACTGTGTGGTGACCCGTCATTGTAGGCCCTGTGTCACAGTGATGGGGCAAGAGCAGTCAATACAAATCTTGCGCATACACACCCTGATAAATGGCTGCTTTGTTTGTTTCTTGGCCATTCAGTTCATTGCTAAATTGGTCTTTGGTCTGAAGCGTGGTGCCAAATTTTTTTTCCTCGCTTAGTCTTTTTGTAGGATTTTAGTTGAGAGAACCACACATTGGTTTTTCAACGCCTACGTGTCAACAAGTGACTACGTCGGCACCCGTCCACAACAGACCTGATTGTTTGATTTGTGGGGTTTAACGCCCAAAAACCATCCTATGATAATGAGAGACGCCGTAGTGAAGGGCTCCGGAAATTTCGAGCACTTGGGTTCTTTAACGTGCACCCAAATCTGAGTACACGGGCCTACAATATTTCCGCCTCCATCGGAAATGCAGCCGCCACAACCGGAGTTTGATCACGCGTCCTGCGGGTCAGAACAACAGACCTGGTTCTATCAGTAATGGAGCTGGTAAAATAGCGCTAAAAAGCGCACTGCAACTTCATGTTTCTCGCACCCCCTCTCCCTCAGTAATATCTGTAAACCACTGACAGTAATACTGCTTAGACCACACTGTATCGTGGCTAGCATAGCAGCAACATTCGAGCGCCCTTAATATTAATGCTCTACTAAATCGACAGGTGTCCTCACCGTGCTGAGTGCCTCTTAAAGATAACGCATTCAAGTATGGCCCTATAAGCCGCGAAAGTAGGGAAGTTATCGATGCGCTATAAGAGCAGGTGACAAGTGCATAGATAGGCTCTGACAGATTAGCTTTCGGAACCGCATAGTTTTCTGCGTGGTGCAGGCATGTATCAGCTTTGCTTATTCTGGCGTTTTCGCTGCGGTGTAGACATTAGACTGTTCGTAGACAAGATAAGCGGGGCGATAATGTGCAGGAAAGCCAGGGAAGCAATTTAGAAGTTAACGAAGCAGGAGTGACTGCACACGCTGACAGCCATCTCTTTTGAGATACTCGGAAAGCGTTGGCTTCGTAACGCGATAGCGTTAGAGAGCTCGTGTCGCAGAAATTCCGCCGTCGGCACCGTTGGACCATTGGCTGTTAGCGAAAAATCATCCGTGAGCGAAAAATCGAGATAAAAACACATAAGTAAATAAGAAAACTTTCTGTCCCATTTAGGATCGAAGCCAGGCCGTTCGCGTGACAAGCAGGTGTCCTAACCACAAAGCTATGCTCTTACTTGCGGGTGCTTCGGGAAAAAACACTACATAAATGCCATGTAGTTAAAGGAGTTTCCTTAACGCACTTAGCTCGACATGTGTCAAGACGACAACGAAACCATTCGGCTATTTGTAGGCGCATTTGGGAGGCCATCAAACTTTCAAACAGTTCTAAAAATGAACAACTAAGTCCATCTAGCGGAAAACATATAACGCCTTTCCAGAGGCGTTGATAAAGGAAAAAACAAACGAAAGATAATGTGCTGCCATTTGTGAGGCATTGTGAGACTCTTTATGCCCTCCTCACGGCCGCCTGGATCTCTCTCACACACACACACACACACACACACACACACACACACACACACACACACATACACACACACACACACACACACACGCACACGCACGCACACGCACACACACGCACACGCACACACACACAGAGTAGGTAGTACCAGGGCAAGCGCACGAATGGTACATACACGTTTTTTGATATGAAGCAAGAGTAGCATAGCCTCCGAGATCCACACCACGCGTTGCAATCTAGGAGGGCACGGCCGCTTGGATCGGCGCGCGCGACCGCGCTTGCCATCTGGCAGCGCACGTGCTGGTACAATCTACTGTGTGCGCGCACTCCTGTGTGTGTGTGTGCGTGAGAGAGAGAGAGAGAGTTACAAAACATATTAATAAATATGCACTTAGCGGTTGAAGGGCGCACTAGGGGGCCATATTTCGCTTTCGCGTTCAGCTCCTAAAAGCATAGCTTAAGAGCCCCACATTTTTTTTTTTTTTTGCAGCGAGAAAGCTTTAAGCATATCTGTAGGACCATCACACGACAACGCTGTAGCGCCCTCGTCTATATATTCATGTTGGCTTTGGATACTATTTTTAATTTCTCTTGTAAACGGGAGTGAACGGCGCAATGCAAACAGAAGCCAAAAACGGCAAGCTAAAGTTGTTTGCTCGTGTTGTCGTCTGAAACTCGTATGCTTCGTCGCACGAGGTTGGGCGTGGCATTTACGAAATCGTATTCTTGTCTCCTTGGAATGGCGAGCAGCTCGGCATGCAACATGTGCGCCAGTGAGCAGACGCTTGAGCACATACGAAGCCATTGCCCAGCACACCAGTCTGAACGACGTATTACGCAAGCCAAGCTCCGTCAGCTGGATTCACGGCCGCTTACAGAAGAGAAGATCCTGGTACCTTGGCCGATAGTTTTACATACGCGCAAAGCCACAAAAGCTCTTTTGTGTTTTTTTTAAGGATCACCGGACTTCACGAGCGCTTGTGAAAGAACAGCGTGGGACCGTGCTGCAGTAGCCTCTAGCTGACTATCTATCCATCTCTTTCATACCGTTATTCTTTCCTCTCTATTTTCTTTCTATCATTCCCCCCTTTCCCCCACCCCAATTGTAGGGTAGCTAACCGCGCCAAGCTTTGCTAACCTCCCTGCCTTTCCTGTCCATCTCTCTTTCTCTCTCTCTTGAAATGACAGCAAATGTGAAATAAATGGGGGTACATTTAGCACAACAGTGTGAAGGGAGGAGCCAACGCGTGTGCTAGTGTAGTGTCCATGCTGTGTCCTCCCTCATCGTCCTACCGTTCCTTTTGGGAGCTTGCTCCTTTTGCTCGATCCTTGTCCATCCATCCCGCCGTAGTAGCCACACTCTCTCTGGAGCGAATGACAGAGTGAGAATGAATCGCGATGCGCGCGTCTCTCATCTTCCGTGAGAGGGCACGTTGGGCAAGTGACGCTACGCTACGCTAGCGGAACTGGAGCTCCTACGCGAGACGCAACCTACGTGATTGACGTCCGTTGACGCGACCGTAGTGGGTAGTGGGGGCGTTTCCAATAATAATAATAATAATAATAATAATAATAATATAATAATAATAATAATAATAATAATAATAATAATAATAATAATAATAATAATAATAATAATAATAATAATAATAATAATAATAATAATAATAATAATAATAATAAAATTAATAATAATAATAATAATTCTCAACAAAGCCCAATTTCTGGTGTTGTACTAAATATGAAGCTTGTAAAAATGACACAGTGCCTGTAGGTACGATGTGAGCTCCTAGTCTCCCTAAAATCTTCTGCAGATTTCACTGTTAGCAGTCTCGCATATTGACTTTCAGCCCATTTGTTGTAACTTCAGAAACAGAGCTTCAAACGCCACGAGCTTTGCTGCAAAATAGCAAACCATATAACCTAGTCAGACTCGTTATCTGAGCCATAGGTGTGAAGTCTCAAGCGGATATAACAACTTGCGTACATAAACCGCTCGAGTATGTTATTTAGTTACGATGGTTTATATTGGGAAATGTAATCTTAATACAGGAACAAGCTTTCCAACTTGAGCATTTCATCAAACAGGTACAATAGAGATAGAAAAACATTTATTTGCGTAAGGCCGGCAGGTTTAGTGGAAGAAGAAACATCCGGTTTTATAAAGTGCAGCGTGAAAGGTGCAGTGAAATCGTTACGGTTAGAAAGTAAGATAGATAGATAAATAGAAGAATAAAGCTCGCGAGCGCATGCTCGAACGCGCGTACACACACACACATACATACATACATACATACATACATACATACATACATACATACATACATACATACATACATACATACATACATACATACATACATACATACATACATACATACATACAGGTCGCGAGATCGAATCCCGACCATACATACAGTGCTCATTCATGCATTATAAGCCCTATATTGTATATAGTATGCACATAGGGCTTTTGATTAGCTTTTTCCCATTTTACTCTTAATTTTTTTCTTGTTTGTATGTTTGTCATGTACATTGCTCTCATGATGTAGGAATAGCCGGCTTTAACATAGCCTACATTTCTACAGTGATTCTATGGCAGCACTAGGTGCGTTCGCCAAGGGGACGGTCTCTGAACAAGCGCTGAGGATACTGCAAGGCAAGAACATAACGCATCATCTTCTGAGTTGGTTCCCAGCTCACCTTGGACAAATCAACGATTCCCCTCCCAATCTCAATAAAGCAGCACACGAGGCGGCGCCAGACCTCTCCAACCGCGCCTCCCCGGGGTGCGTTCTACCGGTGAAGGGGATAACCGGGAAATTCTTACAACATATAACGAGCTCACTAAACATTTCTACCTGTCTAGAAGGATTTTCCCTCCACCTCACAAAAATCTAACTCGGCCCCAAGCAGTTACGTTAAGGCTTTTGCAAACGCGGATGTACCCTACTTTGAAAATGTTACACATCATGTACCCTGACCTATACCCAAGTAATCTTTGTTCACATTGTGGGGAAATAGCTTCATTAGAACACATGCTCTGGCAGTGCACCAAATTCGCTCATTTATAGAACATTACCTCTGCCAGATGGGAGGCGGCAATCCGCAGCTCATCCTTCGCAGATCAGCTCTGGGCTGTCCACCAAGCCCACGAGGCGGCTGAGGAGCTTGGCATCTCAGCCCCCACGTGGGAGCTGCCCGCAACACAGTGATCTGTGTTTTGGAGGACCAAATAAAAGTTTATTTAATCCAATAAATAAAAAAAGGCGATAAAGATGTAGGCGCGTGTGCTCCATCTTGGGTGCACGTTAAGAACCCCAGGTGGTCCAAATTTCCGGAGCCCTCCACTACGGCGTCTCTCATAATCATATGGTGGCTTTGGGACGTTAAACATGACATAATATTATTAATAATAATAAAACGTAGCTTAGCTCTGTATACGTTGCACAGAGTAAGCAGAACCAGTTGGCTCGTGTCATTGTGTTCCGCTTCGTCATGTGCCGTACTCAAGGCTTGTTTCTTCTAATTTAACGGGAATCACTATTGTGAGACGGCCTAAATAAGTGCTGCTATGTCCCAAAGAAAATCGCTAGAACAAGAGAAGATTCCGTAGCATGAGGGGTACTTGCTCTATTAGAAGGCATCTCTAGTTACCGCTAACGTTGCCCCGTCTCCGTCCGAAAAGTTCCCCCCACTGCTCGTCATACGCGCGAGCTTCGTGATTGAGAGCGGCCCCTCATTTTGCTCTTTGCGATTTGCGCGCTCGACGGGCTAGCCCCGGTCGGCCCACCTTTTGTTTTTCTCCTCGGCAGCTGATTGTGGTCATCCAATTAATTAACGCCGCTGCCCGTCGTCCCTTTCGCACGGCCATTGTTGGCTCACCGACGCTCTCCTGCTTGCTCTTCTCATCGCCGTCGTGCGTTCGTGGTACAAACATTGTGTCCCCGTCCTCCCACCTTCCCGCGTGCCCTTTCTATGACCGCACGGCACTCGACCTTCTTCGTCATTCGCACCCCAGTGCATGGCGCGTGTGCTGTGAGCAGCAGATTTTCTTTCGCATCTGTAGCTGCGGCTGCTTGTGAATGATATTTAGTTTCAGTTATATGTTAGAGTTCCTGTCTATTGCGTTTTCTTCAAGGCCATGCCGCCATTCTTTTTCTTTGAGTACAAGGTCGCCATGTGCGCAGTAAAAATGAAATGAAAGGGAAAACTGTGAACAGCTTAGATGGGGCGGAGAAGGAAGAAAAAATATCCCAGCATATCCACTGAGAATGATTATGAATGGGTTGAACCCTCGAAGGGTTTTATCGGCAAACGGTGAATCACCCGACGACCGCGTCCATACGTCCACCCATCCGTCCGTCCATCTGTTTGCTGGTCCGTCTCTCCGCATTCCCGTATGTATATTCGTCTGTTCATCTTGTGAACACTCCAAGTACCACCACCTCTCATCTTTTCATAATATATTCATCATATACAAGTACCACCATCCAGCGGAACTTCTAAGGGCTAAAACGAGAGGAGGCTACTACGTACAGGAGACGTACGACTCGCGCCTTAAGGAGCGTCGCCCCTGAAAAGAACAGATAGTGGAAAAGCAGCTGTTATATAACCAGTTTAAAATGTCCGGTATGCTACCCTGCACAGGGGAAGCGAGGTGAATAGCTCTAATAAAGTAGTGAATTGTGCGAGATAGAATATACTCAATAGAGGCAATTCGAAACAAGACACAAGACTGAGAAAAATGCACGCAACACAAATGCTGTGTCACATGCGCTGTTCTCGTCCTGCGTCTTGTTTGTGCCGGCCGTCATAACCGATATCGAGCGCTAGTTTTTTCTTTGTGTTGTTTTTGAAGGGCGATTAGCACTGTCAGGTGAATGCGCCTAAAGTGAGGAAAAAAAAAACGGGAGAGACAACGAGGTCAGATGTTTATAGCAAAAGGCTTCCCACGATAACAAATGGTCGAACAAGCGACGTCGCTAAAGCCAGCGTTCCAAAAGAGTGAATTGTTTCTTCCAGAGCAGCAACGCCTGACGAAGACTAATCTCCATTTCCGAAAGAATGGCTAGTGAGACAGTGCTTATTCGACGAATTCTCATCACTTGAAAACTTCATTTCTTCGTGATGATCTGTGTTGTTTAGACACTGCTTTGCTTTATGTCCGAGTGCAATACTGAACCTTATTTGCGACATTGTGTCCATTTCAATGATTCCACTCCCGTTTGCGGTTAATGAACATACCACAGATTTTGTGTTTGTTAATGTAAGGCATCGTAACTACATTAGGTTAGTTTTTTACTACACCACCAGTGAATAATCAGCTTCATCGCACTTAGCAATGCGCATTGGCCGAATCCTTTTGGGGACACTTAAGTGCTGTAGTTAACACTCCTTCAAATTACATGTCTCACGTCTCTTCAAAGTGAGCTAGTTATCTTCTGACCTCATGATTTCGTCGGCGCGTATTACGAAAAATGTTTTCATGCACGACAACTGAAATCACTTGCTCGTCACTTCGCACGTCTACAAAGAAATACGCAGAGTTTTTTTCCAACTCACGCGTGTATTCTATTGAGCCTGACTTAAGATTTCGCTTGCCATCCAGACTTTCCCGTCAAGAAGAAACTTTGTTGTATCGCAAGTGGTTGGGAATGGCATTTACGAATGCATACTCTCATCTCATAGGCATTGCCAACAGTGCGGCATGCAACTGGTGCGGCTGTGAAGAGACCATTTGTTAGCAATGTACGTGCCTTTTTGTAGGCAGTGAAGGATGAGGACGACGTGCAGAGAGACGCTCGCGCAGCTTGGAGCCTGTGTGGCGTTTTAGTAGCCTGCGTGGCTTTCAGAGTTTCTTTGTGAGTAAACTCTTCTATTTATTAAGAGGTTGAAGCTAACACATTGAACACATTTTATACCACTTCCAATCTTATCAGACACAACGACATGTTCTCCAAGCCGTACTCGATCGTTTTGAAGCAAGACTGCTGTTCGAAAAGAAGATCCTGGGTTATTGGCCCACAGTTTTGAACATGCACAAGGCTACGAACGCCCTACTGGGCTGCCTGAAGGCGACCGAACTTCACGAGCGTCTATGAACTGCCAGCGCGTGTTTGTGTGTGCTGTTATTTCATTTTCATTCTTTCTCTAGCTCTTTCTTCAATTATTAACCCCTTTTCTCCAACCCACGTGCAGGGTAGCCAACCATGCCAAAATTGGCTACCCACCGCTCCTTTCCTCTTTCATTTCTCTTTCTCTTATGTTTGACCTATTCAGTGCGTTATTTGTGCCCCAACATTTTCTTAAATTATATAAATGAAAATAAAAAAAAGCACAGTGCACAGCAAGACTAGCAGATGACAAACACCAATCAAATATTTATGCTCGCTCGGTGTGCTTCGTTCTTCATCCCTTCCTAATAGATGTCGCACGTTTAGGAGGTGCCTTCTCAATGATTGGCTTCGTCGTGACACAGTATTCATAAAAACGTGAGCCTTTTCTTTATTTTCTTATTTTTCATAAATGCTTGACCAACCAGTGAAGAAGGCGATCGTGCTCTGCGAAGTTCATCACGTGCTCCACTGCTACTCTTTCGATCTAACGACGTCAAAAATTGGAGAGCGGCTACTACCTCTTGCCACCGTTCTCCCGCTCGTCTCCCCATCTTTCTTTTTGTGCTGTTGTCGCGCAGAAGGCATCGTGTCGCGAGTGTTTTCTCTTCTTCCTGCGCACGTCGCATGAGAGCGAAATTGAAGTTGTTATTTGTCAAACACGACCACTTCTCCGAATCCCCGCGTGTCGAGAGTTTCCTCGCTTTCGGTCCCGCGAGAAACGACAAGTACACTGAGGAAGTACTCGAGGTTTTCCGGCACTAAACGGGAAAAAAGCAAGACGACATCAAAGTATACAAACTGGCTGCGAAGAGAAAGACGACTCAGCGTCGAGTTTGGCGCGCTTTCTGAGATGTCCGCGTGCACAAACATTGAAACAAGAATGAAATAAAAAGGAAATGCGGTTGTCGGCAGTTCTTCCAGGAGTGTATCTCGACTCTTCAGCTCTTCGGCAACAAAAGCATGAAAGGAGGCACCGCAGGAGGACGTACAAAAGATAGGACTCGCCTTCTTTCGTATGCCTTCGTTCTCAGCTGTATTCTATGAAGCCAACATGGTTAAGGAGCTGCATAACACGCGTACGAAGAATCAACGTCACATCACATGGCACTTCTAATAGAACTGCGCGTTGCAGGCCAGGCCTTAGTCGAGATCACAACTCGTTGAAGTCGGTGGACAGAGACGCTGGAAAACAGGCATAGCGGGAACCATTGTCACTACAGCAAATTCAGAGAATCTCTGTGTGTGGACAGGCCCGTTATGAGGTCTATGATGTGCTATGAGTCGCGTGTCTTTTAAAGGAGTGCTGGGCTGTGGTTAGTCATGCGCACGTCGGGTTTTCTACCCCACGATGGAGGAAAGTATAAAGAGGGCGAAAGGAAAGACAGACGAAGAGAAGAGAAGAGAGGTGGTGTACGTGTACAATCACTGTATCAAAGGAGATGCTGTACCATTGTTCTGTATAATAGTCTTTCTTGTATAGCATCGAAGCACGGCTTCTACAAATAATGTTTTACGCCAACTTCGCCGTCGGTGTCGTCGAAGTGCCTTGTATAAACTGCAAATACGTGACATCACCCCGTGCGTAGTATGTTCTACTATGTTTGGCAGAATGCTTGCGAGGGCTACCAACGATCGCGGTTGAAGTGGATAAGGAACATGCCGCCCACCTCTACGTGAGAGGAGCATCGAGGGTTCCCATGGAAAGGGGCTGCGTCCACGGCAGGAACTTCGTCCTTAGACCGCCCGGGCGTGGTCCGTGGTCGTGCGCACCACATCTTGAAAACGATCAGCAGACGCATCATACCTTTGTGCACGTTGAGGCTATAGACAGCAATGTCGCTTCGCTTGCAGCAGCAGCCACGCTTCCTGACGTCAGTGTTTTATCAAATGCATTTTTAGCGAACTTCGGCGATTTTTAGCGTATCCATCCATCCATCCGTCCGTCCGTCCATCCGTCCATCCGTCCATCATCCGTCCGTCCGTCCGTCCGTCCGTCCGTCCGTCCCGTCCGTCCGTCCGTCCGTCCGTCCGTCCATCCATCCATCCATCCATCCATCCATCCATCCATCCATCCATCCATCCATCCATCCATCCATCCATCCATCCATCCATCCATCCATCCATCCATCCATCCGCCTACGACTTTAGCCTCTCCTAGCCGTTTTGATAATGATATTGATTTCTGATGGAGGGGAAAATGCTGTAGGCCCGTTTGCTCAGATTTGGGTGCACGTTAAAGAACCCCAGATGTTTGAATCTTCCGGAGCCCTTCACTACGGCGTCTCTCATAATCATATGATGGTTTTGAAAAGTTAAACCCACATATCATCATCATCATCATCGATAATGATATCGATATTAAAATTGGTATGGCATAGCATGACTGTATCACGAGTATGAGTGACTAGTCGTAACATTGAAACAATGACATGTATGTCATGAATATCATGATTTATATTTCATAGTCTTGCAGCTCTTGTGGTTGTTTTGTTCACATGATATGTTGCAAAACTGTTATGGTATGACATGACTGCATGGTGAACACAAGCGACAGAGCCCAACATGAAAATCATGACATGCGTGTCATGTAACAACATGACTACATGCCACGCTCATGATGCGCTCGCGGCCGTTTCTCTAGCTTCACATACACCAAATTTGTTATTACGGGACGTAAATGAATGACGAAGGTATGTGAATAAAGCAAACATGATAATCATGAAAGGCATGTCATGTAAAAACTACATGCCACGCTCGTGATGCTCTCACCACCGTTTCGCTAGCTTCACTTATACCTATTTCGGTATTACAGGACGCGAATTGATGACGAAGGTACGTAACTGGCGCAAACATGATGATCATGAGATGCGTGTCATGTAACAACATGACTACATGCCACGCTCATGACGCGCTCGCGGCTGTTTCGCTAGGTCGACATATACCAAGTTTGGTATTACGGGGCGTGAATGGATGATGAAGGTATGTGACTGGTGCAAACGCGATAATCATGATATGCGTGTCATGTAAAACATGGCTACATGCTGCGCTCACAGCGTGCTCGCGGCCACTTCGCTAGCTCAACATATACCGAATTTGGTATCGGGTGACGTAATAGATGACGAAGGTAAATGGCAAGTCCAAGCATGATAATCATGACATGGAAGTCATGCACGGCATAATTTACTTCAGCCTCGTAACGTTGTGCTGATTTTAAAGTGACATACCAACCTTCCTTATTCGTTCTTCGTATATCACCGATTCCCACTGTACGTAGGATCTGCCCTTTCTTTTTATCTGTGCAGGTTTCATGCTGAAGAAGTGAGCTAACTTCACGAAAAAATTCAAATCCTTGGCTTCCGCATTCAATGCTTAGCCCTTGCGGAGAAAATATGACATTTAACCTGTCTCTACACTGCGGCACGTGCGAGCCGTCTACTTAAGCACGGTGTCGCACATATAATGACACTACGTACTCGTTCATGGCGGTGAAGGCCCAGAGTTGCGTTGCACAAGTGACAACACGTGACCGAAACCGTCAGCTCATGCTCACTTAACGTATCGAGGTGGGTGTACAGTTGTGAGGAACTAAACATGTAAATTACTAATCGTATTTTGAGATCATCTAATAGAGGAACTGAATAACGTTTAGGTCCGCGCCCGAAATAAAGCCGCGCAAGCCTTTCCGTACCAGCGGCACTACGCGTAATGACAAGGCAAACAGCTCGAGTCTTCACTTACGGGCGCCCCGCAATATCGACTTCCGCAGCTTAGTCGGAACGTTGCGTCCGATGCGGTTGCCTTTTAACGCGCTAGCGATGTCTGCGGCGGTACTGCGTTTGGCGAGCCGCGTAGAGTGCACACCACCCGCGCTGGCGTACTCTCGCCGACGCGTACATGGTGGAAGAAGCAGCCGGCTGGGCCACTAATGCGATTATTGCACCCGAACGCGGCGTGAAGCCTAACGGGAAGTTCCTGAGGAGAGTGCACCGCCAAGAAGCGACCCCAATGCATGGGTGCAGTCAAGATAGGTTCGAGCCTGGGAGCCCCCCCATCTATAGGCCGCCCCGCCATGAGCGTGAAGTGTTTGGAAAGCTGTGGGGATGGGCTCGCCTGCTAAGTGACGCGCGAGAGAAAGGTTAGCACGGAGTTGAAACACAGAATCTCTATGCGGAAGTTCTAAGCGCTATAAGCTTTTCAGTCTCCGGCCACTCGAAGGGTTGCAACCTCAGTATCCTGAATGACTCGTTCGTAGCTGTGGGCCGTCTGAATGCTGCGCAGTTTTTAGGGAGGCAACTTATACGGACATATCCAAACTATAAGCACCGCGACTATGCAAAAGAAAAAAAAATGAAGGAAAATAACGACCTCGAGTGTTCTGGGGGCATTCTCATAATCAGGTCTTAATTTTTTTTACCCTATCTTACACCGTTGTTGGTGTATTTAACGCATGTTGTTTTGTCGTCTGTATGCCCCGACTTCACCGGAATGAGAATCAGCGGAACGTGTCAAGACTATTCATTATTCGCCATAGCCCTGGAGTTCCTAGTTATCAGCCTCGCACACTCTGTAAATTTATTATAAACTGTGGAGATGAGCTAGCCCGACGCCTACGTACCGTCATAGACTGTGACCACTAAATAACTCCTCCGTGTTAAAAGATCCAGAGACATTCCTTCTTTATAAACCATCCTAAAGACCTGAATACAAAATTTCGATACTTCACTCTCTTTGGGTTTATCGCTGGTTTGGTGCTTGTGCAAGAAACGACAGAAAAATGAAGCTGAAGAGTATAGGACTAGCGGGCATCACACATGACGCAATCTTTCCTACATGTGTATTTAATTGATAATCAGGAACTTCACAACTCTTACTATTTTCGCTTTTCACACACTGCTTTCGGCGGCGGCTGGACAACATTTCCCTAACTAGCAAGATTTGTGCTCGCATTGTGACGTTCGACGTTGCCAGCCAAGCAACACGTCTTTTTTTTCACGATTCAGGTTCCCGGAAAAGGGAACCAATATTTGGAAGGTGCAATCTTGTCAGAAAAAAGGGGAGAATGCAGCCGAATGAAAAAAAAAATACGCTATTCCGGTTCGTGGAGGCATCAACTGCGCGAAAAAGATATAAGCCTAGAATCAATCTGTGTTGATAAACCTTTTCATAGTCGTACATCTTACGCTGTGAATTGACAGACATTTAAAATGTCACTGAAGAGCTTTCGAAGAAGTGATGCCCGCAAGTTCCTTGCACCTTGCGCTTGAGTTCGGAACTCTTGGCTCGTACTAAATATTGCTTTGTTCAAGCTCGGGTCTCCATTAGTGCAAATGGCTGATGCCAGCAAGCACCGATGGGGGTCAGGGCTTCTCATCGGTAGCTTTTTCGTCGCTGCCGCTTGCGCAGTTACAGCCAGACAAACAAACTTGGCCTTCAAATGATTGTAAACAAAGACGTCCTTTCCATCATTCGATCCCCTTTCTCTTGACTGCATCTTAGCATGCGTTGAATTCCCAAGTGGGCAACGTGCTCAATCAGAAGCCCGTGCTCTCAGACTAAGGACGAAGCCAGCGTGAGTGGGAATAAAAATAAAGACGAAGGAAACAGCCGGGGACTGCAGGAACTGGGGTGACGCGACTGAAAACAGATTCCCAGGAACGGCCCAGAGCGCTGGCGTCAGCGCTCGAGTGACTCTCATCACCCGAAAGAGTAGAGATCCGCCGTGCCTCTCGGGTGCGCAAAGCCCCGCCAACAAGCGTTTAATCGGTCCGCGGAGGAAGCGAATTAGTGCCGGCATAGCGGTAGCGTCCTTTCCACAATTCATTCCTCTCTCCGGGCAGAGATGATTGCTGGCGAAGCAGGACTTGCCCGTTATCGCCCCCCCCCCCCGCCCCCGCTTCCACTGAGCAATGAGCGAGAAAGCCGCTAAGCAGAGGATACGAGCACGTTGTCCGAACCATGGGACCACCGGAGCTGCTCTCCGCCTGAGAGCAAATCATCCCGTGCAGAGACGGAAACGAGTCATACGATAGTATTTGCTCACGCCCTCCTTCCCTCGCCGCTCTTTCTCGAAACTCGACGAGCGAGCGGAATGGGGAGGGGGGGAGGGGCATAAAGCAGCGTAGTAGTGGAAATAAGGGAACGGAACTAAAGGGTGGAAGTGGTAAACGGGGAAAGGGCGCGGCCGGCCAGTGGGCCCTTGGTGGCCAGACTGAAGCGGTGATCCAGGCGTCCCTTTCTCCCTCGCGATCAATGTTGCCATGGGAACAAGGCTGGGAACGACGGGTCACCAGCGAGCGTGGACGTCTGTGCCATTGGATGGCGACGTTTTTGCCCTGTGCAGGCATTTCGCGCTGGTGCCCCCCCCCCCCCTTTCCTTCCGTACCTCACCGCCACAAATCAAAACCAAAGACTCCCCTCCCATTTTGCCGCATGTATCGGTCTCCAATGGAGGAGAAGTGATGAGGTCTTTCTTTCTTGACCGACGTGCTAACGGTTGGCTCGGCCTGTAAAGAGAGAGAATACCTTGCCGACTGCAGAAGTGATTGAGATTTGATTACGCGCTTAGCCCGAATGCTTCGGGGAGATATTTCTGGTACCGGCTGGACGAAGTTTTGTGTTTCCGTAGTGGTTAACCTAGAGAAGGTTTGCGGATGATGAAATTCTAAAAGCAGTCGATGGCACTAAAGTGACCAATGGAAATTGGAGAATGTAACTAATTTTATGCACAAATTCACCAACTGGCAAAGTATGGTAAATGTACGGAAGGTCTTGAAATATTTTATATCAATGTTACCAAGATATCACAACAAAAGGTCACTGCTCCTTTTTTTCTAAAATAAAAGACAAAAACAAACAAACAAAACAACAACAAGAACAACAAAATAAGCTGTGAATTGTTCAACACGTCACATTTTAAGTAGCTGCCAACTTCACTGTAGTTAAAAAAACAATTATAATTTCAGGCCATACCTTGAACTCGTCCCAATTAATTGCTGGTATAGGTAAGATATATACCATACAATCACTATTTATTGAAAGATTGACTATGAGTACAAATTTCTTTGGAGTCGAAAAAGAAAGCGTGAAGTAGAAGCAAAAAAAAAAACTTGGCTAGGTGGTATCTGGTGTTATGAATATAAAGCTAATAGTTGAATGGGCTGGTACTCGCTATTTTGGATGCATAGCGTCAAATATCAAGGCGTCACTTTGTTTATTTCAAAGTTCTCTTCAAATAACGATGACTTGCTGGGCATATTCTTTTTTGTGTTGCGTGCCTAACCAAGCCCCACATATAATACACTAAACATAAAGAATTTTCATTTTTTTGCCTGAGCATCTTTCAAATATATAGCGAGAAAAAAAAATGTTACAAACATCTCCAAAGGAAACACGTACATTTTCGGTAGCTTCATTTCGCTCTCCTAATTCAGTTATTATATTGAGTTCAGGATCTTTTTACAGTGTGTGCGGTGGGTGGACTGTCTCCAGAGTGGCAGCTAAACATCGGTGAGTCGGAGTTTCACTACGCATCGCGATCAGAGTTGCCCCTTAGCGGGCCCGTGCCTCATACCTGGCGAAGCCCGGATATGGGGGACAACGAGGTGCCGCTAGCGCCAAGAGGAGCACCACTTATCCATCCCGCTCGACTTCAAGTTGCTGCAGGCTCAGCAACAATATCGACGTCCAATACAGAGAGCAGCGAGGACTCGCAGTGCAAGAAGAGGCGTACAGAGGAGGAAGAGGTTGACAACGATGACGCTACATCGACCTACTCTCTCAATGACATGACACAGATGGATACAGAAGCACCCAAGGAAGACGAGGGGGCTTACACGGTGGTCACCCATCACAAGAACAGAGCTACGGGGATACCGGTGGTATTCAGACCAATCGCTGCCGAGGATTCTTTCTGGAAGGTGAATCCCAATCGCATAGCGTCTGAGATAATCTCTGCTATCAATGAGAAAGTGACATCATCAAGAATCAACAGAGACGGAAGTTTTTGTGTTGGAGTACGGTCGTTGTACTCGGCAAACAAGTTACTGCTGATCAAGAGTCTGGCTGGATTGCCTGTACAAGTGATGATACCTCAGTCTTACATGAAGACCCTAGCAAAGATAAGAGATGTTCCACTCGAATACAGTGATTATGACCTACTGGATTATCTTAAAGATGCTGGAGTAATCTCGATCACACGACAAAAGAGATGGGTAAGAAATGAAGATGGAAGTGCCACAATGCAGCCCATACGTAATGTAATACTCCAGTTTAGACATGACAAGCCATTGCCAAAAAGAGTTGCTCTCGGCTTTACGGTCCACACTGTCGAGGAATACATTGAGCCGTCGGTAAGGTGTTACAACTGCCAGAGATATGGGCATAAGGCTAAGACTTGCAGGGGAACCAAGAGATGCAAGGTATGTGCGGGCGCACATGATTACAAAGAATGCACCTCGAAGCGTCAACCTAAGTGTGCAAACTGTGCTGGACCACATCCGGCGTCGTTCTCAGGCTGCTCTCGAAATCGTTTGGCATCAGCGGCACAAAGAGAGAGAATTGTAAAAGGGTACCATAAGATACAAAAAGGTCCAGCACCCAATGCGGATATAGTCGAAGATGTTCCTGCGGCACAAAGAAGTGCAAAACAGTGGCGCCACGACTCTTACTCGGAAGTATTGAAGCGCTCAGCACCAAAACATCGCGTTGGAAAAGAAGTCCGGGCCCAGGAGCATGCTAAAGTGGAACTTTCTACCAGGCCAGACACAGCCAAGGAGCCACTGACTACCAAAGAGAAGGGTCACAGCAGCTTGCTGAGCAAAACTTCTTCGAGAAATGCGATCTCGGCGGAGACAGCCGGAAGCGAGCAAGTCATTTTGCCAATAATCTTTGCGGCTCTCAAAGCAATTCTACGATCCCTGCCACAAGCAGGTTCTTTACCAGAAGTGAAATTGCTGCCAGATGTTGAGCATCTTCTCTTGTCGTAATCATGGCTATCCGGACTATCTAACTGGTACAAAAGAAGTGCAATATTCCAGTGGAACTGCAACGGTTTGCAGAATAAGAGTGGAGATTTTCGGAAATTCGTCGCTCAGCACGGGTTTCCGATTTTGTGTATTTCCGAAACAAGAGTATCCACTAACTTTCGCTTGCCCAATTATGTGGTGTACCAAGCAGACTGTCCTGCTGCGAAAAGCAGAGTGATGTTGTGTGTGAGACGCGATATTCCGTCGACACTTGTGGCTACTTCAAAAACAGATGCGCCGGAATTTGTTAGATGCAAAGTGAAGTTTGCTAACGTTACTGTAACTGTAGTTAGTGTTTACGTGCACCCTCAAGCAAACGTTTCATACGCAGAGTTGGCTGCAGTGTGTAGATCTGACCATGATCCCATAATTATATGTGGTGATTTTAACGCGCACCATGAATTGTGGGGTAGTGAGCGTTGTAGTGTAAGGGAGATCTGCTATAGTAAAAATATGCGAAGATTATGGTTACACTATACTAAATGATGGTTCTCCAACGTTTCTACGGGGGCATAACTACTGCAGCGTACTAGACATTACTGTGTGCTCCTCTGAATTAGCGGCTGGAGCAGACTGGACTGCAGACGCTGACACAAGAGGAAGTGACCACTTGCCAGTATTCATATATCACCCAAAGTTGAAGAAAACAAGAAATAACCGCACAACAAGAATTACAAACTGGGCAATCTTTCGAGAACTACAGAGACAAAATCTTGAACCCTGTACTGACGCAGAAACGTATGCATCTAAGATAAAAATTTTCTAACAAAAGCAACTCGTACAGTACCCATTCCAGATGGGTATTCGGGTGTTGACGCTGAGTATGAGAGGCTTCGGGCAATACGACGCCGATCTGAAAGAAGATATCGCAGGTCAGGTAATTTAGAAGATTTCAAGGTTGCACAGAAAGTACACACTACAATGCGTAACCAACTGCAGAAGCTTTCAACCAAAAGGTGGCAAGATTTATGTGCCTCACTTTCCCCACATACCTCGGCGACTCAACTGTGGAACATGGTACGCGCCCTCCGACAGCCAGTAGTCCACTCGAGACCACTACAGGCTCTAGCGCTGTCTCGAGGAGTTAGCGAACGGGTGATTGCCGAAGAATTTTGCGATCTTATACTGAGAAATGGAGAGACCGCCCAAACGAGCGAATATAAATCCTCAGCAGAATCAGCTTCGGCGGTTGTAACAAAGTCCTCTGCAATCAGTTCATCAGATCTGGATGACATTTTCACACCAGAGGAGCTCCAATATGTGTTGTCTTCAGTAAAACGAACAAGTTCACCAGGAACAGATGGAGTTACATACGCTGCTCTTGCTAATTTGTGCAAAAAAGGAAATTACACCTGTTGGACATCTATAATAAAATTTGGCAAGAAGAAAAAGTTCCGGAAAGTTGGAAGATATCAAAAGTAGTACCGTTGCTAAAGCCAGGGAAGAGCCCTATGCAGTTGGACTCGTTTAGGCCGGTTAGTTTGACGAGTTGTTTTTCAAAAGTGATGGAAAAAAATGATCAATGAACGAATTTTATGGTGGCAAGACATGAAAAAACTACTACCAGAAAGCATAGCCGGCTTCAGAAGAGGTAGATGCACAATGGACTGCATTCTGGATTTGGTCACAGATGTGGAAAACCAACGAACGCAAGGAAACATCACTGTCGCTGTATTCCTTGATGTCCACCGAGCATACGACACAGTGAGTCACGTTCACGTTCTGGAAGGCCTGGCGTTACAGGGATTCAAGGGCAAGATACTGCGTTGGATCGCTGACTTCCTGAAGCACCGGAAAATTTTTGTAGTTACGCAGGAGGGCCCAACGTCAGAACATGTCGTCAACCAAGGAGTGCCACAGGGCAGCGTACTAAGCCCTACTCTCTTTAATGCAGTCATGGCGCAGCTCCCATATAATCTTCCACCCAACATCAGATGTTCAGTATATGCTGATGATATAAGTATATGGACGTCTGGTCCATCGTTTTTGGATATACAACAAACTCTACAAGAAGGATTGGATAATGTAGACCATTTTCTAAAACAAAGAGGTATGGCACTGAGTCTGGCCAAAACAGCCATACTTCCGTTTACATTAAAAAGACCTGAAAATTTCCAGATTATTCTGCAAAATCAGCCTATTAAAATGGTTAAAACTCATAAATTCTTGGGAGTAATTTTAGACCGGAGACTAACATGGTCGCCTCATGTCCAGTCCCTGGAACAAAAAGTGAATCAGGCCATTCGAATCCTCCGGCATCTCTGCGGGGCCAAATGGGGTGGTACTACAGAGTCGTTATTAGCCCTACATGTTGCCTGGATACGCCCCATCGTAACTTACTCACTGCCCCTGCTGCACGGACTCCCAGCCTCCACCGAAAGGAGACTTCACTTGTTATTGGCAAGGAGCTTGAGGGTATGTCTGGGTTTACCACGGTCAACTTCCAGTGATTAGTGTATGCGGAGGCTCGAGAGCCACCTTTGGCAGTACTGCGAACTAAAGAAACATCTCGAAATTTATTTAGAATTTTCACGCAACATGAAAGTCATTTTTTATCTGGTGCACTAACACAAAGAACGGCAACGAGACTACAGGATACTATATCATCATTTCAAGCAGTAGTACCAGAATTTAAACAATGGAAACCTTCAAAACCACCTTGGACGCTGCCACTTCTCAACGTTATCCGTGAAATAGACGGCATAGAGAAGAAAGCAGCCATGGCACCTCTAGTAGCGGCACAGTTGGTACTTCATCAGCTTCATGTAATGCATAATGAAAAACGAAGATATATACAGATGGATCATGCACAGAAGAAGCGTCAGCCTGCGCGGTCTTTATACCCGAAATTCAGGAAAAGAAGATGTACAAATTATCGCACAAGTCTTCATCGACGACAGCAGAATTGGTAGCTATCTTTGAGGCAGTTAAGCTTATCTGCGAGAATCCAGATCCACGAAAATGGGTGATATGCACTGATAGCAAACCTGCTCTTCAGCTAATCAGAAATGTGAGATCACCTTACAGAAATGGTGAAATACCACAATGTATCGCAGAAACAGTGGAATATGCCTCATCGCAGGGTCACAACATCGTATTTCAATGGATACCCAGCCACATTGGAATAAAGGGAAATGAAGATGCTGATAGTCTCGCGAAGAAAGCATTGAAGGAAGGACGGGATTGCACAATCCCTATATCTGGGACGGATATTCGACATTTTATATCGCAGGGGGCTAACCATTGTTCGATGGAGAAGTGGTTTGAGAGCCCTAAATCAAAGGAAACGGTACTTTATGAAGTTGATCCACACAGAAAATTTTCCATAGCGACAGACCTTCCACGACACCTAGAGACATTGATCCACCGACTTAGATTGGAAGTAGCATACACAAACAGCTTCCTGCACAAGATACATCGATCCAACTCACCGGAATGCCATTGTGGTCATGCAGAAGAAAATGTTCGCCATATTCTTTTGGAGTGCATTAAATACGCGAAGAAAGAGAAAAATTAAAGAACAAATTAGCAAGTTTGGACAGACGGCCCCTCACAATAAAGAAACTACTGGACCATGGCCTGAGATGCATCTTCAGAAAAAGGCAATAATCTTCCTGACAGACTTTTTAGTGGAGACCGGACTGGACAAGCGCCTATGACTGACAGCCGGAAAATGAGTATTATGTAAAGTGTGGTCATGTATATACTGGTATTATAGTACTAAGGTGTGCGTGAAAGTAGTTTATGACTGAGTGAACTGCGTGAAGAAAACTGTGTATTGACAGGTTATTTGAACTGGTTTCAGTGTGCTATTATGTTTTTTTTCTCCTTTTCCGTATTGTTAATTTTTGGGTACCGTTCTGTATTATTATTTTATTTTTCGCTGCAGAACTCTGTGATATGGAGTAGCCGAGGCCATAGGCTCCTCAACCTCTCCACAGCAAAACAGTTAAAACAACAACAACAACAACAACCGTA